>CM062203.1:18995000-20195000 GCA_031216445.1 Lateolabrax maculatus | reverse complement strand
CAATAGTACACATACAATGACTTACGTATAAATAAAGGATAAAATAGACAATGTACTGTTATTACACTGTATTTTGTGATACATTGTTTAAAAAATAGTGTTGTACTGTTGCAAAATGTATGTGGTGTCCTTCCATAATATCACAGTGTACAGTATATACTATATGCTTTATTAAAACTGTGAGTCACTGTGGTTGGATTGTTTCAGCATGTGTGTGTGTGCTGGCATCCCTCTCAGGATGCATTAAAATATTAACCTGTGCATCTGCATCTTTCAACAAGCTGAAGACAAGATTCCCTCCCCTCCTGCTCCTCCACTTCCGTCGTTCTCCTCCTACTCTCTCACCTGTCACCCCCGACCATCAGGTGCCACCTATCACCCATTCACCCCACTCTCCCCTGGCCTCCTGCTCGTCTCATCCTGACCCTGCGCTCTTCTTCTGACCTGCCCTCGCCTCGCACCCCCCTCTCTTCCGTGGCCTAACACGAGCTGCACACAACGCTGCAGAGTTTCCGCAGTGAAAAAGTGCTCAAAGAAATGCATTAAAATATTGATGTTTTTATCAGAAACTTGAAGCTGCTCTAATACATAGTGTTACATTAACAATGAATGAAATGAGTTTTCAGCATCTTTCAGCTCATTATTTTGGCTTTAAATCCTGCGGTTTTACCATTTGGTTCACTGTCATTGCTTTCATCAGCCTTGTTGTCAGCCTCAGCAGGCATCTGTTCTCATCAAAAGCGCTTTCAAAAACCCACTGTACGCTACCATCCTAGCACCAAACAGCACACAGACGGACTAGGTGGTGAATACAGTGGAGCGTTTCACAGCTAAAGCGCCTGATATTTGGCTCTGGAGACCAAAAACAGAGCTAAATGAGGGTCAATATTGGATTTACATTTGCCAAGTGGCCAGAAACACGACTTCAAATGAATGATAATGTGTCTCTCTGTGTCTGCTAGGTGTGTAAATGGGCAACTGTTTGCCTACAAGTTTGCCATAAGAAATACAATTCAAGTGATTCAGGTTTTAGAAAAAAGTTTTGACTTTTCCAGAAATAAGCTGTGCACCTCAACTTTTCTCCATCTTACAATATTGTTTTCATTGAGACGGTTGACACAAGCTGGTTCCATTGAATTGGAATTCAACCCAACTAAAAGCTGCATGTCTGTATCTGTTATCGTCCCATAAATGTGTTTATGCTGAGTCACAGAGAATTGGAATCAAATTCCTTGTATGTGCCGCCCCAAAAACTTTTTTATTCACATTCTGATTCAAGTTGATTTGATGAGATTCAACAAAACTTATACTTAACTTAAGTATTATGACTAATATGTGGCATGTTATGTGAGCGCAGCAATTTTATATGTAATAATGGTAGATTTGTTACCATGCGATGACCAACTTTGCTGCGTTTAGTGCTGAAATTCAGTCCATCAAAACTAACGCTCAAAGCTCAGAAGGCTACCCAACAACTTAATTTACCACAGCATTCACCTTAACATGAGAACACTCCAAACGGATTAAAGCAAATTATTAGATACTTTGATATTGGTAATGTGTTGATATTTTGGGTATATTAAAGCTTAAATTGGTTATAAATACAAAAAACCACAACGGGTTACTGCATATTTATCTCAGCTACGGACCAGATCCTGTGATAAACCACAATAATCTGCTCCACCGTGGCTGCCTGAGGGTGAGCTGTGTCACCTTTCAGCTCTTGCCTGCCTTCATTCCTCCCTCCCTCACGCTCTCTCGCTCTCTATCTTTCTGTCATGTGACTCCTCTTCTTCTCCAGCCTGCTTTGCCCTCCTCTCCCGCCCGAGCCCTCCGCACCCTGACTCACGGGCTCCTTCAGGGCCACGGGGAGAAGTGGAGTGCGCGGTCCAGGCCAATGCATAAATATTAGCTCAAGGTCACGGTCACAGAGCTCACGCTGTGATATGCATAATCATGAATTCGACTCCTGCACAGCCTCTTCCCTTCACACACTCCCTGCGTCACATTAAACAACACACGCTGTATTTCTCACCATTGACACGGCTAACCTTGAAGGGTTAACCTCGAGTGATAAACCAGCTTCAACTCCCAATTTGTGCTTTATTTTGTGTTAATACATTACCTTAGGTTGTTCAGGTTACACACATACAAACCCACGTTTCCCGGGTTATCTACTGTACAAATGCATTTTATATTAAGTTGAAAATGGCGTAGATGTATTCTGAGCGGTTCATATACTCTCAGAGATAAAATACTGCCATTATCACATCCGGGAGAAGGATGCTTTAAATTCAGATGCTCGCTTTGCTGATTTGTTCGACATTATCCCGAGATGAAACACGGGCTATATAGAGAGAAGGGAGATTGGAAGTAAAGGAGTGAAAGGCAGGCTGTGTTTCCCTTTGAATTCCATCTTTAATAGACTCCACAGTTTCTCCTCTTTTATTCCACTTCTTTTCCCCTCGTAGCCTTGTTCCCTCAGTCATCTCGTCTATTATTTTCTCTATGTGATCCTGCACCCACTCAGACACATTTGAATGTGGCCTCCACAGGGGCTTGCAATAAAATGGTATTTAACTGCTTTCTCCATTCTCTCACTCTATCTCCCCTACTCTCTTGTATTTTCCTCTGCTTGTCCCTGTTCTCATGCCCTGGATTCCCTGGCCTGCCTTTTTTCATAACCCTTTCTTCCTCTCTCCGGTCTGTCGTTCTCCGGCTCGCTTCAGGCCTCGGAGGGCTGTGAGGTCAGCTTTAGAAACGTGTGTGATGTCTCACTCTTTCCCCTTCTCTCTTTTTCCTTAAACTGCCTTACACGCTCTCCCCTTCCGCCGGTTGTAAGCCATTAACCTTTCCTCACTTGCCACTCTTGCTTTTTTATCTGCCACCCCCTCCACTCTGTATATCCGCATGCCATTAATATTGCCCTTACTGCACCGCACACCCCCTTTCTTTTTTAACCTCTCCCTGTCCCTCTCTCTCCAGTTTACCTCCTCTCTTCTACATCATCCCTTCTTCGTCCTGAATGGTAATCTCGCTCTCGTCTGTCTTGTTATAGCCCTTCTCTCCTCCCTCCTTCCAACACCGTACCATTCTCTAATTGCTGTCTCACCCCTGCTGTGCTCGGACCCGGAGGCTAAATGATTTCTACAGGGAGAGTAAGAGTGGAAGCACACAGAGCAGTTTGCTAGAGACATTTTTTTATCATTATTGATGAGTTCCTTGTCAGGAGGTGTGTGTGTTTACAGTTAGTCTTGGCCCTCCTATTGGCACCATACCATACTCTTCTCCTTTTTGTATTTTATGTCTTGGTGACTCCATGCCTCTTTCCTTTCTTTAGTTTCATAAAGGATCCCTTTATCTGAGTAGTGTTTTTCATGACTTTGAAGCAGGACTTACAAGCATTCTGTGTTTTGTGATGTGTTTGTGTGGTAACACGCTGTGGATTTTCTAAAATGTGGGTTTATGTCAGTCATCTTTTGCTTAAAGCTGGAGTGCAGGACTTTTAAATATAAATGAATGACTGCTACACTGAAGCCCTTGCCAGATGGCTTCACACAATGCTGATGTCTAAGTATATAACCACCAGGTATAGCTTTGCAACATTTACTTATTTAAGATTTAAGTTCTGGTTGATTTGGCAAAACCTGTGGTTACTGGTGGGAACACTGACCCAGTTCCATTTGGAATGAAGCTTTTATTGATAACTGGGGGCAGAAAATGTGAACTATGTTTTCCCTTCAAAATTCCTGGGAGCTGCTTTTCCACTCTTTCGGATTACAGCAGTACATGAACAGGCCAAAGTGGAGCAAACTTGTAGTTAATTTCACTACTGTAACGTGTAATAGTTTTAGCTACGACAATGCATCGCATCCTGTTTGTTGATCATACATATGTTTTTTATGAAAGTGAAATCTGCAAAACTAGTAACTACAGCTTAGAAATGAATGTGAAATAAAGGGTGCAATAAACATAGTGGTGTAGAATATAAAGCACTCCACCTCACCCTTGAGTAAAGGGACTTACTTTCCACCACTGGTTGGAGCTAATGACGAAAGGGCTTTGCTAGACTGAGCATCAGAGAGACACATAATGTGCATGCACACGTACGCAGTCTCAAACACCAGCACTTAACTTCCTATGACAGCCTCCTTCTCGTCCTTGCATCACACCGCCGACTTCCCACGAGCGATTTCGCAATATCGTGTGTGTGCACGCTGCGCCCAGGGGCGCCCCAACGAGGCGTGACAGTTATCAATAGCAGAACTGTCAATAACCGTGTTATTTATATATCTTTAGATGCCTTCGGGCTGGAGGAATCTTTTAACAGCATTTTGCAGAGCAATTTTCAGCAGTGAATGTTAATGAATGATTTAACATAATATGAAAGCTTAGTATACGCTACTCTGAGAATTGGCTGGTATTGTTTGGTGTGTCAGAATCTAAAAGTATTTAATTACTGATTCACATTGATGTCTGCATGTTTTATATTCACACTGTGCTGTAGTGTGTCATGTGTGGCAAAGACAATAATGTTAATTGTGTAATACAGGCATATTTCACGAACTATGAATTATGTATGATCATGCTGATGTTAATGATATGCTAATGATGATGATAGCCTAGGCCCGTTTCCTGTTGCACTCGTGAATTACATATGCGTGAGCGCCAACTTGCCAGGTAGCTCATACACTTCAGTTGTTATAAAGGTGAAACAGGGCAAGATGGAGACGTTTTTTCCTCACAGAGGAAGAAACTACCATATAGGTCACGTCTTCTCCCCACATGAGGTGTTAGGGAGTTTGCATTTCAAGAGGAGAGCGAGGATGGAAGAAAAGCTAATCAGAAAGTGGTGTTTTTTTCTTAATCCCAGCTCTGCTGAGGCGCCTTTTCTCCTCAAGAAAAATCTGTTTCTTTCACACTGCCTCTGCAATCACTTGAAACCCCATTACAGACCATGTGACAGCATCAATTAAATTCACAATTATCATGGGGCAGAGACACTCCAGCGTGAGAAAATATAGTAACACGGCATCGTCTGCGTGTGTGCGCACGCATGTGAATATGTGCAAGTATGTGTTTGTGTGTGTGTTTGTGTGTGTGTAAGAGAGAGATAGAGAGAGAAAACTGAGTCAGACAATTCACTACTCAGAATGTTTCATGCCCTTTATGGCAACTCTTGTGAACCTGAACAACTCCCCAAAAACAAGATGCCACAATAAACAAAAAGTTAGATCTTTGATGGTATTAGGACATTTCAAGGGCCACTCTAACAACGCCGAATGGACAGCTGGTGACTCATTTTGTTGCTTCTTTTAGATTTAATACCAAATGAGCTGTGTTTTTTTTTTTTTTTTTTTTTAGAGTTATTTCTAACCATTTGAAATCAGAAAAAAGTGCTTAGAAATATCCATGCAAAATTACACTGGGTGCTGTCACTGTGTCCACAAAGTTGGCCCCTAATTCATTATCAGTTTAGCTACAGAGCCTTTGTCTCTCATTGACATCACAGATTAGAGTCCTGGCTCTTGTTTCCAGCTTTAGTAGAGATTTATCCGGACCAAACTGCCCGAGATCACACAAAAAAACCAGCATGAATCAGTGTTAGAGGGCGGGTTTTTAAAGAGATCCCACAATTAAATACAGAATCACACCTTCATATGTCATGGTTTGTGTGTGTGCGCAAACTCGATATGGAAGGAGAGACACGGGTTGTGAGTCACAGGCAACGGTGATTGCAGCATTCTCCGCGTTTTGCATTTCTTCACGCTCTCCATCTCTGCACTCTCCATTAAAGCACAATCAGGTCTCCAGTAGGGCAAAAAACAAGGCAGCGCATCCACATTGATCTCTCTACCTATAGCGCCGGCCTACACTGGAGCAGAGCAGGAGATTAAAAATTCATAAGCGTATTAAGATCTATAAGAGCATTATTCATGTGTGCCGTCACTGTCTAATACAGTAGGGTACTAATCATACGCATCTCTAGCCCATCACACACACACAAACACACAGTCACAATAGTGTTCTGGGTGTACTCCAAGTGTCAGCGCTATCAGATATGGGCATGTGTCTGTGGCCTGGCGTCGTTCCATCCTTGAGTGCCATACAATGTGCTGGCATAAATACCTGCTTGACACAGCAGATTGGCACTAATGGCTTTACACACAGTGCCATCTGTAAGCTGGACCGTTAGCTCTCGCATCTTACCATGGCCACTAATGGTGCTTCGTACTGTAGCATTCGGTTGACACCATCATCAGTCATAGAGCAAAGGCAAAAACTACCAAATTAAATGTTGGCTAATCACTGGCGCACTTAGGGAGGCTGCACATGAAGGCTGCAGGGTCTTGCCCATCTGTGTGCACCTGGATATTAAAAATCTGCACACACAAAACAATTCGGGCCTCTTTGTCTATCGAGTGCAAGGCACCTCCCACTGAGCCGAGGCTCTTAACCAGCGGCTCAACTTCGAGCACTCTCACACACATACACACAGACACACACACCAACGTCTAACTCTGTGGCTTCCAAAAGCCTGCAGCAGTCACACAGGGATCATTACTATTCATTTGCTCAGCAAACTGGCCACACAGGATTATAAATTAGCTCATCTACCACAGCTGGGTACTGAGACAGTTGGCGCATGCTGAGGACTGAGAGCGCAGCCATTACAGTGCAGGACACCTTCTGTCCAGTCCACGTGACCTCCTCCACGCTCATCTGCTCACTCTTTCAAAGGAGGAGGGAGTGTGCGTCGGGCGCTGGGGGTGAGACATGCCCAGTCAATGATTCTAATAAATTACAGAGCAGAGCAATAGGACTACAGCCCTGTGTGGGCTGTGCTGGGGGAGAATGCGGTGATAAATCCTGTCAAACCGAGTGTAAATCAGTTCAGTGAAATAGCATTAGTGGGACCTTGCAGACCTCGGACCACGAGGGAGGAGAGCTGACAGGTCTGACCTACAGGGAAATGAGGGAACACTCGGGCCACTCTTGCTCTCTGCCTTGGGGTGAGGATCAATGGTGGAAGGAAAAAGTAAAGCTATTAATTCTCCTGGATATGTCAATTCGAATTGGCGGGTGCGCATTGGTAGTGATCATGAGTAGCCCCTTGGGCAGACGGGATCAGGGGCTTTTGTAGCGCCTCAGTAAACCATTGATTCATTGAAGTTTTTACGGGTACCTAGAAGGCACCACATCGCACTTGAGCGATGTAAATCAATTCCAATTGCAGGTTTATAACAATGGACAAAAAACCTCAGAGCGTGACTGCGGGGTTAAAATATGCTAACCACTTCTTGTATAAGATGTGTACCTGCGAGAAGGACCTGAGGTTAAATAAGCCATGCAACAGACTTTTAACAGTGTCTTAAATATTCATAAAACATTCATAAAATAGTTCACAGCCCCTGTAAATGATGAATGAAGTTTTTCTTTTTCCTTACCCGTCCGATGAGCACAGGTTCAGGCCCGGCATATTCTTCAATCACAAAGAACTGGTTCCAGATCCAGCTCCTCCTGCTGCGAGAGCGCGGCCCCTTTCTTTCCATCCGGTCATGCGCCTCCTCTTCCACCTCTGACTCTGCTTCTTCAAACACAAGGCCCTTCCCGTTTTCTGGATCGACAGCTTGCGTCCCAGCATCTTTTGTATCGCGACTCCATTCGGGAGCGGGGCGGAGCCTCAGGACGTGGCTGCTGTTGACAAGTTTGTTGTCTTCATCTGCAGGGTACTGAGCTGTGCTGAGTTCTGTTTGAGCAGTGTGAACTGACTGTGTTAATGGCTCTCTGTGGGAATCTGCTGCTCTGTTTCCCGGTCTTACTCCCAGGGGTTGCATTGTCAGCACAGAAGGCGGAGAATCATTTGTTTCAGGGGGAACATAAATTGGGAAATGTTTTGTCGACGTCAACGGTGGTTCTGTTTGGCCGGTTATTACTTCCTTCTCGGGGCCGAGACTGACCTCGCTGCGAGGCGTTGACAGTAAGCGGACGAGGTGTTTGCTCTTGCTATCGCCACTATCTGAGCCCTGTGTTCCCAAGTTGCCCTGCCCTTTACTTAAAACTGGGTTGACTTCACTTAGCGGATTAATATGAGTGTTGCCGTCCTGGTCTCGATTAAGATCTGGAGTGGTGACTGGGCTTACATATGGTAATGCAGTCTGATTATCAAATCCAATGTGGAACTGAGTGACAGCCATATCTTGTCTCGACACTCTCTGAGCCTCTAACTGTCCGTGATTAACGTCAATCAAATCTCTCTTCCTGCTCCGACTGCCCTTGCTCGGAAAGCTCAGGCTGGGAACGCTCTGCATTTGGGAATTGACGATCCTGACTAGGTTCTCTTTCGAAAGCAGCTTCAGGACCCCATAACTGCCAGTGAAGTTCAGCTTTCGGTTTGAGTCTATGCTGAATCCTTTTCCCGGCACGCCTGTAGTATGGACACTCAAATCAGGTCTGTTCCTGGATCTAGAGCCTGATTTAAACCTGGTTCGGTTGTTGTGTGGATCTGGCTTGTGATGGATTGCGAATGTCTTCTCCGGCCTTCCTGTTTTGGTTGAAGTCTCAGCATTCTTGGTGTTGTTGATACCTTTCTTCATGTCCTGGTTCAACTTTACCTGCTGAGTCACTTCTTTTTTATTGACAGAGTCAACCTCACGCTTGGGCTTGAAAGCTTGCCTCTCCTTGTTAGCTCCTGATGGAGCAGCGTGATTCTGCAATATTTTGGAATAAGAAAAAGCTCCAGTTTCACCTGCCTGCTCATGGCTTATCAGGTTTCTAATCGTCACTACGGGCATTGCATTCGCGTCCACGCTTGCGTCCCATTGGTCTGTAGCTCTGCTCTCCCCTAGCTTCACCACGCGCAATCCGCCAACTCCTCTCCTTCGTACAATCTTACTGGCCGAGGAACCTCGCGCGAGCCCCTCCCACAGGCACAGGGAAACCAATAAGAGCAGATTTCTTGTAATCATCTTGTCTTGTAACGAGATGTCCTAATTTGAGCGGGGCTGGCCTTTTTTTCCGGTTGTCTTCATTCTCTCTTCTGTTTTCCCTCCTTTCATGCCCCTCCTCTCACTCTCCCATTATTTGCCCTTCACACCGAGCTGGAGGGCAGGTGTCAGTCACTCCTTGTCTCTTTTTTTTTTTCTCCTGGCTGCCTGCTATCTTCCTCTATCTCACCGAGCCTCTCTCTGCCGGTTTTCTCCCACTTGTCTCGCGGAGCGTCTCATTCAGTTTCCCATGGAAGGTTGAACACCCTGAGAGAAAAGATAAAGATAATTAAGTTAAAACTTTAATCATTGCACTGCGTTAATTAAAAGTGGAGCGGCATAGACAGGTAGAACTCACAGACGAGCAGACAGGACAGACCTTTTAACAGAGCAGCAATCACATTTTCACAAGCACAGAGGGCTTTTTAAGCCCAGAACACACATCCATTTATACCTTCATAATGACCCAAGTGTTTTTTTCTCACATCTATTAGATAGACTGGGACAAAGTTATCATCATACTATTCTACATGGAAAAAGATAGGATAACACTATTAGAAAACCCTCTGAGCATCTAGTAATGGGAACGACTGTCAAGGATTTTTGACTGCAGTGCAAAAAGGGACCAGCCATGATATGAAACTAGCTTAATATCACTTTGATGTGAGATTAATTAGCTGGATTAATATTGTGCTTTGATCAGTCAGTTAGAATGTCAATACAGATGCAAGTCGGAGATGCAGATGCACTTTGTTGTGCACAGCGCCTTGAGCGATGTAAAAGGTTCCTCGGCTCTCACGCATCAGACTTGACGCTCTCAGCGTGTCTCGAGCACTCAAGCCTCAAATGGAAATGCTATGCCGAATTAAAATGTCAGATATCAATCAATGTGCTTGTTTTAAGATAAGAACGGGCACACATCGCGAGTATTTCAGTAACATCAGCCTACGCATCTGACAATAATGTGACTATTTGCCAGATTGCATTAACATGACATTTTTTCATTAGGACTATGTGTGCAGAGAAAGACAAGCATGTGTAATTCAGCAAACTCCAGTTTAAAGGGGCACTCAAGCGATTTGGTATTTTGCGTCCATTACATTGGAGGACTCACAAGAGATTCAAAAAAATAAAAAGAATGGTCAAAATTGATGCAGCAGAGACTTTTAGTCCCATGGGTCAAGCTCCAAAAATACTGGATGCTAAATTTTTCATAACGCAACATAATCCTTTCTATAAAAAAAATGTTAAGCCTCAAGTCCAAGATAACTATAATGTAGATATATTTTCTTATACTGTTTTTACAGGTTGAATAGTATTCTTTATGATGAATAAGATGAACCTCATGTGTAAGGTGGAGTGTCCCTTTAAATAACATTTTCCTGTGGACAAAACTAACAAATTGTATTTAATGTTTATATATATTTTTTTGTGAAACTTGTGTGTTACGGGTTAAGAATTGCCAGTTTGATCTTGTTCTGTGCAGCGTGGTGCGGTTTGTCTGGGTGTATGACACTTGCTCCGCTGTGGGCGAGACAGACCCTGTCAGCACATTCACTGGGGCATGACTGAAGTTGGGATGTTCCTCCTGGAATACTTTTCACCCTTTTCCTCCTTCACATCTTCTCCTCAACTTCCCCGGCCGCCTCTCTCTCTCAGTCTCTTTTTCTCTAAGCAAACCCTTTTGATGAACAGTAAAGAAAAAAAAAAAAAAAGATTATCCGCCCCTCCCCCCTCCTCTGCGCTCTCTTTTCCCACCTCTCCCACTCACCACCTGTCTCTTCCTCGGCCTATCTATCTCGCTAAATCTCCCTCTATCCCCTCTCTTTAGCTTGCTGTTGTTTTAGTATCCTGTCCTCGCCGCTGCTCACTCCTATCCTCTTTTCCTCTCTCTCATCTGTGTCAATCACAGGCCTGTCACTGCGTCCCTCACCCTCTGTGCACTCTGAGGCTTCAATCAATCAGCCAATCTCCCTCCTCGGCCTTGCTACATTGGAAGTGACAGGTGTCTCCCTGGCCACCATCTTGACGACAGGCTACAGCACCATAATTGTGCATATAAATCTTGTCATCAAATCATAAAATGCGGCTAACAGGATATATCTAGTAGTTACTAGAGACTAGCATCAAAATGCTGGACACATTTTACAGAATAAGTATTAAACGTCACAGAGGACATTATAGAGAATGTGTGCCTGGGTTTGGCTGCGCGTTATCTCGAATGTACAGCATGAGGAGGCGATCTGGGTGAATTCAATGACAGAGCTCCTCTCTCTCTCTCTCTCTCTCTCCCACAGGAACTTATCAGCTGGGAGTTTGATGGCCAGGCAATCATTGCCATGGGCACCTTGTTAACAAGCCTGAGGCAGGTGGCAGGATGCAGTGCAGAATATCAACATGGCACTGTTGCCGGCTGAACACAAATTTATAGCATGTTTGTGTGGGACGTTTTGTCAATGTGAGGTTTTCTTTGAGCCACCAAAGTAAGAATAACACCGCCTTTATTCTCTGATCCTTTTATCTTTTACACCATTTTTCACGGCCGCAGTTTCAATCAGAAAAGAGTCGGGGCACTTCTGTAATGTATTGATCTGTGTCACAGCCTTTCACATTGTGCTGGCCACCTTTGGGGAGAGATATTGTTATGCCATTACCCCGGGTGCATCGGCCTGTGCAGCCATAAGTGAAGATAATTGGGTGCTCTGGTTTAAAGCAGAAGAGAGCCCATATTTCCTCATTACAGTTTTATATAATGTAAAACGGCGAAATTGTTGTTTTCATCCTCGTGGAACCAGCAGCGTTTACATACAGTACCTTGAGTTCTACCATGAGTTCTAGTAGAGTAAATGCAGATAATAGGGTCATACAGTTGGTCGCTCGAGGGAGCTCTCATTTCTAATTAGAGTTTTAGAAAATGTATAGTTCAGGTTTATCCATGTGATTCCCACTGTACTGTATGTCTACAGCTAGTTTCACAGTGACCTGATTAATTGGGGCCATAAATATCTTAATTAATTTCCTCTTACTGGTCCCATTCCACCTAAAGTGTAGATGATCTTCAGGCTCGTTAGTATTGGAGGCAGATCCTCGCCATCGATTGCGAGCTGTCACCAACTTAACGAGACAAAAAATGTTAATTACGATTCACCTCCTTGCTTGCTGTCTATCTTCTTTTTTCTCTTGGTAACCCTCCTGCCAAACAGGCAAACACGGAGAAATACGCTGCCACAGCAGCAGCACACCCACGCGCATCCTCTCCACAACAAACACGCACGTGGCGTGTGACTTCAAGCCCCGTTGACAAAACCCTCTCCAGAAAAAAAAACAAAAAACATTTATTTATTTACTTACACATACAAAAAATGCATTAAAAAAATGCACGTGGACTCACAAAGCCACATTCATCCACCCTCTCAAACTGTGTGTATTCATGACATTCAAGAAGACACTCTCAGAAAAAAACCTGAATATACCCACACAGAAATTCTTCTCTTACCACTTGTATGTGTTTTCTGGCAAGAAAAAATAAAGAAAGCTCTGGGGACCGCCTCTCTGGACGCAGTGAAGTCAAAGAGAAGAAAGGGAGCGCTCTCTCACACCAGGAGGGAAGAGAAAAAGCAGCCATCCAAAAAGAATTACGCATGGAGTGACAAAGGTGAGCTCCAGAAGAAAGACGATGGAGGAAAAGCAGGGTGGTTTGGTGGAATGGTTGAGGGTGTGTTAGTATGTGCGTGAGAAGACGGGAGTTGTAGGAGGGCGGCAGCAGGAGGGGGGGCCAGGTCCTCCTTGGAAGACCGACCACGTAGTTTTAAGTGCAAAACGCCGTTAAGCAGCTCCGTCCTCGTCTTGAACCTTGGCAGATAAAAGCAGAGCTGTCAGTGTGTGAGGAGGTGAAAAACAGCAGGAGCCTTCATCTGTTAATGTATGAATACCTTCTTCACCTGTGTCCCCAGCCTAGTCTCTATCTCAGCCTTACTCGTACACTGACAGAAGGTGCTAACCTGCCTTGGGAGAGTACATAGCGCCAGCCTATGGACATGAGATAATTCCCAAGAGGCTGGAGCTTTGTGGAGGACGAGGGGAGAAATAACAGGAGGTAAACAATGTGACAGTGCCGGCTTTACAGTAAAAAAACAACAACAGTGGAATGAATTTACCGTTTTGTATGGTATAAGAGCTATGAAATTCAGACCGCTTATGGGTGGCTGTTTGCCTATTGGTGAGATTAAGACTAAAAAGACTGAGTGTAACAGAGCAGCGACAGGGGGCTTTGGATTTGCTTGGCTTTCAGCTAGATCTATGGGGTTACATTAAATGGCAAGAGTCAGAGGCTTGTTGAACATCCAGCAAGAACACTGCATTTAAAAATACATTATGCACTGAAAACAGCAAATATGAGAGTTCAGTCTTCTTGAACGCCATTTTAACAATAAAATACAGGATTGGGCCGCTCCATCTATTTGTAAATCCATCCAAGTTCTTCATAACTATTAGCTGGTTTCAAAACTAGTGATTTACTAAATGGAGTTTCACCATTAAAACTTCATTTAAATGCCTTAGCTTGTTAAGACTTAGTGTTTATAGTACTCATGCAGTGTAGCATGAGTGAGAAATATCCGGGTATACTAACTCAGCTGATGTTTTTTGGTCATCTAGCAAAATGTTTTGTAATTGTGTTATTTATGTCATTCAAAATCTTCCCAGTTTACATCATTTTTAAGTGTCAAGTCAGATGTGTCAACCATATTATATATGAACTCTTTTACTCTTCACTCTAAACCGGTCACACATTAACTCTTTAACTTTTGACTCATGTGTCTGTTAGCTAAGCAACAGTTACTGAGTGTAAATATTTAGTAAGTACTCTACGTAAGAACTACTTTGTATAGCGTAAACTTTTTTAATTTCGGGATGTATGAATTACTATTTAGTAACCACTTATGTTAGAACCAGGATACATTTGAACTCTACTATGTACTGCAAATGCAAGCTCCTCTGCTGCTGCTGCTTTATCTTATGCTACAGTATATAAACTGTGAGAGGTGCCATAAAGATCAAATAAATCTTGACAGGAGACAGTCCAGAGAATCACAATGCCAGGAGACGTGCCAGTAGGTCACGACAGGGACAACATTTGTGGCCCATATTTTACTGCCTTGGCAAGGATTCAAGTAGATCTCAGACTGATTTGTCTGGTCGTAAGGTAAAGTGCTGGCTAAGAGTGTGTGGATATACCAACAGTGACAGCGCTGACCCACTGAGCGCCTGTGATTTAATGCTGAATTCTGCTCATCATTCAGGACTTTAGAAGCTATTAATTATGCTCACGAAGCAGTGTATGCATTATTCATAAAAAAGGCCGAATTTCCTACCACACCAAGGATTTGCTGAACACAATGATAAATAATATACACAAAGCTAGTTACTTTTATTTTAAATTGTCTCTTCACTAACAACTGTAGGATTGTAAGCAATAAAGCTGAGAACAGACCATAAGATTATTGAAACCTACAAAGAATAGAAGACCCACAAAAAACATCTATTTTAGCCAACATCCAGATATCTTAGTCATGACCGCCAATAAAGAGGATTTAGTGACTGATGCTGATTACATCTACGTCACAAGGAAAACCCCTGAAATCCTACTGAGAAATCATTATTTGTGTGGAGAAAGCAAAGAAACAGGAAAAAACTAAAAGTCTGGTATGATGGTGGATGTAGGGACGAGGTCAGTAACAGCTCTAAAGTCTGCAGGTAGAGCATTAGGATAGTGAACATTATAAAAATGGAGTGAACCTCAAGAACCAAATTCTAAATCACAGAACACTGCATTGTTTCGCAGTTTTCTCACATGTTGTTGTCTTTTCTTTTTTTGTCAATTCAACATTTTCTCCCCTGATACCTCAAGGTATCTGAGGATAGGATCTGATTCCACTGCTCTCTTTTTTCCAACCCTCTCTCCTTGAAATTACGGTTTTATGTTACTACATTTTTTTTTGAGCAAATGAAGCGCTACATTTAGTGCTTCTTGTCACCTTGTTAGCTGGAGCAGCTGAGAAACCACAACAGTCCAAATGACAAATGCAGTTAAAGGTAACATGGGGAAGATGCTTAGCTTCAGCTATGGCAAAAGACCTGTATCACCTTCCAAATGAAATCTCCCTTCCAGAAAATATTTTCTTGAACTTGAAATTAGATGAGATTATATCTATGGATATATATATGTGTATATACAGTAAAGTGGATTTAATCTCAAATGTAATCCAACTCTTAAATCACAAGCACAGTCATCTTTATGACTTATGAATACCAGAGCTGAGGTGAAATCTTATATTCTTAAATAAAAAAACAAAAGATAATGTTCTTTTCATGGTGGATGATCGTGCTTATGGCTACATGATATGGCCACCAAAATTACTATGTCACTGAACTATAACAACATCTGGCATCTCTCCACCTTTAGGCCCCTGTGTTGTTTCACCACAGAGAAGTGGAAGGAGCTGATCGGCTTCAATGATCTTCATGCACAAAGGTCAGGTGATGTTTTTGTGTCAGGCAGCTCCTCTGGTTTGAGCTAATGTCTTTTCTAGGTAGGTGCTCAGCCTGCGTTTTCTGAATGTTGAGTCATCAACTGCCAAAGCAGTTACCGAAATTACACCTGATGCCTATCAAGCTTGTCTCTCTTCCTCTTCCACCTGACTGCATGTGCAACATCAAAAAGCTATCTGATCCCTTCAACGCACAGGCTGACATTTCAGCAAAAGTCCTCAGGAATTGCAGATGGACTTTGTCTCCCCAAAGCCGTGTGCGCGTGTGACTGCGCGAATGGTATGTATGTAAATGCGTATCAAGATGTGTGCAAGAGAATGAAAAAAGAATATTACATGCAAGCTGTCAGAGAAACAGTGTAAGAAAATTACTGACTAACCTAGACCTTTTTGAAATAAGCTCAGAGTGCTCTCACCTTTCATCTCAGTAAGCCACAATTCAGGTTAATAAGGTTTGTCACTCTATTGGAAAGAGAGACGCTTTAATGCACAGCACTTGAAGATGTTTTGTCTGAGGTTTAATTCATGACGCCCTTTCTCTCCCCCTTTGCTGTTTACCTTTCAAGGGTGTTCCTTTTCAAGAGGCACTGAGGTTGGACAAGAGGCTGGTGGAGAGAACACCGGGGAGGTGGGAGAGGGTCATTTCAGAGATGAATAAACACAACACACTCAAGGTTTTCAGTGATAATATGTGATGCATTGCCAGGGAGATGGCACGTTTTAGAACAGCACCGAGGCTATTGGCCAAGAGGGAGAGTGAATAATGACGCTCAATATCCCAGCTTTAATAGGCCCGATTCTCTCTTCAATTTACATTTAAGGATGTTTTTCATGTTTATCTCCCATCCGACTGAGAAGAGCAGACTTACTTTTAATGGCCCTCTGATTTAATCAATAAGCCTCTGCTGTGAACCTGAAAACTTTCTATGAATATGTTCTCCACAGGTGTTCGGAGTTTTGGTGTCTACTACTGCAAAACAAAGTTGCCTACCAGGCACTGTAAAAACAGCCACACCAGCAACTCTGTGAGGCTGTACTTAAGGCATCAGTATGCTTTTAACTAAGTGCTTGTCAGATCATCAAACCCCCGCACCTTTCCAACAATGGATGTGGGGTGGGCTGCATCCAAAAATTGGAACTTTCAGAAACCAACAATCTGACAAGGACGTCCTTTTTACGCAGCAATAGGACAGGTGTGCAGATGTGAGAAAGTAGACAGGATTTTAAGCTCTTCTTTCATTCTTCACACAACTGCTTCTGTCACTATTGGTGTGTCAGAGACTGTCGGAAAGCGGGCACTGTTATCCCCTTTGTAGGATTCTCCCTCCTTTTTATGATGACAGGCTTTTTGCCACTCAGAACAGGTATACTTGTATAATATAAACTTTTACACTTTGCATGGACTAGTTTGTTTCAAGCATACCCTAGCCTTGAGGCAAAGAGGTACTTTGACCTAAATGCTAACATCCCCATGGCAACATGTTGTCAATGAGCACATTAGCCTGCTGATGTTTTGCAGGTAAAAACTTGAGCTGAAGATGGTGCTAGATGAAAGTTCAGTTGACTTATTACAATTCATCCAGTGGGGAACATGGGTGTCCATGACAATCCATCCAATACAAATTTCCCTCCGAACCAAAAATGTCAACCTGCTGTTGGTATTATAGTAAAAGGTCAGGACGGCGCCAAAGTCATCATCTGGGAACCATGAATGCCTGTTCAAATTTGTGAGGTTTTACTCGATAATTGAATATTTGAACTTGCTGGTGGTGTTAGATGAAAAATCAGGAGATCACCAAAGTCATTGATTCACCCTCTGGGGAACACAAATGTATGTGCAAAGTTTGATGTTTGATCCATTACTTGTCCAGGTATTTCAGTTTGGACCAAAGTAGTGGACCAACTTATTGACCAACCAACCGACTAAACCACTGACGGACTGACAGTGCCATGTCTGCAGCCCTGCTGCCAGCATGGCTATAAGCCTACAGGAATATACAGCTTCTGTTTGGACCCAGAACTGCTTATAGCCCAGCCCTCTATTTTAGAATATACAATATAATATACACATAAGTGGTCGCAGGATGAATCTAAGAGACCTTTAAAATGTATTCAAATGCAATTGTTGAAAAGGGAATATCATTCTGATAAAATTGCTCACAGCTCATAGACATCCGCTAGTTCCTTGGTACATAGCAGTCAAAAAAACTGATATATAACATTCATCCTTAAAATTCATTAAATTATAATTTTCACTTGTGTCCCCTGGTTCCCACCGTAGGATCCCCAGGAGGCCCCTGGCCCGCTCTTGCCGGAACCACTGCTGTACCAAATCAAAAATAGAACACAGCCCTCTGCTTGCTTGCATCTATTCAACACTGACTTGTTATCTGTGTTTTGTCAGAACAATCTATCCCAAGGATGTTGTTGTGTCCTGCTGGCTTATCGTAGCCTGCTGCATTCACGCCTTTGCTGCGCTGGTTGAACGTTGTGTGAACACGTGGGCCTGGAAGCCTGTACTGTCACAGCTTTTAATCCCCTTCGTCGGAGTCGCTAAATCCCAGCCTTATTATCATATACTCCCCCTTCCCTGTATGACTTTCATGATCCCTAGGTCTTTTCCCCCTTTTGCACCATAACTGACAGTATACTTTTGTAATTCTAATGACGTTGCCCCAATCATAAACTCTTTCAGCTTTTGTCTCTCTCTATTTGGGTCAGTTTGTTGTTTTGTTTATTTTCCAGCGGCTCAGGGAGACAGAGCAGATTGTGGCATGTTTAAGTCGCTATCTCTGGCAGGTTATTGCGCGGGGCCACCTTGGGTGAGGATCGGATAAAGGATGTGGAAATTAAAACTGAGTGCTTTGTGCGGCAAGATGTTGTGCAACATCCAGTGAAGCATCAGCAGTGCTGCAGTTGTTTCCTTTTCAGCGGGGCACGTCGTCAGCTGAAACGACAGCCTCTGCTAGGTGGGCAAGCAGTTCACCATCCTTTTTTAACTTTCCTACAATATTTGCGGCAGCGCTGTTTTTATTGGGACCTTTGTTCGTGCTGGTTCGAAGAAGTACCACGATGCTGTGGGTGTATGCTGAGGAAAGATTTTCCAAGCTGCGTTTGCCCGTCTCAGTGGTGTGTTGCAGGACGATGTAGGAGATCAAAGTTTGACAGTTTTATATTTTCAGGGCGATTTTTTCTGCGGGGCGCATTCATGCTGTGTAATGTTTGGGATGTTCTGGCGATGCTCCAGCACCGAGACTATAAATTCTATTTAAGACGTAGGGGGGCTGGTCGACACACAGACACACATTACAAGCAGACATATCTTCTCCAACACACAAGAGCACAGATCCTAACATCAAAAAGAAACAGAGCTGCACGTCTCTCTGCGCTTTCCAAGGTCACCTCTTCCTCTGTGTAGGTGCGGTAATGATCCCACCTCCGGCATGCGAGGGCACAGAGGTGGGAGCCGAGGTCGCCCTCCAACCTGTCCCTTGGGAACCCCTTTTTCTCCCGCATCTGGGATGGAGATAGCAGCCATCAGACAACGAAGACCGCAGGGGGAGACTCCCCTCCACCCTCCTCCGCCCTCTGCCTTTGTCTCTAATATGGAGCAGGGCTAGCAGGGGCCGTTGCGTTTAGAAAAGCCCTGTGTTTCTCCCATAAAAACCACATCTATGGCCGTGGAGAAGCTTACACTGTAATCCTGCATGACGGATTGAGTCTGCCACTGCAGCCCTCTCCCTCTCTTTTTCCCCTCTCTTTCTTTCCCTCCTCGTTTCATACAAAAACTTCTGTGGCAGCAGGCGTGTGCTCGAGTGTGCGGACACATGCGTCAAAGACAACGTGATGTGTGTGTATGTGTGTGTGTGAGTGTGTGCCTACACGTCCGCTTAATGGGCACATACCTGTGTGTGTGTCCGTGTGCACTTTTTGCACTCGTTCCATCACCCTTTTTCTCCTTACATAAATGTATGGCCGCCTATAACTAGTGTCTGTTGAAATTTTGTACCAACTGTCAAGAGAGTGAATAAATAGATGTCAGTGGCAGGGAATAGAAAATAGCTTTCCATTTTTGCAAGTGAAAGAACAGAATGTAAAAGATACCGTCACACAGACTTGCACAGTACAAGAGAATGAATCCCAATGGGAAGTCTCAGTGAAAGCCAGTGCTGGAGAGGTATATAGATGACCTGGATTTTGTATCCGCACTCCCATGGCATGGATTACTGCACACTGGTAGAAATGGCCTTTAATATAGAGGACATTTATACAATCATGGATCACTACTATTAGGACCCCTCTGAGCCTGATTTGCTCCTGTCCTCATCTATTCATCCTCATGTCACTCCAGCTCTTTGTCTCTTTCCTCCTTCCCTGCACATCCACTCTGTATGTTGGTTTTTTTTTTACCTCTCACTTTCATAATCTCCCCCTCTCTCTCTCTCTTTCTCTGTTTCTCTCTTTGGGTATTAGGCATTCAAAGATCTTTCTGTGGCATGTGGTAGAAGTTATCACCCCATCTCTCTCCCTCCCTCAGTCTATCTCTCTAATCTTCCTTAATCTTCCAGCCCAGAGTGAAGTGAGAATTAGTTTCTCACTCTCCCTCATCAATCTCTTGCACCTCCCCTTCTTCTACTTCCCTCTACCTCCTTCTTTCTCCTCATCCCCCCCCCCCCCCCCCTCCCCCCCGCTCTCCTCTGGCTCATCCTCACCAGCTGCTTTCTTAATCCTCCTTCTTGCTCAGTTTGTCTCCCCTATTCTCCCTCATCTCTCCTCTCATTCTGCTTCATGTCATCAACAAAACTGCAGAGGTCATTTCTTCTCTGCCCTCTTCTCTTTCTATTTCCACCTCTCTCTCGCACTCAGAATTTTTTTTCCTCACTCTCTCGTCAAAAGGCTCCAGAGACTTCTGCATTCAACTGAGCCTGTTAACCCTGAGTCGTGTCCTTACCTGCTCACTGTCCATCTTGAACACAAACTCTGAGGGAAAGCAGATGTTAACACCCGCTATCTAACACAACACTTGAAGGAGTCAGGAAGCACAAAAACACTTGTAGTTTAGGTCAGATTCCATTCAACATAAAATCCAAAATATTTGCTATGGAAAACCGCACTTTATTGCACATTCGAAAGATGCTTTTCATTTTTAACCTTTTCAGCTTGTGCGTTTTTGATGAGTTTACTGATTGTACTCGATTGCACTCAGTCTCCCCCTCTACCCTTCAGAGCGCAGAAAGTACTTATCACAACCATCAGCACAGGCAACAGTGTACACTGTTGGCTTGCTACAGCACCACAGAGAGGATTTAATTTACTGCAAAGTTAAAGGCCAGCAGTGGAAGCTGTCCCCTTCTGCACACCAACTCAAAAAGATCCCAAAATGTTTCTTTTCACCACATCTCTTTTGGTTCAATGTGGCACATCCAATCATGTTATGATTAGAAACCGATTATGTACTATTTTGTGTTCTAATTTTCCACCATGCACAAGGCTCCGCATCAGAGCAGTATGTGGGGTGGAGGGGGATTTGGGGGGGATGCACTAATTTTGTCCAATGCACACCTGATGTTATTTTCAACTTCAAATCCCCAGTGGAACATTTTACTTAAAAGCGCAGACTGAGCTCAGGAGAAGCACAGCAACGAGTGCAACGCATGAGCAACCACCAGTATAATTAGGTCCGCTTTTAAAAATCTAAATATGTTGCCTTTTTTCTCATAGTTGTGCCAATAAAAGTCAGTTGTGACTCTGAAAAAAACTCCTCCACTTAATTAGAAACGCCTTGGCCACAAATACCATAGAGGGAAAAAAACATCCCTGTGCACTAAATGCTCCTCATGTTGGGTTGTCTCTACAGCGCACCATCGTTTTGACTTCCAGATCTTCCTAATGATACAGTGTTACATTCAACAAGAATAAAGGCAATATTCACAGAGATACACAGTTGACTAACTCACTAAGTTTCAAAGCAGCACCACACACTTTCGCTTTGAATCACACTTTGATTGGACTAATGTACATAAGCTGGTGTGCCATACGAGAGCACACCCATTTACATTTTAGAGTCCCAGTGGATGGAGAGCGACAAATGAATATTAATTCCACTATTTCTCATTATCAGGGCAGCATAATCATGATGAATTCTATCCTGTGTCGAGTGAGCCTTTCAAGGTTGAAAAAACAAAAAGCCGACGTTCAGGCAGGAAGTACGGTACATCAAGAAATTAGTAGACAAAAGAAAACAAGGCTGAAGATAAACTGCTTTTCAGTCCTGACCTTACCACTAAGATTGCCCCTGAAGTAACAGTCATTGCTGAATTGTGAGCTGCTGAATTGCAAACAAGAAAGCCTACACCCCTGCTAGCTGCTCGGTGAGGCTATACAAGGGTCGCCAACTCTCACGCTTCCGGCGTGTGACACGCGCTTTCCCCAGAAAAGTCTCACCTACTCCCACTGCCCAAATAATTGTCACGCCAAAACATTGTGACAGCAACACAGATGAACAGGCCAACGTATTATGGTCTTTTTTTTTTTTCTGGTATAGAAATGGTTCCACCAAGCGAATGCCGGTTACATATCTGTAACCCCAGATTGGGTATAGGCTCGTAAATTACTCTCTGATTGGTATATCTCCGTGTTGATTGGACAGCTGCTGAAAGCTCACTGTCGGGAGCCCAGAGGCGTTCAGGCAAGCCAACCTCGCTTTCTGTCAGATTGGTGTGAAAGCCTTGAAGAAGACAAGATGATGTTTAGCAGGTTTAATACCATGTTCACTATCTTATTTTAGTGTGTAAGCAAGGTAATTAACGTTAGCACTCAACTCAAAATAGAGCTGAGTAACAAATTGGCAAATTCTGACCCCATAGTGGCACTAGATAAAATGTCACCAAAGTTATTACAATTCGCCCTGAGGGGAACATCAATGTCAGCACCAAATTTGATGGAAACTCATCTAATAGTTGTTTTGATATTTCACTAAAAACTAAAAAAGTGTCAACCCAGAGCCAAGCTGCTAAAAACAGAATATGGGCATAAAGGTTACAACTATAACAACACAGGCTACTTGTGCTGTTTGTTGAACAAACATATACGGTAACCTTAGTAGAATATTCCAGTCTCTTCACATCTTTACATAAATATCCAAAATCTTCTTTGTGTTATAAATTGTCACCAGAGACCTTCATATTTGATACCGTAGCTGGTTACCAGTCACAGTGTTTCTCTAAGTTCCTGTGCACCCGACCTGCTCCATAAAGAACGCGCTTGATGTGCAACCGAAGAGAAACCTTGAGCAAAGCCAAGCAACACATGAGAGCGGGAGACGATAAGAGTCAGATAAAGGCAACAAAGGGCATTAATGCAGAGCGCAAGGGATGGTAGCGGTTATAAAAAAATAAAAAAAATAAACAGAAGATTAGCCAGAGTGGGATAAACAGATAACGAGAGCACGCACGTGATGAGAAGCAACAAAGTTAAAGAGATATAGGGATGGAGGGGAGAGACTGACATTTGGTAATCCCAACTCTTCTTCCTCTGTTCCTCTTTTTTCGAGGGAGAAATGGGGAAATGAGATGAGTTGAGGAGAGAGAAAGATTGATGAGAGATGAGGATCACACTGAGCCAAAAATGGATAAGGGCTGATTACAGCGTAGATGAATGCTGGGTCAGGTTGTTGCTTTAATCAGGAGTGGATTTGCCGGCTGCAAGGCGTGTATTAATACAGTACAGCTTGAGGAGTTGGGTTAAGCTGTGGAGAGTTTGTGCTGCTGCTGAAACGAGTAGGGAGATGGGTGCTAGTCATTAGCATGCATGCAACAAAGCATGAGAAATCACATTAATCGCGGGGAATGCTAATGACAGTGATTGGCGTAATCACAGCAACGCGGGCGGAAGGGGTGAGACAACAGGAGGTCAGCCTTCTCTCTAGTTATTATTCCTTCATGTTATTCCAACCCTGCTGATGTGGCGCCTGAAAAAAAAAATAATGGCACTTTGTCTCACATCCTACTGCTGCTGGTGGAAGTTACATCACAAGCCCATTAATCCTGATGATTGGCAAATATTGTCCCTGTGTGTTCTAATTTTAACAACTTTTGTCATCGGTTTTTGAAGTCAAGACTGACGGCATCATGACTCAACACCAAAATATCCCACGTCATTGCTGATTCCCAGCTGGTACTATATTCCAATCCTCCCTTATTTATGCAAAGGCTGGATTGCAAACAGGCTTTTTTATGCATGTGTGTGTGTGTGTGTGTGTGTTTATGTGCGTAGGCGTGAAACTGTGTGCATGACTGCTAACAGCTACCGCAATAACAAATGGACTGCAGGTTGCATTCCCAGCGGTATGGTGGTGCTATATCCACAATCAAGGCAATTAACCTGTATACGTCTGCTGGGATCTCCAGCTGTGGGGGAAACTGAGTTTAACACTGTAACCTACCAAAGTCTAGCTGGTAGAGGGCATCTGTTCAACAAATCAGCAAAGCTACAGTATGTAATCACGTTTCACACCACGCTAATCACTTCAGCCTAATTTATCACTGCTAGGAAAACAATCTTATGGGCTATTAAGAAAGAGCAGACGAGGAGGAGGCGAGATGGCGAGACAGAGGGAGGAGGAGGCAAAGCTGCAAGAGGGGAGACAGAGAGAGACGAAAAGATGGAAAATGGAGAAAGAAACATGGTGAACATGTCCAAAAAGGCTCTGATTTGTCTAAAGCTCACTAATTCAATCTTGGAAATCCGTGAGTGACTGAGCCACCACCCCTTGCCCTCCTCCCTCCTCCTCATTCTCCTTTGCCTCCCCACCCAGGCCTCATCTTCGCCATTTGAGAGCCGAGCTCTCAAAGTCCCTAATCCGGCTTCTGATAGCAACACCCTGCAAGGAAGGAGACATCAACACCATACAGGGGTGGGGAGAGAGCAAGATGAGTGGCAGAAGATGGAAGGCTACAAAACAGAAGGGAAGGCAGGCAGATAGGGAGAAGAGGGCCGAGGGAGAATAACAGGGGATTGTGTGGCAATTGAACTCAGTCTGTTGGTCGCATCAAATTCCTCTTTAATTAAAAGTGTAAATCCTCCTCACTTTAAAGCCCCTACTTTATAATTAACACTCTGATCTTGTCGCCCCCACCCCCCCCCACCCCCCCCCCCCCCCACACACACACACACACACACACACACACACACCCCTCCTCTCACCCGAAAAGAAAAACAATTAAAAACTTTTGCGATTTTTACTTCAAAACCCATTAATTAAAAATCGCCAATGAACAATGGTGCAATATTGAGGCAGACCCCCACTTTGCTCATTAGCCGCTGGTTAATTGATCCTAACGGCAATGTTTACCAAAGGGACGCTAAAGACGAAAACATTATCATTTTACCTCGCCTAATTGCAGTCTTTAAAGGAGGGGGGCCAAAAGGGAGTTTCTGGATGTTTGAGATCATAGGGAAAGTAGGTTTCAAGGGCTCCTCTGTGGTTTTGTCTCGGCGGGCTTGCAGTCGTTTTATAGCACTTATAAAAGGTTATAGGATATTCAATATTACATACCTAAACAATTTAGCAAGAGAATTAAACATGGCGGTAGGAGTGCCAGAAGCAGGGGATGCTGTAATTTCTGGCGGTCAGATTATCAATGCAGTGGAGTCAGTCATACCTGCCCTCCACTCAGACCCCAGCCCCGGCTAGACGCCACTCATCCATCAAAACTCCATTACCCAAGATCCATCATAACAACTCCCAACAGCAAAGGCCCAAAGCTTTTATTTTTCAGAGGACCATAAATACACTCACAACTTTCCTCAGTATTAACTTTCTTTTGGCCCCCTTTCTCAAAACAATTTCGACTTTTATTTCCTCCCGACTCCCGTCTCCCGGCCGCTCTCACCTCAGGTCGGGGGACGGCTAATGAAAGGCTGCTCTCAGAGGAACATGGGTGAGACATATCATGGTGTCTCTCAGCCATCTCACGGTAAAACCCAGCCATAAAAAATTCAGGGCAGCTGCTGCTGTCGCCACCAGAGAGCTTCCCTCTGTCATTAAGCCACCTCAGGCGCAGGCCGATGCACCTGTCCGTTCTTTTGCTAGTCTCCTTTTTTCTCCCATTCTTCAGTTCCAGACATTATCCCTATCTTATCAATATTAAACCCCCATACCTTTGGCCTGGTGTCTCCTTCCTTCCAAGTTCACTTCATCAGAGCCCCATTCTCCTTACTCTCTCTCTTTCTTACAACCTCATTTCCATTTCCTTTTCCCTCTCTCTCTCCTTCTCTCCCATGTTTTTTTTTTCTTCCTTCAGGTAGAGTGTGATTTGACCCTGATTAATAAACTCCATCTCCCACGATGGAGCGAAAACAGGGTGCAGATGCAAAAAATAGATTTTCCTCAGTTATTGTTTTTTTCGGTCTCTTTAATGTCGGCGGAGAGAGAAAGGGCATCGGAAAAGCACGTTGTGTTATTAAGATGAGTGATGATGTCGTTAGCGTGATCCCTGGACCTGTCTCATCGCCCTGTTAGCATGTTTGCGGCGCGCCGTGACAATTTGATTAGCAGCTTTGGATGAGGAGCCGCAGCGCTGCTAAATCAAGTCTGTCAAAAAGGGCAAGGCACAGATTGACTGCCATCTCATGTTGACTCACGGTCATAAAAAGAGCCATGAACACACTGAGATGCAGATCCATACCTGCACAAACACTAAATAAATGCACTCTTATCCCAGAACACACACACACACGATGTGTCCTGACAGCAGTATTGAGTTGTCTTTTTTTTTTATTGTTTTTGCTTGTAAAAAAATCCCTTCATCATAAAAATTTATCCACACAGACTTGATTGGTTTACCTTCTTTCTTTTAAAGGATCAGTTCATCAAAATGACAAAAAGTAGCAGCCTATATATAGATCTATAGATAGCTTTAGTTTTGAGTGCTAAGGTTTGGAGATTTCTGCCTCCACCACCATACCATGGAGGTGAATGGAGTTGTGTGTGGTGTCTTCCAGGAACTGTGTCTTTGTTTGACTGGATAATCACCAGCTGTCACTGCAAACTGTTTTTATTAGGAATACTTCCAACAAAGGTTAATAATACACTTTGCAGTGTATTCATCAGTTTCCTCGGTGCATAAAATAAAAACAATCTATATGGAAAAGCGAGAAAATGTTGAGTTTTGTTTTTTCGTAATTTGGGAGGGACCCACCTTTTAAAATGTTATATTTTTCTCTTCACGCTTATATTTCTTTTTCTGTGCTTCCCTCTCTTCTCTTGGCAGTCCCTTCTCTGCTTTACAACCCTCATTTTTCCCTTCTTCCCCACTCAAACAGAATGTTGTCAATTATTTATTCCTCTCTCCACTCAATAATAATGTCCTAATTGTCCACGCTTCTCTTGCGCTCCTCGTCACGCTCCTTCCAGAGCACTTTCTGGGCCTCTGCCTTTCACACTTTCCACTTCACCTCATGTCTCCATGTTTTTTTTTTCCTTTTTCTTCTCCGTCTCTCTTTCTCTATGCATTCACACTCCCTCCCTCCCACTGTATGCATCCCTGAGCTTCTATTTTCCTCTTCCTTTACCAGCTTCTCTGTCGTCACCTTTCTTCCTCTCTCCCACCTGCTGTCCATCCTTTTTTTGTCCATCTCTCCCACCCACCTCCAGATAGTAGGGCTTTTTCATTCAATTAAGGCCCGAGAGTTGCTGTTATTGTTACCACTAATAATGATGGCCCTACGTCTAGCTTGCTGCCAGGCTGTCACAGGCACGAACATCAATAGGCGCCACTCCTCCTCTCCATCTCCGGCAATCACCGGCCTTATTACTATCATCTGAGAGCAGAGGAGGGCACACTCGCACTGAGACGCGCACGCACAAACACGCATAGAGGCAGCGGTGTGAGTGTGTGTGCAGACAGAATGAGACGAGTAGGGGGTGGATGGATGGATGGAGAGCCTGAGGAGTAGAGAGTGAGAGAAATGGAATTGGAAGACAGTAGAGGGAAGTGACAGAGGAGATTTGTGTGTGTGTGTGTGTGTGTGTGTGTGTGTGTGTGTGTGTGGATGCTGGGTGGGAATGTGCTTGGCTGGTTGCTAGGTGGGTGTGTGAGCAAGTGTGTGTGGGTGACAAAGAGAGACAAAGCTAAAGGGAGTGATAAGATTATAATGTGTGTGAGTGTGATATGTACATACACAGCGTCTGCGCGTGTGGGTGGATATGTGTGTGAGAGCGGGTGTGTGTGTGTGTGTGTGTGTGTGTGTGTGTGTGGCAAAGGATGGTGGAGTGGCAGGCAGGGATAGATGCTGAGTGTGTACCAGGAGAGTGAAGGCCCCTGCAGGCTGTTGTTGCATTTTGAATCCAGGACGCACACTGACATGAATGTAATTGGTGGAAACTAGCTCGGTTTGTAGTTCCGTGGAAATAGAGACATAGTAGTCCTCTTACTCTCTGTCTCTCTTACTTTGTCTCCCTTTATCACTCTCTGTGCCGCCCCGCCACCATCCACTTTCTGGCTCCTTCTACTCCTCCCGTTTCTGCGTCTTGTTGGTTTAGCTTTATGTAGTGTTGAACCTACTCATGTGTAAGACAAATTCCCTTTGGAGCAATTAGAGTATTTCTCGCTTATGTTCTCATTCACAGCTTTTTTCTATCTCTCTACTTTCTTTTATATTTTGGTTGTTGTCATCTTGAGCATTTGTGTAGCCCAGCAGTGGGTAAATGTGAATTCTCGTGCCTTTCTTTCGACCTTGGCTCGCTATGTAAACTCTCCTCCTTCTACTGGTTAAACTCAGCTCATGCCATTTTTGCTCTATTATGCTCTAAAACCAATTACTGGCCAAATGTATGGAAGTGTCTGACAACTCCATCAGTCTCCCCACATGACCCTCCGTGAGCCCACAAAGTTGGGAGGACAAAAAAAAAAATAAATAAATAAATAATAATCAAGAGCTGTAATTCTTGCAGAATAATGAAAAGATCCTGACCTTAGCATGATAAGGTTATATCTGCTTTTTTCCTGTCAGATTCCATGTTATAATAAAAATTGCCTGTAAAATGTGTTCCAAGTCGAGACTGCTGCACCAAATGTCAGCATGCTGTATCATAACGGACGAGTCAAGATTAAATCCAACATCTGCACTTTATTTTTTATTATATCACATCTCTTCTCCGCTGTCTGATTCCTTCAAAATAATGAAATCTCCCCAGAAGGGTAAAATATGCAGAAAAAGGGGGATGGATTGTTGGCGCTTGTTTCTGTCTTTTTCAGAAAAGAACTCTAGTAAGCACCCAGTTGGTTTCCTAACCGTGGGTAATAAGACAGCTCCATTGCTCACGCAGAAAGGTGTTGAGTTTTTCCACTCCACACCCGTCACTCATGATAAATAGCAATGAACTGAGCTGAAGTGTGCCGGTCTCACAGAACTCTAAATACTTCTAGCTCAACAACTTCCTTTCACTGTGGGGAAGCCGTACTGTAGCTGAACTTTGCCAGCCTCTTCACTAGGGCTTGGTTGAGAGAGCAGAGGTGCAAGGGTTAATCCCCGCGCTAAACTGTGTACTGTTACTTCTACATTCAATTACCTCTGGTTAATATGACCGCTCAACCTTCCCTGTCAGCGCAGGAGAGAAGCCATTTCCCTCTTAATTCTGTTCATAGGAGTGTGCCTTCAAGGAGAGCCAGGTATAAAATGCTCAACGTATTTCTGAGACTAGTGAGGCAATAGAAAATTATTTCGTTTCATAAACATGTTATGCACAGCGGATTCATGCTGATTGGTGTCACGCTGATTGATGGAGTGGGAGGGCAAGTTAATATATGGAGCTGTGAGAAGGCAAGCTGGGAAGTGCACAAGTTGCATAAAGAGCTGCAGCATGAGGGTCTGCCATTACAATGTCATGCTCTTGCGGTTGTGCACACGCATACACGAGTGGCTTCTTTACAACAGTTGCACACACACATTTGCACTCGGGTACAAATGACTCAGAGCGTATACTATGTCTTCTCACCCAAATATAATCACACACACACACACACAGACACACACACACAAACAAGACTGTGTCTCACCCCACCACCGCTGTGTGTTTGTGGGCTGTGTCTCTGGGAAAAGTGATAGGTCCCTGTCTAATCTGGAATGAGCCCTGAGTTATAAATACACAGTGGGAAATATATCCCTGAAATAAAGCGCCAATACAAAAGCAAGTGAAACTCTGCGACGCTTCCATTTATTGCTAAACTTCCTTTCACTGTTTATGGTGGAAGCATAAAAGCCCAAGAACTCAAAACCCTCTTTAAAGTAATTCACTTGTTAGGAATAACTCAGTGGCTTCCTGGGAAGGATAACAGAGGCTGTGTGCTGTGAGACCGAATGACCGATCAATAGATTGTGATTTTCAATGACACAATCTAGAGTGATGACAGCAGCTTCTGACCCTTTATTATTTATCCCAGGCAGCTTTTTGCTGAGCGTGCATGCTCTTTTTTAGTAATACCCTGCTTCACATTCATACAATTCCATACATTCGTGCCCGAGAGCTGCCCAGTACAACCACAGACATCCACTGTTGGCCACTCAGCAGCTTCACCGGAGCATTACTCATTCACTCGCCCCTCTTTGCCGCCTCACCAATAGCCTTTCATTCACTACGGATTTCTCCATTTCAAAAATCATCTTGTTCACATTCAAAACTTGGGAGGTGGTCATACATCAAGAGGCGGCAGTGGTTTATTGGGACGGTGGCGCATTGCGGCTGCACAGCGTCATAGTGCATCACGACGGCAGTTCCATTAATTGGAAAAGTGTCTTCCATTCGGGGGCATGATTAAAATGTGGTGTGCTGTGTTTTTGTGATAAAGACTCAGAGATGGAGAGATACGAGGAGAGTGCGCTCAGAGGAAGTAGTAGAGAGGCCCCGAGGGCCGGCATGCTGGTTCACAATCCAGCGCCTGTGGAGGGTCACCGGTGGGAGGCGGAGCATCATCCGGCTGTATGAAAGTGGACTAAAAGCCTTCTTTTTCCCTCTGCGGGCCTGTGAAAAACTGCTCACAAAAAGTGGCTTTGCAAAGCTACCAGTCTGGTTTCTAAGAGTCCAGGAGAAGGAGTCGTCGTGGCAAGAGGTGGTTATAAATTTAACCTATAGTTAAAGGGATGACATTTCAAAGTGAAGAGGACCAAATGTTCTGACACAATAATACCCTGTTTCACAGCAGTGAGGATATCAAAAAAAAAAGGAAAATCTCAGTTTCCCCTCTGTGATCATTCACTGCCTCTCCTCCACACTGCTGCTCACTGACTGATGAATATTTATAGTGTTCACACTTTAACACAGCCTGATCTCAGCTCTGCCCTTTTGCACTGCTGGTGATACTCTACATGTAAATGTGAGAATGAAGTTGCAGAGTTGGGGACATTGTGACTCTAATGGTGAGTATGTGTGTTTTTTATACTCTCCCTACCTCGTGTCCCTGATTCCATGCTTTGATCGTGTGACAGGCCCTGGGGTGTACAGAGCCGGTGTGGAAACTGGCTTGGCTAACTGCTCTGGCTACGCTCCCTTTTCCATCCCTCCAGGGAGCCTTTGCTACCCCTCTCCCACGCTGCTCATTGCACCTCAAGGTGGGCTTTACCCCTGGATAGTTACCCATCCATGCTCCGCAGCTCTCGGCTCCCCCAAGGCCAGGCTGGCTGCACGCGGAGGCCAAGCCCAGGCTGCTTCGGGGTGGGGAAGCAGCAGAGCCGGGCTAGAGGTCCTCCTCTGGGGGGCTCAGCGGGAGCTGAACTGGAGCCAGGTGGTGTGGATAGATCACTGGTAACTACAGGATTAGTTAGCGACTCACAGGCTGCAGGCTGAGCACAGCCAGACTTCCCTGCATGTCTTCCTCATCCTCAGCTCCTTGCAATCAGCTGCACACCTCAGCAGCCATTGTCAAAATAAAAATGGGTCCCATTTTCACTGCTACTTTGTTCAGGAGCAGTGAGCTGAACAGAAGATGTAGAATAATTATAGGAGCCAGAATGAGCACTCTGATTGCAAAATAATGTTTCGGGGAAGAATTTTATAGCAATAAGAAACAGCGGGGGAAAGAAACGTGGAGGGGGAACTTTCTTGGCAAAACAAGAAACAAATCCAGAGATTTTGTGTTCTTTTTACCCATAAACATTGTCCTATGTAATTAAACAGAGTACATTTCTGGAATGTGAATTATCATTTTGCTGTGTTCTGTCTATTTGTGTTTCCAGTTATTGGTACAGCGGAGCTCCAACCTGTCTCTCTCCCACACCGGCTGGTTTCAGACTACCAAAAAAATGTCACCGGCTGTCCATTTCCCGTCTACAGGGACCTGAGGATCATGTGGTGGCAACAAATCGAAAAGCATCTTCACCTGGTGTGTTGACTTCAACTCCTGCGTCTGGAGATGTACACAGTACCTCGACGCCGCTCTCCGCCAGCCAATCGATCCGAAGCTCTGAGACTGAGGCCAAAGAGCTATCAACCTTTTAAAGTGTCACTTTCAGAGGGAAATGGATTGCCGCGGTGGGAGGGGAAAGAGGGGAGACAGAGAGAGAGAGAGAGAGAGAGAGAGAGGTAGAGGGTAAGATATCCGAGTACAAACAACCGGCGTAATCAAATCACTCCCATCAGAAGCTCATCATTCATGACTAAACAGCTCACTTCAGTATATTAGTTTGTATATAGAGTATGTGTGTATATGATAACATTAAGTGTCCTATCCTGCTTGTTTACATTTTAATTGTGATCTGCCAAGGGACTACAGATGCAAATTTGCTTCAAGCTTTAACTCCGGTAAAATAAATTGCAGACATTTCTGACAGGTAATATACACGTACCACTTGGTGAAAAGATCTCCAGAAGTGTCAACAAACTGCTGGCAAAATGGCTGCACATCCACCATCGTTGGCAGCTACATCTAAATAAAATCCATCATCAACACTAAGGGAGGTATAAAGGAGCTGTGTGCTGTTTGTTTGTATCTGATTTCACTTGCGCACCTCGTGCAGGTGCATGTGGGCGTTTGACAGCTGACATTAAAATACTGTTTCCACTTTTTATCATCCACTGATAAGCTTTGGGGGACTTTTACAGACATGTAAGAACATCCAACTACAGCTTTCAGCCTATGGGGTTTAAAGAATAGCTGAGCAAAATTAAAGAAAGGAAACCAAACTGTTTTTGTTTCTGCAACTTCATGTGCACATGTACTTCCAGGCATGCATGTGGGTGTATAATGCATGCCCATGCTTACATTATGGAAGTTAGTTCGAGTTTTCTACTGTGTATCTTGAACTATTAACCCACATGTTGAAAACTTGAATAATTCAAAAAGCCTGTGCGAGCTTTCTGCCTATATGGTGCATCCTTTATCCATTATTTTATGTACATAATTGTTTGACAGCGAAGACTTAAGACCTGTCCTTATGTTCCATTTTAATTTAAAAGTTTCAGCACAATAACAAAAGTCCACCAAGATTTCCATTTAATCCATTTATGAAATACGGAAAAACTTCCTAGTGGAGGTGTCAAATCTTACCACTGACATGCAGTAGTGGGTAGTAACGAGTTACATTTACTCCGTTTTATGTACTCAAGTAACTTTTTTTGAGTAAATTGTACTTGTCAGAGTAGTTTAATGTTGCATACTTTTTACACTTACTTCATGAGATTCTTAGAGAAAGGTCAGTACTTTTACTACTAAATTCATCGCGCAACTTTTATTTACTTATTATTTTATGCATTCATGCACACTCGGTTAAGAAGGCAGGTGGTCAGCTGGTCCCAGGTCTGCTGGCGCTCCGTCAGCCTACCCCAGCCATGCCTCCACGTGACTCCGCTCAAAGCAGAACAATGGCTGAAGCTACAGCAGGAGTAGAGTTATGGCTTCCAAATTGCACTAGCAGCTAGTATTTACAGACATGTTCACAGCGCACGGTGCAGGAGGCTCTGGCTGTGAACACTGGTCTGAAGTCAGTACATCAGAGAACCTTGCTGATACTGAGCTGACAGAGAGCAGTAAGTGTGTCTGTTGTGTTAATGCTAATAAGTTTAATAATATACACACACAGTATATCATGCTTCAAAACTACTGCTACTCCTGCTTTCTGCAGTAATGTAAATATTCAAAGCAATGGTGTGGAGCGGCGGGCATTTAACTAGTCGTGCTCATTGTAGCCTGATGAAGAGAGACAGAAAAGAAGAGACCAAATTATGCACACGAGTAAAAAGACAAACTACTTTTATTTCATGTGGACATGACTGATACAACGTTTCAACAACAGATGGTCTTCCTCATGTAAAAGTGAACACACCTGTATTTTAATGATGAAACATCACAGCATTATCGCCTATTATCAGCCTAAACCAGTCAAATCCCTATATAATATAGGAGACAACAAGCAAAAGATGTCATTTTAAATGAATACATTTTAATTAGCAAAAATTCTTTACTTATTGGTGTACTTAATAGAGTATAATATTAATGTAATATTTTGTGATCACACTTGAGAGCTACGGACTGGGAATATTGTCCTGGTGTATATGTGGCATGTTAATTAATCAGGAGTTAATGACTTGTCATTTCATCACAAACAAGCCAAGGTGTATGTTCACTTCTTTACCTTTATCTGAGGAAGACCATCTAAGGTTGAAATAATTCCAGTCAAATTTGCATCAAATAAAACACTGTGGGGGAAGGACAGTAGTGTGCTGGTGTTTTTTTTTTCTTTCTTTTTATTATTTTTTTTCTTTCTTATTATTTCTATTTCTTACGTTACTCACAACTCAAGTTTTTTTTTTTTCAATAAATACTTTTGTACTCTAACTCAAATAGTTATTTTAATGACTACTTGATGACTTGTTTTTGCAAAGTAAGAGTAATTTCACTTGAGTGCAGTTTTTGGCTACTCTACCCGTACCCACATTTCCATCACTGTTTTTTTTTTTAAGAAAAAGAGAGATGTGTTCCGTTGACGGTAATATACACGTACCACTTGGTAAAAAGAACTCCAGAAGTGTCAACAAACTGCTGGCAAAATGGCTGCACATCCACCATCGTTGGCAATTACATCTAAATAAAATCCATCATCAACAGTAAGGGAGTTATAAAGCTTGCTTTCAGTTGTTCCAAACACATAACACAAAAAATAAGCTAATTTTGGCCATTAAACGTTTGGACTCCCAGATTGAAATAACAGGTTTTCCTTTTCTTCCCCCTCTGCCAACAGACATGAGATGGATATTGATTTTTCACATTACAAACCTTTTACTGTTGTAAAATATAATGTACTTTTTCTGAAGCTCTCAACCACATCACACCACAAAATGTACCATTATTTTAGTTTAAGCCTGTACTTAAAAACGGAGTGTGTGTGTATGTTAAAAGAAATTAAATTTGCATTTGTACTCTTTAGAATAACTGGAAAGTGGAATCATACAAGAGCAGTAGTTTTAAAGGCAGCAGAGAATGAAGCATCTTGTTTTTTCGGGGGCCCAAAACCCAATCCCGCCTTTTCTCGACTCTCCCTCTACTTGAACGCCTCAAGCGATCTTTAGGGTAAGAAGTTACTTTAGCCAGTGGATATCCAAATGCAATTAAGCGAAAAATTGTTTTCATCTCAGAATTCTGCTTGTTTCCCTCAACACATGAACTGGCTCAGAAGTGAAATCTACAAGCACAGAGCAACATGCTACAGCACCAGCGCCATATTATAGCTCATGGGAGACATACAACCTTGTGTAGGTGCATGTGGAGGCGTTTGACACCTGGCATTAAAATGCTGTTTCCACTTCTTATCATCCACTGATAAGTGAAGAATCAAGGCCGCGCAGCTGGCTTGGCTAATGGAAGATGATACAAAGAATGGCCGCGTTAGCCTATTCAAAAGGTGGAGTTGTGGCATTATGGTACAGAGAAAAATACCCTCTGGCCATGGGAACCAGTAAAGGAGCCGACAAACACCCACACATGCACACAAACACACAGCAGCCACATCAATCTCGCCTCTCAAACACAGGCTCGCACACAGACTCACACACGGCCACAAGCAATAGGACTGTACTGCATGAACACACACGCTATATATCTCCAGAGGTAAGACAGAAATCCAAAGACCTGACAAGACAAGTCAAAGGGATCCAGGGCCTTGAGGCAGCAGAGAAGAGAGGATAAAGAGAGGGAGCAGAGGATGAAGAAGGGAGGAGAAATATTCACGGGGGATAGAGAGTGACACGGGACGAGATGAAAAGAGAAGGGGAGGCGGAAATTGGTGAAGGCGGGCGGAGAAAGAGGAGGCAGTGTGGGAGGAGAGACGCAAAAATAATGGGAGAGGAGAGAGCGTGGAAGGGAGAGTTGGAGGTATGAGGAACGAACAAGTGTGGGAGGAGTGGGAAAGACACGAACACAAAGTGTGAAAAAAGGAGAGGAACGAGCGAAAGCGGAGAGCTGCATTTGGAGGCACTAAGTGAGTCCGAGGAGAGGAGAAAGAGAGATGTGTTCTGTTGCGCGCGGGCCGGATGAGAGCGAAAGAGACAAGGAGATAAACTGTCAAGAGAAGCCAGTGAATCCAGAGCGACAGAGAGGGAGCATGTATGCATTTAGATGTTAGTCTTGCATGTGTGGAAGGCCCGAGCGAGGCAAAACTACCCGGCGAGAGACGTCTGAAAGAGAGGGGAGAGAGGGACAAAGTGAGCGAGAGAGATGGTGGCGGTGATTCGTTGATAATATCTGGGCACAGGGAGATGTGTGTGACACAATCTCAAATTGGAAATCGCTGTTTCAATCTCGCCTCACTCCGTGGCTACCCGCTCCACTGATAACAAGAGCAGCCTAATTCTATTAAAAATATCCCGTGAGTGCAGCGGTGGCTCGCACGAAGACAGCGAGAGAGAAATGGGGGGGCGGGGGGGGACAGAGGCCAAATGAGGGAGAGAGCGAGCGAGATGGCTGACTGATTGGCCAAATAAAACCCGAAAGACAACAGTGAGCCTTAAAGCCTGTGCACGGGGAGAAAGTTTCGCCTGTCTTCTACCATATCTCTTTACCCCATCTGCCCATCATCTCTCCCAACCTCTCCATCTCAGCAAATCAGCCCGCTCCATCTATCTAACTACCCATCTGTCTATTTATCGCTCCATCCATCTGCCAGCTCTTATCACTCCCCACAGGTGACTGTTCTCATTTAGGACAGCTCTCTCCGCTCTGCTCGTTCATTTTTTGACTCTTCAAATCCATTTGCTCTACTCGTTTCCGTGCGCCAAGTTAGCCGACCTCGAGATGGAAAGCCTGTCTGACAGCCGGTTGCTCTTTCATCTCGCTCTTCAAACTCCTTGGCTAACTGGAGTGCCCTGAAAAGCACTTTGTTTCCCACGTTTGACTAAAGATAGCATTAAGTGGCCGGTTAATCACTAATCAGCCAGTGGATCAATGTGAATTCACGTGGGGGCTGCGACGGAATAGGTCCTGGTTTAACTTGTCCTCAGCCAAATAAGTCTTTAAAAAGTCTGCATAACAGTTGGCCCGCTGAGACGAGAGACTGTCAGCAGGACAAAGAATTTGATGGAGATGAGAAAAAACTAGACTCCGAAGGCCAGCCAAAGAGCTCTCCGGGCCAGTATCATTTTGCCTTGGCATCATTTCCCCTATTATTTCTTAGGCTTTGGAGATGAAGTGAAAAAGAAAGCAAGAGAGAGAGAAAGAGCAGAGCGTGTACATTGACTCAGCCTATCATAAAAAAAAAAAGTAAACAGCAATGACTCCAGCAGCCAGGCAATAAGAGTGTCGGGCTAATGAATTAATCAGACAGTCATTAGTTTCTATCTGCTGAGGTCCGAGCCGGCCACTTTTTTTCCCCTTCTCTTCCTCCTTTACAGACAGAGAGAACGGAGCACGCGGGGAGTGAATGCTTATTCAGCTGTGAAAGAGACCGCGTGTGTGTGCGTGTGTGTGTGTTCACCCGCTGTCTGCATGCGTTTGTGCTGAACTGCGGATGCTAGCGTGTGTGTGTGTGTGTGTGTGTGTGTGTGTGTGTGTGTGTGCATGCACCCATCACGCTTTGCAGCTTCTGTTGATGATCGCCTGTCATACCAATAAACTCAATCTGAGGCTCTAAATGTGAAAAGGGGGGGGGGTGAGATGGGGTGACGCAGAGAGCACAAAGTCAAGGAAGAGCGGGGGGGGGGGGGTGGAGACAGACAGAGAGAGGGAAAGAATTAGGTGGACAGTTGGGAGACAGTCAAAGCTGAGAGATAAGATAGTTGGATTAGCGAAGAGAGAGCTAGAGAGTGAGAGATGAAGAGGTTGAGATACGAGGAGAAGGGCAGTTGTGTAATCTTGGGTTTTAAAATGAGTTGGCTACTGCTGTGGTCAGAGGAGGAGCTCTGAATTGAGATTATCACGGAGGGATTGTGGGAGAAATAGACAGCGATACAGAGACACTAATAATGACAAAGATAAAGGGGACTGCGAGCGGAGGATCAAGACGATAGCTGTTTATGAATCTGCGCGCCGGCTGATACTTAATCCCCCTTCATATATCACTTCATTTAGCTCAAGCGGAACAAACTGTACACAAGACACAGACTCACAGAAATGCATAAATAAAAAACTCTCAGATAAAAGTCCTTCTCTCTGAAGCTGCCTTCACACAAAATCAGTCTCAGTGTAGTAATCTGTAATATTTACCTTGGTAAAGAACACACAGTACACAGACTGATTCAGTGAAATTGAATAGAAAATGAGGAAAATAGGCTAGAGATCCCAAAATAGCAAAACAAATAAGAGAGAATAATGAATTTACATTGTTATGGGTCCACCGCCATGTAGATGATTATTTAAACAAGAGAGCAGCCGCTCAACACCGAGCATTCGAGGTCTGACCAATAATGGTTGTTTTAGCCGGAGCTCTTACAATCAATCAATACACTAATAACCAAGGTTATTGAGTTGGCCAAAGCCATATAAGGGAGATCATTCAGGTATTGTAGAACAGAGGTTAGACGCCTTTTAAAACTGACCCGTAGCAAACCTTTAAATATCATCTTTAAGGGTGCTTTCCCAACTGTTTGGGTTCATTTAGGCTGGTGTGAAAGCTGTCAATCACACTCTGCTGGAGGCTAAATAACCATGCTAAAGTCACTTTCACGCATGTAGTTCCGTTAATTTGGACTTCAGACCAAGCAGAAAAAATGTATACATTGTTACCTTTTAGTTCTGGTCCACTTGTGTTACCACGGTTACCAAATCATTTTATATAAACAGGGGCTATATACGTCCCACCAGGAGATCAGTATAATAATAGTTCACAATCAGCAGATGGATTTAATAGTTTTAACTGTCGATCAAAATCTTGAAAGACTTGAAACTTGAAACTTGAGACTTGAAAGTGAATTTATTCAAGATCATTGGTTCAAAGTGCGCTATGCTTTATCCTGGGAACCAGACGAATCTGCGAGCTCATATTCATTTGCTCGGGTAGATACGTCTTGTCCCTCTCCCATTCAAACTAATTACTCTGCCTCTCGGGCTAACCAATGACAAGCGTTTATCTAGTAGGAGGCGGGTTTAATACAATAACTGACAGAGACGAGAGCTGTACAGGTATCTTTATAAATATCCAATATGGTGGCTCCCATTCCCCGGCCGGCTACAGCAGCAGTATTAAAGGGACTGGACGGTAAATTTTCTCTAAAAGAAGAACAAACAACTGCACTTAAACTTCATGTTAATAAGAAATATGTGTTTGCTGTACTTCGGACAGGATGGCGTCTCATCGCTCTGATTGGTTGTCTCCACCTGTGGATAACGCCCCTTGGAAATCAAAAATGAACTGAGAGGTTTCAGACTAACACGCATTTGCGAATTAGTCCAGCGATGCCAGGCTAGCTATGCTTGTGTCCTACTTCTTTAGTAGGTGGGTGAAATCGAGCATTATTATGTGTTATACGGGACAAAACGCTTCTTTTTTATTCCATCCTTGTTCGGCATTATGTATAACACATGGTCAAGTGGCAGTCTTGACTAATTATGCTCATACTAGTTATTTCTTTGTGCTTTTTCTTATACCAGAGAGCTTTTTTATACACATAAGTGCGTGGTCGCAAAAGAAACAGAGAAATGGAATTTAACCCAAAATGGAAATCGTTTGTGTTCGCTGAGGCCTTCGATGCCATCTCCATGGTCACACACTGATGCACTGATGTTGCTGATGTTGCTCCTTCATCAACTGAACCGTCCGTCCCTTTTCACAAGCAGAGGTATGAAGCGGCTCCCGCCGCCGCTTCCCTTCTCACGCCCTTGTGTTGTGTCCTTTTAATCTCTCACCCTCAATCTTTCAAGGGACCCAATGTCAAGTGGCAGTCTTGACTAATTATGCTTATACTCAGTTATTTCTTTATGCTTTTTCTTATACCAGAGAGCTTTTTTATACACATAAGAAGCAGTTTAGTTACCTTACTCAGGTCAATGAGTTGACAATTTGTAGCAAATGCTTATAAAGTTATATTTGCTGGAAACGGCTCTGCCCTTTGAGGGATCTCTGAGAGTCAGATAATGTGTGTGATAATGTGCTAATTCCCCTCAATAAAACACACATGAGCATTAAATCCTAGTTAAATCAACAATTCCAAAAATATAGCGCATACTGTAAAGAGGATGATGGGGTGGGGGATGGCGATGTAGCAGCAGACGATGTTGGCATCAGAGTATCAGCATGGTAATAGTGAGAATTGGCAGGTTATAATTGCCGTACTGTACACCTGGATAAATATGACTGGACGCTGCCAGTTAAACAGCTGATGAAGGAGCCAGTGATGTGACGCATGTATGAAACACCTAATTATCAAATACTTATGCGCTCTACCTTACCTTACGCTATGCTGTCAGTCAGTATAACTATATGTTTAGAGTTCTTGGTTTGTTTGCAAAAAGCTAGAAATGGACTTAAACCAGGCTGAGCTAACAGTCTAAACTTTAAGCTTAAGTAAATGTAGACAATGACAAGAAGCACTTCCTCCTTCTGATCAATGGCAGACCGAAAAAGGAAGGATGATTGACGTTTGTCATGGATTTGATTTATCTGGGCATCTCCACACCTGTCCCCCTGTCTGTGTGCTGCAAAGAAAAAGAAAATGATCAATAGAGCCGATCGATGGCTTCAAAGATTTAGCCTAAGCTTTGCTCCATTCTCAACAGGCTGTCATTCACCCCTCGGTGCCCAGACGCATCTTATTCCAACCGGAGACAGCTCTTCACTTTCTGACTTTCAACTGTCTGTGGAAAGTAAAGCGCTCCCTGTCGTCCATTCTGAAGGATTCTGACAAGTGTTTTCGATGGGGAGGGGGGGCACAGAGAACGGAGCTCTCGATCGAGAGGGAGGAAGAGGCGGGGAGCCGGGGGGTGGAGGTGGCACTGTGTAGAGGCCTGGCTGTGAAAACAGACGCTTGCAGAGGCTGCGCTCAGGAAATCATCAAACAGCAGTTGGTTAAGGGTCTCTCTTGTTCCACAGCAGTAAAGGGACCCTGATGATGTGACACCAGGCTGAGCCGATGAATGTGACTTTTGGCTCTGGTTATAGATAGTCCCGTTTTGTTCGACACGAGTCGCCTTTCTTACACTGGCAGCAAGCTGAATGGAGGCATGGCATTTGAAAGGAAGCCGAGAGATTTGCTGGCGGATTAATCCTTTCATTAGGGAAAGTGAGAAGTTAATTGCGGCAACAGCTGCATCTCTCATGTTTACACGACTGACGGTTTAAACGCGGTCCCTTTAAACGGAAAAAAGCAATTATCAATAAATGCAGGGCAATCTTGCCATGATGAATTGAGCTCAAATTAGGCTTTCTTTTTCCCTGCACCGCGTATTCGGGGTGCAAACAGCCATGTTGGCTGGCAGCACGTAGTTTTTTCCAGAGTTGAATTGTCACACAACAAAGATAAAACACTTGACTTTCTGCGATGAAGAGTTCCCAGGCAGAGTGATCAAAGGTGAGCCAGAGTCGTGATTTCTGGCTGATGAGGAGAAAGGGGAGATGAGGAGAGAGCGCAGGGGAGGCAGGGAAGAAGGGGCTCGAACTCACTTGCGCAAGCTGAGGAGGGAGAGGAGTCGGGTGTGTTGATACACTGAGGAACAACAACTTCAACAGAAGAAGAGCTTGCCAGAAAAATAGAAGTCAAATTATGCAGGCAATTGAGAAACTGAGACAGCGTGGTTGTCTACATCCTAAAGTTTTATGAGGAGGAGGAGCAAGAAGTAACAAGAAAACTGAGAAAATTCAACAAGGGGAGAAAGCTGTGGAGGAGGTGGGACAGGTGCGGCGGTTGAGAGATGAAAGAGGACGAAGGCGAAATGTAACCAGATGACTGAAAACAAGGGCAGCGGGGTGTCTGACAGCGAGAAGGGATGGATGGAGGACAAATAACGCAGGGAGCACGGCGGTAGAGAGACGAGAAAGAGGAACTGAGGAGCAGGGTAACATCCACCGTTAGAGCCGATCAATTTCCCGTCCCCTCAATAATAGATGTGACGAGCACGGCGGGCTGTTATCTGTCAGGCTTGACCGACCGAAATACAATCCCCACTGGGAGCCAATACACACACCCACAGTGCACACACACACATACACCTGTGCAAGCTCACATACAGTCAAAACAATGTCAGATTTCAAACACATGTATACTCGAAGCATAACTTATGAGCTAACCTTGAAGTGCGTGGTCGCAAAAGAAACAGAGAAATGGAATTTAACACAAAATGGAAATCGTTTGTGTTCGCCGAGGCCTTCGATGCCATCTCCACGGTCACACACTGATGCACTGATGTCGCTGATGCGCTCGTTCATCAACTGAACCGTCCGTCCATTTCACAAGCAGAGGTATGAAGCGGCTCCCGCCGCCGCTTCCCTTCTCACGCCCTTGTGTTGTGTCCTTTTAATCTCTCACCCTCAATCTTTCAAGGGACCCAATGTCATGTCACACACACACACGCACATTTCCGAGGCCACGCTGCACTGAAGCTGGCGCTTTTAACCGTGCAAGAGTGTGGTGGTATAAACACACGCGTGCACGCACACAGTAGCATCGGGTTACCTAACAGCCAGCAGGAGCGGCAGGCAGACGGTGGAAGGCAGGCATGTGGAAGAAGCCTCAGCGTGACAGAGCGCAACAGGATCAGGCTCTCACTCAGCCCATATCTGTCAGGACCCCCTCGTGTAGCTTTACCCAGATGTGTCACACCAGAACACACACACACTCCCTACACATTTGCTCTACCTCCAGCTGTTCCCTACTGCAAGTGTGTATGTCGAGGGTGGGGGGATGTACTTCAGGCTTGTGATTGTGTGAGTTTGTTTGTGCACCCTCGGATCGGTGGAGTATCTTTTCATGTGCATTCTGTTGTCTTTGTTGACATTTGCCATATTGCGTGTGTCACAGCATATCTGTGTGGATGCATGCAAAGAGAGAGTGACAAAAGTAGAACAGTGGAATATGTTTGTGTGTATGTTGTTGGGACAACACAGGAACGACGATTGAAACAGTTGAAAACATGGTGGTGTGACACACTCAAAAGACATCAAACACAGTCATGAAGCGGAGGAGCAGAGCTGATACATGTGGACCAGACTGGAAACATTATTATAAGGTGTATTAGAAGGCATTTCAACTGCCCAACTGAGAACAAAAAATTTCAATTTAGAAAAGCGTTCAGACATAAATGGCCATAAAATATATGAGCCAATTTGTGGGAGTCAGCTGAAGGTTGGCGTCCTCACAGCCTGTGATCATGGATGACAAACACTTGGACTGAAGGCAGACTGGATGCTGCCGCAATGAAAAGCATCTCAAGCACAACTGCTGGCAACAGGTGAGCAAACACCTCAGTCATCAAGCACATGATAATATGTAATTACTAGGTTTGGATACAGATATGATTTATTTACTTGTGGATTAGGAGAAATGTCAAGCAGCTACAGTATAGGAACAATCTATTCCTGCTGCACTATACTGGAATTTATGCTTGCTGCAGGCTTTTAGATGATGCGTCATTCATGGTTTTAAAAAAAGGGGAGCCACAGGAAAGCCGAGTTCTACTGAAAAGGACCTGCAAGGTAGTGCAGGTACCCTCCATTATCTTCTGGCTCCCTGGTTTTCCATACAATGTATTTTTAAATTATTCTGGCTGGGTGGAGACAGGAAGAAATCAAGGGTGTACATACCCTTTAAATATTCCCAAATGCAATTTGCATTGTATGACCTTTGCAACAAGATTAAATATCTTATTGCCATCCAGTGTGTGGAGATAGGTAGTCAACCCATCTCCTCCCGGAAATAGATCTGTCAGTGTGCATTAAGTATTGGTCCGCCTGATTGAGGCATTGAGTGATAATAATGAAATTCAGCCGTTATGTTTGGGGACCAAAATCCGGTTTGAAATTAGAACTGAATCCCCCCCCCAAAAAATCGAATTTCAGTTTATCAGTTCTGCTTATGCCCCTAAACACGATAACCCTTTATTATTGCAAACAAATGCTACATATCCACAAGGTCGACCATAGATATCTGCCAGGACCTGTCTAAGTGACTACATCACGCAGCAATGCAAGATGGTTTAGACAAAGTGCTAAGCATGTGGGGAGCTAATTAGCTGCAGGTCGGATTGCACATCAAATCTAACCAAACATCTGAGGCAGCACGATTAGGACTGGAATCAGTAAGCAGAATCGGATTCAATACCCAACCCTATCAACCGTTTTGGACAGCAACATTAGCCTCAACCGCCCTGCACACTCAAACTAGTGTTTTCACTTATTGTGGCTGATTAGATTAGAGTGAGCCGGAGCTATGCTGGGACATTGCTGAGGTCACTAAACTCCATATGCTTCCTAAAGCTCTTTAAGGTGTCAGTAACAGGTGCAACAAAACTAACAGGAGATATCAATGAAGCACGTGTACATCAAACGGCAAATTCATTTTTGAAGAAGGAGAACAGGATCAGCCGCGGTGGAATGTGTTTTCTATTTGATGTACACAAAAGTGTGTCAATGTGTTTTTTTTTTTAGGTAAATGGATCTTCCCATAAGCAGTCGATGGTTGGAGATACTAATTACCATTTTGTTTTATTTTTTTTATTTGGCCTGACATTATGACAATATCATGTTGGTTCTTGTTAAATTTTTGTGTTCACTACAATGCTGTGTTTCCATGTTTCATGCCCTGAAAACTCAGAGATGTTAAACCAAAATTGTATTTTAAGGGACTCCATTGAAAGCATTAGTTCAAACTCTGCCTCTGTTATTAGGGGATTAATATCTGTGTTTATCTGTGCTTGTCTGTCTGTTCTCACCCTGCGAAAGACTGGCAATCTGCCCGGGATGTTTCCTGCCTTCTGCCCAGTGCATGCTGGGATGGGCTCTGGTGAACTTACGACCCATGAAGTTAAATGAATGGTTGTAGCTTTAGTAGAATTGTAAATTACCTTATGCAAAAATGGTATCAGTTATGAATCCCTAAACAATGACATAGTCTGTGATACGTTTTGCAATACATAAAACATTGTATTTCAAATATTTCTACAAAACGTCATTAGAAAAATACAAAAAGAAATATATTCAAAAAAATCAAGTATACATCAATTACTAGAAGCTCCTATAAATGTTCAACTCCTCTTTCATGTTCCATTTCCATTTTTCAGACCAACATTACTCCAGCTTATTAATAGTCTTGCAGTATGTATAAAAATAGCTGGATTCAGTGTACAGATACAATATGCTGGGGGGAAAAGTACTATGATAATAAAAAGTATCAAGGCATTTCTAGGCCAGGACCAAGAGAGGAAAACTGCTTCCCAAGAATCGAGCATGACTCCCCAGTGAGCAGCTCACTTGGCGTGTAGCAGCTCTGCACATGCAAAAAGGAAAAAAAGAGTTACAGTCCACTTGAAGAGAGACGAGTGACAACACTGTAAAGAACAACAACCTTCCTGCCTAACACCGTGTACAACAGATTCTCCATCCAAAGCATGCTCTGTCAAGCTCAAAACATGATTCCAGCATTGTAGCGCTGTGAAGTCCCTGCCATGTAGGCCAAGCCAAAACAAATGTGATGTCAATGCAATAATAAACGAGCTTTGTGTTTGAGTGCGACCATGATAATTAGTCTCAAGACGGTATGTTAGTAGAGAGAAGGCTCATAAAATATAGAGGCCATTTGGCGTGCACTCAAGAACAAATCTGTATTCTAAGAGCGTGGGCTGTTACACTAATGTTCTACATAGTTTAAATCTGGCAGAGGCACAGTCAGAAAACTTTGTTTGGAGGAAAGATGCTGACGGTCCCAGGCAGCAAGCAGGAAAGATTACTGAGTCAGCGCACGTACGTAGATGTGCACCCCCTCTCAGACACACATAACACACATGCCGACACGTCACACACCCCACTCACTAAAGAAAATTCATATTCGTTGACTCGATAGCTCATGTGCCCGTGAGACCTCACGCATCACCATTCAAGGTTCCCGACAAAATTGGGGTCGCCGCTGAACAGCACAGCAACTCAAGGTCGGGGAGATGATAATGATGTTTATGAAGTCTAAATCCACAAAATAAGATTCCCTCTGTATCTCCCCAAGTGCCTACCTGCCGAGCAAGCCTCCATTGTGAACAAGTGTGAAAGGTCCGGTTCGCAATTTCAGCTAGAAGCTGTGTCACATTGTGCGGTGGAGCAGAGGAATGAGGCTAAGGAAAGCACACATAAACCTAAGAATCAGAGGGCTCATAGTGTGTGTGCCATTTACAGGCATGCAGGTACAAGTGACACATTCTTACAGTTTCATGCAGTGAATTATAAGATTATTGTCCCAAGCATCCAACATCAGCGGGGGCCGCAGTGACATTTTGACAACACTAATCACCTCATTCTGAACCTGTTCTGTTTGCTCAGGGAAGCGAAGAATTCTCCGATGACTGAGAACACTGCAGCGGAAATAAAAGGCGCAGCAAAGATCTTTGCCACCCGTTGGGTGGTCCAAAAGCTCTTGGTGGGCTTTTTGGTTCAAGATGCTCTCTGCTCGCTCAAATTGTTACACGGTGTGTTTTCACAGCTTCTGCTCAAACAACCCCCCTCCCTTGCCATGACACCCCATTCCGAGAAACGGCAAATACATCTTGGCCATCTCCTGAGGAACTGGCAAATAAAGAAGAAAAGAAACTTTGTACTTCTTTGAACGTTTAAGGCTGTTTTTCCCTCTCATCTCTTCATTTCTGTTGCATTAATTATGCATATAAAATGAGACTTCTTGATTAAAGCATCAAAAACACAGCAGTGCAGTTTAAGCATGGATTATTCGGAAGGGAAACTTGCCAGGCCTAATTGAAGTGTGCTTTAATAGGAATCAAACACCAAATATCAGTGACAATGAGACTTGATTGGTGCCGTCGTAATCACACGCAGCTGGGCTGCCGTACTCGTACACTGTGGCTGAAATGTACATTTAGTAGATCAATGCAGATGATGTAGATCGAGGAATAAAGATGAACACACATAACCAGCAGCGGAAAAGCAGCCATGTGCATCGGAGTATGACTGGGACTGACCACCATTACCACAGAAGTGCTCTTACACACTCGCATGTACACACAGGCGCAGCCCCGACCCCAAAGCGCTGCTACACACCCAATTACAATTAAATTCTGTGCTCGGAGCTCCTCTGGGCCAGAGTATCGATGATTCATTTTGCGTTTTATCAAAGAAACAGGAGTGCCATTAAAAAGAGATCAGTCAGCCACCAGGCTTGAGAAGTCTGCTTCTAATTGGCCATCCATCAAAAAGCCTTCTCAAGTAGATCGCGGCGCTGAAATATCACGCATGACAACTGAACCGCACTACATTAATTAAACTACTGATGAACTTCATGCTCAGTAGCTCACCCCTTGTGATTCCAGAGCGGCTGGCAAACGCACGGCTGCACGGCCACACACCTGGACACATGTTCGCGTGCGCCAAGTAACACGCGAAGAGAGTCGTAACACTGTCAGAGAAGGGAGGCTGCATTAATACACAACTAAAAATCATGGTATTTATCAATGTAATTTGACACTGAGATAAGCAATGAACAAACATTCCCTTTGCCTGTATTTTTAGCTTCAAGAACTTTCCCCCGAGGTGCTGCCATTTCATCTGCTCAATATCATCAGTCAACCTTTAAAAAGACACTTTCAACCATTTCACTTCACAGCATGCCCGGCATGTTTTCGCCGAGACAGAGCACTGGTTTGAAAAGGTAGTCACTGTCTCTCGGTTGTCTTTGTTCAACTTAGCTGCCATCAGGACCCACACAGATGAGGCATTTGGAGCTCCATCTCTCTCCTCTCACCACATGCAGGGAATTCTCCCTTTCATCCATTTCCTGATGCACTCTAACTAGACAGTTTTCGGTCATGTCCCAGAATTATGTGTGCTAGCTCTGTAGCTTCCCTCTCTCTCTCTCACAAACACACACACACACACACACACACACACACACACACACACACACTTGCGCGCGCGGAGACACAAACAGCTGCACATCCGCTGACAATTCATCCATCTCTGAATCTCTCATTTTCTGGTTTGAGCATTTTGGTGGTTTTTTCCCCCCTTCTGAGCTGCTGGATCAGCTGGGGCTGGGTTCATCACTAAGCAGTTGCCCACAGGCCAGAGAGGCAACCGCTGTTAGTGTGGTTACTGAGCAGCTACGGGGTTAAAACGGGCATGAAAAGAGCCACATGCAAGCTCGTTTGCATGTGCGCGTGCACACGTTTATCTCCGGTGTTTCCTTTAGGCACAAGACTGATGAGGAAGGAATCTTCAAAGTAACGGAGTGAAACCCAGATGGTGTTTGATGTAAGGATAATGATTTAGGTAAGGCTAAGCAACATTTTCTCCACATCCAAGCTGAATAGAGGCCTGAAACCGTTGTGTAGACCTGAGTATGAAAGCCAGAAATTGGGAGCTTTACAAGGCATGGGAAATGTAGCTCTGAAATCTTGGATGTGCAGATTGTTCCTGTCTGTGTAACTGCTTTTCATACAGCAAGAAGCAAGAGCCATATAAGAGGGGCACCTTGTGGGAATCAAACTTGTGCCCTTGAAGACTCCTGTGCATGTCAGTTCCTGCACAGGAGCTCTGGGCTAGGCACTGCAGCTATCAGTTCATCATTGTCATACTGTAATTCAGTATGTAATGTGCCTCTCAGTCCCTAAGAAGCAGAGGAACAGACACACTGTCTACACGGAGCATGCTAAGCCCAGTCAGTGTCCTGTAGGACCGGCTATTTAACACAGGAATAAGCCAATTATCTTCATGGAGTAGGCAAATTTACAATAGGATTTACTCAATTCCTGCAGGACTCCTATGTCAGGGGTGGCAGCTTATGCTGTAGGTTTCTTTCATGGCCACACACACACACACACACACACAGAGACACACACACGTCTGCAGCTGATGGGATACATGCAGCCGTGCACATGCACATTACCACCAGCCCAAGCAAACACCTACACTGTCACTCCTACCTCAGGCACACGCAGCATTTTCCAGGCATTACTGGCATCCTTGATAAAGACAAGCCAAAATACAGAATGACACAAGGAAAATGAACTACTTTCTGAATAAGCAATTCTTTTTCTATTATAAGGAATTGTTCAGAAAAAATGTTTTAATTTTCTGAGTATGATAACTATAATCCAAAATGTTGGTTACAGTCATTGGCACCTTTTGTTGCAAAGCTTATTAAAGTCTTCCTAAATTGTGTTAAACCATGGTGAAATTATTTAAGTAGCTACAGTTATTGCTTTCAATTTTCTGTGTGTGCATGAATTGAGAAATGGGGACAAGTAACTGAAAAGCCAATGAAAGCTGTCAAATGTTTTAAATATGTGCACCAAAACTTCTGAATAGAGAAAATCTAATTCAACATTGAATACTATGATTTCAGATGGTGCTAAAGCACTAACTGTAGCCTCATCCTTTTCAATGCAGCTAAGTGAGATTTGACCCTCTTTATGGATTCCACCTTCATCATCCTTGCACATGTAAGTAATGCAAGCTGGGCTGTGTGACTGATGCTTGTTCTTTGATCTGTTCTTCACTTGTACACCTTAGTCCTCCTCCACCTCAATGACTCATGATTTAAAGGAACACTATGAGCAAGCTCCTTTCCTGGACAGATCTCCAGAAAAATGTTACTTATGACAAAAAAAAAAAAGTTTGAGCTTAACTTGAGTTACATGGGAAGGATTGTATCTGCTGTCCTAATGTAAAGGAGAGAGAGTCAATAAATCAACCGCTACGCATTTGAGTGCTGCGAATGACAAACATTGTGTTGATATGAATGGGTTTCAAGCAGTGTTGGACAAGTTACTTGGAAAATGTTTCAATTAATCATTAATTATAACTCAATGAAATAATTATTACATTACTTTACTTTGCTCAAAAGCAAGACACATTTGTTAATTACGCGTTACATTCCTTTATCCATCAAACGTGCCTTTAAACAACTCAAAAAGCTAAGCTACCAGTGGCTAGATGGTGGTTAAGGGAACTCAACCTTTCAGTAAGAAACGTTTGAATTAGCGGGAGGCACATTTTTCCTCTTATTGTAGAGGCTAACCGTCTCCCCACACTCCCTGCACATCCCACAGCAGCCTGTCCATCGAACTCCCTGTGAGACAACAAAAAAGAAGCCCCCCCAAACCGTTAGAGTAATGGATCTTTACTGGGATTAGTAACTAATGAAATGCTGCATTCATGTCTTGTCGAAATAATCAGAAAAATGAGTTGCCCACTGGAAGAATTCAGGACAACAACTCGGGAAGTCGGCGGAAATGTTGGTAAACGACTTTCCATCCGAAAGTTTACGTCATATATGCAGAAACATGGCAGACGAAAGTAAATGTTTGGTTGATGATAACTCTTAATTTATTCACTTGTTGCATATACATTTTTTGCTTACATGTGATTTGTAATATGGTATTAGACACGTTACTGCCCAACACTGGTTTTAAGTTCTTTTTTTTCTTTATCTTGCTGCTGATATCATCTAACTTCAGCGACACTTGTAATGTAACCATTAACATAGTGTTACTCTTCCACCTACACTTAATATCTGTGCACCTGACGCGTGCAAACATTGAAATCTTTCCAATAGGATTTTAGAGAAATGCTCAATATTAGGGGTGTGCCATATCGTATCGTTCACAATTAAACCGGTATAATTTAAATAAATAAAACAAGCTGCGGCGTGTCTGGTGGAATCACAAGCACCGTGTAGAACAGCCACAATCAGCTCCGGTGGCTTCCTGCACCGAGACATGACGTAGCTGGGCCGCTGGGCGCAGCCTGAACAGCACTGAGGCCATGGCAACGGTAGAAGCTTTGAATATATATATATATAAATAACTGAGAGCTCATTTTAGTAGTAGTAGTAGTTTAGTTTTAACTGATATTTAAAGGCAAACTGTTTATGCTGACATAAAATTATAACACTTTTTTGCAATTGTATGTTCTTCAAATTAATAATAAAATATTTTTCAGTATTTTGTCATATTGTCAAAAATATCGTTATTGCAAAAATACCCTGAAATATCCTGATATTATTCTAGGGCCTTATCGCCTGCCCCTACTCAGCATCATATCAGAAAAAATTCGATTAATTTTAGCTCACTACTCCAATACAAGTCTATAACCAACGCACACACAAATACAACCAACAGTCATGGGCTTTTTCGCTCTGTCAATGCCTCACCTCTCCCTCTCCCATTTCTACACAGTTGGGTTTAAATGTAAATACACAGAAAACACACACACACACACACACACACACACCGACACACACATTCAGCCCGGAGCAGCCTCCCGTCTTTCTGTATAATAATGTCTCCAGTGGAGCGAGCTGCTGTGCTTTTTTTCACTGGAGTCCTCCTTCATCCCACCCATCCAAACAGCCATCCAGCACTGAGCTGGGAGTTGCCTCTACCAATCTAACGTCCCGCTCTGAAATGCAGTCCACTCCGACAGCAAGTACAGACCCCCTGCTGACTGCAGAAAGAAAATGCGCCTCCTTACTTCCAATTCCAGTCGAAAGGAGTAAATTGAGGAAAATCAGAATAACGTGCGTCTGCATGTCTTCATGTGCAATTCCTAGACTGTTTGAAGACAATGATTATGTATGACTTTTCTAAGTCACAGGCTCTTTGAATGTGTGCGTGCATATATGCATCCCCACCTGCCTGCATTACCATGTGCACGCGAGTAAACAGCAATGTTGGTCTGAGAACAATCAGACCGTGACAGACTCTGCAGCACTATCCCACAGGCCTCCACAGAGGAAAAACACTGCACTGGCCATTTTCTCTAAATTACTGTCCTCCTCCCCCCTCATTCCCTCCCTCCTTCCCATCACCACCAGGGAGAGAGTGGCTCCGTGTCTCGACATAGCACTGCTCAAGCTGGGGTCAGCGTGTCCGGCTCTAACCTCAGTCTGGGCACGCTGGGGACGCACCGCCGCATCTGGGGACGCTGGGGAAAGGCGTGAAGGATGTTCATGCTGAATCCCACACTTCTCCTGTGAGACACTTGTTGTGAAACCCTCGGCGAACTCCCTAGTCTTAAAAAGTCGGCATCCGCAATCATGTGTCATCACCTCATTTGATGCAGGGCACCGAAGGAAGGTACAGCACACCATCCTCACATCTACCTGGAGTTTAAGCATCACGTATGGATGAAAAATTTCTCGTCAGCCACTTGCCTTTAGTAGGTAATTGCAGAAGATGTGGTTGAGATTCGTTTCCGCGCAGAGTCGCTGCAGAGTCACAGGCTTTTCACTCCCCTTTCAAAAGACTGACACCAGAGGGAAAGTGCTCTGCAGAAGGTTCTATACAGCTCATTCCATTTTCCCCGTGCCTGGAAAGCAAGAAAGGGAGTACAAGCAGGATCTGAGGCGACGTTAGATCCGGGAAGCGCCTTGTTTCCTTTCCCGTTTGAAACAATTGGAAAGGGATTTCTGCCATTACATTATCTCTGTGTGCGAGGGCCCTGGGGAATGTTCATGTCTTGAGCACTAAGCATTTATTTCCTTGTTCTCCACGAGGATCCCTGGGAGGCCACGTTGTCTGATTCATTTCTCTGAATTGTCAGCTAATGAATGGTACGTGTCCGTCGCCTGCCACAGACTCTGTCGGAGGAGAAAAGCCCCCATGGGTGCACATCTTGGGTGTTCTCCCATTCTCATTAGGAGGGAATCAAAAGGAAGTAGAGGCTCACTGATCGTTTACCGTGCTCATTGTGTGTGTTTCCCATGAGGGGCGGGGGGGGTTGTATGTGATGCCATTATTTCTCACCATAGAAGGGTAATCAGCATGTTTAGAAGCGTCTCCAACATCTTCGGGGGCATGTCAATGATGGGGTTTGATTGAGTTTTTAAAGACAGACAGCCAGTGGAGTCTCTGGAACATAATTAGTAAGTTATCTGTCTTCCTGGTAAAACTTTGCAAGGCACTTCAGGCAAGAGAGGCAACAGGGTTATGTAAGATCGGAAAGGGAAAATAGATGATCTTCATTCAAGACCTGAATTCAAATTCCATTCCCCAGTGCATCCTCAACTCTCTGGTTTCTTACTTGAGCATACATACACATTTTGTATATGTCCTTGGTGGTTTTTTTCTCCTGAGTCTGCCAGTGCTGTTGTATCCTCCCTTCTTTCTCAGTATCCCACAATCTATCCCCGACCCGTTCCTACTGTCGGCCATAATACACAGTGATGTCAGCTAATGGGATCTGGTGTGTCCCTCGCTTGTCACAACTACAGCACCTCTCTTTCCAGCTTCTATTCTTCAGGCAGTTTTATCGCCAGCATAAGTCACTGGCTCGGTGCGACCTGTCTGTTTCCACCGCGGCCCCCACCTCTCCCCTCCCTCCTCCTCACTGTCTTCCTCCTACTCTCCACTCATTTTCCAGTCTTTCTTCTAATCTCTCCTTATGTTCCGCCCCACCCCTACCTCTGTCCCCCTTTCATCTAGTCCCCCTCTCTCCATCTAACGACCCCTCCTCTCCTCTCTTGATGTTGCCTTACCTCCCCTGTCCCTCGTCTTCCTCTCCCCTCCTTCACAACTCCCCACCGCTCTTCGGCCCCCACCTGGGTAAACGCAAGAGCTATCTGGCGTAAACAATTACTAAATGAACGCTGACACACAGATTGCCGCGCTCTCTCTCTCTCTTGACCACATCAGAAGAGGAGAGAGTGTGTCCAATCACTCGTCTCCCTCGTCCCATTTTCTACCCCCGCCCACCCAAAAAAAAAGAACCTTGCGATACCACGGTTGGTCCACAGAAAATTGCAGAAAAGTGCTCACGCAATCAAAGACACTGATACACATAGTGAACATATGCACAAATACACACGCATATCATAACAGACACATATAAACAAATAAATTCCGTTCACACACACTTTACTGATTGTACCCATAAACCCCAGTGCAACAACAATGTATAATACATGAGCTTTCACATACATAAACATGTCTCACACTGATCAGAGCCATTACAGTCGCTTAAGGCCCATCGTGTGTGTGTGTGTGTGTGTGTGTGTGTGTGTGTGATTGTGTGTGTGTGTGTGGGAGCCATTCATGTAACAAACTAGTGTTTATGTATATGTTCAACAAGGGGCTATAAGAGCAGATTCTCCACTTGAGAATTAACCCAGAGCTGCAAGGATGGCTGTATCATCAACAGCTCGCAGTGCCCTCTACAACAGCAAGAAATTATATATAGACGTGGCAGACCCACTTTCCTTGCTCTTACTAAAATATAGTACACAGCAGGCTGGGATAATCGATATAACCTGAGAGGGCAGGTCATAAATCCAAGCAAATGTATTTCCCAGAAGGGCAGTGGATGCTTTCACACAAACACAAATATTATTACATTCTGCATGGTATAACACAATAACAAAAAAAAAAAAAAAAAAAAGAGCATTTTGCACACAACTGAATATGATGCCAAATACTTATTATCAGCGACTTAGAGGGTCGCGTAATAAATGGACACAATTAAGCCGATTTTTTGAAGCGACTCGAGCCGATCAACCTCATTAGAGACGCGCTGAACCGCGGAGGAATTGCGCATACGGACGGCGTGCAGGTGAATTATGTGGCCCCGGGGGTGTCTGTGCTCGGTATGTGACAGTCTGTCACCCCCCCCCGTGCCTTCGCCTGCGTGCAGACACACAGGAGTGCACGCGCGCGCGCGCGCGTCGTCTGTCAGAAATCGGCTCGCGCGCGTAAGAGCACTGCGCCCGTCCAATTTGCACAGAAAAAAAGTGACAGCCCCGTGTCCTGGTCTGAAGAAAGCATGGGAGTACACATCTGGAGGGATCGATAGGTGGGTCAATGACAGAATCAATCAGCGTACACAGCAGTTATTATGGCGCTGAAATTCCCCCACATAAAAGCAGACATGAGCGTGCGCCGGCGGACAGGTCCTCCATCTCTCTGACCAAGAGCTCCCAATTAGGACTGCACGCTCGATGTCGTCCGTTATGAAACCGGCCCCGCCGAAACACATCTTACAACTACAACTACAAGATTTAGGGGGTGTACTTTTACTGCGACTAAAATCCTTCCAAACCCCTTCGGGGGTCTCGCAGATACGCACAGAGTCGCTCCGCCGTGAGAATAAAGCACATGCGTCCATGTCACTGCCACTCACAGGAAACCACAAATTGATAGTGAAGTGTTTCAAGAGCCACGCAGCGTTAAAAATTACCGTTTAAAACGTGATCTCCGGTGAATGTCAGGCGGCGGGTGGCAAAGAGCAGGCAGGCAGAGAGAAACGCAATTCCCAAACACCAAGCGAGGGGGGAAACTGGGTCTGAGCTTCAGTCAGCCCGACCGCCGAACAAACAAATCACAGGCGCTCACAATGACAGGAGGATCTGCTCTCAGACAGGCTGACTGCCCATTTACCTCGGACTGTCGGATCCCGGTGTGATGGTCTCAAGTTTCTTCGTCCGTCGCCCGTTCTGCCCGTCAGCCGGTCACAAAACTGAGTCCAAGAAGGACAAACGCTGTTATCGCGCCTCGCTCCCTCGCTTTGCCTCTCTCTCTCTCTCTCTCTCTCTCTCCCTCTCTCTCTCTCTCTCTCCCTCTCTGTCTCTCGCTCTTCAGTAAGAGACGTGACTCTTGAAAAATGTCTCGGCACGGTTTCACCACCTCTGATTCCTCGGTTTTCTCTCTTTTTCCTCTCTTGATCTCTTCATCACCGCTCTCTCTCTCTCTCTCTCTCTCTCTCTCTCTCTCTCTCTCTCTCTCCCTCCCTCTCTCCCTCGGAAGTGATCATTATTGGTATTGTGACCATCATCACTCACAATCACCACCACCTCCTCAACCACCACCATCATCACCTTCATCATCATGATCATCATCATGATCATCATGATGATGATCATCATCATCATGACAGCCAAAAATCAATACGGCATTCTAATTAGCATAATATTCATGAGTTTTGTATCTCTGTCATTTTCCTACAATAACTGTGGCTGCAGTGTCTTTATCATAGAAAAAAGTTCAGTACCACTTTCTAATAAGAGACCATTTATAAAGGGTTTATAACTAATGCCTTTATTAATGGTTATTATATAATAGACTACTGCTTTATAGAGCAGTTATAAGACAATAGATAAAATAAATGCATTCAATAGCCAGGGTTGCCAGGCTATTTAGAAATTGAAAGGCCCATTTATTAAAACTCCTGTTAAAAATAGGTCACTATATGCAGGCTGTTACAGGAACACTAATAATACCACAAGACATTTTAAAAAGATACCAATTTCTAATAAGGCACACTTTATACAAGGCTAAAGTTGTAACTACTGCTTTAACAATCATTTACTGATGCTTTATAGGTCAGTTATAAGACATTAATAAGATAAGAGGCATATAAGTACATTTTGGTTTGCAGGGTTTATTAGAATGGAGAAACCAGAGAGTATTTATTATTATAATACACACATTCTAAATGGCTGATAACTATAGAGAATTATAATTTTTTATTAACATTAATTAAGGCATTACTTACAACTTATAAATGCTTAATAAAGGGATTTTGGTAAAAAGTAGTAACTTGCAGTATACTGTAGGCTAAATATCGTAGCTATCATATACTGACCTCTTACTAACACAAATATTTATTGTTTATTTTTTGGTAACCCAAAACTTCTTAATAGCTTATAAGTGAGCCATAAAGCATTAGTAAATAATTTCATCAACCACCAATTAGGCAATTACTCTATAAGAATAAAATAAAGGGTGCTTCGTTAGAAATGTTCTTTCTAAAAATGTCCTGTCATAATAAGTATTGCTGTAGTGACTTGTCATTTCATATCTGCCCATTGTCAGTTATCATATAGTGAACTCTTCCTGTAGTTGTTGTACCTAATAACAGCATAGAAATCTTTTTAAAAAAATGTATTTTGAATCTTTACAGATCTTTTTCAACAGGGGCACCACCATCATCATTATCAACACCGAGCCATCACCTGATTACAGGCTAATGATAACATTATTATACCCTTATATATATCTTCATCATCGTCGTGGTCCTTATTCAGAAAGCTATTACCTCCATTCTTATCACTTAAGAACAAATTATACCTCACCATCTTCACACACGTGTGCCCGCGCGCACACACACACACACACATTTCATCAGGCAGACATATATTCCTTAGTCATTACACATGCTGTAAGTCCCCTATCTTCAGGAGTGTACTTGTAGATTGACTCCACCAGAAGCGCTTTGAAGAACAGAGAGAGAAGGAAGAGGAAGATGTATGTGTGACCATTGGAATAGTAAAAGAGAGGGACTGCTCCTTCTCTATTATAGAAACACAGTAGAACAGGGCCAGGCAGACGACAGAGCATGAAAGGACTGATTTATCCACCAGGGAGAGACTGTGTCTGTGTCTGTGTGTGCGTGTGTGTGTGCGTGTGTGTGTGTGTGAGGAAGAAAGAGAGAGAGGAAGAGAGAAAAATAGAGGGGGCAGTGTGTACTTGCCTGTTTTGCTCTCTTTATTATTTAACAATAGAGCTGGTGTGTACATTATTAAATTGAATATACACTGTACATTTGTGTGTGTCTGTGTGTGGTACTGTGAGTCGGCTCTGGATGCCTCTTCTTCGCCACTTCCCTGGGCCAGGGAGCACGTCTGCCTGGATGTGCCGCCCTTTGCTGCAGCCTGGAAAGTCTGTTTTGCCATACATGTGTTTGGCAGGCAAAGTCCGTTGGCCAGGCAGCAGAACAAGGCTGGATGTACTGTACACAGAAGCAGAAAATACGCTTTTAGGCTTTTAGGCACTGTGCAAAGAGACAACTTGTGCCACAACAAGCCAGAGGGTTTGTTGTGATTCAAATTCAGCTTCTGTGTAAGGCCAGGTCTTTCTTCGCTGTACTGTTTATGATCCAGTAAATCATGGGTTATATTCTAGTTAAATGAGTCAGTTTACCCAAATTACAAAAAAACAAAAACATTTAGTTGTGACTGACTCATTGTGGTATCTAGCCATGCAGATGGTTTGTTTGGTTTTTTTTCTTTCTTTTTTTTCCCCCAGGTTTTGAGATAGGCCTATCATGGCTGTGGTTTCTGCAGATACAATGGACTTGAATAGAATTTAGTTTATGGTGTTCACAGTCATGAAAAATGACATTTAAAAAACTAAACACTAACATCTCTTTTCAGAAACAGCACTAGAGTACAACATGCTCTGGATAATCCACCAACCTAATAATTAATAACCACACTAGCGGTGTGGCCCAAGGGATGGTAATGTCGGTCACTGGTCCACCACTTTGGTCCAGACTGAAGTAACTCAACAACCATTGGATGCACTTCCATGAAATGTGCTACAGATACTCGAGGTCCCCAGAAGATCAATCCCAAGGACTTTGGTGATCCCCTGACTTTTCCTCTAGAGCCACCAGCAGGTCAACGTTTTCACTCTCAATTCAGTGACATAGCTTGACATCTCAGTAGACGGACTGAATGAATTTTGCACGCCATTTATGTTCCCCAGATAATGTATCCTAGTGACTTCGGTGATCCCATGACTTGACATCTAGCGCCATCATCAGCTCAACATTTTTAATTTGTCCAATACTTTGGTTTATGACCAAATATCTGCAAAACTAATGACACTCCCGGCAGCGTCAGGTGTACTTTGTGTTTAGAGCTATTAGCAAATGTGGCTGACAGACTAAACTAAGAGGATGACGATGGTAAACATTATACCTGCTCTAGCATTCTCACAGTGACAATACTAACAATGTTCAGCAGGTACACAGTTTCCCCTCGTCACCATCTGAGGGAGTGTGTTGTTACCATACTGATGTTAGCGTTCAGCCAGTGTTCATTCTGGCAGCTCTTTTACATTTAGTCTTTAGACGAAAATGCTTATTAGTTTTAGTCATATTCTGTCATGTTTGTCCTTCAAAGCTTAAGTAAACCAAAATGTAACATGTTTTTGTCCAGGTTTAGTCAATGAAAAGTCATTACATTTAGTCAACACTCAGTAGGGTTTATTTGTCAGCTACTTTTCAAATTGAATCATAGTCCTGTGTCAAATGTCCTTGTTAGTTTTTATCATATTTATACAACCTGTTACAGAAAACTTGCTGTCGTTTATGGTTGGAAGGTGACGGCTTTGAGCTTTTAGTTAGTTAACTCTCTAGCTTTAAATAAACTTGCAACGCAGTTGAAACACCAGCGTTTCACACACAGTACGTATCTGCCACACACACACTTACACGTCGGCTTCCCTATGAATATAACCGACACTTTCAACACACACACACACACACACAGCGCAGCACAGGAAAAACTGAACTGCATAAAAAATAAAAATAAAGTATTTTTGTTTTTTATACTACATTTAAGTCTTGTCTTTTTTCGTCGACGACACTGCATGTTGATATGGTCACAGTCAGTGCTTGTCATCGTCGGGTCTCGTCAGTGAAGAAGGTCGTTGATGAACACATTCCATCATAGCTTTTGTTCACAAAATTAACACTTAACACAGCTGCGCCTCATCACAGCCTCACTGTAGGCTCTGGGCTCGTCTCAATTCTAGATTTTGGGCCTCCTTGACTCCTCGTCCCCTCCGTCCTCCTGCCTGTGACCCGGAAATCGATCTCGGGGCGCCATCTTTAAGGACGTCTCAATTCCTAAAATGCATGTGGAGGAGGAGCTGTGAGCGAAGATGCACAGGTGTGTCCTTTTGTTTAAGATTTTATGGCGACGTGACTAAGCCATGAGGCGAGGTGGCGAGGAAAGGAATTGAGGGTGTACAAACTGAGAAATGAGAAGAGTGGTCTTAGTCTTGTTGGAACTACTTTCTACTGAAAAATAATTTCCAAATGTGGTCAACAGTGAGGTCTGTGGATTAACTGGAAAACCTGCCTCTGCTATAGAGTGTAGGTGACATTACACGCTACCTTGTGTTTTGTAGTGTTTTGGGGTTTTTTGCCTTTCATTTTAGACAAAAAAGATTACGTGTCAATCAGTTTCAGAAGGGTTTTCTTCCTCTCTATAGCCAGGGAGGCTATCTCTGTTCATATGTAATAATAGGCTCACACTCTCAAAATTCATTACTACTTGTGTGCCAAAGCGATTTACCACAGGAAAGACCCACCAGCAAATGTAAAAGCTTTCATGAACTGGGAGTGGGATGAATCATTTTTTGTGGCATGTTGATCGGTGTCAGAGTAGCAAAACGGATATTTTTTTAAATTATAGTATCAGAGGTAATTATTTAGTGAGTTGTTTTAACTCAGAAAAGCTACCGGATGAAGCTGGCGTGATATCGAAACCTCAGTTGCTCTATTTTCTGTGTCAATCTGCCCACAGTTTAATACTAGGTACTCCTAGCCCCGGGGGGAGCTGAAACAACCATGAAAATCAAACAAACCTTCACACATACATTTATGTTCACACACATGCACACTTGATTTATCCACTGCCCTTTCAATCCCATGACTGCTTCCAGACACTTTATTTGTGTGCATGCCAGTGAGTGTGTAGCCTACGTGTAGCCTCGTGGATATGTGTGCAGGCTGACAGCATGTGTGTGTTTTGAAGGCCACTGTCATATGGGAAGTGGGGGGGGGGAGCACCCGCTGCAGCGACTAAGGAGCTTTGATCCCAGTATATCATCCAGTCATCTCTCAGTATATAAGATCCACAGGGAGCAGACACACAGACCGTGCTGACATATGCACAGCATACACCGAAAGCCAGTGATGGTATGTAGAGTGACAGGAAGGCCGTGCAGCTATGGATGCTTCAGATAGTCAAGCAGGTGGGGAAATAGACAGAAAGTGTGCACACTCCTATAAGGAACATGCAGCTCTGCTTCATAGATAGAAAGACACGAGGACATACAGCCAGAGTGACAGATAGCATTAGGATAACAGACGGCTGGACAGATGCATGATGGTATTGCCGATCCACGGTGAGACACTGGCCAGGTACACTGTTTGATAGCACGGCACTCCGACAGACACGGACAGCTGCCACGCGCGCACGCTACACAGTCTGAGTCAAGTGGAGACGGACAGATGCCCTTCTCCCGGTTGGAAAGATGCCGCACCTCTGCTCACACACACACACACACACACACACACACACACACACACACACACACACTGCTCCGCTCGTCCTCCTCCCTTCTCCACCTGTCTGCTCCTTGCTGTCAGGGAGCCAGACAGGAGGTGATGTTTGTTCCCCCAGGGACTGTCATCGTCTCCTTTCCTCCCCTCCTCCCTCATGTCTCCTTCCATCTCCTTTCCTTTCCTTTTCCCTCCTTTCCTTACCTTTCCATTTTTGTGTGGCATTTAGCATTTTGACGCGCCTCTGCTCTCCTCAGGAATAATACCAGGGACGGACGGCGCCAGTGGATTGTATATTTGTGTGTCTGTTGGTGGCGAGAGTCCAGGTTATGAATGTGACAAGGGCTTTGTGCCAGAGAGGGTGCATGAGCGATTGTCTGAATGCAAATGACCATATATGGATGCATTGTTATTTAGCTTTTCTTTCTGCCTCCTTTTTTCAATCTGTCACTCGTCCAACTGGCAAAGACTCTTTTAGCAAATTATATCAGCCTTATAACGGCTGGTGACAATCAGTGAAAGAGAAAGATATGGATTGAAAAGATGAATGGGAGAAGGAGGTGTAGGTGAAAAAGCTGCTCTGCTACACTCAATCTCGACACAGTCCTTCACACAGGCCCTTTGGAAAATATTTAGAGAACTGCATTACTGATTTAGCAGTCCAGCTGGTCACATTTGTAGATAGTAAGATTGTTGAATCAATTTGGCAGATGTATGTTTCTGCATAAAGGAAAATATTCACATACCCTTATGTGTACAAATACAGCTGATTTACCAGCAACTCTTACCAGCAACATTTGTCATTTAAACCACAGAGTGATATTATTTTGAGCCGGACCTGGTCATCTGGCAAACGTCCAATATTCACTTTGATTTTAGTTCTGTTTTGGTCTTCACCAACTGAGGGAAACGTTGGTTTTAAAGCAGCCTAATGCTCCACTATGTTTACCAGCCAGGAACAGAGGGATTATCAGACAAAAACAAAACAGCTGGCTGCTGAATCCAGAAACAGCTTTTGATGAGAGCTGCAAGAGTGAAGTGAAACAACTGTGGGCTGTAAAACCAAAACAATGAATTGAAAGATGGTCCGTAGATCTGAGGGGAACTGCAGAGTCGGGTGATAGTTGACAATTATGATCATTCTCAGAGTGACGTCTTTCACATTACATGTAGTTATTTTTTCAGGTGTTAGTATTAAGATATTGATTAATGCAGCTTTAAAGAATTTGGGTATTTTTGCAACCTGGAACAGGATACAAATCAAAACAGGCTATCTGAACCCAACCCTATCTGCTCCAAAAATCCAAAAGTAACATGGATAGATCATAGTTAGTGTGTTTCTCCAGCCTGTGTCTGTATTCAGCCAAAGATTGTTTGTGAGATACAGCAGTACCATTCTGAAAAATACTTTTGTTACTTACAAAACTAAAGCTAAACTTAAATAGATTTAACGGGAGATTCGGAGAGATTCAGGTGGATTCTGTACAAGATTCTGATTTGATAAAATCCAATTGAAACCCAACCCTATCATCATGCTTTCATCATCCCATACACTGTCATTGTGTATCAGAAAAAAAAAATAGTGATTTTCTTTCTGGATTGTTAATAACTACTGTATTTAATGAAGTTTGGTCCCCTTTTTAATGGCATCAGAATCACAGATATGTAATGAATGCCAAGTGCATTCAGAGTGTTCATGGTCATGTCAGGAATATTCAGATCCAATATTTGGTAAATTGTAAAACATTGATCTACCAAATGGAAAATGAAGGATTCATGAGACCAAAATTACATTTAAATGTGTTTGATTTGAATTATCATTTAATCCTGGGTTTAAAAAACATCCAAGTAACTGGTTCTGTACCTTCCTATCTTTTCAGACTGCACACAAGGTGATTCTATTCAGTGAATTCCAGATGTCTCTTCTTTTGTATTTGTATTTGAAAACCAGTCTTACTTACACTACGGCTACACAAGACTTTAAAGTAGAAATATTTTCAAATCATACCCTCACATATCAGGATCAGCTGGGGAAATGTGCTGTGTGTCAATTAAACAAGACCTTGATGGGATTTATGCAACCTCACATCCCATAGTTGAAGGCCCCATAAACCTCAAGTGCACAGCATATTTATAAGTAGTCTAGGAATGCTTGTTCAGGATCATTTTAGTGTGATAGCGAACATCTGTTTTTACAAGACTTAAATGACCTCCTTTTTGTCTGAGCTGCAAGAAGCACAGATGCAAGTCTTTTTTGCTTCACACCCAAAAACTGCATAAAAGCGTCTTTCTTCTATAATGATATTTGAAAAGTCAAACTATATATGATAATGATGCAAGAAAACAGAAATTTTCCATATCTGTGTGTGTGTGTGTGTGTATGTGTGTGTGCGTGTGTGTGCGTGTGTGTGGTGGGAAGGTGTTGCTGCATATTAGCTAAGCCTACTGGCTTGTTTGCTGTATAGAACAGTATACTCTTTATCAAAGAAAAGCACACACACACACACACACACACACACAAACTGAATCAGATAGTAGAAAGTCAGCAGTGACATTATGTTGATGTTAAAGCAGGACAACAATCTTGGTCAATAAATTCCATTGATAATTACTGGATGAATATTAACAGTGTCAGTGAGCATATTATAGTGTGCATGCTGGAGAGCATATGCCCATGCACCCAGATGCTAGCTGCCTACCAGCTGGACCTCGACTGCAAAATAACCGAACTAAAGTCAAACAGAGCCTACAAGCAGATGATGTTGTGAGCATCAGCGGCAGCTCCAGCAGAGCAAAAAAACCAGGTAAAACACCCCGGCCGCTGGCTAAATCAGCCTAATTTAAGCCGCTACAGCAAGCGTAACGTTTTGTAACACCTTAAGGGCTGCAGAGAGCTCTCTTAACTCACCTTGTAAGTTGATTTTATGGCAGGTTAAATACCCTCTTTCATCGATCATGCATGGAATGAATGTAATCCATCAAAATTCTTCTTTAAACTTAATCTCATAACTTGAATTTGCCAACAATTTATTGTGTGCAGCCTGGACTGAAATTAAATGAGAAAAATGAAAATGAGAAAAGGTGCACATCGCTCGGGGACTGATGCACCAGAGACCCTGCCGGCTTCGCTCATGTTTTTTTCTGTTTCTGTTCATCAATTGCCTCTGATCAATTTTACATTAAGTCAATTCATGATCACATCAGTGCAGATATGCTACGTTTCAAGGTTGTTCAATATTCTACTGAAACAAACTGGGTTAATGATTTTTTTAATGGAGTGCTAAGTTGTGGGAAACAACTGTTGGCTTCAAGCACGCAGTGTTCCCCAGTCTTGTTGCTAGGCACATTTCCTTTAGGACACCACGGTAGGATGATTCTATATTCATGTCATAAACAGATTCAAAGACATCCTCCAGTTGTTTAACATCTGGGTGTGAGTATCGACTAATGATAAAAAAAAGACCTGTTCAAATCTGCAGCTTGCCCAGGAAGTACACATATACTCAAGGACTTGCTCACTTTTCTTTACTTCTCAGTGAGTCAATTCACCGGCTTTTGCTTACAATCCGATACTTACTTTGCTGTTTTGTAAAGTAGCAGGTTTGACAAGGTTGTTGGAAAAAAAAACCTTGATGTTCCAAACATCCCTTTCACTCAAGGCTACAGTTGATGATTAGGATGTTATCGCAGATTATTCCTGAACATACCTTGTTTTTAAACCGACCTTGTGCTTTTTCATCTCAGGATTCATTGCAGTGGAATTTTCAGAGGTTGAACAAACTTTTCTGGACTCATTCTCTGCTGCCTAATATCTGCTAAACCCTGGCACGGCCTTCACTTCTGCCGGACTGTTTCGAAGGCCACCTGTCCAGCATCTTACAGCAGCTCCAGGCCAGTGGCTGCGCAGGAGCCATGCCAGCGACTGCGGTTTGTGTTACCTCTCTCCCGGCCAGCTCACAGCCATCTCCCATGGTGAAGAAGAAGGCTACACAGCCTGGCCTGCAGGACCACTGCCCAAACAACTGGAGAGGTTCCCTGTCAAATGAGCCTGAGCCTGTGGAGATGCAGCTGCAGATTCTGTGGCCTGGTGGAGCTGAAAGACTGAAGATGGTCAGCTTTAACCTTGTTTCAGTTTATTTAAAGGTGCAACATGCTACAATAAATTTGAGACTTAAATACAGAATAATCTGGGTTGCAAGCAGAAATAAATAAGCTGCCACTTTGTTTTTGGATGTATTAAATGGTGGGGCTGTATTTGTAATATGATTAAAATTCAAGAAATCACAATTTTTTTTTTTCATAATCCTAAATTTGCTAATTCCGAAGAGTAGTGCTGGCTAGGGCTTAATTACTACACATAACCTTAAGTGCCGGGGGATGCTTGCAATGAAGCAGTTTGTGCAAAGTACTTCTGAGGGTAAAAGCTGTTCCAAATGGCCACACTTAAAGGCGGGTTTAAAAGTCTGCTGGCATAGAGAGGGCAAGATAGAATCATCTTTTTAAATGGGGATAAAAGCGTGCACACTTTCCTTGTCCTTTCTCGAAGGCATTTATTGTGTTGCACTCATGTGTGCAAAGTGACAGATGTAGTTGTGTAAAGAATGAAAAAGGCCTGAGAGAGTACAAACCCCTGCCTACTTTCTCACCACCACACACCGGGCCAAGCGCTGCATACAGTGGGTGTGCTTGTCGGTTTTAGAAAGTTACAGAAATTGTTGGACGCAGCTCTCCCAACTCCCAAGTCAGACAGGTGAGGGGGAAGGGTTTTTTAGATACTGTTTGATGATCTGACAAGCACTTTGCCTGAAGCATACTGACGCCCTAACAGCTATCACGTGGAGGTTGAAAAAAGTGGTAAATCACTGTAATTTTGTCTCCCAAAGCCTATGTCATAGGGAGTTGATTTAAAGCACATAGTAGTGGTAGTGGCTGCTAACTTTACAACCTGTTTAAACTAAACAAAAATGAAAGAATGACTGAATTATACTAATATGTAATCATACTTATTAATTTCTACATTATCATTAAAATTTGTATTATTTATGAGGCTGGAATGAAGTCAAATTTGTCAATTTAGCCTTAGTTAAGTAGAATGTTGTTATGTTTTTCCATACTGCATGAGGCTCTGATAAATACATTATGAGGAAAAACAAGTAAAGTGAACACCTTAAGAAAAGACTCTTTCATCCGCAATAAATAAATCAACCGTTCCTCAGAATTTCAAACTGAATTTTGTAGAATTGTCTCACTATGCATAGTTAATGTGTGAAATGTCTGGAAAAGTATCCAGCATCTGAAAAAGTGTGACTTGAATATACATGTGTGGGTGTGTGCGGGTGTGTGTCATCCTTCATCTTCAAGTACAGGCTCAATGTCAAGCTGCCAGCTGATAGAAGGCTTTTGTGTGTTCCCCCTTTCTAGTTTACGTCCCCCACAAGTACGTATTCTGCATCAGTGTGTCCCTGGAGGTAAACGACCACACTGGAATACCAAGACAACAAAGAGAACCCACACCTGCATAAACATCATAAGGGTTGTAATATTAGGGAGAAAAAAACGTCACAATACATCTGCCCAATCACTGGGGACAAGCATGCAAGACATGACGAGCTCATGAACAACAAACACAACAAGAGCCAAGTGAGTGATAATCACAGTAATGATGATAATCACCAACCATCCAAGCAGAGAGAAAATAAAGTTTGAACAAATTATATGCTGGTTAATTTTCCCCCCGCCCGGCACACAGAGAGAATTGAGTTGGCAGCGGCTGAGCAGCTAACAATGATAAATTGTCCATACCTGCGATCATATTAACAATAATTATTGCATTAGTGTATTTCGTACAGTGATGAAAGTGGACTCCGTGAGGCGAATACAAAGCTGCCCGCTGAAGGTAGAATGTGAAAGTGGAATCTTTGTCATTCCTCCATGTAAAGTCATTTCCCATCATGTTCGCTTTCTCTTTCATCAGGGGCCGGCATTGTTTCGGCGCTGCTCCGGCTGACAGAGTGTAATTTACAGGTGGAGCCAGGCTTCCTGCCATCCACAATAAATTGGTCTCCATTTTCTGACATCTAGGCTTTTGGAAGTGTGATTTCTTTGATCTTTTCAGCCCTTCCAGACGTTTTCTGGTATTCCATTTTACATCATCACCCTCTCTGCCTCCTTCTCTCTTTCTTCTTCTCCTGTCTCCCTTTCTGTCTCATCAAACTATCTGCCTCCCCCAATTCTTTTCTTCAGTCCTGTCACTTATCTTTTCTTTATCGCTTGTCTTACTTATCTCCCAGTTTCATCTTCTTTTACTTTGCCTTCTTGCCGTGCTGCTGTCATTAACTGTAACATACCATGTCATGCCTTTGGTCGCGTCATAATAACCACCGCAGGCTTTGTGTATTTTTTAGTGTACGTGTGTATTTATTTTTCCACATACAAAGCCACACACTCTATATAAAGGCATGTACACATTTGTGTTTAGGTTCTGAATTTTGTGTGTGTGTGTGTGTGTGTGTGTGTGTGTGTGTGTGTGTGTGCATGTGTACCAGAATCTCCAAATGTGTGTGAATGTGTTGTGCATGGGTACCAACATTTGTGAACACAAATGCACACATTAGCCTGGCATCGCCAGCCTAATTCTCAAATGCGTATCAGTTCATTTTTGATTTCCATGGGGCGTTATTCACGGGCGGAGACAACCAATCAGAGCGATGAAACGCCGTCCTGATGGATGGTACGTCCTGTCGGAAGTTCGGCAAACACATATTCTTATCAACATAGAGTTTAAGTGCAGTTGTTTGTTCTTCTTTTAGAGAAAATTTACCGTCCAGTCCGTTTAATACTGCCGCTGTAGCCGGCTGGTAAACATTCTGTATCGGGAGCGCCATCTTGGATATTTACAAAGATGTCTGAACGGCGCTCTTCTCTGTCAGTTATCATATTAAACCTGCCACATACTAGATAAACACTTATGTACAGATATACAAAAGTATACAGTATATATACGTGAAAAAAACAATAAATTGTGAACAAGAAAATAATAAGTATAAGTTGTCTAAGTATTTAGCTTCAAGAGCTGGAAGTACACCTCTGTACAAGCTGTCCTATTACACATGATTTCTGCTCCACTCCTGCTGTGCCTGAGATCTGTGTGGTGATCCGTCAGTGACTGCAGGTTTTCTTCACCCTGAGCCAAGCCTCACAGGATCACACTTCCAGGCAGACTCCTTTCCACGACAGGACCTCCGCTGCCACACGGATGGCAGGGTTCAGTGGAGCCGTAAATGTCAAATACCATCTAAGGAGTGACTGGTAGCTCTTTAGCGTTGCTAACGGTGCGGCCTGAGGACCTGCAATGTTTTAGGCTCCCTAGAAACTGCTGACAGAAGCCGACGGTGTTGCCGTGTTTCCCCGGAAGTACTTTCAACGATAAATAAACACTGACGTCGTAAATGACGTTTTTCTGTTTATGGCTTACATTATTACAATGACTGTGTGCCATCCTCATCTGTATTTTACTGTTGGGGGTTTCCTTGTGTTAGTGTCCAGCCTGTTTTTGTAAACACATGTATATTAAGTAACATCAGAGCCGGCGGGGTTATTACTAACTGGCCGTACGGGTCTTTATGTTAGTGACAGCAGCCTGCATGTTTTATTGTATTTTTGGTAAGCACCCCACACCAGACTAATCAGACCTGTGGGGGCAAATAGCCTAGCTTTGCAAAAAGACTGAAGCACGGGGGTAATTACGCTGGCTCTCTCCAAAGTTCACAAATACACCTACCATATGCTCTGAAGCTTAACACGTATCCCATCCATGCACAAAGAAGAAGTGTGAGGGATTACAAAATTCAGTGAATATATTACACTTAATAATCCCATGTATGCTCCATGATTTGGGGTTGGCTTGTTTGTGTCCTAACCAGGAGCTTGATAGTGGGGCTGTTTCAATTTGGTCTCTGTGCGTTCAGCGGACAGACTGGTCCAGGTTGGACGAAATGAAGCTTGGCACTGGGGCTGGATTTATTTGAATTTATTTGGTACAGAATCCATTTCGGTGGCTTCAGCCAATATCCAGTGTGTGTATGATCCTGGGCAAAGGTCTGGGCCGCTGCTCTGATCCACTTTGAGTCTTCAATCTGCAGGTCGCCATGGACTCGATGGCCAGATGGGGCAGCAATTATTCTTACTTCTGGTCGTCAGTTTCATTTCATGTTACACAAGTTAAAATGTAAATTTAAGCTGTAATTCCCATGAAAAATACATCTCCCAGGGAAGGGATCCAATGAGTGCGGCTGTTTAGGAGCCTGCCTGAGTGTTATTACTCTTTATCCAGGCTTTGGACTCTCCCTCCTTACACATTCACTCGTTCTCATGCTGTGGAACAGCAAAACACACAGCAGCCATTTGTTTTAGTCTTTTAGCTTTCCACACAACTTTCTTTTCAGTCTTAGGCCTACGCTGTTTTTTCGGAGTTTTGCTGTGGGGTTGCCTGTATAGATGAAACAATAATTGAGTTAATAATTCAAATCTATCGACTCCTAAAACCTTATCATACATCATTAATACAGGGCAGTGATGTAAAAGTGATGATGTGTTTTTGCCACTTCGCCTGGCAAAAACCTGGACTCCCTGCTGGTTTGACAGTCAGGCCTCCCTCCATTATCTGAAGTGATTTCTCCAAGAGGAGCCTCCTCACTGCAGAGACAATCCTAAAAAAAGAGAATGTTTGAATATCTTCTTGATGGTTTGTCATTTTACCTTAAAAAATTGATTCAATCATAAATAACAAAACCCCAAATCTGACAGTTAAATAGAAAATGAAAACTAACAAAATATCGTCTTTACTTTAGTTGTATTCCTGTTTAAATGACATTGAAGATTGTTGCTTTTGTTTTTCTTTCAGGTACTGAGAACATTTATAGCTTTTACAGTAACACTAGAAAAAATAAGTAGTGAGATACCAGGCAACTATTCAAGTATCTGCTCATTTTGCTCATGTCACTCACTGATCCCTACATTACTCCTGACTGAAATGTAAATTAAGTAAGATAAAATAAAATGCCGATCGAACAATTTCAATCAGCATTTTAGGATTAGGATTACTTGGGAGAAGACATATTTGGAATTTTTTTAATACCAGAGCAAAATCCACTGTCAACAAAGTTAATGAACTTGATATTTGATATCTGTGAGTTTTTCTGGTCAGTTCTGGACATGGTTGCATGATGATTTAGCCTGGTATCGCCGGAATAATTCCCAAATGTGTATTAGCCTGGAACCTCTCAGTTAATTTTTTGTTTTCCAAAGGATGTTACCAACGGGTGCAGTTCTTCTTTGAGAGAAGATTTACGGTCCAGTTTGTTTAATACTGCTGCTATAGCCTACTGTGGAACGTTTCGCATTGGCAGCAGCCATCTTGGTTATTTACGAAGATGCCCTAACGTTGCTCCTCTCTGTCAGTCATTATATTAAACCCGCCTTATACTAGATCAACGCTTGTGATTCGCTCGCCTGATACCAGTACCAAGGAAATCAGTTTGAATGGGAGAGGGGCCAGACGTATCTGCCAGAGCAAATAAAACATGAGCTCGCGGGTTCATCTGGTTCCCAGGCTAATGATGGTTCAGATAAACTCTGAGTTATAGAGAGCCCTCACCGGTGTACACACACAGGTTTGTGAATGATGAACACAGTGAATTTAGCTTTATAACAAATAAAATGTGGCTAAATTAAAACAAAGCCATAGTGAAAACAGCAATGGATGAGTATGTGAATTAACAAGCAGTGTTATTAACATACTCATCATTGGCCAGCTTGTTTTCAGTAACAAAACTAACACTCTCTTTAGTGTAAAGCTACATTAACCTCTGCTAACACTGTCTCTGTTAAAGCAAAGCCATGTCACTTTTGAAAATTAGAAGTAACACAATCTTATTCACGGTACATGGTGCTATAATGTGGGTGGCTTACTATAATGTGTGGCTTTGTTTGTGACCACAATGTCTCATAAAGACAAGTAAATAGCACACTTGCTGGGGACTATTTTCAGCCATGTATTAATACACAGTTGGTGCTGTAGTGAGTATTTCTGGCAGCAGGACAGTGTATGTGGGATTGACTCAAAAGACACTACAGTGTGTGTGTTCATGGTAATGAAGAAACATGTCACCCAGTGCAACAGTGTGGCTCATTGCTGGGTTTTTAATAGAGTTTGGCCAACAGTGGAGCTCTATGGCACGGAAGAATAAGCTACAACAGGCTTTGACTACACAGACAACAGTTGTTAATAGGATCAATGGTTTGGAGTTTATCAAAGTAATTGGTAAAGTAACGTAATTACTTTTTCAATGAGAAATAATCAGTATTTGATTACATTTTTCAAGAAAAATATATGTTGTTTGCATTCATATTTGAAAGCAGGGATGTGCAGAAGATGTTAGAGGGACAGGGGCCCAAATCTATAAAAGCGGATCTTTGCAAATAAGTAAATAAATATATGCCTGGAATGACTACTTTTGCGACAACGTTAAAGGGAAATTAAAATGTATGTATTTTAAATAAACCCATGACTGAGGTTCATCACTGCTTGGTTTCAAACACACAAGGACTATTCATTTTTCACAACTATGTACCTGCTATGTCTTCCTGTCACAGTCGAGGGAAGGGTGCCTGTCTGTAGGCTTGATGAGGTCACTGATGAAGATGTATTAGCATACCTTACAACAAGACAGTAGAATGAAGGGGAGAGGGCATCGCCCGGGAGCGTCCTGATATTTTGATTCAATCAATATAATCCGTGGACAGGGTAGGCCGTGCGCGAACAGGATTGAATTATTTGTTCGAAAAAAAAAAAAACTGTCAGCAAAAAGGGCACTTTATCTCTAGGAAGCAAAACGGCAGGTGCTCAAGCCCCTTTTGAAATCTATCTATGCACATGCGTGTTTGAAAGCAAGTCTTACGTGTGTCTGTAGGGTCCGACTTAGCATCCATGTGAGTATGTCAGTGTGTGTGTGTGTTTGTGCGTGTGCGTGTGTGTGACATAAGCGTATTCAACAGCATGCCAGAGTAACTCGACTGCACTGTCCGCTGGCACCCGAGTCTCAGCTGACCAACCCTGCTGCACACATTAACAGCCCCACGCAAACACAACACACTCGCTCCACTCCATTTACACACGCGGATATTTCCCATGAAACCCACCCACACATCCCTCCAACTCTTTCTCTCTCTCTCTCTCTGCAGCACCCTCCCTCTTCTTTTCATCTCCCTCGCTTTTCCTCCATCCACCAGATGGCTGACCCATCTGCTCCCCCTCTTTCCCTTACTCTCCACCTCCGTCTCTAGCTCTCCCCCACTGCTCTGTGCTTCATGTGGTTGAGATCCAAGTTCTGTGCACACACAGGACCCTCAGTTCCCTGCGACGCCGTGCGTTCACTGGGGGTTGACGCGTTCCCCTCTTGCACTGATTGCGTGTGTTTGCGCGCATCTGCTCGGTTGCCATTTTCTGTGTGCGAATGCCCACGTTTTGAAGCCATTTCCGACGACGGCTCCTCTCAAAACTTGTGTTTCCTTGGGTGTGTGCGTCTGTGTTTGTGTACACATCTGCTTAGGTAGCCAAATTTGTCTGTGTGTGTGTGCAGCACCGCCACCATCTGCTAGTGTATTTCTACATTTGGGGGGTGTTTGTCTGATTATAAACTGAAATGTGTTTTGCGTGAGTGTAAAGTGTTCATGTGATGTTTGTGCCAGCATTGCTTTATCATTACACCCATCTTTGCTCAGCCATTGCTTAAAAGAAAAGTTTGACATTTTGGTATACACACTAAATTCACTTTCTTGCTGAGAATTAGATGAGAAGATTGAAAACAGAGGGAAACTGCTAGCCTGGCTAGTAGCCTAAGAGATGGAATTGAAGGTTACTGCTCCTGGCCAAAAAGTAGTCAGTAAAATCACAACTTTTTGTTTTTACACTTTGGCTTTTGTACAGATTAAACAAATGAGATCGTGTTGATTTGTGAGCTACTGAGGTGCTGGTAGGTGGATTTTGTCACATTTGGTATATTGACAATACAGACATGCGCGATACTGTCATTCAATTATCTGCAAGAATGTGAATAAACTTATTAAGACGTCAAACTATAACTTTAAACAACATGATAATAATTTTACTGTCATTTTCTCTTCCAAATAAATACGGCTAACCTGAAGGTTTGTTTAAAACTGCTTGTGTTTCTTGCCCCATCTGACATCTTTTAAGCGATGCAGCCGCATTCCAAGATTTTAGAAATTAACTTACAATAAATACAATTTCATTATTACCAATTAGAATGACACTGCAAAAGCAAAATCCACGTTGTAATAAACAGGACATTTGGCTTAAGGCTTCCCCCATCCGAGAACAGAACGAAGAGCACGGTACAGCTGCTCTGTGGTAGCTCTACCTGCGTCTGAGTCACCATGACCTTGTCTTTACAGATAGCTAATACCCCCGCCGAGAGACGTTTGACTGACAGGTGGCCAGGCGGCAGCCTCAGACAAACACAGAGATTGACGAGCAAACATAAAGACTCACGTATCCTGAACCCACATGTGAATGGACAGGCACAAACACATGTAAGCACACACACGCACGAGCCGTGACACACATTCAGTTACAGGGGCAGATAAACAGCATAAGCCTGAGGAGGGGAGTGATTGCTTCAGACACATGTGGCAAGAGTCAACTAGGAGAATAACAGAGAGGGAAAAAATGGCGGAACAGACAGTCTGACAGGCATGCTGGACAATCACACAGATGCACAGATGGGAAAAATGACAGACAGACATGCAGGCAGGCAGACTGATATTTTGCTATGCAAGCCCATACCGCCTTACCCCGATATGAATATCTAAGCACATGCACAGAAACAGCCTAAAAATGAAAAACAAAAAGAATTTTGACATTTTCAAAAAACCACATACACCTACATAACCTTCACCAGCACAAAGCCCATCTGTGTTTCAGATGTGGAGTCACTGATATTTGGTTTAGAGAAAGAAGAGCTGTGTCAAAAATGAGATCACAGGCTTCTGAGGAAGAGGAGAGGGAATAGAGAGTGCAGTGACGGGGCAACTGAATGATGTTCCGCTTGTTCAAATTTTTAATAAAGGAACAAAAACAATGTGAAATACACGCATAGGATAAGAATCATCCTTTCCCTGCATATCAGGCAGACGCACACACACTCGGGCTCTGTATTTGTTTGTGTGTGCATGTGTGTCTCAGTTGGTATTAGGGACACACCTGGTAGAAGCAGTCAGCGCCGGGAGACCTCAGGTGTGGCGAGACAATGCAGGAGACAGAGGGAGGGAGAGGAGCAAGGAGGTCACAGGGGTGGCTACGGGCACCAGGCCAATTGTATTCAAGTGGAAAACCATCAGAAACTGGCGTCCCCCGACGGACAAGATGAAACCACACGGAAAATAGGGAACGGCGGCCTTGATGCCGTCCACTTGTACGCACGCAGCATGCACAGATGCTACCCTGCACATGCACACACTCACACAACATCCACCAGATAGAAACAAATTAGAGAAGCCACCACCACGTGCAAAGACAAGTGAGCAAAATGCATCCCACATGTTAACAAGCATCATAGTGCTCCACACTGTACCCCGCAGTTGCCACCAACTCATCTCCATTGTCTTGGCTAGTGCCTGGGGTCTTGGCAACAGACGGCAGAGGAAAGAGGAAGAGGAGGAGGAGGAGCAGTTGGGTTATGCAGCTTCACTTGCCGGTCAGACCTCCTGCCCTCTCCTGTCATCTGCTGCTTTAACCCTTCATTAATCCCACGCAGTGCGTTTTAACCCCTCATCGCCAGCGCCTGGCGAGCGCCGCAGCATCTCTCTCTAGAAATTCCCCGTAGAGGCCATCAGAAGCAATTAGGCAAGATGAAAGCCTACGCCGGAGCTGGGCCGCCAGATCACAGGCGGAGGGGAGAGATTATCAAGACTCAGGTGAGAAGCAAAACAAAGCAAACAAACAAATTTAATTTGAGGCTCCAAATCATTGTGATATAATTTTCAGATTGAGAGGAGGGACTTACAATGAGACGTGGAGTGAGCTTCTTCAAGGGTGTTTTTGGCCCCCTTTTTTTCTTCTTAGTTTAACAATGAGCTTACATTTATTTACAGGAATAAGACAATAACAAGCAAAAGGTTAAGAGAATGAGAGTATAAAAAGATTGCTATCTGTTTTGACAATGGGTAATGGGTATGGTCTTAAAGAAATATATATTTATGAAAGGAAAAAGTATACAAAAAGAAGTGTTGCCACACTCAGAGGTGAGAAAAACACTTTAATGTTTTATGTTCTGGGACAGCGGCACCGCATCTTATTGTGGCGGAGACACTGTATAAATACACCTGAACAGTTTTACAAGGTTGTGTTGAAAAACAACAATGCGCAGCAGCAGCGAGGCGCAGTAGTAAATATCCACAACAAGCATCAGCACTAGGAGACCCTCCCAAAGCAATAAGAAACCCCACTACTGAATAGTTAGATGAAGGGTATTGTAGTAACAAGCACTATAGGGATTACAGGCAAAGGCAAAGCAAAGACTAGGCTTACTCTGATATGTTTTAACAAGAGAAAAAAGGGAAGAAAATAGCAGAGCTGGCTTGGAGAAAACAGATGGGACATGGAGGAAACAGCGCACAGACATAGAATTTTAACATCTGGTAAAGACCACACTGCCCTACATGGGGGAAAAATCTACAATTGAATCCTCTCAGATTAAACTGAATACTGATAACAAGCAATGTTAAATGTTGTTTTGTAATACAGTGTTGTCGAAGTGAGATCTTTTTACTTTTAAGAAACATCAGAGGCATGCCCCGTACTCGAAACACAACATACATCTTTGCTGCTCTGCAGTCTACTGAGGCCACTGTTGGTGGAGTAATTGGTATCTCTGGGTCTTCTATGATGGGTTTCCACCTGTATAATAGTTAAATGTCAGTGAAAAATGGTGAGTCTAGACAGAAGCCCGCGCTCCGGCTCTCAGGGGCCGACACCCTTGATGTTGCAGACAGCAACATCGTGTCGCGTCTAGGTTTGGCCACTTATCAACAGCAACCAGAAAAACACCCCATATAACAAATAAACAAACCCAGAGATTTACAGGACACAGCAAAACAGGCCTTTTTTTTTATCACAGCAGACGTTTGAACTTGTCACAGCAGGAGAAGCACAGGTAAATCTAATCACATTAATGATGGCTCTGTTCCATTGAAGTGTCCCAATAGCTCACTGCCATTAAATCAGCATAGACAATATCAGGACCCCGGAACTGGCACACCTGAATGGAATGTGGCTATTACACATAATGTGATGTTGTTACTTACACCTGTTCTTTCCCTGTCTGACCTTCAGACCCGTCTCGGACTGGAGATTTGAATTGTCACACGCAGGCAAAACTAATAACATTCATGACAGCTGCATACCATTTGGGTGTTCCAGTTCCTGGACTCTGCTATTGGCATGTTGGCTCATTGTCACGGTTTACTGGCACAGTCAAATGAAATGAAGCCTTTAATTATGTTATTAGTTACAACTGTGCTTTCGTTACATGCTATGACAATGACCACAGTGAGAAAGGTGTGTATCATTTACAACATGTTTTAGGGTGGATTTGACTTTAAAGCTGCTCTAATCAATATATTTTGTATATAAACAATGGCTCAAATGACTATGTGTGATGTGAAAGGAGTCGCTTGTGGTGGTAATCCCACCAAGAATTATAACTCTCTGCAGTTCCTCTAAGCATTATGGAGCCTTTTAGCGTCTTTTAGCTCAATGTTTTGATTTTATGGCCCGCAACTCTACTGTTTTGATTCACTCTCACCGCTCGTATTAGCATCGTTGCCAGCACCAGATGGCAGATAGACATAGTTAGAAAGTAGCTGGTGAACACAGTGGAGTATTTTGCAGCTATAGAGCCGGATACAGTATTTCCCTTAAGAGTCGGTGGAAAACAAAACAGAGCTAAGGGAGAGTAAATACTGGACATACATTCCCCAGGTGGCCAGAAACACGACTCCAAATAAATGCTTATTTTGCTCCGTATCTGCTGGATGTATAAATAACCAACATGCTCGCCGTGTTAACTTAAAAAGTGATAATATCAGTGTTGTGTTTAAAGCTTGCTTCTACTGCTGCCAAGTTGCCAAACGTTAATGAATGTAGGTTTAAATGCTTATTTGTACGCTAATTCTATGATACATACTAATTCTAACATAGTTTTGAGTTTATACTGCGCCCACGCTGAAAGACAAAATGATGTACACTGAAATTCATCAGTATGCATATTTAATTTGCTTGATTGTGCTGTTGATGGGCCCAGTCCTCCCGCAATGAAATGCGTAAAAGGAAATGGAGCTGCTCACAATTGGAAAAAATTTCAACAAATTGCAGCTGATGCAGAGAAGCTCCAGGAGATTCACAGTGAACAAGCAATACATGAAAACTTTATCTTCTATTTGTAAGCACTATCACACGAGAGGGAGTGCTGTTGTACTAAATATCAGCACGGCTGTGATTCGGTTGTAAGCACGAGGCCACAGGCCGAGTGTTGAAGATAATTATGCTTAATACAACTGTTGTACAAGCATGATTTTTTATTTAACAGTAATAAGCGAAAACAGATTATGATTTATTTGTTTATTTAATCATTTATTTGGCTCCGCCAACACAAATAGTTCCGCAGCTGGATTGGGACTGGACTGTTGCCAAGCAACACATAAACATCTTCCAGCACACTAGCCAGCTTTTTACTATGTGTAAACTTAGATCTACACATTACCGCAGGCCAGCTACTTCATATCATGTTCCTTTATCTGTATGTTCCAATTTATTATGCAACCAGTGAAATAAGAGTCGCTTTGCTGGCCTGTGTGATTCTGATGAGTTAACAGCTTGATCAGACAGTACGTTGCCCCATAGTTTTCAGCTCTCCATGGATGGTCTCCAGTAACTTTTTAGCGAGCTTTCAGACATGCAAGACAAACACATTTTTAAAAAAGTATTTTCTATGTTCCATGACTCATTAGAAATCACAATTCATGTCGTAGTGTCTGTATGTTTATATAAGGCATCTCACCTGTGCCCACTCTCTGCCATGATCCCCCTCGCCTCAAGTCGCTCATCAGACAGTTTCAGTGTGGCAGCAGCTCTCAGGCTGTGGATGGTGTAAGACGTGTGTGTCCCATAACTTAACTCAAATGTTATTTGTGGAAATATGTTTATCTTTGCACTGCAAAGTTTTTGACAACGTAAGAAAGATAGCGACCGTTGTATGTAATTAACGGTTATTAGAACACCTGTAAAGCGGAGTGATATATGTAGTTAAAAGTCCCAGTGATGTTATACTCTATATCAGCACACATGGAATGCCTCTTGTCCAATCAAATTACTTGGTCGGAACTAACTGTTGTATAATTGTCAATACATTTCTGTGAAATTTTAGTTAGACTGACATTGGTTGGTTTTCCCTACTAACTACAAAAACAGTATACTGTAGTGTAGCCAACCACACGCCGCAGGTTTTCATTCCAACCAAAGACCCACTAATTAGCACTCCATCAGGTAGAGAGGAAGAACTCATCACCACAGTCACCTGCTGAGGAGATCTGTCGGAATGAGATCCTGCAGACTTTTGGCTCTCCATGGCATATGGTTGGCCACTTCTGTTACAGTACATGTCACTGTGTGGTATCAGTCTGTAATGGGCTTTGTCCCAATACTCACCTCCATTTCAAAGTCACCTTAGTTTGGAGTGGCACCCTATGATGAGCTATGTTGAACATTACTTGTGACCTACACATACAGTATCTCCTCAGTTTGGTGTGCTAAATCGTAAAAGTAAAGACTGACTGAGCTTAAATTTGCTTCTGAAGGTGCCCCTTTTCACACAGCTGTCATATTGTGGAAAATATAATTAATCATAGGTAAGTATGATTGCTTTTATATTATGAGTACAGTCCCTCACTGACTGATTTACCTGCCATGTCTTCTTTAAACAACAGCATACAACTGCTTTCATTAAAAAATTATTTCTCACATTTTTTCCATGTGATAGAAAGTTAAAAGAAGTGTTGGCACAATTATACTGAAGAAATGAACAAGTGAGTGTTGAATTAAGTGGTATAAGTTTTATATTTGGGCAACATAAAATGCTCTTCTTGTTAAGCAATGTGCATGAGACTGTCATTAGTAAGAAGACAGAACATGAGATTTTGTCTTATCTGCAGCTTTGTTGCAGGGAGATTTTTCTATCAAACAGAGCCACTTCAGCTAACTAAAGAGCCATTCAAGACATGTTTTCTTATGGGACAGCTTGTTCTCTCATCTTCTGTTCATCTGCCGAACTTTCTGTCAGCAGTGTAGTCACCAATCTCTTTATATTTGTGTGGATAAAGTCTTGTGATAAGAATCTTGTTTTCATGAGAAAACCCTATAGTTATAAAGAAAGCTTTAATGTTGTAACGTTAAATTAAATAAATTAATTACTTTTTTCTCAATGTATCTTTGATATTAGGCATGCAAAGATCTGGTGGAAGTGTAGAGGAGAGGAAAGGTAGTGATGTCACTCCTAATCAATGCTCACTGCTTTTTACAGTGCATTTAGGGGCTTTACTCAGTTGGACATCTAGTGCACTGGAGCACTTTTGGCTTTGGGAAATAGCTGACTCTCTGGGAAGTACACCTACTGAACTGAACAATGGACCACTTTACTTCTTGTACATATTGTAGTTTCACTGGGACTGTTTCTTCTGTAGGAAGTAGTTCCAGACAACTTTTTTTTATTATTATTATTGTTTTTAGTGGCACAACTAAAATTGTATTCAACTCTGTTCTAGTGGGGTGCCAGTATAAGATTCAGCAGGGTATATCTCAGAACATCAGCAGATAAAACTAGAACTACTGTATCTGCTTCCATAGATTTCACTGGAAATAAGTGAGTTGAGTACTTTGGTGGACCGACCCTTTAATAGCATTTCACACCAAGTTTGTTACACAACATCTACACATTTTTTTCCCCCTTAACAAATTAAACCCCATTTACCCACCAGTGGGACAGTCAATAGAAATCCATTATGTGCAGCCAAGCATTGTTCAGACTCACCGAACTTTATCTTTGATTCTAGCTGAAATCTCAAAGTTTTTAGAATGTTGGTATAAAATGTGTATAGAATTATGCAGAAAATATTGTTAAATATTTCAATTTGATGGAATAGTGCAGTCATATCAACATTGAGTCTTGGGGATTGAATATTTAACTTATATACAGTGGCTTCATTGAGGAGTTGGAGCAAGCCAATATAGAATATATATGACACTGTCAGGCAGTGTGAAATATAATCATTTTTCCAACCTTAAAAGAACTCCACCAAGTTTGCAGGTCTGTTTGCAGGTCTCGGGGAGTACTACTGCATACTGCATGTGAAAAAAGTAGTATAAAGTCTTTTTTGGCTCCAGAGGGAGTTATGAAATCTGACAAATTTCCTCAAGTGATGTCACCTGAGTCAGACTAACAGACTGCAAGTTTTTCAAAATGTAAAATATGTTGGGGTGGAAAGAAGTGAGCTCCTCATTTCTGCTTGAGGCTAGTGGCTTGTATACACGCATACAGCATAACACATTTGAAGTGAGTTGCATTGTGGGTAATATGGGCGCCAGGTTTTTACAAGAATGCGTGGCGTAAAAAAAAAAAACAACTATATCTCTGGTTCTGCATCAATTTTGATCCTTTTTTAGCTGTGCATTACGAGTCTGACAATGTTATTTGAGTGCAATTCTGAATCAGTGGAGCACTCTTCAAAGTGACTTAAGGAGAAAAGTGGATGTTAAGGGGTGAAACTATCCCGCAGTATAAATACTGTTTCAAAGGAGAGGAGGAGGGGTAAAAATTCACCACACGACATCAAGTTCTGCACTCGAATAACATTACATTTCACATGAATGTACAGCCAGATGGGGAAGCATCACGGGAGAGGGCGGAGGGAAGAAATGGGACACAGCGTTAGATTGAGCCTGCACCATTTGCATTTCAGCAAGAAATGTGGTAGTGACTTGGAGTGGAGGCAAACCACAGTCAGCTGCAGTGCAGGTAATTCTGAATGTGTGAAACCTGCACCTTTAGGGATGAATAATAGAAGGTGGCTGTGTTTCAGGTAGCGTGCAGTGCTGGCACTCACTAGCTAGTGCCTAGATCAAGTGCTATACCTCAGATCTGAAAGAGACTGGTTCAGTGTGCAAAACATGAACAGGTTAAACAAACAATCACATCCACCTTAAAGACTAACACACAGTTACCTATACATGCCTGTCTGTACACATGCACTCCCCGACAACAAGTCCCTGACTGACTGCTCCTCACTGCATCTCAGTGTTTTCTCTACCTTCTCCCATCTACAACATTTACACCCGGAGAATCCTACTTAAATAAATAAAGCATAAACAAATCTCCCCGTGACCTGTACGGTAATATCTGGAGGTCACCGTCAGAGCGCTTACAGAAAGAGCAGAGTCTGCTGTCACTGTGGAGTGCTGCTGTGTGAGCATGCTGCAGAGAAAGGCCTTGGAGAGGCACTGGGGAGAGAGTGCACCATTCAACTGAATCATCAGGGCCATCAATGTAATGAGAGCCGATCGGTCCTGAGCAAAGAAAGGCAAAGAGCGGGAAGAGAGAGAAAGGGAAAGAGGGAGTGGGTGAGATGGAGGAATTGGGGGTGGGGGGGAGCAGAGAGAGAGGGAGGAGAGGGTGGATGGTGAAGATCAGTGAGGCAGAGAGAAAGAGAAAATCAGGGAGAATCAGATATAGAATATAGCATGGGAGCATAAAGGGAAGTTGCTGATAGGGGGATGGATGGTAAACAGACTAAGGGCTATGGCAAAAAAACTGGAAAGGGTGGGGAAATGCTCGAGGAGAGACAGCGTCTTGGCAAATAAACATTTTCTTACATGAAAACATCAGAAGCTGAACAACACAAAAGGGGCCCAACTGCTGGGCACTCAAGACTTTGGCACTCAAACTGTCAGGAAAAAAAACCTCACACAAAGTGGCAGGCAAAGGAAAGGACGACAAGATGGTGGGGCATACAAAAAGAGAGACATTTAGAGAAAGAAAGAACTATTTAGCATAATTTGCTTTGTAGGCAGCAAGGAACAATATTGATCAGCGATGATGTTTCTAATTTTAAAATGTTGTTCATGGCAGGGTCTTGATAGTTAATTACACTGCCATTTCAATGATTTAGTCCATTAGCTTCTCATTCTCATAACGCCATCAACTCCGTCATTTCCACTGCAGTGACAACCTGGGCTATTGTTTGCGATCAGAGAAGCTGAACTTCCAAGAGGTCATTACTCATTTCTGGCATACGTCTCGGCTCCGGAAGAGAAAGTCATAAATTATTTCTCTCACACATAATCCCGGTGCCAAAGCTGTGTGTCAATCACTTCGGAGTCACTCCCGGCCCCCTCACGTCAGTTCCGTCACGTCCGGCCCAGTGGATCATCTATCAGTGGGCCATCGTGCGTTTGGACGGTTACCCTCTGTTATTACCCTCACGTCTTGGGCCCCGGCTGAATTACAATTGCAGAATCAGTGAAGAGCCGGGAAGCTGAAAGGGCTGAGCCCGGGTAACGAGCTCTGGCGTGGGTAATTAATGCCTCCATTTCCCCCCGTTGGTATTGTCGGGGGGGGGAGGTGGCATTGATCAGAGCGGGATCAGGCCGGAGGGATGTGGGCGACAGGCCAAGGGCACCACAGGGGGGATTAAGTCAAAATGTGGAACAGAAAAAGGGATGGACGGGTGGAGAGGTGAAAGAGAGGGAGAAAAAGAAAAGTAAAGGGGGGCGGGGGGGCTTCAAGCCTGGCAGAGTTTTTCCTCTTGAGATGGTTCTTCCGCTGGGGCCGGCTACTCTGTCAAAAAGCCTGCAGCTCTGCCTGACACTTCAAACCAATAAAATACACACTGTAGTTTTGTACTCTTGTATCAGAATTGTAAAGCAGAGACATCCAGAGGGAAAATGATGTGGAATCCAAAGCTGCATTTGATACAGAACATGCCGTACTTGTCAATGATTTATAAAAATAACATTCCACAATTCAAGATTTCAGCAAATGAGGTTATATTAGATTACAGAAGCAAAGTAAAGCTTCATCAGCCACTGTGCAAGGGCAGTCAAAAGAAAAACACAACACCCCGTAATGGTGCGTCACCTTAACAAATGTTAAGTGCTCACATAAACAGAACTGAACTGCCACTAAAATAGCAAGAAGTTGGAAAAAAGCCAATTGATACTGTGAAACAACAAAATACGCAATTCACTTTTCTCCACCCTGGGGGGATTTAGTCACCACGTATTAGAGGACGCAGTGCAACATAAAAAAACAAAAAAAAAAAAGCCAGCAGCCACATGGGAGTAAGTGGAGTGACCGTGGCAGCCACCATCGCTCTTACTGCCACGTCTTTAGCTGTAGTCTCCCTGACCCTGTCTCTGTTTGCCTGGGAGGCAAGGCCCCGCGCTGCTGACAATAAAACAAACAGACAGGCCCCATTTATACAGTCAGGTGTCATGACAAGGGATAAACAGCCGACCGCTCCGGGCCTCTTGAGGCGCAGTCTGCAGTCTAATAGTAGGGGCTATCATCATCCTCATCCTCACCATCACCCTCATGATCATCATCATCAAGACTAGCAATAGTGGTGTTGGCAGAAGCTGCTAGGTGCCTGCTGGGAAACGGACAAGTACTAACTCAGATTGGACAGAACTCAAGGGGCTGCACTGTTTACTTTGCCGGGTTGTACTCATTCGTGCCTCTGAATAAATCGAGTCACAAAAAAAAAAAATTAAAAAAAAGCAATTGCCAAAAACATTGCTGGGGAAGAGAGGGTGTGAAGAAAAAATAAAAAAAAAGAACAGTCTCGAGTAGAGTGAGGCGGCCGTGGCAAGCATGCGGCGGGAATGACAAGAGTGTGGCTGTCATCGCGAGGGATGAAAAACAGCACCTCTCAAACAAGGCGAGGCAGCGGCTGCCTCTTGCGCCAGCGAGGAAGAGGATGCGCGGGGACCACAAACGCAATTATCTTCACGCCAGCTTTGTTGTTTGTCAGAACTGGCACGCATTTAAGGACTTGGGTGTACTGATTATATGACACCCGGAGAGCCTTCGGGGTGGACAAGAGGCAGTCAGCAGGGAGTCATTACCCAAGCCAAATAGACTTCTCATTTATTCTTCCGTCGGGGTAAAGCATCAACAGGAATAAACAACGGCTGAGAGATACTCAATCACCAAAGGCATACACCCTTGCACTGGATCTTTTTCCTTTTTGGGGATCCAATTACAAAGTCCTAGCATCAAATCACGGGAAATAACGCCTCAGATGTGAGATGTGAGCGAATCCCAGAAAGATTGTCAGGGCACCCTTAGGACCGCGTTCAGATATGATCTGGTGTCTGGGAGTGAAATCACATATGACCACCTGACAGATGGCATAATGTGGGCACAGGGGTTATTTTCTGACAGTGTGAAAATCATCGTGCTGGCACCTTTCAATATCACCAGCTGGTCTTTTTCATAGCATTCCGTCTAATTTAGGCACATAAAGAAAGCTATTTTCTTCATTTTGTCATGCCTCTACAGTGTCACCATCTTGCCCTGAGTGTAAAGCTTTGGGAAAATAGTCTGAAAGCTGGTACTTAAAAACAGCTATTTTGAAAATACCTGTTGACAACCTGCAATCTCCGTGCCAGACGTAGACGACTGTCCACACTGGCAGCCCGCTGCCTATAGTCTGCTGGTCCGATGCCAAGGTCACACACACAGTGAAAATCCACGGGAGAAAAGTGTTAGTGTCTTTACATGAGCAGACAGGCCTAAAGGGCAGACAGGAACATCCACACCAGCAACTACAGGCTTCTAAATCTAAAGCTATAAACAAAATCATACTCCCAAAAAAAAAAGAGCCGCTTCAAACGACCTAGCTCATACAAAGTGTTTTCTGAGTCCATCTAGAGGCATGTTTTCAGGAGGCGCAAGAATCAATGAATCACACAAATGGGGATAACAGCGCACACTTTCAGACAGCCTGTCTTCAGAGCATTCAGGTGCTGCACTCGCTTGTATACAAAGACTAATTACATCTGTCTTTACAGCCATGCTGGCGGCTTTGTGAGGCTGTGGTTTGGCACAGCTGGGATTTGAGCTGACTGCTAATGTCAGCTTACGTGCTGATATAAATCAGGTATAATGTTTACCATCTTAAGTCGTTTTTTTCATATGAACTCTGGACAATGTCCGGAGAATCTGGCCGGGACATTGGCAGGGTAAAGTCCGTTGTGATTTGGACATTCACGTTCTCACATACAGCTCCTTTTTGGGTAATGTCTAGATTAAGTTCAGGGTTGCAGTGCATGCCTGAAAGGGACTTGGGAGCGTGCTTAGTACAGCGGAGGCCAGCATTAATTTTGTAGGTGTTTGGTCACAAACCAAAATATTGGACATATTGAAATGTATAGCACTAGATGAAAAAAGTCTGGGGATCACCGAGGTCTACAGGATTCTTCCTTTGGGGACTACGGCTGAAAGGTGACCTCAAATGCCTCTCCTCACAATGTTCCAAGATCTAGACTCAAACACGAGGGTGACTGTCAGGGTTGCTGCATTTAACTTAACTTGCCTGGGGATCTGAGCAGCAGAGTTGTCACGTGGGCCTGCATGACGGACAAGAGTCACACGTCACTTTCATCGATTGAAAATGAAATGTAGGTCAAGGCATGGCAACGGCGGCGCAGCCAGATGCAGTTGCCGTAGCTCCTTCAAACCACAGAAAAACATGCATAGGCACTGGAAAATGAAGCGTGGGGTTTGGATTAAGAGCAGCGGACCTCAAGACGGCCGCTGCCCTCGGCGTCTTGTGACTACCCAGAGCTGGTATAAGAACTGAGCTAACCCAGCTTGGACCTCAGGCTGCTCCTGGCTAATGTCCTTTCGCAGGAAGGTGGAGTGGAAGAAATGGGACTCAGGCTGGCCAAGCAATGGGAAACTGGAAACTTTACAGAGCACCCCGGATGAAGCGATTGCTCTTGACGGGAGCAGAGTGACAGCGTGTTCTCACTGTAGCAGCAATCAGGGCAGAGAGAAAGATCTACATAATGTGCAAAAATAGATATTCAAGTGGTTCAAACCTGTTGTTTTTAGAAGGTTTAATTGAATTACAAACCTACACTACACATATGACAACCTATTTTCCCAACTATACCCACTTTCAATCTATTGAAAAATGATCAATCCGTCTTATACAGTAACTGTTTAGTTGGAGTGTTCCCGAGTAAGATGCTTGTTTAATCAGAAGTACAAGTGGTGCACTGAAAAATAGGATTTTAAGTTCCCTGGTAAAATCTGCTTCATGTACACACGTTCCACTCGGCTTTTGCTCAAATAGAATCTCATCAGGCAATTACGGAGTAAAATTGTAGCCTCAAAAATATGCCAATTTTTATCAAGTCGAGGACTACAATGCAGTTTGTTTGATACTGGAGGCCCTAGCTTTTATCCAATATTCTGAAGATGTAATTTAGGGTCCATTTGTGTAAAAAAACACTCCACTGACCCCTTCACCCAGGAGGCTGGTTAAGGGGTTAAAGGAGTCTTCTCGTATGCGTTAGTGCTTTTATCCACATTTGCTCCATTTCAGCATATCTTCACGGGTACATGCATAGTCACTCTGTCAGTGTCTGCTTCTATTGATGGTGCAATTACCATCACTTCATTTAGACCCGCTCATTTCCATTTATCGAAATCCCATTTCTATTCCATCTGCTAACTAGTCACCTGTGAAACTAGTTTTTAACCATGATTTGAAAGCGTGCTGGCTTTGTATGTCTACCCCATCCCCTTTACTAGTGTTTATTCCCAACCATAAAAACTGCTGGAGGGGCACACACTGCCAGCGCAGGTCGTTACATTGTAAAACACCATGGCAGGGTGGCACACAACATTGCGCATTGAGAAGCTAAGTGTGTCGGGGAGGAATTAAAGAATAAATTTCCCCTTCCAATTAAAAGACGTATTTGTGCAACGTGAGCGGAGGAAGGGGACATTATCAATGAGGGGAAGAAAACACACTGTTACAACTCAGGAGGCACAATTACTGAGGCTGGTGGTATGCAATTAAATAGTGCTATTTAGACAGTGCTACTCCCCGCTAATAAACACAGAACATATAGAGAAGACAAAATAGGCTTTGGATGTACCTCCGAATCCCAACAGCTGGGGGAACAGATGACTGAAAAGTAAACACAAACAGCGGCAAAATGACTACAAAGGAAGATTAAACGACAAGACTATACATTTACATAAAAGAGAAAGTCTGAGAAATATAACTATACACCATCTTGAGACCTAAAGGTAAAATCAGCACTCGTGAAAAATAACAACGCTCTTGAAAAAAACAGAACACAGGTTTTATTGAGAAATATGTAGTTTCCCAGGGTATGATTTAAATGAAACGTATGTAGGGCAAGCACCACACAACTCCCACACTGTATTAAAGCATGTTTGAGTCATACCCACAACCCCCATCCCTCTCTGCAGCCCCTCAAATCATACTCCATGCAGGGTGAGTGGAGCTCACTGTTAAAAATGTACAATATAAAGCTTTAAGCTACCAACAAGTCAAAATGAGTCAGAAGTAATGCAAGTGGAAATCATTCGGCAAATGAGTCCTTTTTATTCATGTGTTAAATCTACTGACATTTCAGAACATTTTAAACATTGGATACTAGAATAAACTCCTAATCCCCCCCCCCCCAAGATTTGTCCCCTCTGTGCTCTTGATTTTCATGACTATGCCTGATTCTTGTACTGCTGGTGCAGCATTAGCACGTCTTCCTGGGAGACCCTGGTCCAGCCCTCGCTGTGGACGTGATATAGGTTGACCTGCCCTCCGCTGTAGGCGTCGCGGTATGTGGCCTGGTAGATGGCGCGGCGGCCTAGCTCGCAGGCCTCCTCCACGGTCAGGTCCTGCCGCAGGCCACTGTCCATCACACCGTAGGCATACATGGAGCCCGAGCCCACAGCGAACAGGTCGCCACACACCCGGTTCCCCTCCGAGTCGACGTAGTACAGCCCTGAGGACAGAGGACAAAAGGCAGGTCATGAGGATAGGAAGGCGAAGGGAGGTAGGACGAAACCGTGTAACGGGAGTTGTTTTCGATGCAGAAGCATCCTCCGTTCTCCTGAGTCAGGTGTTGAGCTTTGTCATGAAAACTGAGATGGTGTACATCTAACACCGCCGCTCTCACACAAACAAACCCACAAACTTGTGAGCGCACACACGGCATGTCCTCCGGAGAGAGAATGTGAACAGCTGCAACCTCTCCAAGTGAAGTAAGGCTGGCAGATATGAACAGCTGCATCCTCTTCAAGTAAAACGAAGCCGGCCGTGGAACCTGCTGACGAGGCGCGGGCCACATCACTGTCTGCCCAGGGGCCCTGCTCTGGGCCTTATTGATCCCTGCAAACACGCCAAAAATTAACTATCGACCCACAATCCGAGCTGCGCAGGTAACAGCACCTCGCACCTCAAGGAGGACAAAGGAAAAGAAAAAAAAAACAGCATGCTCACATCCTGTGGACATCACATACACACACTTGCTTCGACGCAGACATTTCCTTCACCTTCACGCGTACGCACACTTGAATGGAACATTCCATACCAAACCGGCCGTACATGTAATCCCACGTGCACCGCGGACCCACAATGCTCTGATGGACCTGTGAGGGACAGTTTGCTCCACACCACGCTTTGTGGACACATGCAAGACATTTTGTTCCGCGCCATGACACACTCGCTGGGCCTGATCCCAGAGTGACGTGGAACACACCAGCCTGTGAGCTCGCCCACAGCCAGCCTGCAGATGGTAAAAAGACAGCCTGCAAAAAGGCATGTTTTTCATAGCGGCTCACAAAGCGAAACCTGTGAAAATGATCCGGCGCTATTGCTCATCTCCCACATTAAAACACACTTCAAAATGCCCCTAGATTGCACATCCTCGCTTGCAGAGTTCCTCAACTAAACTAGTGACAGTCTATTAGGGATAGAGAGCCACTTGCTTTTCTGGGGAAAAAAAGGGGTCTTACTATTGCTTTCAACTGGCAAATTGCAGCTTCCTCAGCCTGTCGTTAGCTTGCCATGATAATCATCCAGTGCCTGCCTATGCATGGGGGTAATTTGCCATTCTGAGACCTGCCTGTTCCTCTTGAAAACTGCAAGGGACTCGTTAAAAACATAATAGGCAGGGAGAGAGAGTTGTAAAGACAGCCTCTTGTGTTGAGTAGCACAGTTGACGGAGGTGGATGAGGACTCTTTAGGAGGTCCAAGTATAGAAGCAGAGCAGCACCAAAAAACACTTCCCACATCCAATCCTTTCCAAACACACCTGGGGTCTTTGTAGAGCTTGATGTGATAACGCTTATCGGTCTCTGCACCTCATACACTGATGCAGAAAAGCCACCAAGGTGGCGACGAGGGCTCGGAAAACACAAAAAAGGGGGGTGAAATTCATGGGGCCCACTTAAAGCGGAAACTGGCACATGCTGCCTGGATGGTGGAGCATTGCAGCAGTGTTGGCCAAGTGAGGCTCCTTCCACTCCGTCGATCAACTGACAGGCGCTTAAGGAGCCTTCTTTAAACAGCAGCCTGTGCAGCTGGCTGGACTGACAGCTTTTAGAGGTAGGTGAGCAGCACAGGGCGATGGATGGGTGGCTAGCATCAAATTGGTCAGTCTGTGATCTGTCCTTCCCACTAAAATTCACCACTGGATCAGGAGTACAAAAACAAAAGCAGCAGTTGAACAGAGGGGGGAAAAAAAACTATTACATCACTCTCTTGGGATCGGCTGTAAAACTGACTGCCACATGGGTCCATATCATACACTGTTCTGTTTTTTTCCCCATGGAAGATACATCCCATTTAATCACATATCACTTTATTGCAAACCCTTCTTGCCCGTGTAGGGAGCAGCACAGGGTGCTATGCAGAGTGTATTTGCTTTTCTCTATCAAAAGCAAAGTTGTCAAGCATTGACTATACACTGATTACAAGTGTCATAACATTTAATGTTAATACATGGAGCCATATTTGTCAAGTTACTGAAAATATCTTTTATTTGATTTATTTTGGATGCAGCTTACAACACTCCATCACGGGGATAAGTGCTCTTGACATGATTGTAGTAGGCTAATGAGCTTCCCGCCTAATCGCGATTGATTTAATTTACATGACATTTACCTCTCCATTCAATCACTGGCATTGTGGGGGCCATGGCAAAGCTCCCACACCTATTGAACTTATTCAGGGATCATTATTTCCCCAATTGATTGCCCGGGATTTAACACGTGTCATTTACGTTTGTTGGCATACCGGCGGGCCGTCATTGTTCACACAGCCCGCTCTGCTTTCCAGACGGAGCCGGCATCGATCTCAGCGGGTGTACGGGCATTATGCATGCGACCCAATTGTTCGGGGCTGAGACCCCAACGTCCATCATCCCGCCGCAAACTCGCCGGCCCGCAGTCCCAGCCTCATCGATTTCCCATTACTGTGTCACTGTGGCGGCCTCTTTAAGCACACCTTCTGTGATGTACGGCCTCACACTGCGTGACATCTAAAAGCCACAGCTTAACGTACAAAGGTGGGAAAAGCATAAGAGAGGCTGCAGTACAACCTAGTGGGTAACTCTGGGAACTACAGATGTGTTTATACTTTAATGACACAGCACATGTAAACTGGAAAACCACATGACCGACAGCTCTGTAAACAAAGGTTTAAGAGAATCTCCGTAAAGTAATTTAATACTCAAGTGTGGATAGTCAGTTGTTTCATATTAAGAAAGATTAACTTCTAAGCCTACAATGCATCAAAAGACCTACATTTCAGACTTATGGTAAACTGTTAATTACTCAAGTTTAACCTTGGTTTGGAAATAATGAACGCCATCAAATAATTTCCTTGAAACTAAAGCATATGGCAACTCATCATAAAATTAAAAAATAAATGATGCTGTGTAGTTAAATGAGTGGATTATATTGCTCATTGCATGAGCTGTAAATCAAAATGAATATGCCAAAATAAACAACCTCCACACAAATAGAGTGGAAAACACATGCCATGAGTGGGCAGCTAATGTGTGCTTGAGTAAGCTTGAGTGTGTGACTCAGACCTGAATTACACTGTATTTTCAAAGAAATTAGCCATGTTGGTTGTAGGCTGCTCTGAGTAAAATACATATCTGGTGAGCTGGTAATAACAAAGAAAGATAATACATGGATTTATCAATATAAAATATGCTTAAAAGTGTAACATAATCACAACTCTGCCTACAAAAAAATTCAAAATTGCTTGAGGTTTAAGTAAAACGATAAGTCTTTGATTAAATTGAACAACATCTGCAGCAATTGGCAGATTAACTGGTTCGTCAAAAACAGAAAATTTATCTGCAACTATTTTCATAACCGATTAATCTTTCGAGCAAAAATGGCAAACGTTTGCTGTGAGGACTTGGACCTTTTTTCTATTTTATATGATTGTAAATTGAATATCTTGGTCACACAAAACAAGACCTTTAAAAATGTCCCCTTGGGCTCTAAGATATCGTGACGGCACTTTTTACTGTTTTCTGATGCTTATAGATTATAATTAATCGAATGTTTGTTTTAAATACTTTTCTTCATTCAATTGAGCTCTGATATGACATTATATTACATTGCAAAACCCGCCTACAACAGAACAAAACTGAGAAGATAAACAAAAATTCTGCTACCTCAGATTTATCAGAGAAAATTCTTAAAATAATTTATATTCTAAAAAATAGATGTCTATAAGTAAATGATTGATAGACATGGTATTGATCTTTACCTCAATACTAAACCATAATGATCAATTTTATTGGTAGCAATATTTTTATTTTATTTTTTTTACTAGGATCATAAAGTGCCATAGGCCAAATGTGGATTTCATATACAGCTGCTGTATTTACCTGGGCCTCTCTTGTCCCAGCCACACACCATGGTTCCCATGCTGAGTCCCATGCCCTTGTACTGGTACACCATGTTAGCAAGCAGCTTGGAGGCTGCCGCCACCGAGATGCGCTCCTTGTTGCGAAGCTCGTAGATGCGGCACTGGCGGGCCAGCAGACGCTCCCAGAAGCTACAGTCTGCAGCTCCTCCAGCCATGGTGCCCAGCAGGTAGGGGTTGATCTCAATCACCTTCTTCACTGTCTGAGAGGCGATGTAGGAGCCCGCTGTGGCCCGTGAGTCCACCGCTACGATAACACCATGCTGGAACTGAGAGAGGCAACAGCGGGGGGAGAACTTGTAAGTTAAGCACATTACAGCAGGAGGGGAACATGTTACAGCAGAGCAGTCACTGATGGATCATGTACAATTTAAGTACAGATTGGCTACCTCTGATGTCTGTGTCTAGACAAGGCAGAAATGTGCTGCTGCGCTACAACTATCAGAGAGATGCTATATATGGTTACGCTCAGCCAAAAAGCTGCTGGATAAGAGGGAGGACTTTTTGGCTCTTCCCTCCAAAATCCGCACACAGTGAAATGAAAGTCACAACAGCTGTATAGTGCCCAAGTGAAGACAACAGACTTGGCCAGTCCGAGGGAGATGTCTGCTGGGGAGGTTTTCATCGACCAGCGGATTAAGGGATAAAGTTGGCATTATTTTATCTTTTCTTTTTTTTATCAACAAATCCCCTGAAGAGACCAAAACCAACTACAGGGAAGTGGTTCAGTATTTACACTGCTCTGCTCGTTTGACACAGTGAGAGGAAAATGTTTCACCGGCTGTTTTTACTGTACTGAAAAGATATGTCACACAAATGCACCAGTATGGCTCTTTTATGGGTTTTTAATAGTTTTGGACAACAGTTGGGTTTTATGGCACATAGGCACTGCCTACATCAGGCTATGACACAATCGTTTTAGTAGCATGAATTCACTCTTGCTTTTGTTTTCAAGATAATTACAAAATAACAGTATCTATCTATCTATCTATCTATCTATCTATTCTTTAAGTGGAATGTAAACGCATCTGGCCTCACTTTGTAGCAGAAGTAAGCAGTGTGCCTTGAACTTTTTAGAAACCCCATCCCCCTTTTTATTGACATTAGGGGTATTCCATTAAGGGCCCCATCTCCTGAACGAATCAGAGTTTACACTTTTTTGTGAATTTAAGGTTAAAGTACAAATGCTCACATCATCACATAAAGTACAAAAACATTTGCATATTTATTTATTTTGGACAAAATAATTGAAATTGTGGATAACCTTGTTTGTTAACTTTCCAATAATCAGAGAGCGATACAGTTTTGTTCATTTTTGAAGAAGTATCTTTATGTGGGCTGGCGGGTCCATTTGGCTCAACTTTCTCCTGCAGGGTTGCAACAACGTTCTAGCACTTCCACAATAGTGTATTTGTTGAGTTTTTGTGAGATACTACGATAAGACTCATCATTTTTTAAGGGCTGATACCAATATTGTTTTTTAATGATATATCAACAACAGATCAAATATTCAAATATTTCTCCATCAAAATGTTTTGCCTGCTTCTGAAATAACATTTAGAACTTCAGGTATGGAAACTCACAGTTGACATCTGCCTAAAACAAACAATTACAGAAAGTATAATAAAATGACCAAATAATACATGTGACAAAATAAATTGGAATGATATTTTGTACAAGATGTTCTTCTTCCTACCACAGCTGTTGTAATGTCCTGACATATCATCACTGAATACATTAACTTACAGTTTGTCCTGTTAGATCCTCTGGTATAGGTAGTAATTATACAAAGAGCGCAGACATAGTTAATTAAAGGTTGATAGGAAATTGTCCCAAATACCAAATTTTATGAGAAAAATGTATAATGACGTTCAATACATCTGATCGGCTGTGTTTTAATGTCCCAGTCCTCTTTGCCTCTATGGACTGATATGTTTAACTTGGAAAAAAAACAAAACAAAATACTGGAAAACACCTGCACTATTAGAAGCACACAAGCTGATATAAGTAAGCATTACGTAAAATACATATTAAGATGATCTTCATACTATTATATTATGTTGACAAATGACTGAGCAGCACAAACACAAGCCCCCCTCCGTTTGTATCTGATGACACCAGACACAAGCCGTGCGTGGATGCTGCACAGGAGCTCCTGACGGGTGATAGCTATACAGTCAGCACGGCCTTTGTTGCCAGAACCACACAGAGATGACCAGCTTGCGTTTATCAAGCTTGTTCGGAAGCCACAAAACACAAAGTGTGATAAATGATGAACGGCTCTGTGAACATCTGCGATGAGAAGGCGGATTGTAGCCATGCTAGCATGCTAAGGTTCGGGATGCAGCGTTATGTTGGCTCAAACACATAATGTTTAAAGTTAAAATGAGTTTAAAAAAAAAAACGTCTACTTTGACAACTACACACATCGTTATGGCTTCGTGTTGCAAGCCAGCTGCAGTAAGTACACTAAGTACACTCGTGTACTTACTTTGAATGCTAAAGTGGTGGTTCCATGCAGGAACTCTATCTTCCTCTCGACGCCGTCCTCGTCGCCGGCACACAGCGCGTTTTTAACGGAAAAGCTGAGCCCGTCTCCCGGCGTAGCGTCGAATCCCAGCCCGCCCTGTTCGGGTCCACAACCATAAGTAAAAGGCTGACAATTATCATATGAAAAATCCGCACAATCACTCTTCAACACACTAGCGAGAGCCATCTTTGAAACTGTCTGACGATGAGGCAGCGACTTCCGGCGTGTAAAGGCAGGGAACTATATGGAGAGTCGTTGGCGGGGCCGCGCAGCGCCCCCTGTGGGTGTGGAGGACTGAGAGCTCAGTGCACTGGTGTGCAGAAATCTGTGTCAACTGTGACCCAGACAAAGAAACAAACAAACAAAAACACAAGATATCAAGCTTACAACATTTGTATACTGCTTATTATGTTAGAGTAGTAGAGTTTTGAAGTAAAGATTTATTCTAGCTAGATGGCAAACATGGATAAGGTGGCCAAACGCAGTATCTGACGTGACACTATTTCAACACTTTAGCCCCCTAGAAACCCCCACATTTTTGCTTCATCCCAAAGCATCTAATTCAGTCACTCTTTTTCTCTCCTCCACCATCTTCGCCCTCCTCTCCATGTCTCTGTAATATTCCTCCTTCAGGTCCTCTCTCTTTCTTTGGCTCCATCCCTGGGCTGTGATGTGGAAGAGGTCCACATTGTTTCCTGAGTAGGCGTCCCTGTGAGTGGCTCTGAACACTGCCTCCCTTGCCAAGGATATGGCCTCCTCTTTACTCAGGCTCCACCTCAGCTCTCTATCCAGGACTCCATAAGCAAAAGGAGAGCCGGAGCCCACAGAGAAGACGTCCCCCTGCAGTCGGGCTCCATCGCTGCACACATAAATCAGCTTTGGGCCACAGTTGGGCGGCGGAGAATGTGCCGTTGCAGTGACAGCTGGGGAGCTATCCCCAGTAATAAAGGATGAGTCTTCTGACCTCTTTGCGCAGTCGGCGTCTCCGGCTTCTTTATCCCAGCCACACAGTGTAAGAGCCACACACACTTCAGTCCCTTTAAAGGGGTGCAGCATAAAGGAGAGGAGCTTGGCAGTGCCACGTATTGAAAGGCGACGTCTGTGCCGCAGTTGGTAGAGTCTGATCTCTCTGGCCAGAATTCGCTCCCACAGCATGCAGTCGGCACCGCTACCGGAGGAGGTGACCACTAAATGGGAGTGAATAGGGTTAATCTTCTCAACAGCTGGACAGGCAACAAGCCCCCCAGCACTGGCACGCGTGTCCGCAGCTGCAATGACCCCACCTTGGAAGATGAAGCCCAGGGTCGTTGTTCCATGGGACAGAGGGAAAGGCCTGCGGACCGCCACTGAACGGTTGGCCGGGAGAAAAGGGAATGAAGGTCTGTGGTTGAAAGGGGCAGAGTTTGGCAGAGTTGGTATGAAGAAGTGCAGTGGGATCCCACCATTTCTCCCAGATTTCTTTAGTCTCCCCAATCCAAGGTTGTAATAGTCAGTCGTATGAAAATATGAGGCTGTATCTTCGAAATAAGAGGCAGGAAACCACTTGTGATGCGCAGGAGTGTCCTTGGAACTGCAAATATCTTCCAGGGCCATAACAGTATAAGAGTGGCAGATACAGAGATTCCTTGATTAGAAAATCAGGCAGATTTAAAGTACTCCTCAAACACAGATTAGACGCTAATCCATCTTTAGGAAAACTGGTCAAATATACTAATAAACCACGTAAATCCCACTATGGTTTGTATTGTTGACTGCTGCCCCCTACTCTCATTCTCTCATCTACTGTCTAGTCTGAAAGACCAACGTTTTGCCTTTTTATAGCCCTCCCAAATAAGACGCCTTGCAAAAACACACAAACACACACGTAGGCCTGTGTCCAAAAGCATTTGAGTTGACATAAGTGATATTTTATCCTACGTGCTGTGTAAGTAATATCCAATGAAGAAGCCCTTTTCTGCAAACCTTATATGTTTTGCTGAGTGGTCGAGTCATCTTGCTAGCTGCCTGGACAAGTTCATACATATCTTTAACATCATTTTCAGTTTGTAGTTAACAAACCTGACAAACTATGGGATGAATTTCATGCCATGTTTTGAAACTGGGGGAAAAAAGCTTTCAAAAGGTTAAAACTCTGTTTGAAAGCTTGAAATCTAATTTAAAAAAGTTTTGAGAGATTGAAAACTAGGGTTTGAAGGCTTGCACAGGCTGAAAAAAAATTCAAATCCTGCAAACATTATTTTGCATTTCAGTTTTCCTTCTTGACAGTTGCAGCCCTCTTTTTACAGTGTTTCTGCAACACAGTTTCAGTGTTTTAAATTTGTCACTGTTCTCCCGGTGTATTTGTTGGTTTTCCGTGTTTGAATCCTTGTAAATGTTGCGCATATGTTGGGGAAAAAAGTTTTGAAACGTTTAAGCGTTATTTTTTTGCACTCGTATTGCAGAGCCTTCTTTTATGTATCTACTATTTTTGTTCCATGCGCTTCATAATATTTATATAGTAATATGTCTGTATTATATTGTACATAGTCTTTTATTTGTATTTTTAAGGTGTATATTTTTATTATTTCAATGCTATGCCTTTGGTACGAAGTTTTGTTTGATGTATAGTGGTTGTACATTGAATGACAATAAAACCTGTCTAAGTCTAATATATATATATATATATATATACACACACACACATACATACATGTATATATACTGTATATATATGTGTGTGTGTATATATATATATATATATATATATATATATATATATATATATATATATATATATATATATATATATATATATATATATATATATTACCTGACATGTCTCAACTGCCAAAGCCTGCAGTCTTCATCAGAGGGGTGGCTGAAGCTTCCTGTCAGCTTCCTGTCAGCAACCCCTGATGAAGACTGCAGGTTTTGGCAGTGGAGATATGTCGAGATACTGTATGTCTATGGCTATTGTTGTTTTCACAGAAACTTGCACCTGTCTGTGGGTCTGCATCTCAGGGATCTTGCCAACTGTTTTGGTATTCACCACACCACAGACAGCAGAATCATTGTTTACTTAAGTAAAAGTACAGAAGCATTAAAGCAACCTTTGGAAGTGTTATGTTATTATAGAGTTTTATATATTTATTTTTTTATCACTTACAAATTTGTGTAAGAACATTTTAGTGTTGTAGTTCATAAATGCAACTTTGACATACTTTGTATCCTACTGGGTAGATTAGTGGCACAGTACAGCATCATATCATATAAGCACATCATGAAAGCTGAATCTGAAATGTAGTGGAGTAGAAGTATAACGTAACATTAAATGGAAATACTGTAAAGTACATGTATGTCAAAGTACTTGAGTAAATGTACTTAGTTACATTCCAACGCTGGTTAAGGCTGTCATCATAACAAAATTATCACTTTTGATTGCCATTTTTTTACAGGTCAGCATTGTCAACGTTGATAGGTTAACATTTTACAAATTGTTACGTAAATCTGAGGTAACACGATGGTAAAGTTCATTTTTATCTGTGTCTAGATAAGGGGGAGAACGTTACATTTCTGTTTTGTTTGTTATGATTATAGGTGAGGTGTAAACATTACATATAGCCACTAATAAAACTCATAAATTTTATATTTTTTATGTTACTTTTATGCCTGGAGAAGTGAAAGGTAAATTACTCATCCAAAGAACAGGTGCCTCAAAAAGTTAATGTTAAACCTTGTATACCTTTTTTAATCTAGGACAACAAACAATGTTCCAAATTCAGAAATGTTTCAGTTGATATGTAAAATGCGTGTGCATCCCTAAAAAATCTTTTTCAGAAAAGCACAAACACTGCCACTCTTCTGGAAGATAATGCTATGCTTTGTGAATAATTCATTCAATTAATTTTTCTATTTTTTACACTATCCCTGCCTTATGTTAAATTTCTAGAGCTGCTATGTATATGCAAATCTTTGTCTGGTATTCCTCTATTCTTCATAGTTATATAATAATAAAGGCCAATTCCTATCAACCATTACATCAAATGGAAACATTACATACATATTGCGCACAATTATAATTCACACAAATATGACCTCACCAAGATCTTGCCTGTTATATTTGGCTTTTTGGTATTTTAAGAACTTTAAGAAAGAATTTTAAGAAGGATTGATACCATAATTACAATTTCTGTAGGTTTGGTCAAAGCTTGGCCACACAAGATACAATTGCAAAGATTTGAATCTAAAATTGAGAAGGCCATACTAAGTAAATATACAGCCACTGGAATTTACTATTTTATTTTATTTTAGTACATGATGTGGCTTTGTAGTCAGAAAACCCAATTAAATACAATTCTCTATAGCCTTTTTTCAAGTTGGACGTTTTGGAGCAGGACAAACATAGGTGTAATCAATGGTTTAATGATGGATGTATTCCACTGAATGTCCCAGTAAGCTGTCATCGACCAGACAGATACAGTCAAAACAAATACCAAAGACCAGTATATGGATTTCTTGTCACAAATACGTTTTATTTTTCAGTTTGACTTTAAAGATTACATTGTTCCAGTTCATAGCCGACCCATTATACTGAGGTGATGAAGCAGCTGAGCGTTTAAACTAATTAAAAACTAACTATATGGACAGAATGGGCAGCAGTACTGCACTTTCCCTTACACATGCAGTTTCATCTGAATCTTTTTTTTTTATATTCTAGATGTTGTTGTCCACTGCATAGTAACCACCAGGTTTATATACAATGAAACGATTGTACCAAGGCAAAGCTATAATCTTTGATCAGGACATGTCCTTTAATACCCATATAAAACAGACTTCAAGGACTGCCTTCTTCCACTTACGTAACATTATAAAAATCTGGCATATCCTGTCTCAGAAAGATGTAGAAAAACTAGTTCATGCATTTGTTACTTCTAGGTTAGATTCTTGTAATTCCTTATTATCAGGCTGCCCCGATAAGTATCTAAAGACTCTCCAGCTGATCCAGAATGCGGCTGCACGTGTACTGATGGGAACTAGCAAAGGGGAACATATTCCTCCAATATTAGCTTTTTAATAGAATTTAAAGTCATCCTCCTCACTTACAAAGCTCTTATTGGTCAGGCGCCATCATATCTTAAAGAGCTGATAGTACCGTATTACCCCACTAGAGCACTACGCTCACAGAATGCAGGGTTACTTGTGGTTCCTAAAGTCTCTAAAAGTAGAATGGGAGCCAGAGCCTTTAGTTATCAAGCTCCTCTTCTGTGGAATCAGCTCCCAGTTTGGGTTCGGGAGGCAGACACCCTCTCTTCGTTTAAGAGTATGCTAAAAACGTTCCTTTTTGATAAAGCTTATAGTTAGGGCTGGCTCAGGTGAGTCCTGAACCATCCCTTAGTTATGCTGTTATAGGCTTAGACTGCCGGGGGATTTCCTATGACACGCTGAGCTTCTCTCTCCTCCTCTCCCTCTCTATCTGTACGCATTCCTATCCCACTAATACAGGTTACCAACTCCATTTCTTCCTGGTAGTCCTTGTGCTTTCTGCGCTTTTTTGCCTTCTCACTTTCTGCAGGTATTTCCTCCTCTGGAGCTGTAGATTCTGGATCTGTGATTGCCGGCCGTCTACTGCCCCCATGTTCCTGCTCCACACTCACTGCTGCAGTTGTTATTATTATTAGTCTGATTTGTTGTCTCTCCTCCTGTTCTGTCTCCCCTCTCCCCCTCTCTCCTCCTCTTTCAACCCAACTCGGTGGATGCAGATGGCCGCCCACCCAGAGCCTGGTTCTGCTCGAGGTTTCTACCTGTTAAAGGGAGTTTTTCCTCGCCACTGTCGCCAAGTGCTGCTCATGGTGGGAACTGTTGGGTCTCTGTAAATAATATTTTAAAGAGTATGGTCTAGACCTGCTCTATGTGAAAGCGTCTTGAGATAACTTTTGTTATAATTTGGCGCTATACAAATAAAATTGACTTGACTTGACTTGAGTGTACAATATAGTGAAATATGGAACATTCAACCATCAGTATATATAGTATACAATATGGATAGTTACAATCAAGCACAAAGAAACTGTGTTCCGTAAATGTACGTGTGTTTGATTGCCTGTGAAGAGAAACGGTCTCTCCACAGTGTGGTGCATATGGTGGAGCTCCGATGACAGGAGAGAGCTGGATGACTGCAATCCTTAATGAAGGTTTGGTTTTTCCAGATGCAGTCAGTAACAAACTGTACATATTGAGGGCAGGTGACAGTCGTTGGGGGTCAAGTTGGTTTTGGTGTTTAGACCGAATCTTCTGAGACAATGCACGCTATCAAATCACGGACACTTCTTGCTTACCTTCCTGGACTCTCCTCCCACTATTTTCTAAATTCAAATATCAAGTTATAAAAGACAATTATACCTAAAGTGTTATCTGGGGGTTGATAATCCATCCATATTTTGACAATATTGGTTCGGATTAGACTAGATTCGACAGGATTCAATTGGATCGCATTAGACAGCACTGGCTAACACACACAACTCTTCCATGCTCCTCGATCTTGTTTGTGCTGATATGTATACTGACTCCAAAACGGACACTGACAGCAAACGCAGCAATGTATACTACATGGTGCTTTACAGAACGGCCATGTTCAAGTTGTTTTTTAAATTATTTTACATTTCATTTTAACCCACTTCCTCTATGACATTAGAATACATTGCATTAGATTGAGCACAAACCTATTATTGCGCATAATAGATAACAGAATAGAAGAAGATAATTTATGCAATTCAATAGTATTAGATTTGACTATGTTATACTGACACTACAATTTTCTTCCTTCTACGGACACTCTTATCTATGATATTAGATTAGACTTAATGTGACAGATGCATTTTGACTGTATTATATTAGTTATGAATGCGTTAGATTGTCCTGGACAATGCACACTACTATTATCTCACAAGCTACTTCTGCTAACCATCCTAGACACTAGATCATATCACAGTACATTCAATCAGATTAGACTATATCAACTCAATAAGAATATATTCAATTTATTTGTACAGCATTAGTTTTGACTGTATTATATTGTGCTGAACAATTCACACTACAAATAATTTGTATGCTTCTCATTCTTCTCTCTCCTTTAATCTTCCATACTGTATTTCAAATGTATAATACTGTGGTATATCATATTTGATTGTGTTTGAAGTTTGTTCAGCAACATCCACTACTATTATCTTCCATGCTTCACATTCTCGCTCTTTTTTATTTTTTATTTTTGCCCACCACCAGCCCCCAGTCGGAGGACAAATGACTTTATTCTATATCACAATTACCATTTCAGAAATTCTTTACTTTAATCCTACTTTAAAAAGATGTATCAGAAAGCTAAACCTTAAATCATTAATTCAATTATATTACATCACATTAGTTTAAATTAAATCAGATTAAAATACAATAGATTATATCAGATCCAATTATCAGATATATTAGATAGCAGTCGTGGTTCTGTTTAAACTTCTGTGGGTGTCTCCATGGGTGGACAAATACATTTTCAGGAAGCAGACAAGGTATCATAGGTGCCCAAAAAAAAAGGAATCGCATCATACAATTGAAAAGGAATAGTTCCAGGTAGTTGTGTGTTATTTATGTGTGACTGGCCTGCTGTAACACTACATTGTGCCACTGGCATTAATTAATTAATGCCAAAAAACAGATGCCACTGGCATTAATTAATTAATGCCAGTGGCATCTGTCTCTCTGCATGGACAAATAACTTTATTCTGTATTACTATTTTAAAATGTATTTTTGCCTTCTCCAACTACTCAACTTTTTTGAAATTATTTATCTGCTCAAATTACATAAATAATGAATTACATCCATTTCTGTTTTTCTCTCTGCCTGCTTGAGTTGTTCTCACTACGTCCACTTGTGTTTTCTTCTCTCTATTCAGTATTCTTAAAGATAAATTAGTAGTACTTAACTCACCTGTGATCACTTTCATTTAGAGCCCACTCTCTTTAAAAGACATGTAACACCAACCACAACAGGAGCTCTGACGGCTGTAGAGCTCTGACCTTACACACCACCCTCACTACCGTTTCTTGCTTGTAGCAGAAGGCGGCAAAATCATGCATTACCTTACAGCTGGCTACTCATCTTCATTTAACCCAACAGCCACGCTCCGAACGGGGACTGCACTAGTTTTCCAAAAAATGCAAAAGAGTTAAATATAAAAATCTGATCCCACAAAATCACAGCATTGTATCTTAGACAGTCGTAAACTCCTATAGCATAGCAAAACAAACACCTTCCGCCCACACTGTTGACACTGTGATTACTATTTTATTATTCGACCAGTAATAATTGAAGTTTGGCTTTAAACAGCTAGGAGTTGTTTTTTTTCTACTATGAGGCATTCTGGAATTAGGTTGCTATGGAGTAGCAGCGCTAGTTGCTATGCACATAGTATTTTATTTTTATTTTTATTTTATTGTATTTGATTATTTTTTTGTCCTGTCTGCCTTGTATGATCCGTTTAGTTTGCTGCATAGGATTTGTATGTTCTGTGCTGTAAATCAAATGTTGTGATGTGGGAGGAGCAGCCGCCTGGTACGCACACAACTGTAGCGCTCGAGATTCAGAAACAGCGGACTCCGCAGTTATCGCGGTATTTTACGAGCCATTGCAACCGGGGTACTCGCGACGCCATTTTGGCTCCGAGCAACCTTCCCACCCAATAAGCTCGCGCCTCCTCGCAGATCCAAGATGGAGCCAGTTTCCTCGAAAAGCAGAGCAACGAGACGGCCCCAGTGAATCCATTCAGTCGGCTAAAAATCATGGCGTCCGCCAGCACGGGGGGCAGGGTGTCCTGCGGGAGAGATCTGAACTGTGTGCCGGAGGTAGCCGACACTTTAGCCGCGGTCGCCAAACTCGGGTGAGGAGGGTGCGGCGCTCTGCGGGTGGTGTGGCGGCAGAAAAGAGCGTGGAGGGAGGCCCGCGCCGGTCCGCCAGCACAGCGGCGGCGGCGCGGGGCGCTGTGCTAAGCTAACCGGTGGATGACCAGCACGTGCCCAATCACAAGCATGCGTGACACTGGCGTGCGGTGTTTGTTGTGCCTGCGCGGGCTGCTGGGTTGAAAATGTGTGAGCCGGCCGGGGGTCTGGTCGAGCCCTGCGGGTTTTGCGTTTCACACCCGGGCTGACATTACCGACCGTGTCGGTGCTAAAGTGATGTTTTTCTCCGCAGGTTCGACTTCCTGTGCATGCCCCTGTTCCACTCGAGGTTCAGGAGAGAGTTTGAGTTGGAGCCCGCGAAATCCCGATCCGGTGCCCAGACCCGGTCTGACCTGCTGCTGTGTGGAAGAGGTCGGTGTTTTTTTTTACCCTCTCGGGGTCTATCGTGTCAGGCACAAGAAGTTATTAACTTACCTAACGCTCTCTATAAATGGGGCATCCGTACCCCGGTGTGCTGCGGTAGGCCTCCCGAGACCCCGTGGACGGATGCATGAACTGACGGTTGATTAGGATGGCAGTGAGGTGGAAACCTACACGTTAAATGTTACACGATGGGTGTTTGGCTCTTGGACTGCCTGACAAAACCACCCTGATTAACCTACATTCACTATATTATCCAAGCCAGGTTCCCGTGCCTGTTCTCATCAAGGTTCAGCATGTTGTATTTTAATATATGACGACTCAGTTCAGCACCTTGCTGTACTTCTACAATACAGAGTGTTCCCTATTTGCACGGATGCATTGTGTATTCGGCTCTACCACCATTATACAGTGTACATTACTCTAATACATACTAATGTTAGGGTATGGTCTTTGTTTTAGGTTCAGTTTCTATTCTTAGACTTAATTCTAATCTTTTGGTAAGATTTTAATATATTTGTTAAATTTAATAACAGAAGCTAAACTCTGATCTTTTACTTTTTTTTATCTAGGTCATGACCAGGTGACATGCATTAATTAGATGTCTGACATTAAGAATATTATAAAATAGGAACAAGTGATCTCAAATACATTTTCAGGAAGCAGACAAGGTATCATAGGTGCCCAAAAAATGGAATCGCATCATACAATTGAAAAAGAATAGTTCCAGGTAGTTGTGTGTTATTTATGTGTGACTGGCCTGCTGTAACACTACATTGTGCCACTGGCATTAATTAATTACTCTGTCTCTCAGCATTAACACAGAGGGTTGCCATATCAGATTTAGCATGTAGGTAAAAATGTTAGGCCTTTTTACCTTTAATTTTAATCTTCACCTTTTAAATTACAAACTATGGGTCCAGTAAAAGTGATGGCTGTTATCATTGAGAACCTTAATGACTCCAGGGATTTGCAAGAAATGCTAATCTGTCTGTCAATGCTTTTTCGTAACTAACCTTTATGCTCTTCTTAGATTGGAATACTCTTATTGTTGGAAAGCTCTCGCCATGGATCGACGCAGATTCAGAAATCGAGACAGAACGCAGAAACTCAGAGGCTGTAAGTTCCTCACTTTGGGCTATTCTTTTGACTTGCACTTTTCTTTGAGGCCATCGTGGATGATGGTTCTTTGATCTCAAGGTTTTGTGGCATGAGTGAACTTATCTTGTCAAGTCTCTCCCATCTACCCCTCTGAATCTGTCTCCTTGTGTCAACCTTTCGTGCACTCACCATTTTTTTCCCCGTGCCTCTCTCCAGGCTCTGGCACAGGAGCTAAACTTCTCAGCCTACCTGGGTCTGCCTGTCTTCATGATCCCTGTAAAGGGCCCTCATAATGCCAATCTAGCCCGCCTGCTGCTAAACCACATCCACACTGGACACCACACCTCAAACGTAAGACACACAGCAATAAAGAAAAATAAAATAAAAAACTCAACATGCACATGTAAATTGCTTTTAGATAGCAGAGAAGTCAGTCAGACAGACTGCTGGACTAATCAGATAACTGCTCTTGTCCTCTGTCTGATCAGTTCTGGATCCGTGTCCCACTGATAGCTTCAGAGGACATGCGGGAAGATCTGATCGAGAATGAACCGAGCACTTCCATTGATGACACAAGCGTGGATGAGAAGACTTGGAGCTGGTTAGTTTCACACCAGTCCACTTCCCGAGCAGTCGAGTGCTGTCTGCATGCTAAAACAGTTGTCATTGATTTCCTTTAAAATCGTGACTCATTTTGTTTACTTGCCTCTCCTCTTTTAGGTGGCACTCATTTAGAACCCTTTGTGACTACAACAAAAGGATCTGTCTTGGTGAGAGAACACACTATGAAGCAACAGCCTGGGGCAAAGTCAGTGCATTAACAAATAATTATGGTTGTGTCCGCTCCTGAAAATGGAATCTTTTTGTATTCCTGAAGCTATTGAAGTCGGAGCAGACATGCCGTCTGACGCTGTGATTGATAAGTGGCTCGGGGAACCTATCAAAGCAGCCATACTTCCCACCCACATCTTCCTAACTAATAAGAAGGGCTTCCCTGTTTTGTCAAAAGCTCATCAGCGTATAATCTTCTCTCTTTTCAAGGTATAATTCAACAAATTCAATTGAAATTAATTGCCAGCCAAATGCGGAAATGTGGTTTTAATAAAACCAATCTCTTTTCTCAGTTGGAGGCCCAGTTCATCTTCACAGGAACCAGTCGCCACACTGAGAAGGACTTCCGATCCTACCTGCAGTACCTGGAATACCTCAACCAGAACCGGCCTGCACCGAATGCCTACGAGCTCTTCGCCAAGGGCTATGAAGACTACCTGCAGTCTCCGCTGCAGGTGAGGAAGTGCTCGATTGTGTGACACATATTTGAAATGTTTTTTTGTTTTTGTTTTTTTTTCTACCTTTTTTGATGGTGAAGACTGAGGGTATTTTTCCCTTCCCTTTCCTTTAGCCACTCATGGACAACTTGGAGTCTCAGACATATGAAGTATTTGAGAAGGATCCTATTAAATACTCACAGTACCAACAGGTAAGACCATCAGACACAGACGTAACTGCACCTGTTAAACATTTTAGAGTACTGGAACACAATAGAGCATAAGTTGACGAGAGAACTTTGTTAGACCGATAATTATGCAAACACACACTTGATCCAGTGATCATTGAGCTACATGCAACTTGCCGTAATTTCTTGTTGCATGAATAAACTACAGGTTTATGTGGCGCTTGTCTGTCTCACGAACAGACATCCTTTTCCATCCATTTCAACAAATTGTCAGTGTATATTAACGATAATTAGGGATATTTTGTTTTCTTTAGTGGGCAGGATACATTAAGTTTGTACTTCTCGTGTAGCCTACTGAAAAGTGTCTTTATTTATAAAAGACCCATTGGGTTGATCGCAGACTCCTAAAAATAAAAATAGAAATGGTTGTGTAGCTTTAGTAGTTCTCACCCATTCTTATACTGAGCTTGTTGGGGTTTGACGAGTTGTAATTAGTCTGTGAGAGTTTGACACAACTTACTGATACTCCTGCTTTGTCTTTGTGTCTACAGGCTGTATATAAATGTCTACTTGACAGAGTTCCAGAGGAGCAGAAAGACACAAACGTTCAGTGAGTTTCTGTGCCCAAAAGTGTCTAATGACAAACTCAAGTTTAAACTTAGAAATGGCTGTGGTATAAAACAGCTGCTGTGACTGCTGTCACTGTAAATGATGACATGCCTTGAGATTAAATTCTGCAAGGACTATAACTGGGTAACATGCGATAATGAGAAGTCATGAAACTGATGGCAGCAACCTGTAAAATTATGTCTTTTTCACAGGGTGCTGATGGTGTTGGGAGCGGGTAGGGGTCCCCTGGTCAACGCGTCCCTGCGTGCCGCCAGACAGGCAGACAGGAAGCTGAAGGTGTACGCTGTGGAGAAAAATCCCAATGCTGTAATCACGTGAGTGGATAAGTACTCTCAGTCAGTGCTCGTGTCTGTGACCAAGTAGGAAAAATACATGTCTTTGCAGTTTAAGTTTACCGTTGCTGGATAATGCATCCTGGTGTGATCAAATAATGAACGTGGTGATGAAAGGTCATGAATTTGTGGTACAATAATGGTTCTACCCCACATGACCAAAAATAATAAAGCATCACCTGCAAGGAGTCCCACTGCTGCACAGAGTGCATTGAGTGTATTGACATTTATACCAATCTGTAGAGTGGACCATGGACATTTTAAATACTGATGTTATTGATTCTATGCACAAACATTTAAACTGGTCCCTACTTGTTCAGGCTTGAGAACTGGCGTTTTGAGGAGTGGGGTGATCAGGTGACAGTAGTGTCGTGTGACATGCGGGACTGGGCAGCACCTGAGAAAGCCGACATCATCGTCAGCGAGCTGCTTGGATCATTTGGTGACAATGAACTTTCCCCCGAGTGCTTAGATGGAGCGCAGCACTTTCTCAAAGGTAATTCAGTGTTGTGGTTGCTCTGTTTTTTAAAGAATCAGCTACATATGTAGACAGTGTCGCTGCAGAGTCATTGAATGCAGAGCACCTTTCGGTTGTTTGCCACATCAAACTTAGAGAGCATTTGTCATCCTCCATTACCTTCCTTGCATCTCAAATCACTTTCTGTTTCCCCTTTTCCTTGTCTCATCGCGTCGCTCTCAGATGATGGAGTGAGCATCCCCTGTTCCTACACGTCCTTCCTGGCTCCCCTGTCCTCCTCCAAGCTTTACAACGAAGTACGTGGGTGCCGGGAACGTGACAAGGACCCAGAGTGCCACTTTGAGACGCCCTACGTAGTGCGGCTCCATAACTTCCACCAGTTGGCTGACCCCAAGCCGTGCTTCACCTTCAGGCACCCCACAAAAGGTAGACAGAAACGCACTAAACTCATTTTGTACGCCCAGAAACAAGCATATTATACACTTTGACGTGGTGTGTTTAGAATATGCTGACCACCCTTCTTTCTTCTCTCAGATATGAACAATAACCGGTATCAGTGCCTCAGATTCCCAGTGGGTTGTAACTCGGTGCTCCATGGATTTGCTGGCTACTTTGAGACTACGCTGTACAAAGATGTCACACTAAGTAAGTCATCTTTTATAGAGAGGAAGTCAAATTTTTAAGATTAGATGTAAATATTAATGTTTATATTGTGTGTGTGTGTGTGTGTGTGTGTGTGTGTGTGTGTGTGTGTGGCAGGTATAAAACCAGATACACATTCACCTGGAATGTTCTCCTGGTTCCCCATCCTCTTCCCCCTCAAGGTAAGTTATACAGTCAGTACTTAATAAAAATGTTTGGCCTTCTAAATTTAACAACCATTGCATTCAGATATTAATCCTCCCTTCTTCCAAAAATTCTTCCTTCCAATAGCAACCCATCTCCATATCCCGGGATGATGATGTCACAGTGCGATTCTGGCGCTGCAACAACGGGAAGAAGGTGTGGTATGAATGGGCCGTGACCGAGCCCTCCTGCTCTGCCATCCACAATCCAGCAGGACGCTCCTACACCATCGGCCTGTGAAGATGCACACAGGCGCGCGCACACACACACACACACACACACATACACATACGCACATACGGTTTCTGTAAGACTCTGTAGCAGATAAAAATGGAGGTGGCCTAGCTCTTTTTATATACACAGTTAAAACCTGGACTTGTGGTGCAACCCCCTCTGAAGTGCGGTCTGGGTTTTAAAATAACCAGTGGCGGGCACTTTTGAGCCCGCAATGAAAAAGTTGATTGGATAAACCAGATTTCTCAGTCTGTGTTTTGAGATTCGTTTTCCGCCAGCATGACTATCACCTGTACACAAAGTGTATCGTCGCTGTGAGATTGGCTCATTCAAAAAAAGGTCAAACACCTCGCCACTGGTTATTTTTTAAGGTATTTTCTTCCCTACTGTTTTGAACATGTGTTGCAATCATACACCTTCAATCCAACTGGACCTTTGCCTTATCAAACACACATTCCATACCAATAGGAAAATTACACTATTCAGGTCACATACCATATTGTTTGGGAGCTGTCTCTTCATACTTTTTTGTTATTTTGTTTCTGTATGTTTGAACCATGTCAATAAAGACAACACTGTTATGTCCTCCATATGCTCTGCAAGTTTTTGGATCAGTATATAAACACTCTTAAAGTTTTAGGTTAATGGTGGGAGCAGCGAGCTAAACTGTAAGGATATGAATTGACCAGTAAATGTCACCCTGAGATGTCAATCTGCTGGACCACAAGTAATCAATATTGGTAGTATTCTCAGATCCTCCTGACCTAATGTGAGTAGACCAATAGAGATGTACTGTTAACATTTATTTTGCTGTGAATGGAAATCATTATCTCAGGAGACTTCAGATGTAACAAAACTTAGTCATCAGTTCTAAACTAGCCACAATACTGCAGCGTACAAGTGTGTTTCTGCACCAGTGCAGCTGTGAAAAGCTCTTATAGACATGACAAAAGCACCTAAAGGTGCTCTTCAATCACAACTCACAGTGATCTTGCTCAATATAATGGTAATGCCAGCATGAGCATTTCTGGAGTGTAACTCACCCCACCTCCTGAACCCCCATCTACTTCGTACCCCTCATTAACTATGTTGTGAACATTAATGTGACTTGAGTTGAGGCCTGCAAAACGCCCTGTCTGGTCTTATCATATTGCATACACTTGTTTGCAGATATCTCATAAGTTGCAGTTGCATAAAACAGTCACACACAACTGGGCCAAAAGAAAATTCACATTTTTTGACTCCGTAGCTCTAACATGACATTTTGCCAGTGTTAACTAGGATTTTGTTGTGGCTATTTTATTGTTGAAAATGTGCAGACAGTATACTCACCCATGCAAGATCATGCACTGTATTGAGCATTTCATATAATTTCATTCATTTTTTTTAGTTTAAGTTGTCCACGACTGTCCAAGACTTATTTCAGTTGTAGTCCTTGTAAAAAATAGCAAAGATGGGAGTGAAGGCGACTAGGCCACATAATACTACCTACAACACAGAATAAATACTTTTACCATTATTAATTGAATCACTCCTAGTTAAACATTAAAAAAATAACTTTAAGAAACTACGTTCAAATTATAAAGAGGATGATAAGCTATTCGATATTAAATTTGGTCATTTAAGACGACATTATAATGGAGGTGTGTGTTTTGTGAATGGAGAAACGATGCACGGGGTCCCCACTACAGAGGGCGGGGCCCGAGGCGTGTTGACAATTTGCGCTGCGCTGATTGGTTGAAGATAACCAGCGTTTCTATTTATCGAGGCTGTCAGCTGGAAGTCTTTTGTTACTCCGCTCATCACGGCCAGCCGGCAGGAATAATGGCCACAATGAAACCCGCCGGCACATAACAGGGAGCTTCCAGAGGTGGTGGTGGTGGTGGTGGTGGTGGGGGTGGTCGAGTCACCGCAGCTGCCCAAGAAAAGGTGGGTGAGCGCTTTATGAGTCGCTCCCTCGAGGGTTTAACCAGCGACACAAAGAGCACGAGGGCAGCGCTGACGGGTTCAGTGTAAATTCCTGCGGAGAACTGCACGGGCTGGTTCTGCCGGAGGCGCTGCTGAACCGGTGAATTTGTACTTCAGTCTCTCAACATTTACCAGAGTTCACGCCAATGTTACGCGTCTCGTTCCGCTTAACAAACTCAAATTATTTCAAAGTGTGTGTGTGTGTGTGTGTGTGTGTGTTTGTGTGTTTGTGGTCAGCCTACGTCCATCGCGCTGCACTCTGAATTATTAATTCTGGGATGTTCTTCTAGTTTTCGCTCCACTGTAGCCAACTAAAGACATCCAATGGACCGAAGGAAAGTGGAAGAGCAAGTGTGTCCTGAGCAACCCTGCCTTAATACTTCTTTATCTATGTGTCGTTAGGCCAAGTAGGCAGCCGCTGCCCCAGTCCACTGGAGCACAAAGGAGGGGGACACGCTGGACAGGATGACCGAGGGTCCGAGGAAGCGGAGCGGCAGCGGCGGGGGGGCCGCTGAGCCGGAGCCCCCAGACTCCCGGTCGGCCGAGGGGAAGGATGCGGGAGGAGGCTCCGGGGTGGCTCTGAAAAAACAGATCGGCCTGGTCAGCGCCTGTGGCATTATAATCGGTCAGTGCATCCATGTGGGGGGTTCCCTTCACTCATGAACCTGTATTCACTAGGTTGAAGCTATTTTTATATATCATCAGTACCTCCTGCTGTCCTGTTTTATTCTCATAAGTGTTTGTTGAGCTTAAATAATGAGCTGAACTGAAGAGGCCCCTGTCAAGTCCAGCAGGTTGTTGCACTACTTGGAGTATGATGTTGTTTAGGTGGCAACAAAAATCGCACATTTTGTTTCATGTGGAAGTCATTACGGGTATTTGACAGCTTGTTTGTGTCAGAAATCCCTCCATTTGGAGTAATGAGGTCCAATTTTCCCAAGTGGTATATGCCAGCTTTAAGCACATGTCAATAGTATTTTCATGGTGTTGCTAAACTGTCTTGGTTTATCTGTAAAGAAAATGTATCTGAATCCAGCTGCGAAAGCAAAATATAGCCATTCGCATGGCACACTGTGTAGTTGAGCCTTACTGGCTGAAAATCACTCCCTCGCTCTCTGTTGTGATTTCTGGGCATCCTCAGCGCGCTCCCAGCATCAAAAACCTTGCACGCGCTCTTTCATCGTCCCTTTCATGTTTCCGGGGAACTGCTGGCTGCCACAAAGCCTGCTCAGTCCCCGCCTGCCTCCCACGCATGCAGAGGAAAAAAGATAAGTCAATAAAAAGCAATCCCACTAATGTGTCCCCCATCGTTGATACTGCATTTTCCATCACCACGTGGAGCATGGGTCGAGCGTGTTCGCTGCACCATTGAAGAGAAGCAGCTGTACCCTCAGTTCCCCTGTTGGCCCCAATATGCTGTATGGATTATTATGGATAAATCATGTAACCCTTTGCTCTGATTACCCAGCTAATAAGCCTGTTTTGGGCCTGTGTGGAGCCACTTCCCCTTGAAAACCTGTATCACAAGTGAACTACACTCCTCTACTCCTCTTTTCCCAGCCACTGAAAGCTTTACAGTGGATGTTTTCAACAAACTATACAGACAGTTTTTGCTTTGAAATTTAATTTTTTTTTTGTTTTCATGCTTTTTTTCATGTTTTTCTCCCACGGGTGATGCAGATAATATCTGCAATGTGATGCTTCTTTATACAGAAGATGGGTGACTTATTTCATTGCATTCACTTTATTTCTATTTATATGCCAGAGCTATAAATCCTGTTTCTTAATCTGTCCTATGTCAATTTTTCTCAGGCAACATCATTGGATCAGGGATTTTTGTGAGTCCTAAGGGGGTCCTGGAGAATGCTAGCTCCATCGGTGTGGCCCTCATTGTGTGGGTTACCACTGGAGTTATCACAGCCATTGGTGCGCTCTGCTATGCAGAGTTAGGCGTTACCATCCCCAAATCGGGGGGAGACTACTCCTATGTCAAGGACATCTTTGGAGGACTGCCTGGGTGAGAACAAATGCTTTTTTGTGTGATTTATCAGACTAGGATTAAAACTCCTATGTATAGGATTTAAAAATCTGATTTTTGGTGACTCCTTGCGAAAGTATCAAACGATACCAGACGCTGAGAATAAAGGGCTCAAACCATTACATAGACTGTACCAATGTTAACCAGGATTGTCTAATTTTTTTTTTACTAACAGTATTCCTTTTTGAAAGATGCTACAATCACATCATATTTAACATAAAGGGGTTTTGGCAAATGTTTGCAGTTGCATGAGTTTTTGTATTACAGCTCTAAGTTCCAATCCAGCGTAGTTCATGTAGTATTAGTCTAAAAAAAAATACATAGTAAGGTTTAGCAAGCCTTTTGTAATTAATGACAATTTGCAGTAAGCCCCCGCCCGCATCCGCCCCCTTCTACAACATTGCTCACCATATAATTAAAGCCTCTCCTAATGTAGGTTTGTACTCCCAGCATCCCCGAATGTCACTGACCCAGTTCCACTCATTTCTTTAGTCTTTAACAACAATGCTCCAGTGTATTACTATAATGAACTTAATTTCCTTTGTCTTCCATTACGTTTTGCTGTAACTGGGCCTAGTATTCTCACACAGTTGGTTGTTCCTGTGTCTGTGGTGTGTATGCAGTTGTGTGCACTTGCTGGTGTGCGACACAACAAGTCTGTTGCCAAGGCTCATTAACCTGCCTGTGTCTGTCCCCCAGATTTCTGCGCCTGTGGATTGCGGTGTTGGTTATGTACCCCACTAACCAGGCTGTGATCGCCCTCACCTTCTCCAACTACATCCTGCAGCCCCTCTTCCCCTCCTGCCTCCCCCCAGAGAATGGCCTTCGCCTGCTGGCTGCTGTCTGTCTGCGTGAGTTATAAAGTAAAACTGAAGATTGAATGGCTATTGGTAGAGGCTGTTGCATTAACAGATACAGATCATGAAGCTGCATAGTAAAGCCCACTTTGAAGAGTTATTTCAGGCATGGTGGATTTAAGACTCCTTCCCCATAGTTTTTATACCCTTTTTGTTAAAAACACTCAACTCTCAAAGAAACCCTTGTAGGTGGCAGATTTAATCTCTGAGGGTGTGTTGGAGGCATTGAACGAGGCTGTGCGAAAACTGTTTGGCTTGGCAGCGAATTCACACCAAATGCAGCACTCAGGAGGACGACACAGCCTGCAAATCTGTTTTATAATGTCTTCTGTGTCTGTGGAGGAGCTTTGTCAAGTCTGAAGAAATAACTCAAGTGAATTCACCTGGTAATGTTTAATAAGTCTGAATTGTTACCATCGCCAAGGAGGTTATGTCTTATATGCCATATGTTGGATCCGACTCATGAAATATATCCAGGCATGTATAGTGGTCACGCTTTGCAGATTTGCATACTGTAGGAACGTACTGTGTCAGTGTATCCCTCACACAGCCGATAGATACAGATACAGATATCGTTCTAACTTTTGTCCTGCTGTGTTTTAGTGTTGTTGACATGGGTGAACTGCTACAGCGTGCGATTGGCCACGTGTGTCCAAGATGTCTTCACCGGTGGCAAGCTTTTGGCCTTGGGTCTCATCATAATCATGGGTCTTGTCCAAATATGCAAAGGTACTATTTTCTCCCTCTTTCTGGTCTCCTTGCAACATATATATTGTCACTTTCACTCAGTCTACAGTTTTGTTTCTGTCTCCTAGAGCAGTGGTAACCTGTCTTTAAAGATTTCCCAATTTTTAAAGTGAAGCAGTATCAATGCCTGTTACATATGTCTGAGTTGTGAGAAGTTCAACCAAAGAGTGATGTTTCATTTGAATAGTATTTAGAGGTCATAAGAGATAAAACTATTCCGTATTTCACAATAAATATGTGGTTTTTCTTATTTCTTGTTAATCATCTCATGACCCCTCCATTTTCCTGACCTCACTGTCTTGAGGCATGATGTCAAAACGCTGGAAAAATAGTTTTTCAAGCAGCAACGCTCTAGCTACCATTACAATATAGTCCCCTTTGCCTCTCATGGGATTTGTGATCCCGACGTGAAAGAGGGATTACAGTGCCTCATAGCTCTTCATCCCACTCATAATCCACACACAGACTCTGCCAGGCCCTGCAAACAGAATCATTCATGTGACTTATCGCCCTCATATCCCACTTTGTGTGGCATATAAACTGGAGATGAAGGATAATTAATGTCTCTTTCGTCCAGACCTGTATGTGATGTGGTGTTTGGTGGTCACCATTTATGAGAACATTTGAGTATTTAGTCTGCAAAATTCTGAAATGTTAAAAAAATATATAACATGTATAAAATGTTTGATCTTATAATCAAACATGACCTATATACAGGTAAACAAACATGAATTAAATGTTACCTGGATCTAGGTAATGTTTAACTGCAGTCACCACCAATAAGGATTTTGCAAAGGAGTTGTGTGAAAATACAAATAAATACTTTATAAGACATTCTTAATGCTGTAAAATGATGAAAAGGCAGCAATAAATTGTGTATAACATGGAACAATCGTAACAGAAAGACCTTTGAGAACCCTGTTAAAATTGCACATTGTTTCTGGTGCCCTCTGCTGCTCAGATTCTGATGGTGAGAAGCAGTCAGGTCTGACTTCATTTCAATGAAATCTGTGGTTTGTTTATTTTGTTTTTTTTTTTTTTGTCCCCCAGGTCACTATTATTGGTTGGAGCCTACGCACGCCTTTGAGACCTTCCGAGACTACGATGTCGGTCACATAGCTCTGTCCTTCCTACAAGGTTCGTTTGCTTATGGAGGCTGGAACTTCCTCAACTACGTCACAGAGGAGTTGGTTGACCCATACAGGTAACAAAGTTAAAAATAAATAGAAATAAAAAAAAATACCATTAAACATTAAGGTTAGCTGCTTTTTTTTCTATGGGTACATCAATCTTCAGTCACAGAAATGGTCAATGTACCATGAACCCCAATTTTGTCTTTCATTCCCCCCCCCCCCCCCCCCCCCCCCCCCAGAAATCTACCACGTGCGATCTTCATCTCTATCCCTGTGGTCACCTTTGTTTACGTGTTTGCCAACGTTGCCTACGTCACAGCCATGAGTCCTCAGGAGCTGCTGGCCTCCAATGCTGTCGCAGTGGTGAGAAAACAGACCCACAAGTGTGGGTGTGTGTGGGGGTGTGTGTGGTTACGCATGTATTTAGAAGCTTATCAGAATTTGTATTCTTAAACAGCTGCTGGGCAACGCAACTGCAATAATCTGAGGCATGCTCCTCATTGTAACATAATGCTAAGTCTGTCGCCCTTTTGCACCCCATTTTTGAATGTCTTGGTTAGTTGCTGTTATTAAAGTACATGTTCAGCTGTGTACTTGTTTTCTCCTCCTGCTCTGCTCTTCTCCCTCTCCACTCCTAATATTTCTCTCAGACATTTGGCGAGAAATTGCTCGGAGTAATGTCATGGATCATGCCCATCTCCGTGGCGCTCTCCACCTTCGGGGGGGTCAATGGCTCCCTCTTCACGTCGTCGCGGTCAGTTTGTCCCCCTTTCCTCTGTCCTTCCTTTCTTCTCAGTGCAGCTTCTGTGGTTGCAGTGTTTCTTTTTTGTTTTGTCGTTCCCATGCTGATATTTAAACCATACCTGTAGGTTTACACGGAAAGACTGGGCAAGCAGGGTGAAAATGACAGGCTCAACAGGAATAAAAATGTATTAGCATTATAAATGCTCATCTCTGCGGCCACCTGTTGGATTTCAGATTGTAGGGAAAGAGCTTGAATAAAAAAATTGTTTTCCTCAAAGAGCAAATTTGAGACGATCCCACTTGACCAATAACACATCCCAAAGCGCTGAGCCCATTGCAATCCTGTTTTGGTTAATTTTTCACCCTGCAATTTTCACTTCTGCAGTGTGTCTTCACACTGGCGTTTTTACCGTGTGTGTGTGTCCTGAGCTGTTCTCAGCTGGCGAGTGCACAGGCTAAGCACGCACCAGCTGGCTCTGCTCTCAGGACATAACTGTCTTTGGTTCTGTCTCTCAGGCTGTTTTTTGCCGGAGCGAGGGAAGGCCACCTCCCACGTCTGCTGGCCATGATTCACGTCAAACGCTGCACCCCTATCCCAGCTTTACTGTTTACTGTGAGTCCTCACAAAAACTCAACATCTTCTTTTTGCCCTTTTGTGTCCTCGCCTTGTGCAGAAATGATAACTCTCTAACCGCATTTAGGTGATCTCCACTCTAATGATGTTGTGCACCAGTGATATTTACACCCTCATAAACTACGTGGGTTTCCTCAACTACCTCTTCTACGGCGTCACCGTCGCCGGGCAGATTGTGCTGCGCATCAAAGAGCCCAACATACATCGACCCATCAAGGTAAAGACACGGACAGAACAACTTCACATGGACTTTTGTCCCCCAACATGCAAAAGGTTGTGATTGCAACACAAGTTTAAAATCTTTGTATTTTCCATGACCGCAGCACAATACATAGTTTATTGGTTGTTGCACTGTTTATGCAAGGCTCAAGAGATCACTTTTTGGCCAAACCTCTACTTAGTAGAACTTTTCATAACCAACAATCCTATTTTACATATCTTTTTGAAACATGCACAACAATGACTTGCAACACTGACCGCCCCCTTGTCCTCCAGGTGAGCCTGGTCTGGCCAGTGATCTACCTGCTGTTCTGGGCCTTCCTGCTGGTCTTTTCCATCTACTCCGAGCCCGTGGTCTGTTGTGTTGGTTTGGCCATCATGTTCACCGGTATCCCTGTATATTTCCTGGGAGTCTACTGGGAAAACAAGCCACAGTGTTTTGATGTTACTATTGGTAAGGCATCATCCTGGTTTCATCCTTATCTCTTAGATAAAACATGTCAAGACCTGGAAGTTGAAAATGTTATTTCAACTCTGAGATGCAAATTTGCATCTGTCCACTTCAAAGTGAACGGCAGGGGGGTTAGCAGGTTAAGGTACACAGATGTTCAGTTTTGCTGCATTTGTCAGCATTAAAGGTGACCTTGCTTCACTTGTAATTGGGTAATTTAAATCCTAAAAAATGAATGCAACTAAAATGTCTTTTCACAAAGGTCCAAATAAAAGGTAGAAATATCGTAGGTGTAATTGTATCTCTAGAAAGTAAACGATTCATATAAGAAAAGTGTACCCAGTTTGATACAGAACATAGAGAGAATAGTAAAGGGTATATTAATCAGGATCAATGCCTTTTTTGAAATGAAGAATTTGGATGTATGAACCGTTTAACTTAATGTCTAAATTATTTCCCTGGTTTCTCTCCATCCCCAACTGTATCCAGGTAAAATGACTCACTTGTGCCAAAAGCTCTCTTCAGTGGTCTACCCAGTCATGGAGGAGAACCTGGAGCCCCATGGGCCTCAGAAGGAAGAGGAAGAGGAAGATGAAGATGAAGATGGGAAAAAATGAACATGATTGAACATGTGCATTAACAAATGCATACAATACCTCACACTCACATGTGTCTTTGGAAAGATTCCCAGAAAGATGAGCATTCATATTCACTTGTTCTACAACCCTGGACTGGACAAAACCATTGTTTTATTGTATGGTCTGGGAGCTGGTGTCTGAGATGAAGTATCACTTTTCACATTACAATTTAAACCTTCGTACTTTTTGTTTGTTTCGTTTGTTGTTTGTGAGTCTGTCACAAGTGAGTGGAAAATATTTTAATATGCAAGTTGTATGTGTTGTCCAAGCTCTGTGTTGTTTGTTCACCTCGCTATAGTAACACTAAAAAGAATTTTCAGATGGGTTTTAATGGTGTTTATTCGCAGTGACTTCATGACATCTGTGCCTAATTGTATTAATAATTAATTCAAAATGTTCTCCTTTTTTTTAATACATACAGAGAATATTTTGCTTTGGAGAGCACAATTCCGATCATCGAGACTTAATTACTACTGGATGAATATCATGGCATGTTTTGAAACTGAGGAGGAAAAAATTGAATGGTTGAAACTCAGTGTTTTGAAAGCTTGAAATCTAATTTTAAAAAAAGGATTTGCAAGATTGAAACTTTAAAGGCTTGCATAATGTGTTACAAAAAATTCCAAATCTCTGCAAACATTTTGTATTTGAAAGAGGGCTGTAATTGTGAAGAAGGAAAACTTGAATACAAAATGTTTGCAAGGATTTGAATTTTTATGGCATGATATTCATCCCATAGATTACTGGCTGATCACTGCGCATTCAGACTTGTGAATAAGAGTACGTTTTTCCGAAGAGGTCATACCAAAAAGCAACTGTTCATTTCCCTTGATGTGAACAGAAAGCTTGTGATAGAAAATCAAATATTCCTGATATTGTTCACACAGCACATCTACAATGCACTTTGGTGTCTATTCTTTTTTTTTTTTTTTTTTTTTTCATATATTTTTTTCTAGTATTCTTATCACCTAAATTATATTTTTGACACATTGGGTCCCTGTCAAACATGGTGCTGGGATGTCTTCAAGATGTCTCTCACTGTGGTGTTTTACTGCATGTACTGCAGTGGTATTGTGCTGCTTGCTGCACCTCCTCATCAATGTTTCAACAGTGTTTCATCCACCTGTTGGAACACCTGACGTAGGAGTCCACCCACAATAAGCGATCAAATTGCGGAAGCGATGGGCAGCTATGACAAGCCTAGGTGGGTCAAGATGTCACGTTCCCCTAAATAAGACGGGAAACTAGATTAATTTGCCTCCAAAATAAAAGCCTAAAATCTGCTACCTAGATAATACAAAATATTAATATAATGAAATTATACATTTTGGATTGCTCATATCAAGCCAGAATGTCTCATCCATGCAGCCTAGGTCACATTTAATGGCTTATAATTTTGTACATGTAGTGCACATTGAAGACTTAAAGCGAGAGCTTGGTATTATTTTTTTTCCAGAACCAGTGTAAACCAGTATCCTATTTCCAAATGCAGGGTAGAAAAATACTGACACACAGTAAAACAGTGAAGAACGTTTTCATCAAGAAAGAGCCACTGCCACTTTAAAGGCACAATTAAGAGGTGACTATGAGGGTGCATGTAGCATACCTTAAAATTGTAGATTTCTTATGTTATATAAAATGTTTATAGTATGCAGTTAGACCTGACCATGACAACTGCCAAATAACTAACTCCTCAACTCCACCAATATGACTCTTCAAGGGTTATATTTGTACGAGTTTCTACACAATACATCCTTTTCATCTGGTAATGAAGACTGTCAGATGCAGTTGAAAGCCCTGGAAAAAGTTACTTTAAGTTAGTGGAGTAATAAGTCCTTTTAACTGTATACTGGACCTGTCACAGCAAGAAAAGCACAGGTGTAATTACTAACATTAAAGAGGGCTTTGTTGAGGGGCATAGATACATTTGAGCCCTTGGTGTTGTTAAATTACTAGAACACTTGAATGCAACGGAGCCATGATTAATGTAACACCTTATTAATATGAAAAGAAAATAGAATTGGACAATTGAATTAATAAAAAACGGTTTTTAAAACAGTTTACAAGCCAAACATTTCTCAGATGGTTCTGCTGGAGGGATTTAGATTCATGACCTCAATATTTCTAAATTCCTGGCTCTGGCCCTGGCTCTTTTCCAATAAGTGTCCAAGTAAGCCATACCAGTGAGGCAGCTACAACAACAGGCCTTTTGCCCAGCAGACATTTTGACTTGCAGCAGGAAAAGCACAGGTGTCAGGCTACTGCTGACAATAGCAACGTCCCACTGAGCTTCTGACGGGCGAGCCCGCAGGCACAGTGCCAGCAGCCTGAAACTGAAGCAGCTAAATGGAATTCAGCCATCATTCATTTGATCAATTGCACCCGTGCTCCTCCTGCTATGACATGTCTCACATGGAAAAAGGTTAAATTAAAAGGTAAAAAGTGTCTTCCTGAGAGCCATACAGCAGAGTAGTGTGTAACGACCCCCTCCAGCCAATCCACCTAAATACTGCCTGACTTTAACTGTGATCTAAATATATCTTTAACAGTCCACGTGCAATATTTATCGCACGGGTTTTATTTTGAAAGTGGTGACAGGAAGTGGTGTGATTACCTTCGGCCGCGTTGACGCTACGCGGACGCATAGTGTATCTGGGTTTCCAGCCAGCCGAGTGCCGCCGTGTACCGGAGGGGGTTCTGCTGAACCGGGTTCACTTTTTAAAGACTGGCGACCCTCGGCGCGCTGTAAGAGGTACGTGCTCATTCCGGAGCTTCGGCCATTCACACGGACACAGTGCCGTGCTAGCGGGGCTAGCGCTCACCGAGCAGGCTGACAGATAGCTCCGCGGGCTAGCCCCCGGCTCATGTCTCTCACCTGCATCGTGTCGCCATAACCTGTTCACAACTCCTCCACTGATATGTGTTATTGTAAAACGTCAGTAAGTTATTTGAGGTGTAACGGTTGGATAATTGACCTTAGTTTTCTGTTGTAATCCAGCTCTGCGAGTGAATACCGCTAACGTTACAGCAGCCTGTCACCAGAAGCAGCAGGCGGTTAACCAGACTTGAGATGTAGTTGAAGTGGTTTGAGCTGCTTTTGAAATATATTCACACACAAGTTGTGTGTTTCAGTGACAGCACAGCTCTTTTGAAGATGTATTATGGTGTAATAACAGCTTTGTCATGGTTACACACACACACACACACCTGGAGGCATTTCAGGTACAGGAAGTGAAATCATCAGTAATATAGTTTGTTCTCTGTTAATGTGATATTTTATGCCCATGACACCACATGCACACATACCAATACACACTGATACACCCCCACTCCTACACCCACACGCCCTCACACACTCACACACACACACGCACACACACAGAGCCATGTCTCCATCAGTACCCCTGCAGGAGATGATCCGGGCCATCAGATCAGCAAGGACGCAGTGTGAGGAGCGGGGTGTCATCCAGAGGGAGTGCGCAGCCATCCGGGCACAGTTCAGACAATCCGACAATGGGGGGCGGTCGCACAACCTGGCCAAGCTGCTCTACGTGCACATGTTGGGCTACCCAGCTCACTTTGGTCAGGTGAGGGGATTTTGCTAATGCCTGTCATGGGTTTGCCTGGGTTAACGGGGTTAGCAGGGTGAGAAAGCATCATGCAGCTGGAGGATCTTGGTTCAGTTCATCGCTGAATTCACTGTCATAACACGATGAATTGTGGTAAACTCCCTCAAGCAAAGTCTGCAGCATCAAAAACTTATATCAAACAAAACTGGGCCACTGAACGCCTCCCAGCTCCAGGGCTGCTGCTCTGAAGCCGGGCCTGACCTCCACTTGGAGCTGGCAAGGAGCAGAATATTTCCCTCGGGGCATCAGTAGTGTCAGTATTTCAAGTAGCTTTTACTTTTAAGGAGTTGTTTTTCTTCCTATTAGATGGAGTGTGTTCGGATGATAGCCAGCCCTCGCTACAGCGAGAAGCGTGTGGGATATCTGGGAGCCATGATGCTGCTGGATGAGAAGCAGGATGCCAGCTTGCTCATCACCAATTCCATCAAGAAGTAAGGACAGCCACTTAAACTTGAAATCTGCAAACTCATTAAAACAGAATTACTATTTATTTATTTAAATATAAGGCAATGTCAAGTGATTGTTAACATGTCAACAATAATAACTCCTCATATAAAGCATCTGTAGCAGGTGTATTACCATTAGGTAACACAGTATAACATAGCTATGATTTCTTCCACGCATGAACGAATCTTACAGTGTGTTACAAAGCATTTATTAACCATTATGCACATGTGTAAAACTGGTTTAAAAACTATTAGAACCCATGAAGATTTTTCTGTGGTTTATGTTGGATGACTACTTGAAGATCAAAAACTGTGATATTTTCCCTCAAAGTTTCTTCATTTGTGTGTTTTTTCTCTATGTGTTGTGTTTTCCAGTGACCTTTCTCACAGTAACCAGTATGTGCAGTCTCTGGCCCTGTGCACACTGGCCTGTATGGGTTCAGCTGAGATGTGCAGAGATCTGGCACCAGAGATCGACAGGCTGCTCCGAGCCTCCAACTCCTACATAAAGAAGAAGGTTGTTGTTGTTGTATTTTCTGTGTTACATATTAGTCTATTGGTGGCCTGTTTAAAACAGTTGTTGCACACAGATTTCAATCCTTTGTCCGCAGTAGAACTAACAGGATCACACACTGTCATCTATTCAGTGTAGTGATGATGTGCTGATGACTTGCCCCACTGTTCTTCCAGGCCGCGCTGTGTGCTGTTCACATTGTGAGAAAAGTCCATGAACTCGGGGAGCTTTTCGCCCCCGCAGCTCGGTCCCTCCTTGCTGAGAAGAACCACGGTCAGCTGATCTACCTTTATGATACGCCTTAGTAATATGTTTACCAGTTAGTTTCATGTTACTTAACTCACAAATACCCATGTCCACTTCTTCCTCATGTTTTTGCGCTGTTTATGTGTAGGTGTGTTACATGGTGCTGTGGTGCTCATCACTGAGCTGTGTGAGCGAAATCCAGAGACACTGGAGCGGTTCAGAAAGGTGCGAGATGGACACACACACACACACCCACACACACACGTCTTGATGTGATAAGTTCTGTATCCCTGCACTCTCTGTCTCTGTATCTCGGTTGTAATGTGTTTGTGCTGTGTGTATCTCAGACCGTACCAGATCTGGTTCAAATCATGAAAGGTCTGGTCATTTCGGGTTATTCTCCAGAGCACGACGTGGCAGGAATCAGTGATCCCTTCCTACAGGTATGTCTGGACTCCACTGCGGCTAACTCAACTCATCTACAGTATCATGTACCTCTATTTACGTTTAATGGTTGATTTACTGGCATGGCACTGGAGTTCTGCACAGAATTACATTTACTAAAGAGCAATATCACTTAAATAACCTTGGAGACATCTGTTGTTATAAATAATTTCTTATCCTCAATTTTTTCAAACGATAAACAATCAACAGATACATCTTCTTTTATTTTCTGTGTGAACCAGGAACTTTTAAAGCACTCTTCTTCCTCTATGGCTCAGATTTAGACTTAAATGGGTACAGACTTGTTATAAATTGTTAATGTTTTTCTTTCTTTTTCACTAAGACACACAGATTCATCCCCTCATCCTTCCTCCCATTTTTGCTGATTCAGTGTACCAAAATAACTTGTAGTCCATCTGTTCACTCACTACGGCCTCCATCCTCAGGTACGCATCTTGAGGTTGCTGAGGATTCTCGGTCGCAACAACGAAACAGCCAGTGACGCTATGAACGACCTACTAGCTCAGGTTCCATGTTCAATTTCATATACACAAATAATTATAACCGATACATGAACATCTAGTTGTTGTTTTTTGTTATGTTTATGTTCTTCTTCTGAAGAAGTTATCCAGTGCTGCAACAATATCTATTAAGTTTCTGTTGATATACGTGCTGACCACTCACCTCACCCAGGTTGTTTTTATTCAAAACAAACTGGAACATCTAGAACGCATCACTTCCTGTGTGCCAGAGTGTGTTCCTCTAAACCCAAACTGGGTGTCAAAGACAGCAAATGTAAAAGCTTGAATCACTTCTGTCAATTGGTGATAGAGAGAAGCAAAAATGTCACAGATTTAAAAGATCTGTCACAAATACATGAATGTATGTTGTTGTATGACTTATGTACTGAAGTGTGTTTGACCTGCCACACAGGTGGCAACCAACACTGACAGCACTAAGACTGTGGGCAACGCTGTGCTGTATGAGACAGTTCTCGCCGTGCTACACATCAAATCAGAGAGCGGCCTCAGGGTGAGAGAATAGCAGCACTTTTCACTGTGTTTAACCACATTAATACATAGGGAATAATGTGACATAGTTAATTAACAAATGCACACATGCTTCACTTCACTTCTGCCACAGGTTCTGGCTGTGAACATCCTGGGAAGATTTCTCCTGAACAACGACAGGAACATTCGGTTAGTTTTTCTTTCCCCTGCGCTCCTTCCTCCCCACATTCCTGTTTCTCTGTCTACCTTTACATCTCTTCCCTATCCTTCACTCCTTCCTCCCTTATCTCTCTGGGTCACTTTACCTTTTCCATTCCACGAGGCCAACGGCTAACTCAATGCAGCCAAAGAGAGAAACCTCCCAACAGGCTGTTATCAGTCTGAGCTCACTAATCACTTTCCCTGGAGCCATCCCTCCAGAGACACACCAGAAGATCAATGTCTGTCTGTTAATGCAGCTCTCTCAATTTTGGGACATGTCATTTTTCATCAGGCAGTGTGGAGGCCTGTAGCAGGTTCCTTGGGGTTTTGTTGTTTTACTGTTTTTTTGGTTCACCTCCATAGGGGCCATTTGGCAGGCCTGTCAGGTTTTTACCTGCAGGCCCATTGAATATGTCTGTGGCTGAGTGACAATAAAAGGACTGGTTTATTCTGTGAGCCCTGCTTGGCTAGATAACATCTCTCCTGCGCACACATAAATACTTGATAAGTTCACATTCCAAGTGGAAAGATGAATTATTTATCTTGCCAAGTTGAGAAAGTTAAGTTTTTAAAGCACTGTTAATTAATCTTGATTAGTAAGGCTAATGGTTAGGAAATCATTATTCCTATTTATTAGTTTGATATATTCTGCTACACCAAACACCCGTAGTGTAAACGTCAGTGAATTCAGCTCCATCACAATGCTTGACATCTTTATTTTTGGCTCTTCTGTATGCATGCCCAGGTACATCGCCATGATCTCTCTTCAAAAGATTGTTGGGACGGACCACAATGCAGTGCAACGCCACCGGGGAACCATAGTTGACTGCCTGAAGGACCAAGATGCTTCTGTCAAGCGGTAACTTTCTCTTCTTCTCTGTTTGTCAGGCACAGCTGTTACTCCACAGATGTTCAGTAAACCTGACACTTTGAGGTCATGCTTTCCCAATGTCACCTCCTAATGTGTGTTGTGTTGTTGTAAACATGATTTTCAATTCATTTTGAAGCAAGATGATATAGTGTAGTATATAATATAAAGTGTTGTGTATAAGTGAATTCGGACAGCAAACAGTCGCCTCTGTGTCAGCCACCTGGCAACATTGATGTTTTGCATTTTGATTTGGCAACAGCAGGGGCACAACTCCCCCGTGAGGACACTGGCTTTCTCCGACCCCACTAACAATACCATACACTACAGGTTGATGCTATCTACATTCTTTAAACTAATCACACAGCCAAATAGAGAGCATTGTAGTTTGTACTTGAGGAAATTGTCAACTATGTGACGTGATTATACGGCCAGATAATCACTTTCTTTTCATTGATCTTTTCGTAATGTTTAGAATTCAGAAAACTCGCACACCAGTAAAATCTTAACTGCCTAGAAAACTCAAGCTGTTTCACCTCTTTATAATGTAGTGCAGGCAGTACAGGTTTATTATCATGAATGATGATGTAGCAAAAGGTCAAATACAAAACAGCCTCCTGTGGGCACTAACAGGTCATTATGCTGCTAAAGGGCACTTCAGCGTCTTCTTGCTTCAAAAGCACTTTGACAAAATTGTGGGTGTTGATGGATGCAGAGTGATGGAACACGCGGTCATTCATTTTGAGAGCACACTGAACAGCATCACCAAAACTACGTGTGGTCAGTTGAGAAGATACTGACCTCAGCTGTGTCAACGCAGAATAAACTGTAGTCTAACTTTACATTTTTAATTTGATGAATTGAAAAATAAATGGCACCATGCTCACAGTTACAGCAGAGTCTTATTTTAAAGAGCTTGTATGTATATACAGAATAACCGACATTAATCCTCTCTGGCCAACTCTCCAGCCGTGCGTTGGATCTCTCCCTTGCGCTGGTTTCAGCCTCCAACATCCGCTCCATGATGAAGGAGCTGCTCCTCTTCCTCTCGTCCTGCCCCCCTGAGCTACGGGCTCAAGCTACCAGCGGCATATTCAACGCTGCAGAGAGGTTAGTGACGCTTTGCAGGCACGTAAATGTGCACACACATGATTGTATTACACACACATACTGTATCTATGCATGCAGGCGCACATACACTCGTGAATCTGGACACATTTAAAGTGCTCTGTTGTTCCAAGCTGGGGTTGGATAATGTGGGCATTAATGTGATGCAGCTGTTTTAAGAGTTACAGCTGTAACAAAAAAAAGTCTCTGTGCTTAAAATATATACGTGGCTTCATGTCTCGCTCTGTGTCTGTCTCCACTCTCAGTGATAACCCTGTCTCTTTGAGTGGCACTGTGACCATGAATAGCCTTCTCTGTTTCTGCTGTATATCGCTCTTCCACTTGATGCACTTTGTTTGTGTGTGTGTGTGTGTGTGTTAGTGGTGAGAGGATGCAGATGGATTTGTGTGTGTGTGTGTGTCTGACTCACCCTCAAACCCCACTGAGTGTGTGTGTCTTTGTCTCTGTCAGGTATGCGCCCTCCCAGCGTTGGCATATTGACACCATCCTGCATGTCCTCACCACGGTAAATACAGACTGAGCCACTCACCCTGCCGCCTCTAACATGAGTTTCTCACTCACAACTCCTTTTAAGTTGCCTACTGCCATTAATGCTCTATGCCTTAGTGTTGATACCGGGGGCACATGTATGAAGGCTGTGTATGCATTCAAATGCGTATTTTATAAACAATACATTCGACAAGAGATGGGGCTGCATGTATGAAAGTTAGTACAGAAGAGTTACACACCAAGTCTTGAATATGCCATTTATGCGGGACTAATGCTTTTCATTTGGCACTCTGTTAAATCCTTACTTTTCATTTTGTGCTCCATCTAAGTAAGGTTCATGAAAAGCTAATGCTTACACTAATCCTTTGCACTGGTCTCCAAAAAGAATGGAGTGTATAGAAAGGGTAATGGGGGAGATGTGGCATAAATTAAAGCTTAATCCATATTTGTAAATGTCCTTTTATAATGTATATGAACTGTGGGAATGTCCCCCAAGTGAGGTCATTGTGTCTGGGAGGAAATGTAGGGCAACCCAAATACTTGGACCAGCTGTCTAGCTAATGGAATTTGGTGTGTGTGCTTGTGTTTGACTCCGATCTCCACTCTGCCAGGCAGGGGGCGACGTGAGAGACGAAACGGTGCCCAACTTGATCCAGCTTATCACCAACGCCTCGGAGCTGCACTGTTACACCGTCCACAAGCTCTACCGGGCTCTGCTCACAGACATCTCTCAGGTGTGTGTGTGTGTGTGTGTGTGTCTCTCTGTGTGTGTGTGTGTGTGTGTGTGTGTGTGTGTTTGTCTGCTCTTGAAGGAGCGCTCTAAAGTTTTAGGCAGATTAGCTTGTTGGTCGGCTTATTCATTCAGTGAACCTCATCTTTCTCTGGGTTGCTCCATGCTGAGCCTAATAAACAGAAAGATAAAATGAGACTAGATTCATTTTAGGAAGAATACATTAAGTCTTCTGTTAAATAGAAAAACTTTTGTAATTGAAAGTATTTTTTTATTTTACATCCCATAACAAATCAATACTCAGTACAGCTGATTAAGTCAGGTTTATTTATGTGTGTTAAAGTATAATGAACTAATCAAAAACTATGCACTTTTGTTTGCAAGCGATTAAAGCGAAACAAACAACAGGAAACATATCTATATGTGGGGAAAAACATACCTGACCTCACCTACCCTCACCCACCAAAAGTTACAAAGGAAACTTAAATGTTGAAAAAACAACAGCACTCTTGCTATAGGTGTGAGGACAAACTATTCAGTTATTGACTTTGACTTCAAAGCCAAAGACTTAGAATCCAATAAAGAGAAGCACAAGGCTGAATGATCAGACTTGGGTCTGCTGGTCCAGGGCCTGCATCTATTGCGCACACACACACGCTCACACATACTGAGCAAATAACCCAAAGTGATGCTGATATTCCACATAACACTCACATTTCCGGGCTTTAAATCCATCCTAAAGCCCACTGAGATCCCAGAGATCTCTATTGCCATCTTTTATCTAAAAAAAAACAGTTACTACTTTAAATTGTCATATTCAAAACCTGATGCTACAACCAGTTTGGGATCAGAGCAGTACAATTTGAAACACAAAATAATGTGCAAAACTCAAGAGATGTTCAAATGCTTTCATTAAAAGAAAAGTCTGTGTCAGTCTCGAACCAGACAGAGCCGGTTTGGCTCCATGGCAGTGAAAATAGCTAGGCTTTCAGTCTGAAACTAGCTGATGCAACCAGGTTTATTTTTGGAACCAAGTCAGATGAGCATTTACTCATCTGCAGTGTGGTGCAGTTTCCCATCTTCCACAACACTATGTTCCCGTGAATGTGTATGTACCCGTGAAAAGGAAAAATGGCTCCAATGTCTCAAACTGCTATGCTGACCAGCAAGCCAATCTCCCCAAAACGTAAAGTATTACTCTATGATTATATTTGACTGTGAGTATAATGTGCCTCTGCAGTTGTTTGAGTGTCATATTTGCATGTGCAGCAACCCCTGGTGCAGGTGGCATGCTGGTGTATAGGAGAGTACGGAGACCTGCTGCTAAGAGGAGAATGTCAGGAGACTGAGCCTGTTCAGGTACACAGAGCACCAACGCAGTTAAAATACAAATAAATACTTGTAGTTTAATTAATGAGTTAGCATGAGAAGTATTCACTCTACCTATAGCAACTTGTATTTGTGATGGCAGCTTTCAGGCCCTGTACTGACTTGTCTCTCGATCAGGTCACCGAGGACGACGTCCTGGACGCCTTGGAAACGGTCCTGCAGTCCCACATGTCGTCCCCGGCGACAAGAGGCTTTGCTCTCACAGCCACAATGAAACTGAGCACACGCATCACTGAGAATGTGGAGTAAGAAACACTTCTGTCACTCACAGCACACAGTATTGGCACAGGATACTGTGACAAGTAGCAATAAGTCTGATTTATTTATTTGTTCATATTTGTTTTTGCTGTATAACGCAGAAAGAAAGAAAACAACTATGTTTGCTGTAAAACTCTAATAAAGAATCAGCCTTCTTTCCAGGATCTTTCCAGTATTTGCATGGTACCTGTTTAGTTGAGGACAGATGATTAGACAAATAGTTTCAAGGGTTTAACATTTCTAATTACAGTAATTTCTCAAAAGCCCTCTAACCGCTTCTCTTTCTCTCTGTCTCCCCACCACTCCCAGTCGGATCAGAAGCATTGTCAGTATCTATGGCAGCTGTTTAGATGTGGAGCTCCAGCAGAGGGCAGTTGAATACAATGCTCTGTTCAAAAAATATGATCACATGAGGTAAAAGCATATGAAGAAGTCAACTTTTCCTGTTCTTCATAAAGTCATGTCATATACTGTGTTTCTATGCTTTCCCTAGAAAATGAAAAGTAGAACTATTTTGGTATTTATTGTCCTTACTTTGCTTCACAGATTTTTACAGTTGATAGTAGAAACAAATCTTTTTTTGTGGCTATGAACAGCTGAGATGTTCCCTCTCTCTGCAGGGCAGCGGTGCTGGAGAGGATGCCTGTGATTGAAAAGAACTCCCCAGGTCATACCAACGGCGAGTCAACAGGGGAGTCCATCAAGGACATCCAACCAGCCAAAGTCAAGCAGGGAGAGCCACTGCTGCCCCAACCACCTGCTAACCAGGTACATTACGTTGACACAGATGCATGTTATATGAATGACAGCAACTTAGTCAAGACCACACAGGATGACCTCTGTCTAGATTTTCCAATCCCATTTCTCTGCATCCTGACCTCTTTTCATGGGTCACTTATTGATTTTCAAGATTTTATTGATAACTTTTCAAGTTTGTGACTGTTAAACATCCATGAACCAGCGTGTCAGCACAGGTCCTCAGGCAAAGTGTAGGTCTGACACTAAAAGACACTGCAAAATACCTGCATTTGGCTAATATGCTCAAGGCTATTTTTATGTGATGGGCTTATTCAATTAAATATTTAGTGTTACATTATCATAACCTCTGTTATGGGATTTCCATAATAAATAATGGTCTCTCATATACTCAGGGACCCTACAGGGCTCAACATTAACTCTTGGAGATATTTGTCCGTAGGACTATAATTTACCTTTCACTTGTCCAGGCATAAAAGTCATAGCCTGGTATCGCCAGACTAATTCGCAAATGCGTATTAGTCTGGAACCTCTCATTTTTGATTTCCAAGGGGCGTTATCTACGGGTGGAGACAACCAATCAGAGTGACGAAACGCCATCCTGTTGGATGGTACGTCCTGTCAGAAGTTTGGCAGACACATATTTCTTATCAACATATAGTTTAAGTTGAGTTGTTTGTTCTTCTTTTAGAGAAAATTTACCTCCTAGTCCCTTTAATACTGCTACTGTAGCCGGGTGGGGAACGGGAGCCTCCATCTTGGATATTGACAAAGATACCTGTACAGCTCTTGTCTCTGTCAGTCATCGTATTAAACCCACCTCTTACTAGATAAACGCTTGTGATTGGTTAGCCCGATAAAATCGGCAGAGTTATCAGTTTGAATGGGAGAGGGGCCAGACGTATCTGCCAGAGCAAATGAAACATGAGCTCACATATTGGTCTTGTTCCCAGGATATAAAAGTCACTTGTTTAGGTAAAAATGATAATAATTTACTTTTTTCATTTTGTTTTGTGAATGCAGAATCCAGACGAACAAATTGAAAGCACCCAAACAGTGTCAACATATAAATGATTAAATTTGTGAATTTTATTAGTGGCTATATGTAATGTTTTCACCTCAACAATTCTTTTTTACATACTTTGTTCACATAATTTTCCTCATAATAGGCCGTTATTCAAAATACCACCGGCTTTGGCTATTGTAGTTGTTATTTGAGCCATTTTGTAGTTCTAGTTGTAAGGCACCCAGCCAAATTCATCTGTCCAGCAAACTTTGTTTCTCTTTTTGACTCGTACACCTATCGTTAGGATTTTATGGAGATTTATGGACAAATCGTTATGGATTCTTGCATGTAACATGTTGAAGACCATGAACGTTGAGCAATTAAGATTCCACCAAAGGCAAAGAAGCAGAACTTGGACTCTTGTTTTCACTAGACACTACTAAGCAGAGCTACAGTGAGCGTTGTCAATCACTAACCTATCAATGCAGCCCCTCAGAGCTTTAAGATTTAAGTTAACAATATTTAGAGTAATATAGTACATTCTATAAATAAAATCAAAGTTATTTGTATATATGTACAATATTTATATATTTATGTATCACTTATATGCATATGTACACATGTGCTTCCCATCATTTATGGTCTTCAGTGTGTTACATGCAAGAATCCATAACGATCTGTCCATAAATCTCCATAAAATCCTCGAAAAAAGTCACCCACACCAGGTGGAGTTTGGTTTGCCTTGGTTCACCAGCTGCACGTTTTCTCTGCATGTGTGTGTATGCAAATCAAATCGCAAAGAAGCTCAGCTAACCGGTTTAGCAGCAATGTTCTGGTGAAGTACACAAGGTTCAAATATAGAGGCGAGGATACAGTTTCAGACTTTAAACTTCATGGCACAGAAGTGTCATGTTAATCACTATTCAGTTGTGTCTTCTTCTTTTTTCAAGTTTTATGTAAGTTTGCTATGGCACTTTGCAAACTTATAAAACACTTCACTGATGAAGTTGTTCAGTTCAGATATGGGTGCATTCAAATAAGGGTTACACATGCTCTCCTCAGGTGTGTGATCTGTTGGACCTGCTGGGAGGCTCTGAGGAGACTCTGCAGCCCAGCTCAGGAGCAGGAGGTCCAACACCTGGTCTGCCCATCAACACAGCCAGCACTGCTGGAGGAGACCTCCTGGATCTGCTGGGAGGGTTAGAGCCTGCACCCTTTGCATCAGGTGTGACTACCAGATACACAAACACACACACACACACACACACACACACTAGTTTTTCACTTGTTTAATTATCTCATGTTGTATCCATCTGCTGCTGTAACAAGTGTAACAAGTGCAAGTATTTTCTTGTCTTATCTTATCGTAGTTTAAACTGAAAGGGTTTCGGAGCGTGAAAGGAACAAGTGAGAGGAAATGATTTTCATTATGAAACAAGAGAATGCAAAATTAATGGGACTAAAATGGCTCTGAACCAGGCCATCAGATAATCTCCTTAAATCTTCCCCAGTGCTGATGTTTTTTTTTTTTTCTCAATATTGGTTTCAAACTAATGCAACATTTTATAATATCTGTCCTCCATAGCTCCCACAGTGCCGGTGTATGAGAAAGACGGTGTGACTTTGACACTAAACTGTGAGAGACAGTCAGACTCGGGCCTGACAGTCACACTAACAGCCTCCAACTCCACTGACTCAGACATCAGCAGCTTCACCCTGCAGGCGGCAGTGCCCAAGGTTTGTCCCACTACCTGCGATGAAAAACACAGCGTTCATCCTGTTAATAAACTCACTAGCAGGCAAGCTCTCTTTGTCGGCATTGATTTTCTGCACAATTCAGCAGCTTGTGGCAGAAAGAAATGTTTTGTATTTTTACATTTGTCAGTGCTGTATGACACACAGAGATTTGTTGCCACACCTACTGTCTCTCTACATTTGACCAGTCCGTGTTGCTCGCATGGTGTCCGTTTTAGACCCTGTCGTGTTCTCAGTGGTGGGCATCAGTGCTGTAAACAACATGCATGTGTTTTGGTGCTTTAAACTTCAAAGTTCCATTTGATCTCCCCCCAGAGTGTCCAGTTACACATGAAGGCCCCCAGTGGAGACTCCCTTCCTGCTCGAGGCACAGCAAAGGTGACCCAGATGGTAGTCCTCAACAACCCAAACCAGGTGGGTTTGACACACAGACACAAAGCTTTGATTCAGTCAGGTCAGTCAGGAGTGTGACCCATCCCTCTTATATCAAACTTTATGAGCAAGGGAGAAAATAACCCCCTGCACATCAAAGTTTCTGTAGTAAAAGTTAGATCTGTTTGAAAATACGTTGAAGGAATCTTCACTTTATTTTCAAATTTTCACATAACAATACATCATTGTCAAGTGCGCGCCATGTGCCAGGTCCAAAGTTAAATTACTCCCATCCCAGCTGAAACAGAGCTGATTCTAGCTGCGTCACACTATGTGAGTCCTTTCTCCTCCTCCAGGTGAACCTGAAGATGAGGATCCGTATTTCCTACACCAGCCAAGGATCAGCCTTTCAGGATACAGTGCAGATTGACTCCTTCCCTGGACTCAGTGCTGCCAGCCACTGACAGAGGCCACTCAGTCCAACGGGACTATGACAACAGTCTGTGGATGAGTCAGCAGGCATCGCCCCTCACTGACGGAAGTTTTTTTTTCTGCCGTCACACCGTCTACGCTACAGTCCAAGCTGCTGTTTCTTAAATTCCTGATTTGGTTGGGTGTTTTTACGGCCGAAGAACGCTGTTCTTTCACAGGAAATTACACTGGCATATTTTCTCACTCCTCTGGACTCCAAGTGTAAATGTAAATGAAGCTTTGGAATATGCCTCTATAATATAGAAATACTATATTAGTCATTTTTTTCTGGGACTTTTGCAATGACAACTTGTTGTAGAAACTTTTTACCATCCAGGATTTTTTTTAAGGCTACTAAAGCTGATTGTAGTTGATGTTTCACTCCATTCATATTTACTTTCACGTGGCTCCTGTCCATCAGTGTGAGCTACTAGATCAATAGTCCTCACATAGCACTCATCGGTACTCCCTTTGAAGTGATTTCCTTTATGAAATATTTGCCTTCACCAACTTCACTTTGAAAAGCAGCTAAACACTCACTAATGACCCACTACAAATATAAAATGCTCTAATCCAGTACACTTGATTTTTACTGAAACGCAAAGACATGAATTTTAGATTGAAGTGTGTAGGATTTTAAACACAACCGTATGTGTTGCATTCACTGGTCTTCTGTGGCTCCTACTTTTCATGTCTCATCAGCTGAACAGATCTGATTATCTGAGAATCCACCTCCTTATTAATTCTCCTGTGCCTTTCATCCCCTCAGGTTTCCTCATGTACTAAAAAAATCAATGATTTAGTTTCTGAGGCCAAGAAATAGTTTTAAATGTAAGTGGTGTAGTCATATAAACATGTTTTTATCCCTCCCGTTCAAGCAACGCTTGCTTTTCCTGACCAGTATCTCCTTGCCTACTGTTTCCTCCAGTTATTTTACTTTCTGAAGGCTGTGTTTAGTGATATAAGAAGAAAAAATGGGTACGATACTGTGTTAAAGATGTACATTTTACATTTTAAGTATATGAGCACAATTAGTGAATCTTTGGAGAATCTCTAATGCAGCCCTTTGTTGTAGAACGACAAAAGTGGGCTGTAAAGAACATGTGTCAGCTTAATTAGATAACTCATCTCATAACCATTGACCTCTATTAAAAACACTCTGGATACTGGATGTCAGGAATGGTGCTCTACGTGGACTTCAGTGCAATCTCTACCAGACTGTTTCAGATCAATACCTTAACTAAACTGTAAAGAAAAGACCAGGATGAGTATTCTGTCAGTTCAGTCTTTAAATCTTCTGTTTTATGTCATTTTCTAATAAAAATCAATTTTCAGAATCCTCAGCAGTGAGTTGTCTTGGTGTCTGCTCTGCGCACGCGCGTGTGTGTGAGTGTGTTAGAGGACGACGCTTACATCAACTTCAGCATTTATTCACAAGCAAAAAGACCACAGTGTTTTCAAACTGTCTTTTGTACTGCATGGGTGCCTGCATCAACTGGTCAAACTCAGAAAGCCAATGTGGGTTTACAAAAAACATCTACAAAGGAATTAGAACGTCCTTTTTTTTTCTTTTTTCCGCTGTTGTTGGTTGAATTTTTTTTTTGTTTGCGTCGGCCCAGGAGCGTGGGATTTCAGATCTCTGTGCTGTAACATGGTTAGGCTGCGACAGACACCTAAAGCGTTGGCACTCGGCTGGCCCCATCACAACAGCGACTCATGACAAGGAGGAGAGGTGTGTGCGGGGCCTGTGGAGCGTTGAGCCGCCTCTTAGCGCCAAAACAAGATGGAGCACTGAGCCTCCCTGGATCTTGTAGTCTGCAGCTGTCTTCTCATCGTTCCTGAGGGCAAAAGGACACAGGAGAGAGCACAAGATGGTTTAGGGAAGACCTGTGGAGGAGAGCATCTTACATCTACTACACAGTTACCATAGTTCACGATGGTTCACTCACATCTGTTTTCCACTGTAGATGAGTCTTTGTTGCTGCGGGGGGATCCCTTCCTTCTCTTCCACCCTTTCTTTAATTCGCTCCACCTTCATTTACACAAAAACAACACATTTAGAAACGACTGTGCCTCGAGATTAAACAGATTAGTGATTTTCCTTTCTTGTTGGGGAAATGTTGTTTCACCTTGTCTGTGGGCTCAATGTCGATCTCTATTTCTTTTCCAGTGAGTGTCTGAAACATATCGTTAACATGATCACATCAACAGCAGCTTTGGTTTCTGAAATGACACGCGCAGTCTGCAACAGAACATTTCAATCATCAAAAGGGAAGAATTCACAGAAAAGGAGAGCCTTTCCTTTTCAGAGGAGGTGTTGCACCAAATTCTGTGACCCATTAGATTTTGTGACTTAGGAATGCCAGCTACAGTGACACATTAAATGTTTGCCAGTTGTTGGCAAATACTTTTTATTTATTTATTTTTTAAGAGTGCAATTTGGGGATAACATTGATAGCTAAGGCTACAACTATTGATTATTTTTATTATGAATTAATCAATTCCTTGGTTTCTATTAATATATTCATTGTTAGTGTATAAAACATCAGAAAGTAGTGAAACATGCCCACGTCTTCAGACATTCAATTTACAAAGATTTAAAACAGCCAATAGCTACAAATCCTCACAAAGGGGGAGCTGATAATGTGTGGCACTTTTGGCACCTTTGCCAATTTTGCCCCAGCTGATCGATTATCGGATGAATCGACTCATCGCTTCAGTCCAGCAGCAGAAAGTGGGGGCCAGCAGTGATCTTCTCTTCGGCTGATCTCCAAGCGGCACAGAATCTCAAAGGTCGCACATTTCTCTGTAACACCGCTCAGGAATCTGGCGGACCTGCTTTCTTTTCAGTTAGCAAGCTGTCAAACCGCAGCCACTGAGCCGCATGTAAACACGGCCAGTTCGCAGCTCCACTCGATGTTGAAAGCACACAGCAGGCAGACGACAAACCGGCCTCGGCACAGAGCGGGACACACGGAGGTTAGGATGAAAGCAGAGAGGACAGAGTGGCGGACCGGTCAGGGATGTTAGCGGCACAACAGCAGCGGCTAGCTACGTGTTAGCGTGGACTAAACATCAGACTTACCTTCACTTTGATCAGCATGTTGAACAAACAGTTTACCTCGGTTCGAAATGATAGGAACTGTTTACTGACCAGAACACTCGATTCACTAGTGATTTACAACCTACTTGTCTGGCTGACTTGAATTTGCTTCCTGTGTACGACGCTAAAGGCTCCGGTCGTGGAGTCGAACCACACGGAGGAAAGGTTCCGCTCTGACAAAACAAATGAAGCTACTGAGTTCAGGGCAGATTTCTAATGGACAGAAATACTCCTCACGTGAGAAAATGTAGAACTAAAAGTAGCAGTATCATGCTGTAAATATACTCCGTTACAAGTTAAAGTAAAACTTTACTCAAATAAAATTGGATTATTATTACTGATGTAGGGACATGAATGCTGTCGCTGGCCTTGGGTGGAGCTAACTTTAACTATTTGACTAACTGACTCATCTGAATTATTGTATTGTTTTATAAATAAATTAATTTTTTTATGAACATATTCATCTGTAAATAAATGCTGTCAAATACATTCAGTAGTGGAAAAAAAACTATTAACAAAGTATGGTAAAGTCAAATGAAAGCACAAATAAGTCAAAATTGTATTTAAGTAGGCCTACAGTACTTGACTAAATGTACTTAGTTATATTCCACCTCTGGTGGTGAACATCCTACAATATATATGAAATGATGAGAATGCACAAAAACACCCCAGCATAAGTCGAAAGTGACCCAATGCTGCCCTGCCCTCACACAGATGTTGATCATTCAGCTGATTTGACAGGAAGTCTACAAATTGTGTCACTTCCACCATGATCGTGATCATTCAGTCATGGTGACTCATCTTTACCTAAGTGTGATTATCTTGGCTGTTTTTGCAACGACTGTTGCTAATGGAGGTATTCTTTGCATGTAGAAGTGTGTCGACCTTGTGTATGTCATGTGTGCAGAAACTGGTATCATGAGGATTTGTTTGCAGATATCAAAGTACTCTGTGAAAAAGACTCGGTGAGAATCACATGGAGGATCAGTGCAGAGTTGGTGCCGTATGCGTCTCGTTTCTTCCTGGGAAGCTGCATACCGTCTCAGTTGGATGTTCTGCCCACCGGAGAGGGAGAAGCCAAATTCAACTACCCGCTTGTTGACTGCAAATTTAAAAGACTGGTAATATTATTGCTATGCTTAACTAAAATACCTTTCAGCTTCTTTAGTGTCTTAATAACCTGCTTTTTCTACAGATGAAAGGGAAACGTCTCCTCTATATAAATGAGCTGACTTACAGGCCGCATGCGAAGTCCAAACCAGCAGCCTTTGTTTATCCCATCCAGTGTGTTTACAAAAGGTAGAGTATCTTCCGGAGTAAAATTCCAGTTTAAAGCTGAATTGTGAACTGAGAAAATGTTTCCGTCATATTTCAGGCCTGAGGGGTGGGTTCCCCCTTTCCTGAACCCTGGATCCAGTGTTGCTGCAGGTCGAGGCGACCTGGTCTTCCACATGGCACTCCTCAATGGTGAGCTCCCACATTACCGAAAACACCATGAGGATACTCATCCTGAGCCTTTTTACTTTTCCCTGCAGAGCAATTAACGGGTGTAGCAAAGACAAATGTCGTCCCCCTGGGCTCCTTCATGCCAATATGGGCGGCAGTGGAGCAGAAGTCCCATCAACCCTTGCTGCTGCTTATGGAGGAATGTGTGGCAGCCACGACACCGGAGCTGCATCCTGGCAGCCCGGTTTACCCCATCATTACCAATAAGGGGTGGGATTCAGACGCTGATTTGTCTTTCCAGCGATTGTTTCAGAATAGACGTCTCATTGCTAATCTGAGATTTCCATTTCTTTCAGGTGTCTTTTGGAAAGCATGAGGGGAACGTCACTGTTCCTCCCTCGGTACCACTCATCTGCAATCATCCTTTTCCTTCAGTCCTTTAAGTATGGATTTGGAGAAGAGGTGAGAGGTGAAGGGTAACTGCTATGAGGAATATTTTGTTCATAACAAATTTTGATTGAGTTTTACGGGCTCCTCAGGTGTACATTCACTGCAAACTGGTTGCATGGGATCCTGAAATTCTTAGCGAAAGCAAGAAAGCCTGCCATTATATAAAGGAGACTGGGAGGTAATCAATTAATTTCTTGCGGAGTTTGATAAGATTAATGCCTGGTGTCATGTGTGCTAAATATGAAGCTTGAGCCAGGAGGTAGTTTATCTCTCAGCATAAAAATAAAAAATAGCCTGCAAAAGCTGAATAATTTGCTCACATGACCTTCTATAACTGCTCCTTTCTCAGGTGGGAACTACTTGATGACTCCTCTCAAAGCTCCCTCTGTAACTGCTGTGACTCAGCCTGCAAGTCCCGCTCCAAAAGAGAAGTCGAATGGGGTATCCCTTTCCTGCCAGCTTGGGATTTTAGATTGTACTTTCCCCGATTAAGGCATAATTATTATTTTTTTTTATTTTTTTATTCTCCTGTCAGGATCTCAGGGCTTTAGTCACCATTCTGTGTTGGGACCCCTGATCATCGTGGATCCGTCTGATTCAAAGGGCCACAACGTACGAGAGGTGTCTGTTACTGCAGCTGACTCTCAGGTGTAATGAGTTGAAGGTGTCCGTCCTGAAACTGGAAGTTTTGTTAGATGCTGGACTTGGTGACTAAAGTTCTCATTTTCTTAACAGGAAATCCCAGTCTGAGCTGATGGAGACTCTGATCAAGCACAACTGAGGGGCCAGTATGACCTCACCCTCCTGACGTATGAGATGTTGGGACATCAGCTTTACTTTGTTTGCAGATTCATTTTAATCTGCAGTGGCAATTGACAGTCATTCATCCCTCTTAAAACCTCTGTACCAATAAATCCAGTGTCAACTCCTGAGATTCTACTTTAATCATTTTTTTTAATTGCATTTTTAGCAGTGTCTTGGTCCTGTTTATCCTGCCACAAAACACCAGCCAATACCACTTGATACTGCTGCTTGTCACCACATAAGTTCTCCCTAAAGCCATAACTCCAGGGAATGAGCTGAAATAAAATGCATGTATACAGACTTCAATATCAAGTCCTATAGTTACACGTCTTCACCTGAGCCGTAACCTGCAACACCATTGCCTGTTCATGTGGTGTTTAAATGTCACAGCTTGTAAACTGAGATCTTGTCCCAGGTTATCACTGGTATTTATGCTTTGTAGGTCATGTCAAGGCAGCTGATTAACAGTAAACTTCAAATTGCCACACATTCCTCCATAAGCAGCCGCAAGCCACTTCTGCTGAACAGCTTTCCTCAATCTATAGTGGTGAATTATGACAAAGTTGAAGATTTGGGCCTCTTTTGCCTGCATTTGAATGTAGCATGGAGTTTTTTCTACCTGGCCATAAATCAATGGGGATAGGGCTGCGTGCACAGGCAAGTGTTTATACATTAAAAATATGACTTTCTCTGTGTATTTACTGCCTGAAGCATGATTGCAAGGATATTGGTAAAGAAAAATAGTTTGAGGTTGTCCGGTTGCCTTGCTTCCTGGCCTTGAGTTCGCATGTCTGTGGGATTCTTATGTGCTATCATAATGTAAATTATATCATACGCATGATACATATTTAAATGAATATGTGTAAAATGTGTCACTTCATATTCTCTTTCCATGGCAATTATGAAAAGTACAAATATTTGTTAAGCTGATCGAGCTATATCATTACAAAATGAAATGGGTCCGATAAAACATGAATGACTGACTTTGATGTAATAAGTTGCTTTCCAGGCTTATTGTAATTAGGCTGATTGTCCACACACAGCAGGTGAAAGTGTTTTTCTTGATTGACATCTCCCGGTCAGAAGGAATAAAACCACCTCCAGTGTCATGAGCAAGAGTTCAGTCATGATGGCTTTCTTTTGGCAAGGCGCACTGCTTTTGAGCCTGGCAGCCACCGCGTTGGCGCTTGCAGGTAGTATTAGGGGCAGCTTATCATCTTTAACTCAGACTGTTTGTGAGAGGAAACTCGAGTTGTTTGTGCTGCGTCCCATACAGGCATGAAACTGGACTGTGGGCCTGATTCCGTGACGCTGGTGTGGACAGAGAGCAGACCCCAGGTCGATCCCTCGCTCTTTCGTCTGGGGAACTGTTTCCCCACCAGCTTCTCGGCCAGGGAGGCTGTTTTCACTGTGGATGTCAGCAATTGTAACTTCAGGAGAATGGTGAGCAGCATACTTCTACCTCCATGCTGTGAGTTAACTATATTTCCTGCAGCTTGGTGACACTTGTCTCTCTAATAGGTTACTGGGGATCAGCTGATGTACACCAACGACCTGACCTACATTTCCTTCCCGGACTCTCAAATTCTCCCCTTCACTCACCCAGTTGTCTGTGTGTATGAGAGGTGGGTGTTCTTACTTACAACAACAAGTGTTCAGTAAAAGTCAGCTGTGTTCAAACTGCTTTATTTTGTGCAGGCCCAAAGACTGGTACCCTCTGATTTATGACCCAGTATTTGATACATATGGTCAAGGAGATCTTGTGTTCTACATTGGACTCATGAATGGTGGGTGTGAAACATGACCTCACTGGAAATGCCATGGCTTCTCACAGCATCACCAGTAACTTAATGACTCATCTCTGTTCACTGCTGTAGGGGACTTCTCAGGTCCTGCTGAAAAGAGTAGTTTTCCTCTGGGCTCCTTTATCCCTATCATGGCTAGTGTGGCGCAGAAGACTCATCAGCCCTTGCTGCTGCTGTTTGAGGAATGCATAGCCGCTACCACACCGGAGCTGCAGCCTGAAAGCAGTATATACCCCATAATCACCAATAAGGGGTACCCTGGCTACTTTGCCACTAGGCACTGACTTACTGAACTGTCTGGTTTAGGTCCAGACACTGGAAGTAAAATGTTTGTTTTTTAAACTATACAGATGTCTTGTGGACAGTAAGATATCGCGCTCAAAATTTGAACCAAGGCAACAGTCCTCAGAGATCCACCTATCCCTTCAAGCCTTTAGGTTTGCTCTTGGAGAAGAGGTAAACCAGACTAACTGTATTTCAGGGCTTCACAGAAATATTATCTGTTATTGCTGGAAACTAACTTTAATGCATTGCAACCTGCCTCCTTGTCTTCACTAAAAGGTGTTTATCCACTGCAAACTTGTGGCTTGGGATCCTGCTGGTCTTGACAACACCAAGAAGGCCTGCCACTATGACAAAGAGCACGGGTAAAAATGTCACTTTTAAAGCTGATCTGTCTCTGTATAGTTAAACATTCTAAATGAAACGCGTTGTTTTTAAATCAGACCTATCATGGAACAATTGAGATGTTGATGGAGATCTGATTATTTACTTAAGAGACTTTTTCTCTAATCTTCATGATCTCAGTTGGGAGCTGCTGGACAACGCTGCATATAGCAATCTTTGTGACTGCTGTGACTCCAGCTGCAAGTCCAGGTGGACAAGAAGTACAGTGTCAGGTATTTGCACAACTTCTGCAGTATTAAACTCAACTCATTGTATTGCACTGAAACTTTTTGTCTTCTCCAAAAACAGGGAAGCACGGAATGGTACAAAAAGCAGTCCTGGGACCACTTACCATTACTGATTGGAATTCTTGAAAGGCAAGTGTTAAATTATATTACATTTCAATACTTCCTCAACAGCCTCATTTATTTTTTTTAATTTTTTCTCCCCTACAGGAATTGATACATCTCATGGACAGGTTCCTTAACTCTAAATTAAGTTTTTATTCTTGGTTTTGCAAGCTTCTAAAAGCTTAGTGCCTGCTTCTCTGCATTTCAGATCGTAACATGGCCATTAAAGATGTATCCAACACTTTGTCTTTAATGTGTATTGCATTCAAGGTTGTAGTATTCATGTCTTTTGAACTAAAATGTTTTTCCTTGGCAAAACTGCTGCAATGCACACATCTGGTCAGCAACTTCATGTACAAGAAGGAATTGTGGGATTATTTTCAAGTAACCTAAAATGTAGCTCAGTTTCAAACATGTTTGCATAATTTAGTTTCGCTCAAACATTTGTGAGGGGCTGTGTTTTCCACAGTTGAAGAGCTTGATTTTTTTTTATATTTTATTTTATACTTTCAAATGGGTCTTTCTAAGCTAAATTAAATGGTGTTTTGTTTTTTAAAAAAAAGTGTCAGGTTTTTACAAAGATCAACTGAGAAACATGACTTGAATTATTAGCGTATCCTAATAAACAATATTAGTACCTTCATTGTTCCATTGCACCCTAAATATAGCTCACTTGGAAGCACCAGCTGATCTTCAGTATGTTATCCAGTCATCAGTGTCAACACCAGCATAAATGTTGCTTACAAGAGAGCCAAAGAAATGATTAAGCAATAGGGTGAATATATCTTCACCTTCGAGACACGGTGCAGGTCACTACATGATGTAGTGAAACCAGACGGCGTGCAACAGGTGTCCTTAGTGGTGCTTTGTGTTTTTAGATGACCAGTAAGATAGCAACTTGTGAAGAGTGGGTCTATTAAATCTGGGTGGGGAGAAAAGATTCTGTGCTGAACAGAGCGAGGTCATTAAAATGTTGGAAGTGGGCAACACTGGTTGATGCTGAATTCCATATTTACACAACATCGTGAATTAAATAACTGGTTCAAAGGTGTCGGATCAGTTTAGGATGTCCTTACATTTCCATTACATTTTCATCCCTTTGAAGCACAGAAAGCTGCCATACTTACATTATGCGATCGATGTTAGAAGTGAGACACCTGTGACACACCTGAGTTACGTCACAGACAGCCGCTGAGGGACGGGGCTCCTCATACGTCACGGTCACTCAGCCAATCAGGAGAGAGCGGCTCCTCCGGAGGCGGGACACCGGAGGCGGCTGAGCTCCGGCCTCCGGGAGGAGGTGAGGAGGTGAGGAGGTGAGCGGCTGAGGAGCGACGGCGAGGTAACACACACACACACAGAGACGGCAGAGAGTCTCCAGCCAACGAGTTCTGAAGGCTTTGAGTCCGCTTTTCAAGCCTCTGTTCGCCGAACTGTTTCCAAAGCAGCCAACCTGAACTTTTACACACAACTTAAACTGACGCCAGCTAGCTAGCAAACGCTTTGATGTCCAGTAGATAACAAACTGTCTGCACTTTACACTGTGGTGTGTGTGTGTGTGTGTGTGTGTGGAGTTGGCAGTGTCTTGGTTGCATCATGGCAGAATGATGATTGTACATTGTGTAATTTATGGGCAAAAAAATAAGTCCAGTATTGCGAAGCCCCAATGCCATAAAAAGCTTAATAAGATAAAACCACATATTCCACATACTGGTACGCTACATGGCCAAAGGTATGTGGACACCTGACACTTTGAACGTGCCATTTCCAAACCATGGGCATCAGTATGCTGCTAGAAGTGTCTTTCCACTAGATTTTGGAAGCAGTCTGCCGAGATTTGCTCTCTTTCAGCCTCAAGAGCATTTGTGAAGTGGGGGACAGATGTTGGGTAATGTGGCCAGGCCTGCAGCCGGCGTAATGGTTCGCCCCAGAGGTGTTATGTGGCGATGAAGTCAGGCTTCTGTACAGGCCATTCAGGTTCTTCCACACCAAACTAGGGAAACCATTTGTTTATGGAGCTTGCTTTGTGCACGGGGGCACTGTCATGTTGAACCTGTTTTTCCACAGTAGTATGTGAAAATATGTGATCAGGGGTCCACGTACCTATGGTCATATAGTGTAATATTTAATGTTAGATAATCGCATTGTAAATCTTGTGTTTGTCTGTCGAGGAGGGAAAAACCACAGGACTGAAAATGGACTGGTTTCACTGCAATCAGTGCTTCACAAGGAGAGGGTCGAAGTTTGCTGTGTCCAGCTGTGGCCACATCTGCTGTGAAGGATGCATTAAATCTAGTAAGACAATTATATACTATCTGCTCTGCGTGCTAAGTTCATTTGCTTCCACTTTTAAACCATATTTAACATCATGGCTCAGACAAGACACAGTTTCAGGCTACCTATGCCTCGGGTGATTTTTTTTTTTTTTCCCACAGAGCAGTGCAGCGTATGTGGGGCCAGCTGCAGTTATCTTCCCATCACAGATGAGGTTGGTGAGCTTGACATCTTCCCTGCAAATTACTGCCTGATGCCACCAACAGTGAATGACCTTATTGTACATAGCCACCTTATTAAATGTGCACAACTATTTTATTGCAGATGAAGCCACAGGAAAAGGTGTTTTTCAAAGACCCTGTGAAGCTCATCCATTCACGGCTGGAGCACATTTCACAGGTCTGTCACCTCTGTGCAGTGTTCACCCCAAGCTCCCTCGCTGCTGCCCTTTTTAATTGCTATACTAGGATGTTAAATGTCAGAGGAGTCAGTCAATTAATAAACAGTCAGTGAGTCATTCAACAAGAGATTGCTTCAGTTCGAATATTACATTAAAAGCATCACTTTAGGATCCCTATAAAATCATTTGGGAATCCATGAGCTGTAATCCAAAAGTCAAAATTGATTTACAGAGTCTGAATTTTGATTGCGAGGTCTTCGTGCTCCTCAGATTGCGGTTTTTCAGCGGACACAGATGGAGAGAGTCACGGCGCACTTCAAGCATAAGTCTGTTCAACTGGAAAGGCGTCTAAAAGAAGTCACTGAGCAGGGTTACAGGTGATTTAAATATCTCTCATTGTTCCTCTGTGGCTGTGTAAATAGTCCCCCCGCCTTGATTGCAACGCTATTCTTTCCACGTCTGTTACCACAAGGCAACTCTCCGAGCTGAAAAGAGAGAACGCTGACTTAAAGAAGCAGCTTTTGGAGCTGAAAAAAGAGACTGCTGAATTGAAAAAGCCACTTTCTCAGAGGAGGGTAAGACTTCCAACGGTGTAATAAAGAAAAAGTTCATGTTGGCAATAGTGCCAATGTTCAGGTAATAGGTTACATATCTAATTTAGCCTGCCCACATTCTGTTTGCCACAGGTTTCCCCAGGACAGTTTCAAATACACGGGTAAAAGACAATTTACATTTCAGGTCAATCATGTTTAACAACAGATGTTCCAGTATTTAGTAATAACTTTTTGTCTCATATATAGAACTCAAAGGATGTCACTCCCTGTGGCTGTCACCTCCCCTGGTAAACTCAATGATTTAAGTTGAATAGTTACAGTTTATGATTTTAGTGTTGATGATGCATTTCATATTCTGTTATTCAAGTTGATGAGGAGCGTTTGAATGTTTTCTTTTACCAGTTACCCCTCGTTCAAGAACAATGAGGTATGTATTACATTGCTGTGCTCTAGTGGGTTTCATTTTCTATTTGCGACATCATCACATATTTACACAAACAATAAAAAGGTTGCAAAATATTTCATACTCATACGCGTTGTCTGGGTCTCAGTCACTTAGGCTCGCAGGGGTGGGCCAGAAGCAGCGCTCCCAGCCTGTCCTCCCTCACAGTAAGTCTCATAGTTTGAAGGCCTACTGTAAGAATACAGCAAAAGTAGGTATTTTAAAAAAAAACAGAAGAAAAACATATAAATCTATTGTTCGATTTTTGAGCAACTTCTTAAAGACCGTTGTCGACATAACAATTACAGTTTGGCAATACAAAAATCTTAACTCAATGTCAACTTAATAGCTTATACTGAAGCTTTGCAGGAGGTTTCACCTTATTCAGCGGATGGAGTTTGTTGTTGTTAAGGAGATCTCCATGACACCTCCATCCACTGATGAAGATTATGAAATGGGGTTGAAACCTCTGGAAGAAGCTAGTAAGTGGGCCTTAAGTTAAGACTTTTTTCGTCAAACAAGAATTTACAGGGTCAAGAATTAATTTTCACTCTCAATAATAATTACACATTCATAGTTCGGGTCTTTATTTGTACTCATTAAATCGTCAACTATAAACTTATTATACAGCATTTTAGAACAGAAATTTGATGTGTTTTTAACTTTAGTTACATAGAATAAAGGAAACACTTTAAACGTCTTTCTGTTTTTATCAGACTCCTGGATCAGCTACCTCTATTTCTAGCCACAGTTCTCTTCATGAACATGTACACAGTAAGTGTGGTTGCAAACACGAGTTTTGTAGCGCTACCAGGTTGTATGATTTATCTGGATACACATAATGCATTCATCAATTAAATTCCTTCCATATCTGTTTTAAAAAAGGAACACCCACATCCTTTAGCACTCCTACGAGGTAAGAAATGCTTTCCAAATAACTTCTGCCATGGAATATTGTATCACATTTCTAAATTTTCTTGATTGCGAAATGTTCTTATGTAATCACTGAATCAGTCTATTTCTGTCATCCACAGAACTCAGCGTCAGACTCCTAATGTTTTCCAGTTTCAGTTTATGAGTGGATTATCAATACAGTCACCCAGGCCCAGTTAAGTTCTTCATTCTGTCATGTCTTTGTTCCTAATACAAATTAGTTTTTACCACAAACAGTTGACAGCCATGCTTGAATATAAGTATTTTATAATTGTTGAGCTTACATTGATGTTGTACTGATGTTACCATGTGGTTCCTCTGTTCATAAATTAACTCGCTATATTATCTTATTGGTTATTGGTTGACAGCTATTTTTTCTTGGAGTACAATATGTGGCCGCAACTTATATTAAACAGTTTCTGACAATTCATTTCACTGCCACTTGCTTGCTGCTGACAACATAGAATTTAAATAACAGTACATTTTATCAGTCAGAATCAGTTGAAGACAGAAAAAACATTGCGTGCACACATGATTATAAAGGCAAATCCTTTACTGGTTTCCAGTGACACAATTGTGCAAATGTGAACAAGAAAATATACATTGAAAACATCTGCAAAGGAAGACACTAAGTTTTATGGACATTTCCCCCACAGCATGACAATTGCATTCACTTTTCATTACTAACAATGACAAAACATAGTGATGCACACCACTTTATCAACATTGTGGTCATCTAAACTTTGTCCCGATATTACTAATGAACTAATCTCTTAACTCCATTTAAAGCCCACTTCACCCCTATATGTCAACTATGAAGCACTATCGAATATGGCGTTTCTCTGAACTGGTAACTTGGATATATGTTTGTGCTATAATTCATAATCTGATTTAACAGAATGGTAATATTTCTTTGGATTCAAAACCTTTATTACTCATTCAGTACATGGACCTCCATGAGTTATCTTATCTAGTTGGTCTGTATTATAAACCATCAAGTCACACCCTACAGCTTTTAAGAATACTGACTGAATCAATGAGTGCAAATCAAAATTGCACTTGGCCATTCTGACATCTGCATGATGTTGATGTAATTGCTGCTTCCTTAGTACTCTTAGCCTTTGCAGTTAAATTTAAGTGACAAGCAAAGTATTCAAATAGTAAATCCTTACAGCAGAGCATCTAAAAGAGAATCGGGGAATGTTTCAGAAATATGCTGGTGACAGTAGTAGAATTAGATGTAACATGTTGTTTTCAGGAGGCATGATAATAGGTTTCAGTGTTAAAAGGATACTTTCCAACCCAAGCGGCTTTGTATCATTATGATGTCGAGTATTTGCAAATTAACAATGTTTACCTTTCCTCCATGTTGCCTGCACCGGAGGAGGTACTACCGTCATTGTAATGATGCAAAGCCGGTTGAAAATCTTTGAAGCATCCCTTTTAGGTATCAATAATGACACTGTTAGGAACTCATCTTTTGTGACAGAAATTGGATTTAATGAACATAACGGCAGCAGGCTCTAAAACCAAAGTGCAAGATGTCAATTTAAAGTGTACATGTCCAGTGTGCTCTTCATGACAAGGAATTATTGGCTGTAAAGGAATGATTACACACAGTGATCAGTCAACAGATTCATCAACATAGACATTTTTCCAGAGCAGTTACTTATCTGCAATAGTCGGGTACCAAATGTACAACCAGTTTAAATTATACTGCTACAATAGTATACTAAAAAAAAACGGTAGTAGTGATATCTAAACAAAAATAAGCTCAAAAAATATAGCAAACCAGTGTACAAGTTACTGTCCTATTTACAGCAACACAGGCAGCACAATTATAATTCAAGTCCGAATATATTAGGATAAGCAGGAAATGCAGCATATTTAAAAAAACACAAACCTCACTTTGGGTTTGTACTGGGAAGACTGGATGTTACAAACCTGCCTCAATTAAAGCAATTTAAACCAAAGTAATGACTATGCTTGTTGGTGCAAAGGATGTGAAGAGCGCTCCACCAACTTTTAGAAATGTTCTTAAGTCTGGTTCCAGTGTCTTAATCAGTAACAATAGGTTCTTGTTCGCTCCCCCGAACATCCTGAGCTGCAAACCAATCTCGCACTTGCTGGTAGCTCATTCTTGACTTCTTGCATAGAGTGTCAAGGTCTTTTTCGTGTAGTGAGCCTGTTGAAAGGTAATATGTTACCAATGGCTGGATATCAGGGGTATCTGTACTTGTTCCATTTGCTTGAGATTTTCGTTTGCGGCCACCTCCAGCCCGAGTAGATGTCCCAGCGCCACCTCCGTTAGTTAAACCGCTGCTACTTTGCTGTGCTGCAAGTTCTGCCAAGAACTGGTCGCGGACGCCCTTCACCCAGCGCAGCTGGCCATTTTTAACGGCATACCTGGTGTCCCCAAACCACTGAATAACATCTGCACGGGGTAAACCGGTAAGCTTAACAAGTTCGGTGTAATCTTCACTCTTGGGCCACTGGCAGCGTAAGAAGTGCTGCTTTAACACATCCAACTGCTCCTTGGTCTTTCTTGGTCGCCCAGCAGGGGTGAGGGCAGGGGATGTGGTTGTGGATGAGGAAGCCCCCGAGACGCGTGAGGGCGTTTGTGAGGGACTGGCTTTGGCTGAGTGGGCTGACTTCTTTGATGTGCTGATGCTCTTTGAAAGCGGTTTATTAGGCGAGGCAGTCAGTGGTGGGCTGCCAGGGGGGGAAGAGCAGGGAGAGGACGTTAATATACCTGATGGTTCCTGTGGTACGTCTGGCTCAGTCTTGCAGGTCTTGGTGAGCTGTAAGGGTTGTTCTTCACTTTGTTCCTCATCTTTAAAACTGTCCCCATCGCCAGAAAGCTCCTCCATAACATCATACCCTTCTGCATCAAGGACCCTTTCCCCAAATGCTTCCAGGCTGTTTGACAAAAAGGTCTGAAAGAAATGTGAATTTCTAATCCCATTGCTACGGGCTCCTTCAGGGCCCTTCACCCCATTCAGTTGACGCGTCTTTTGAGTAGTTAATGGCAGAGGTTGAATTTGTTGATCAGGTTTACCTCCGACCGCAGCATGTTGAGAGTAGTTCTGGGCTGCAGCCAGGCTTCCTCGGCCAACCCTAAGCTGGTACCGGCTGTCACTGAACCACTTACGAATGTCGTTACGGCTCAGCCCAGTTTCTTCCTGCAAACGCCTAAGCTCTGTCTCTGCAGGCCAGTTCTCTCTCAGAAAGCTCTTTCGGAGGGCAGCGAGCTGAGCTTTAGACTTTTTGTAGCGCCCATTACGGTGCTGTCGTGAAGATGGCTCTGAAAGGTCAAGGGAGACATCCGCTGCCGTATTTGCTGGTGTATCCGCTGGTGGGCGGTAGAAGTATGAATCCTGAGGAGGCGGGAGGGTGGAACTGAAACACGGGGTAATGGGTTTGGCTGGCTTATAGGAATCTGGTGACTCACACTTTGGTTTCTTCTTCGGAAGGGTGAAGCTGGACAGAGCACCCTCTACTTCATCACTATCCTTTTCCTCAATTACCAATTCCTCACAACTTTTGTTCTTGCTTTTCAGTTTGTCTTCCTCATTTGTTTCAGTAGCGTCATCACAAAGCTCAGGCACTGCCAGCTTCCGGCGTGTCTCCTCTATCTCCTCTGAGGACCAGCTGATACCATATTTAATTCTCTGCACCATAAACCACACCTTAACTTTGTCCAGTGGCAAGGCACATACCCGGGCCAGGGCGTTAACCTCACGGGATGATGGGTATGGAAATAAGTTAAAGGCCTGGACCAGCTCTGGAATTGTGTCAAGTTCACGGGTTTGATCCGACTGCGTCCATACCAGTTTCAGCCCCTGTGACACTAGGGGCAGGCACACAACAGAGTTGTGGTTAGTGGTGAAACTAGCCACAGCACTTGCGTTGCTTTCAGTTGAGCTGGCAGAGTGCCGCAAATCCTTGGAGGAGCGTTTAGCTTCAAGCTTTCCTTCACATTCTGTCTTTGTTACTTTCCCTTCAAAAGACTCCTTCACGCTCATAAGTAGTCCATTTCTGCCAAAATGTTCACTGTAGGTTGCCATCTGGGATATCAAAATAGGCTTTCACCTAGGAAAGAAACAAAAACACTGATTTAGTTGTTGATTTTTTTTTTTGCCTGTCTCAACTGCACAAACAGTTTTCACTTCACAGAGAAGATCACTGTAAGGGGAAGGAATGTCTTTCTTGAGAGTACAGAATATGATGTTTAAAGAACTTTCTGTTCTCATTCATTCTCAAAGTCAATTAACTGACAGCTGTTTCCCCCGCCCCCACCCTCTACTTTGCACTCCTTATTCTGAACTCCGAATGAAACTAGTCGTATACTCCGTCCAGACTGGGTTCCCCTCCCCCAAAGTGTGGTGACTGACTTTTGTTTTGTGTGAGTGGGGGGGTGGGGGGGGGACTGGTTGCAAAGGGTGGGAGTGTGGGGAACGGGGATCTATGAGAAATTCATCACAGTCTACTTTCTCACCCCTTTCCAGTCGGGCTTTGTTCCACTCCCAAGTTCTCAGTCCCCAAAGTTAAGTGTAGCCTCCTCACAAAGGCCGATACCACAAGGGAAACCTGTGGAGGGCGAAAACGATTTGCATTAGTATAGTCACGTCTAAGTCTAGGCACACCTCGCACTCCAGCAGTGTTTCACATCAAATATGCCTTATGGAAAGTGGTTTGAAAAACTACATGAATGTAAATGTAATGTTGTTTTTAACCAACAAGTGTTGAGCCACCACTTCAACACATCACAATGGAAATGTCAGTTTGGTAGTGGGAAGGCTAAAAATAAGGATCTGTTTTTCAGACGTACTAGTTTGACCCATATTTACTGACATTTTAGTCCCACTGCAGTCACAACCTTTTCTTTTTTTTAACTGAAACAGGTGTTTGTAACTACTAATTGGACGGTGTAGTAAGTTAAGTGTGAACTCTTCGTCGAGGAGGAACTGTTGTTTGTTTTGGGGCAGCAGAGGAAACGTTGCGCATTTAGTTCGGTGGTTACGCCACGGCCGACGACTGAGGTCGCAGGAGCCACTCAAGAAACCGTCCCAAACTGTGCCAGAAACACGGGCGAACAATTGGGAAATCACTGTCTTAGTCACCGGTGACACACAGAAACCCAGTGGGATGAGATCATGTGGCGGCCTCCCCAGCTTCTGCTGTTTCACTTCAACGCGCCGTAAAGAGTCCACGCGTTGTATCTTTGTTTTAGTGTTAAAAAAAAAAAAAAAAAAAAAAAAAAAAAGCTGTAAAAGTTGCCGTGTCTGTGCCGGTGGCGATCGCGGTCCAGCGTCTCTCTCTCTCTCCCCCCCCCCCTTTTTTTTATGGCGTACTAACTAAAAGGCTTCACACCGCACAGGCGCACTCCGCCGTCAGACACGCTTCAGTGAAACACAAAAATAAACTTACCGAAAATGCCCCGAACAGCTCTTTATCCGCCGAGGTCCGCCTGAGCGAGAAGAGCACAAAAGAGGAGCCCGAGATCCCCCTCCGCCGCTCCGCTGTTCACGGCCGAAGTTTGGAGGAACACCGGGGGAAACAATACCGTCTCTCCGTCCGCCTGTTTGACCCTTGTCTTATTTATCAAGCACCTCGACGGATTACGGTCTGGCGACAAAGATCCGCGGCGAACCAAGTTTGTCGCCTTTCGCAGGAGTTCAGTCGGTCGGCCGGATCGCGCCGCTGAGGGCACAAATCTCTCAATCCGCGAGGTTCAGGTCTGAGTACGAGTCGCCCTCACTTCGTCCCCCTCGGTCCATCCGTTGTTGCTTTTGTTCTTTAACTGAGAAGTGTTTTCCCTGTCCGGCCAGATCGAGGCGAGGCGGAGCCGAGGACCAGGAAGCCCAGAAGGCCCAACCGACTCCCCCACAGTGACGGCGGGGTGGGTGTGCCAGTCCGGGAGAGCCGGCCGTGGATTGGAGGGAGGAGGCGCCTGTATAATAAATCCGTGGCAGTAGGCTAAACACTTTCACGTCAACCACCCACAAGCCCCCCACCCCCAACCCCCCCCCCCCCAAAAAAGGCCCACAAACATCTGATACGATTTTCAACTAGAATCATCATTTTGTTCAGTTTAAACGCTCAGTTCTTAATCCTCCCAACTCCTACTGTCCTAACTTAGAGGAATAAGTCGTCGTTTGTAATTTACTTAGAGGAAATGACCTTACAAGCCCTCTGGACCAAACTCACAGGGCTTCTGAGCCAATTTCAAAAATATTAGAGAGGTTTAGACCTGCCAATGTATCCAAGTTCTAACCAGAAATAATCGACATCTTGTTCGATTGGTCTTTGTAATGTAAACAAGTTGGAAGTGTCGAAATAAACAGTGCTCCAGTGAAACTGCGTGTCCTTGAGCGATACGCTCAGTCGATATCGGCCTCAGACATGATGTTCTGTGGCCGAAAATAAGCCAGCTGTATTTTAGTGATTTAAATCTCAGTCAGAGGTAGAAATGATCATTCACTGTTAATACTAAACTATAATAATCTAGAGAAGCTGTAGATATTCATCTTTCTGCAAGGGCTTACACATATCTCCTATCAGTTCGAAGATCAGATCACTTTGTTATTTTGCAAAAAGGAATGAGAAGTGTAAGCAGCAGCGAGTTAACAAATCTTTATTTAAACAGTTGTTATTAAGCCAGTTAAATACAGTAGTAGTAGTAGTAATGTTGTGTATATATGTATATATTTAATGGAAATATAACATGAACTCAAAAATAAGTGCAAAAATACATTTGTTTCTAAAATGTGTCATCTTTAGATAGTTGTGATTTTATAAACTGCTTACGAAAATATATAACATGTAGTAATAATAAATGGCTATTTTCATGTTGTGTGGCTTCACCCACAGCTGACATTAGTGTTAATGTTATGCAGAAAGTATGCTACAGCATCCTCCATGTTTACCTCAAACTTCATATAATTCATTCATTAAGTACTCAAGTAGGAGTGGACATAGTAATTTGAACAATACTTCATCAAAATAATATCATTGTCAGTATAAATTGTTTGGTTTCTTGTCACCCTGTAGCCGTCAGTAAAGACTTTGATCTGAAGCCACTGACAGGATAACTGTATATAGGTTTAGCTGGAATCTGGACCATGCAGTTGAAACACAGTATGATTCTACCACTTCAGCACTGATATAGGAAATGTTCAGAACCGGCTATTTGCCAGGGTGAGCACAAAGCGTGGCAGGCGTAGGAATGAAGGGACAACAACTGACAGCCAGGAGAGATATGGGACCTGGGTCAGGAGGAATTTAAGGGAGGTGTAATCAGTTACGCTCCGCCCTGGAAATAAACAGATGAACAAAATATTAGAATCATGTGAACGGTTAAATCTAAAAAACGTTTAAAGCTGATAAAAAACTTACCGTCAATATCTAGTATCCCATAGCGCCTTGCCAGGTCACAATTCATGATTATTTTCCCAGTCAGGGACATCAGATTTTTATCTTTCAGGCAGAAGTAGAAACCAAAGGATGCTTAGTTTGCAAATAAACAAAAGCAGTTGAACCAGTTTCTCAAGAATAAAATTAGTTTCTGAAAACATGTTACAGATCAAATATGTGCGGTTACTCAAATGCTCACTCCTATAAGAACTTTCCGGCTTCCATTAAACAACTTGACAGTGACATGAATACCATTTCATACAGTGTTATCCTACCTTTTGCCAGGTTGACTATGCACTTCCCACTCAGTTCTGTGGATTCTCCATTGGCAAATACGTCTTTAAACTGAGGAAAAGAAAATCCAGAGATTTACCCCCCCAAAAAAAACAGCAAAAAAATGGAAGTGGCTACCATGGATAAGCATGTGCTGCTAGAGAAGAGTCTACCTTTGAATTTACACCCTGTGGTGCGTCTTTCTCCAATATGAGCTGAGACACCAACTCCGTTTGCACTGCTCCCGGCCACAGGCTGACGGAAGCCACTCCCCTACTCTTCAGCTCAACAGCCATGTCTGCTGCCAGCCTGTCACACTGGAAACAAACCACAAAACAAAACAGGTTTGTATTACACTCACCCAATTATACACTTCATGTACTTGAGTTGAATGAGATTTGGGTCTTGATAACATAAATCTAGGACTTAATTAGAGGGGAACTTACTGCGGCTTTACCAACCCCGTATGGCACATTGAAGAGATACCGTAGCCCGCCCATAGATGAAATGATGACTATCAAACCCCGACCTTGAGCCACCATCAACCGGGATGCATGAACTGAGAAGAAATAGTGGCCCCTGCCAGATAAATAAAAATGGAATTAAGTCAAATCATTTTTGTCCACTCACCTGTAATAAAGCGCAAACGAATACTGCTTGAATTTACAGTAAACATATCACACCGTATTTCACATCACTCTCGGTTTTTCTTGTTTTGTTACGCATTTTGAAAAATTTCCAACTGAATGCGAAACAATAAGAAAATGACAAAGAAAAAGATGAGTAATGTCTGGATATCTGTCATGAGTAATTTGGAAATGATTAGGCAGTACGCTGGCAATGACTCAGTTGACTTGTCAGACGTCACTGAGAACAGCAGCATACCTGAGGCCTGTGTTGTTGATGGAATCCCAAATGGACGGATCGGTTTCCCAGAACTTCTTCCCCGTATTCTCGAAGATTTCCTGGAATAAAACGTCATGGGAAGAGTTCAGTTAAAAATGTCACGCAGTTGGAAGTTTATGGTTGTTGCTCTTTCATGCTTTTCCACAAGCAAATCCCACTATTACAAGTACGAGGTACACCAAGTCGTGTTTCATGACAGCCAAGCGGACCTACTTGTACTCCAGCGTAGGCATTGTTAACCAGGATATCCAGCCTGCCATTCTGCTCACATTTGATTTGTTCAAACAGCTTCTCAATGTCTTCGGCTTTTGTAGAATCACAGACAACTGGCACACAGTTTCCACCCCTCTCCTTAACCTGCGTTGAGAACAAAGACGGACGGATCACAAATGGATGGCACCATCGTCAGCAAGACACTAATTTGTTAATGGATGTTTCTTCTGCCTCTCTACCTGACATCTGTCTGATTATATATATATATATATATATATATATATATATATATATATGTCCCTTTTCATCTTCCAACTCAAAAGTTCACCTGTGCAGCTGTTTCTTTCAGAGTCTTCTCCTGGCGCCCTGTGATGTAGACGGTGGCTCCTGCCTCCGATAGCTGGACAGCTATTCCCTTGCCAATGCCTCTGGAGGCCCCTGTTACTACACACACCCAGCCAGACAAGGACATTTTCTCTGGAGGAGGAAACAACAACCACAGCGACAATAAGCAGTAAGCTCAAAGACACCATGTAAAAGTACACCAGATGAATGGAGGTCTGTGTCTGTTAAATACCATCAGAGGTCAGCTGGGAAATAAAAAAAAAAAACTACACTATTGCAACATGGTTGCATAAATGAAGTGGCTACACACTGTCCACTTGAAATCTAGAGCTTTTTTTCCTTACACAACTGTTCACAGTTGACCCTGACATAATGATAAGAGTGATATCAGTGATCAGTGAACAGTCAGTGATAGGTTTAATGATGATATCATTCTTATGTAACGAGCTTTTTTTACTCATACTAAAAAACAACTTTGATGCTATAAGCACATGTTTTTCTCGTTCTTCTGATATCATTTTTTACAGTATGTAATTAGTTTTTGTTTTGTTTGAACAACAATATTGCTGCTGTCATAACGAAATGGTTGTAACAAGATAAGTTGGCATAACAAGAACCTCTCATAACGAGAAAGATTCAGTCAAAGCCTGAAGACTTTCAGGAGAACCTGACGACTGGTTTACTTTATTTGATTGAATTATAATTCTTTCTTATCAGACTCTGCTGTTATGCAACACAATAGATGGTAAAATAAACGTTTCAATCTATAGAATTCGCTCAATTGTGTGTGTGTGTGTGTGTGTGTATATATATATATATATATAAATAAATAAAAAAAACATTAATACCTTTTTAAACAGGAATGGCCGGAGCTGGTTTGTCAGGTGCGAGAGGTAGATCCGACGAGGAAACGAATCGGTTCAGATGTCACGGCTGCTGTGTGTGTGTGTGTGTGTGTGTTTTTATATCCCTGCGGCGCCTCGACCTGCAACAACGCGAGCTGTGTGACACACTACTGTTACAGAGGCCAGCGGGCAGCGTGCCGACCGAAACATCGCGAGAACACGCCGGGCGAGGCGGAGAGTCGTGGGAGTGTCCGGGGGACGCCGAGGACTCCCTGCCGATAACTTCCTCCTTCGCTTGAATGCGAGAGTCAATTCAACGAGCGTCAAATATTTCCTAAAAACGACCGGGAAAAGAGCTGCAGGTGCCGGGTATGAGCCACGCGCGGCCGTGTTAGTTACCTGTTTAGATAATATTCCGTTTTTCACTGAGTTGTGGGCTGTTGCTGTTTGGTTGATAACAGTTTATATAACGATGGGCCAGAATCAGGGAACTATCTTGCTGGTAAGTGTCGGTGTTGGTTGAATTTACAATAATTCACACATGGAGCCTATGATGGTGGCGATAATGATACTGATGGATGGTATTTAATTAAGTAGTTGCTAGTGGTAATGCATATATATATAATATTTTATATTTTCTGGCTGTGGCTGTGATTGCATCTTCATTTAACAGATATCTCTAATCACATCTTTATTAGTAAGGCTGAAGTTAGTAGTTTTGCCTTTAGTTTTTGTATGGAGCCCCCAATTAAAGATAGAATTTAAATTAAATGTATATTTAATTTCTTACTGGTGTTAAGAGATACCAAGGCTGTGTTTTTCAATATCTAAAACAAAGATATTACAATCAAATTAAAGATATTACTACAAAATGCAGTTTAGAACTAAAGTAGAGTAGACTAAAGTAGAGTAGAGTAAAGTAAAGTAGACTTGAAAAGCTATTTACTATATGATCAATTATTGAGTAACATGAATGCTGTTAGATGAAAGTGACTAAATGAATTGTGACACCCATTTTGGAGAGCAGTTAAGCAAGCAGGGAATTTTTTTTTGGTTAGGTCAGCCAGAGTACATAAGCACTGAGGTCAATGCTGAGATAGGCATATCGACTAGTGTTTTTCTTCTGTTTACAAGCACATCAGCTTGTTTAGAACTGCATGGGTTGCATCTCCAGCCCGGCACAGAACCGCTATCTTCCCAGGTGCAGCATCAATGTGATGAACATGAACAGCCAGAATCAAGTACTTAGAGGACATCAGGACTAACGGATGTTCAGATTATGTTAGGAGGAGACTATGAAAGATTTTTACCATACAAATCAATAAGTAAGTTTTAAACATATCTCTGAATCGAGCTTTGTAGCAGACCAAACCTGCAGTCCAATAACATACCATTTAAATTAGTAAAACATGTAGTTTTCTGGCTTTTTTCCTGATTTTACATTCCTGCTGTAGGCTATTCTAACCCTAACCCTACATTGATGGACTCTGGCTAATTTTAAAAATCTCAATTGGTCCAGACAGCTGTGGCAGGCCGTGCTCGACAGCAAACTCAAACTGATAGGAGTTAAAGGCGGTTTGACAGATGCTTTAAGTAGAGTTGTAGATATTTCATGGAGAGTTTTGTTGCTAATACCATAAGCTTAATGACAATTGACACCGTTCTAGATAAATCACTCCAATACTCAATACTGTTACTGTATCTCCATTTTAGGCTATTACTAACACCCCTGTTTTGATGTTGTTATCTTAAAACATTAACAATTCTTCCCATTCTGAAAAATATGAAAATGTGATTTTTAAGTCATCTTCCATGCCAGTGTCGTTCTGTTACTGGATGTACAAGTATAAAAAACCAACCCCAAATACCAAATCTTCATTGTTGGTATTGACTGTGGTGTGTCCGTTTTTTATTATAACCCTATTATAAATCAGCTTTTTCATATTTCCTTCAAACATTTTTCCATTTCTATTAATTTAAAGTCATTTACAGCAGCAAACGCTATTTGATAATTAGCAAAGTCAAATGCAGACAAAAAGAAATCCAGTTCTGTATTGGGATGCAAACAGAAAACCTTTAACTGGGCCATGCTGTGAGACTGCTCCCTGTGGCTGAGTGATGAATGAGTGATGTTTGTTTCTCCCTGTCATTAATTACCATCAGTCAAAGACAGCAGATGGCTTAAAAGCATCACCCTGCAAAGAGCTCACAGGGGTCAACTGACAAAACATTGTCTTCTGGGTACAGCGCTTCCAGGAAAAGGATCGAACAACAGTCTGGTCTGCAAATCAGCACAGTGAGGGTAAAAATCCAAGCAATCAAAATCCTTATTTTCTTTCTGTGAGGAACTATTCATAGGAAGATTACTGAGAGTGAAGATGCTCCCTGATCTGTAATTTACATCAGGTTTTGCTGCCACCAAGTGACTAATCTTTGATCAGTGTGTCTGTGTAGCCATTCCCTTTCCACGCTTGAAGCAGAAATGCTTCATTGCCCTCTAGTGGTGAAAAGAAATGACATTCACCCAGCTCTATCAGTCTGCCCCACCACAGGCCTTCCATGAATCCCAACATGAATACTGTATGTGAGGATGTCATATGGGGGACATGACAAGGTAGGAAAGAGTGTGTGCAGCTAGAGGGAACTAAAGGAGAAGAAGTTTCTGTTCTTAATTCTGAAGTTTGAGAGTGCCTTTCACAAGCAGCTGGCTTGGTGTCGCTGAGTCTGAGAAGAAACAGAGGGATAGCTACATCTTTAGATTGGCAGGTTTTACATAAACAGAGGAACGAGGCAGCAAAATAGGTCTCTTAAGACTTCATTTAAGTCCAAGCTAAGAAGTTTGATATGCATATACTATGTAAATGTATGTCAACTTATCAGAACAGGTTCAAAGATAGTTTAGCATACCAGGTCAAGTTTGAGTCTGTTGGTCGGTGTCTCAAGCTCAGGAGTGCCGGCTCTGTTGGTGTTGTGGGAGACAGTCTCTTACTGAGCGAGACACCTGTAGAAGACTCTTTAGAGCAGGTGCCTTTGGTTGGTTTGTCGCCAGATTTCAACTTCTTCCGTTTTCTTTGTGTGGCTGGAAACATACTAGTCCCAGAAAAGGACTGGAGATTGGGTGTATTTTCATGTTTTTACAGTCCTTCATACGGAAGACAAGTCCAAACAAAACAGATGTCACAACATTGTGCCTATTGAAACCTATGTTGACTTTGGGAATGTAAGTGTAAGGACGGTTGATTAATCCAAGAAAAAACAGATAATGAAGAGTTTCAGTCCAAATTCTGCAAAAAAACATCAGAACACATGGCAGGTTTATTTAAAAAGGCCAATATAATAAATACATTAGAAACTGCAGAAACTACAAACTGGTCCAGGGAACAACATATTGAAGTCAGACAGCACATATTAAGAGCTTAAAAATGGATTCAAATCTCCAACAACCCACTTCTTAAATAACTTGAACAAGCCTCAGTCCATAATTTTGAAATAATAAGGCATCCATAAAACAATCAGCATTCAACTATTAGAAATGAGGTACTGATTTAAGTATAATACTGCTTATTGATGGTTTAGATGTAAAACAAAAAATATCTGTAAATTCACACAGAGACAAACAAATTATCCTCTTTTTAATCTACTTGAACAAACTTTGGCCTGCATTTTCAGCAAACAAAACTCAGGCGGCACCTTCATTAAAAAATGACATTTAACAATTAAAATCATACAAATTAAAGTCAGTCATAAAATAAACAAACAGCAAATAGCAAAAATGGCTTTCACACACCCATTACACTCTAATAGGCATTCAAGTATTCATTTTAGGTACAAACAAATTAATTTACAACAACAAAACTATATCAGGTACATTATGAAATTTACTAAAGCAAAAATCCCCAAATAAACTCCAATAAATACCAGTTCACGCACTTTAAAGCACACCGTGTAAAAACAAATGAATTCAAGACAAAATGTGAACCAAAGAAAACAAGGTAAAATGTACTTGCTCCACCGGACAAGTTAAAGGCCATAAACAAAAAATCCTTCAGCACCGTGTGTGTGTTCACGTCATGTGCCACTCATCACTCAGCTGTTCAGTTAAATGAATCCATTCATGCATTTCTTCCCCACGATGCGTCCAACTCACCGCTCATAGTTCAAACATTTCACCTGAGAAGAAGAACCGTGGTGTCGGTGTGTTTCAGGCTCCTCAGGCCGGCCAAGAGCAGGAGCCTCAGGTCCAACTACAACTGCACTGAGACCAGCTGTTAAAATGATTAAAGGTCCCAGTATCGATCAGCTCCGGCGGTACCGGTTCTTATATCGGCACTTTGTAACGTTTTGGTGTGGTTTGTGATCAGCTGCAGCCTCTCCTCTGCTCTCTGTGTCGGCCTGAGCTCCTCCAGCTGGGATCCTTACTGTCAGTCAGCCAAAACTTTATTAATACACCTGTTCAACACGCAGAAACACGTGGACAGGTAGAAAAGCTCTGCTCCCCTGTTACAGTAGAGTAAATTGTGATAAATTCATGTTAAATTACAATTTACACTACTGTAACATGGATTCAAGGTTGATTTTACAATACAGGTTTGTATAATGAAATGCAGTTGTAGCCCCCTCCATGCTACATGCACAGAACATTTCTAAACAGATATTCTAATATTTAAATAAGAAGAAAAAATAAATAAATAAAATTCATAAATTTAATCATTTGGGTGCTTTCAACTGTTTGTTTGTTTTGATTCTGCCTTTGCAAAACAAAATTAAAAAAGTGACTTTTATGCCTGGTCAAGTGAAAGGTTAATTTACTTGTCCGAAGGACAAATGCCTGAAAAAGTTAATGTTGAGCCTTGTATGGAAACACAGGAATCAGATCATTTTTACAGGGTTTACAACCAAGTACATACATATCGTCAAATAAAAAGACATCAAATATAAAACTCTGCCTTTACAATGAAATTATCAGAAAAGGCATTAAGGTGGAAGAAGAAAATTTTAAGGTTTTATCAGGAAAACTAAAGTAAAGGTTTAAAATATCAAAATGATAAACAATTACAAAAAAGACTGTGTAGAAATGTCCATATTTTAGAAAGTGGTGCGTCTATGGGTGCATGTTTTATATGGCAAACCACATTTGCGCAGCTTAATACATAAGTATACTGTCCAAAAAACTGTGGAGTCTCAGTTTGGACCAGTCTGCTTTTTTCTGTTGTACCTCTTCAGCTAAGAAGGTACAGCAGGAAGGGAAATCCTGTTAAAGTCTAAGTACTTTGTTTACAGAATAGAATCCTTGTAGTATTCTCCAAATTATACATTTAACATGGTTTGGCTAAATCTTGGCAACGCAATCCAAAATTACATAGCTGATTTTGCATTTGAGCAGACAGGAAAGTTGGGAGAATCATGTTGAATCACATTGAACCTGTTTGTGTTCAATAGACTTTACCGTAACAAAGTAGTCATTGACCTCTTGAGTCACTAGCAAGATTAACCAGTGTTGTGTGTTGAACTCATGTTTGTCCAACAGCTTGATGGCTCTCAAAGCCAGTCTGAAGATAGGAATATTTGGCATCAGAAGGAGGACCTCCTCTGCAACTCTGTAGCCTGCAAAAAAAAAAAAAAAAGTATAAGAAAACGATTAATACAGAAACAGTCACGGCAAAAAGGGTCAACCACTAATTATACATCACAAAAACATCCCTGACGAGTACAGCTGTCAGCTTTTTCATTAATCTGATGCTCACCATTGAGACTCTCGACGCAGCGTTTAGCGACGTTTGTCTGGAGCTTGTCTTTGAGAAGGTCCAGTTTCTCAGGAAAGCTCCTCGGTGCCACCTGGGCAAAGACGAAGTCAATCTCGAAAATAACAGGAACACAAAAAACAATTAAGACACATGCAAACTAAAGTTTAACTGAGGCACACTGCAGACTGTACAGTTCTTCAGAGTTTGATCACAAGGACGTACGCCTCTTCAACGACAACAATACTGTCAGTCACTTGTGCTAGGGAGAAAAATGAACTTTGACTTGTATGCAGTGAATATGGCTCTCATATGGCTTGCACTCATATGGTTAGCCCGTATGCCTTTGACGTCCTCCTGAGCTGTAAGCTTCTAGTAGAAAAAGGTGAAGAATTTCTTTCTTTCCGGAAAGCCGCGTCTGACGCGGAGGGCATTAATATCGGCTTCTGTCAAAACAGCACACATTCATATGAGAGGAACATCTATTCTTAAATACGTAACTATGCTCTGAACTCCATGCACTTTCAGAATTTATGGCACGCAAATCACACTTCAAAAATACTAATCTACTGTGAAAAACAAAGTTTGAATCACATATTGTGAACCACATTAGTTGAAGTCATGAGCCACGTGCTCTCACAATTGAGGAAAGAAGCTGTGCAGTCTGCTTCTCCGTCTCTCATCCAAACCCCCTCTCCACGTTCATTTCCACAGTAAAGAAAACATTTACGCAATCATTGTCAACGCTTTCATCACTTTTACGGGAACTGCCTTCACAACATATACTGTAAACATTGGAAGACATGGTGGATACCCTTTTATGGGCTGCAAATATTAGCTTTTGCAAAGAGTTTAATATCTGTGTCTCTTTCATAGTTTTTGAGAGCAGTTTACGGCGTTTGTAAGTATTCAGAAGCTAACAGCATGTAAGCGTTTTAAGTGTTGTAGCATGTATCTCCAGAGTGATATTTTATGGTGTATTTTTAGAGCATTTGACCACAGACAGGACACAATATTGTGAGTACATGGTATGTAATGTACACAGTACTACTATATAGCCTACAGAATGCTAGGCCAACAGAGGAGCAGAAGAATAGATTGTTATTATTATATACAGAAGTTTATATTTACAAAAAACATATAGTGTAAATTATTTTTTTATTTTGATTATTAGTATTATTAATTTTATTATTTTTTTATTTTAATTTAATCAGATTTTTCCAGTCTATATTTTGATGTGGCCGTGTGAAGCTATTAAAAACACAATTCATTTTTAATTATTTTGTTATGGTTTATTTTTTTACCCATCATGGACGGATCAGCATCAGGACTGACTATGATAGATAGACTGAATGGTATCATGGCACACACAAAGTGTAATATTCTTTAGCCTCCTGCCTGTAAGGGGGTTGGACCTAATATCTAAATATTTGCCAAGCAGTCTGACCTTGACTGATTTCTCTCTGTATGCCACCACCATGTTTGCTAGATAAATAAAAAAATCTGCAATACTGCTACTAATTAACTTTTCATGAACTCGGTCTGTGCACCAAATTGTGAATTTAACAGTTTTTGTCTTTTTAATTTTCTCATACACTTGTAATTCACTTTAGTTTATATAGTTGGAAAGATGTGCCAACCTTTCATAAGCAGCTTTTAGCTTTTTGTAAGGGTAGTTACTGGTTTGCACATCCTTTTTTACACGCCACCCCCGCACATCGATCATTCAGTGCTGTATAAGAAGCAGTACGACTGCTGATAGAAAAGGACAGTTCAATACAAACCGTGACAAACCGTGCGATGGCTGCAGGTTCTCACTTCATGTGGATTCCCCTCCTTCTCTTGTGTGTCTTTGAAGCCTCTGACAACAGACATGGTAAGAAACAGTAATCCATCCATACTGCACTCAGTTAGTAAGCAGTGAATAGAATTAGAATATTTCAAGCTCTTTCAGCTGATTGTTAATGTTACTTTTTCCCTGTTTTCTCAGTGTATCAGGATGTGAGTACTCTCACTGATCGTACAGGAAATTCAGAGGTGGACCGCATCATTCAAAAGATCCCAGTGAGTCCCGCAAACTGCGATTTATTGAGTGAGATAAACAAATTTATATAGCAAATTGGGTAATCCTCATAATGCTGTCTTCTACCCTGTTGACTTCAGATAATCCTACCAGATGGAATTGATCCCAAGAATATAAATGTAACGGTATGTAAAAAATATTTTTTCAGCTTATGAATGTCTCCTGTACTTTACTGTTATTGTGACATTACCAACATTAAACCTTTATCTTTTTGCTAATTGATGTACTTCTTTTAACCAATCTGATATATTTTGTTCCTTCACAGTCAATTACTATCAAAACTTGTACTGGTGAGTGGTTCTTTATACTTAACAATATGTGCATGTCAAACAAATTATAATAGGTGGACTACACTAAGTAGCAGTCATTTATATATAATAATTAATAATGTTGACAAAGTGCTAAAAGTTAAGTCTGTGGAGGAAACTAAAATCTCTGTTCATGTCTAGTGCAGATGAGAGTCGGCAATTAAATACCTGGACATGATATTCAATTTCTTCATGAAGCTTATTGCTTGCAAGCAAGAGCCATCATCAGCATTACACAGATATGACTGAAGAGAGGCAGTCTCTCCTCAGTTCTTATACTTTAAGAATAACACACATACAACAATAACTCTAACATTCTATCAAAGCACACATGATCTCACCCGAGAAATACAGTTTTGACCTTTGACCTCGATACCCTCCCTCCTGTCTGTATAAACAAGTGAGGTATACCATCTGCACCTACTCCCTAACATGTTTCACTATCTGGCGATTCGTTTCTCATGCGTAAGAACAAAGAACAACCGTGTTCCTTTGTGCACAAGTTATTCAGACACAAGAAGAGGGCCTCCCAGGTTTAACTCTTTTATGATGAGTTTTCTCATCTTTGGTTTCACAACAACTTATAATGTATAATATCATGGTGGATAAATGTAACCTTATTGGAAAACACATCATTATAACAAGAATTTCCCTTACAAGTCGCACATTGGAAATGCACACAATGGTTAGGAGTGACACTGCTAACATGCCTTGACAGATGTGAAGGAACAGCTGACACTGCTGAACAGGCAGCTTCAGCAGATGACTCTCCGCAACAGTCAACTAGGTGAGTAGTCATCCTGTTATGTTAGAAGCTGAGTTATATCACCAGTTTGGACTGGTTGGACTGTTGTGCTGATGTAACCTGCACTTTTTTTGTCAGATACTGAATCCTTTGGCTTGAGGAGGGAAGTCAGACTGCTGAACCTGCAGCTTGCTGCGTGCAGTTCGACAGCCACAGCTATAACAGGCTGTAAGCTTTTGATTGTAAATCGTACTCTACATATGTATATGGCACATGATACACTTGGGACAACATAAGCCACTGTTTAACGGTATCTGTAATTCCTTGACAGCTTATGTAACCCAGTTGCAGGACAAAATGAAACAGCTCCTGGAGACATTTGACAGTGACATGTTTCTGAGTAAGTTTACCTGACTTGGAGTTAACCCTTTCCTATTTTGTCTATTGCTTTTGAGCACGTCACAATTTCTTTAGATTTTTTATAACATGGCAAAGCAGAGTTTTGGTTTCATCTAACATTAATGTTTTTTTATAGTTCTGAAAATCATTGCCCTCAGCAGGGAGTTGAAAACATTACAGAAGAAGATCGAACATGCTGCTAATTCTACTGAAACAACAGCTGAAATCGGAGGCGAGTGTTGTTTTATTGCTCTACATTTGCTGGCAATGTCTTGTTTACCAATTTAGCAATATACTCTTCTGTTACTGTGTATACAACAAAGTTTGTTTGAACTTCTGTGAGAATGGCTCTGTTAGCATTAGGTAAATGTCTTTGAATTAAAATGCTTCATATCTCAACTCTCAGTGCTGCAGAGAGAGCTGTTGGAGAAAACCAATGAACTGAATGTAAAGACGCAGCAGATTGAAAGAAGCCACACAAACTCACCACTGAGTAAGAGTGTTTCATTTTTAATTACAATATATTTGTACCATCAGTGACGTTTCAAGATTTTCATTGAAGATGCTGTTCCATTTTGATTTGTACAAACTTTATATATACATATTTATTTATGTATTTGTGCATGTGTGTGTATGTGTGTTCAGTTCTTCAGATCATCTCACTGCAAAATCAGATCTGGGATTTGGAACAGGCGGAATCAAGAGGAGGAGAAACTAGTCTTCAGCCCAGCAGGAGAATTCTGGGTAACCTGCTGCCCACTTGCATGTTAGGCTATGGTTAGGCTATGAAAACACTTTTGAGACAAGAAACAACACATTCTTCCCTTTATAGATTAAACGTTCAATTCATAAATAGAGCACATCATTGCTCAATTCATCCATCTTTTTTGCATTTTATGTGTGTGTTTGTGATTTTGCTTCATCCCTTCATCAGCTTTACAAGGACAACTGGACAGGAAGATCAGTGAGCTGCGAGGCAAAGGAGACACACTCTCAGCTAGTCAGTACATCCCTCTACTCCTGTCAATGTTTTCTTTATAATTAACAACGTGAAAGGTTCTGGATCTAACGTTTCCTGACACACATATTCTCTGCTGGTCCTCCAGTTCTGGAGCAGATTTCTGTGCACAGTAAGATCACATTGATGCAGAAGCTCTTAAGTGTCCACATTGAGAGATCCAGAACTAACGCTGCTGGTGAGTCCCTATACTTTGTGTCAGGAGATCTCACAGTATTGTAACTCCTGTCTCCTATCTTGGATGTGACGTACTTTATACTAGTAAGGCTCCACTTTGGTTTCTTTGTCAGATTACCAGAGGCAATGGAGGCAAAAAACTGACCTCCTTAAAAGAAAGATTTTACAGTTGAATCATGAGGAGAGTAACACAGAACTTAGTAAGTGTGCAACTCAACAAAATCCACTTTTTTTATTGTTATTGTTGTGTTTACTTAAGCATTTATTTGACATCCTATCATATCCTCTTTGTCCAGCCAAGGAAATTTTGGTGTTGCAGGCCGAGGTTGTCCATTTTAGACAGTTAATCGAAAACGCGAAGAAGGTGACTAATTCCCAACTTCAAGGTGAATGAGCCTGCAGCTCTATGAAACTTGATTTACTTAAATGTATTAACTTGAAAGTCACACTTGTGCATGTCTAATGTTGATGATGTCATGATTATGAAATTATAAACTATAAACCAACAGCAAAGTCAGAAAGGCATAAATAGTTGTTTTTTTTCTTTTTCTTTTTTCTTCCTAGAGCTCAGAGTTATTTTGGAGGAGGAAAAGAAAAAGCAAGCAAACTTAGAGAAACAACTGGAGGAGGCAGATTATACCCAGGCACATCTGAGTAAGTATGGGTATGAAAAAGAGAGATAAAATGTAATTCAAAATTCAATTTAATTCAAAATGACTGTGTATTGACTTTGGAAACCAAATCTTAAAAAATACTGCTGATTCTACCCTTAAAGCAAATTAAATCTTGAATATCGGCATTCTATTTTAAATGTTGTGTTATCTCCACAAGGAAAAAAAAACAACAAAGCAAATGTAACAGAATATATATCACCTCCAAAAGTCAAGGTCCAAACATTGAAGTCTTTTTTCTTACTTTGAAAAGTCATGAAAGTCATCAACATAATGAGAGAGTTGAGAGAGCAGCAGGCAGACAAGCAACACCAGACGACATCAAGTCAAGCCACCAGTGAGTCTTCCTCTACTACTTCTGTTGTTAAAGTCAGGCGTAAAAACAGCTGATAAATGCCAAAAACAGGTGGCATAAACATTTGGTGGCTCACACTTACACAAATCTCATACATTTCATTGTTTTAAACCAGCTCTTCAGACACTGCTTCAAGCCAAAGAAAGGGAATATGCCAAAGCTCAGGCTGAAATAAATGGTGAGTCCATTTAAAACTGCTCTGAAAACTTCAAAGCTGACACAATTTCAGGTAAGTGTTTTGATGACCTGGTGTCCTCTTTCTGTACAACAGAGCTGCAGAGGAAACTGCAATCAAAGACTAAAGAATGCTCTGGATTTGAGGAAAGATATGAACGTAAGTTGTAAACATGAATTCAGCTGAAGGTTCTGATGAGTCATGTTTTAGTGTCAGGTCTGATTTGGTTTCTGTGTGTTTCTTTCAGAGGTAAAGACTGAACTTGAACAAAAGATTGTAGAACTGAACAGAGATGGGGACACCAAAGCAGCACTCGGTGAGTAACGTTGTAATGCAATTTTGGCAACCCCCCACAACCCCATACGGCACAGGGCATTATTCACTTTATAGATGAAATCTCTCCTGCTCAGGTTCTCTGGTAGTTTGTTTCCAGAGTATAAGCTGTGTAGTGATGTTTGCTTTGTTTCTCTGAGTCAGTTCTGAACGTGATAAATCTGCATGATGAGCTGAAGACTCTGAGGGACCTGATCTCCACCACACAAGACCCAGAGAGGATCACAGGTGAGTAACAGTGGTCACAGTGAATCTTTGACACTGCAAAGTGCATCTGTATTAATACAATATTTTGTCTGGCATTGAGAAATGTCTGTTCTTTGCTTGACTCTTGAAACAGGTTGAAAGAAATGCAGATTTTTCACTAGGTTTGACTTTTTTGTTTCATCAGTGTATCACTGTTTCTCTCTGTCTGCTCACAGAGCTGCAGAGGCAACTGGAAGGGAAGCAAGAAGAACTGAACTCCAAGACTGCAGACATAGAGAGAGTGATTGCTGACCCAAAAATAAGTGAGCGCATTGATTTGATCTGAGTCACTGTTTATGACAGAAGCAACTAAGTAACTGAAACACAACAAAAATGTATTCAATATTCATCATTAAGCACCGTTCAGAGTCTAAGACTTATGAAGGTCTAGAGTCCGACCATGTTTACATGCAGATTCTTTTGACGTGTGTGTACTATTGAATCAAGAGAGGAGGAAGCATTTACAAGTTTAGAGTCAGGTAGACTGTCAAAAGTGGCACTATTTGCTAAATAAAACAGAATGATATTTACAGAATGAAACATCAAATCAGAGGATCTTATTAGTTATTTAGTTGGTGGTCCCTTCTCCTTTTTGGTCTTTTCTGACAGTTTTCCATGTAGAGTTTAGTCCTTGTTATAATGCCAGTGGTTTCTGTGCATGATTTTAATTTGATTTAGAATGCAACTTGAGGTCGTAAGAGTGTGAAAAAATAGAGACCAGTCAGTACTTGTTGTTAACAGACTCAGTCAAAGTCACTGCGTCTTTGTTTGTTTCAGTTTTAACAGTCATTGAGCTGCAGAATGAAATATGGGACCTTCAAAAACAGGGTGTCAATGAGACCACTAGTGGCCGTGTAAAAGGTCAGTCTTATTTAAAATATCACCTTAACAATTCACTATTTGACACTATTTAACACTCTGAAATTTCAAAATATAATCTACATTAAAGACTATTTTCTTTTTTCCCAGAATTGCAAAACAGAGTGGATGGCCTCATCACTGAAATAGACGACAACGAAAACACAAAACTGAGTGAGTTTGAAATAATTGTGTGAAATTCTGCACAGTCTTATTAAAGAATATTTTGTAGTATACTACATTTTGGTCCTCTCTGTTGTGATGTGCTTCAGTACTGAAAATCCTGACGCTGCAGAGTCAGGTGGAGCAGCTGCAGAGACAGTTGTCAGGCCTCCAGGTGTTACAAACCACTCAGGCAACCCGTAAGTATCTCTTAATGATTCTTTACAAACCCCCTGATCTCCACAACATGAGCGCCATTTAGAGTCAAAGGGTGTACAACTGGTTGCACTGAACTATATCACAAAACAGCAGACAGTGAAAGTTAAGTCAAGGAAACAAGCAAGTTATCACCTGACGCAAAGGATGAAGTGTTTCTTTGTGTTGCAACATTTTGATTTGTCTCAGAGCTCAGAAATGATCTTACAACTAAGAGGAAAGAGCTGCAGAAATATGCCAGCGAGCTCAATGAGAAGAATCAGACAAACGCCAGGTTGAGTAAGTAAAAAGGCAACATCATGTCTACATTCATTATTGAGAAATAGTCTGAAATATATTTATTTTTAATATGTTATTTCGGTGTTTCTCAGTTCTTGCTGTCACTGATCTGCACAACCAACTCAGAAACCTGGAAGGAGAACGACACAGTGATAACACAATATCTTCTTTAACAATCACTCGTAAGTATCTCATTTCCCTTTTACTGAAAGTTTCTCAATCCTCTACTGATATTTTTTATGAATTCACTTCACAAAAATTTGCTGTTTGATAACGTTAAGCAATACTGACTTTTCTAGAGCTGAGGGAACAACTGAAGGCAAAAAAGGCGGGGCACTTCCGAGATCAAGCTAAGATCAAGGGTAAGCTGTGAACCCTTGGTCTGATTGTTAAGTACTTGAGTTACTGTGAATAAACCTTGATTGACTTTAAATAAATACAAATTTAAATCAGTCCTTCAGACTCTGCTCCAAGCCAGACAAAGGGAACATGCCATCGCTCAGGCTGAGGTCAGAGGTGAGTTGATTTTTTTCACAATAGTCATAACTAAGACTGCTCTGAACCTTTGATGACCTGGTGTCCTCTTTCTGTACAACAGAGCTGCAGGGAAAACTGCGATCAAAGACTAAAGAATGCTCTGGATTTGAGGAAAGATATGAACGTAAGTTGTAAACATGAATTCAGCTGAAGGTTTTGATGAGTCATGTTTTAGTGTCAGGTCTGATTTGGTTTCTGTGTGTTTCTTTCAGAGGTAAAGACTGAACTTGAACAAAAGATTGTAGAACTGAACAGAGATGGGGACTCCAAAGCAGCACTCGGTGAGTAACGTTGTAATGCAGCATTGGCATTATCGCCTCAGTACAGTACATTAGTCCTGCTCAGTTTCTCATCTGATAGTTTGTTTCCAGAGTATAAGCTGTGTAGTGATGTTTGCTTTGTTTCTCTGAGTCAGTTCTGAACGTGATAAATCTGCATGATGAGCTGAAGACTCTGAGGGACCTGATCTCCACCACACAAGACCCAGAGAGGATCACAGGTGAGTAACAGTGGTCACAGTGAATCTTTGACACTGCAAAGTGCATCTGTATTAATACAATATTTAGTCTGGCATTGAGAAATGTCTGTTCTTTGCTTGACTCTTGAAACAGGTTGAAAGAAATGCAGATTTTTCACTAGGTTTGACTTTTTTGTTTCATCAGTGTATCACTGTTTCTCTCTGTCTGCTCACAGAGCTGCAGAGGCAACTGGAAGGGAAGCAAGAAGAACTGAACTCCAAGACTGCAGACATAGAGAGAGTGATTGCTGACCCAAAAATAAGTGAGCGCATTGATTTGATCCTCTGTGTCCTAAGCAAATAAGTAATTGCAGGGCTAAAGAGTTTCTAGATGGCACTGAGGTAACTTAGGTAACTTCAGCTAATAACGTGGACTTTTTGTGACAAGCTCCCAGTCTGTACCAGGGTAAAACTGTGTTTTAACCACATAATTGTAAGGTCATTTGGGAACTAATTGCTAAATAAAGAAAAATGCTATTTACAGAATGAAACATCTAATCAAAAGATCTTATTAGTTGTTCTATTGGTGGTGCCTTCTCAATTTTGGTCTCCTCTGACAGTTCTTTTTAAGTTTTCCATGTAGGGCTTTGTTCTTGTTGTCATGCCAGTGGTTTCAAAGTCACTGCATGTTTGTTTGTTTCAGTTTTAACAATCATTAAGCTGCAGAATGAAATATGGGACCTTCAGAAACAGGGTGTCAATGAGACCACTAGTGGCCGCGTAAAAGGTCAGTCTTATTTAAAATGCCAATTTAACAATTCAGGGTGACACTATTTGACACTCAGAAATTCCAAAATATAATCTAGATTAAAGACTATTTTCGTTTTTCCCAGAATTGCAAAACAGAGTGGATGGCCTCATCACTGAAATAGACGACAACGAAAACACAAAACTGAGTGAGTTTGAAATAATTGTGTGAAATTCTGCACAGTCTTATTAAAGAATATTTTGTAGTATACTACATTTTGGTCCTCTCTGTTGTGATGTGCTTCAGTACTGAAAATCCTGACGCTGCAGAGTCAGGTGGAGCAGCTGCAGAGACAGTTGTCAAGCCTCCAGGTGTTACAAACCACTCAGGCAACCCGTAAGTATTTCTAGCAAGTCTTTACAAATCCCTGAACATACAAGCAAATCCTGACCTGGTGCTGAAGTTGACTGTAAGATTGTTATTATCTTAGCCTGATCTTGTACATTTAACTAATACGTGTGTTTTGACTTCTTGTCTCAGAGCTCACAGATGATCTCAACACAAAGAAGAATGAGCTGCAGAAATATGTCAATGAGCTGAATGAGAAGAATCAAGCAAATGCCAAATTGAGTAAGTAAAGAGGGAACATGGTGTCTACATTCATAGTTAAAGAGAAATAGTCTGAAATGTTTCCCCGTATTGTGTGTTCTTTGTGTGTTCCTCAGTTCTGACGATCACTGATCTGCACAACCAACTCAGAAACCTAGAACAGGAAAAGCACAATGAGGGCCAAACCACTACTGCTACAATTACTAGTGAGCGTCTCACTTCCCTTTGACATTATTGAATTCATGCATTAGCAGTCGCTCCTTATTAAGCTGAATCATATGTGACTTTTTCTAGAGTTGAGAGAGCAACTGAAGGCAAAAGTAGAGGAGCACTCTCGTGATCGGGCTGAGATCAAGGGTAAGTTATGAACGAGAACGTGAAGGTTTCTGCAACAAGAAAGAAAAAAGAAAATTTAAGTTGAATACAAATGTGTTTTTTGTACTAGCACTGCAAAAGCAACTGAACCAGACCGAGGCACAGTGTTCCAATTTTGAGCAGAAACTTAAAGGTGAGGATCGTCTTTGTTGTCAAGTGATTGGATTTTGTACTGTACAGAGAGGACATGACATATTCATGGTATTACTGGTTTCCATAAACAGTGCACCAAGCAGCTTTAGAGATGAATCTGACGATGAACTGAAAAGCACAGAGAATACCAATACCAAGCAAACTTATTTCTCTGGAAAGTTAAAGCATTAATAGGTGTTTTTTTTACTGTTCAATAAAAATTGAAGAGCCAAAGATTGCTTACAGGGGGAGCTAGAAAAAACTTAAATAGGAGGGTGCGGTAATCTTTGGTAAAATAGTCATCTTAATGATTGACAACATGGACTGGCAGAAGTGTAGAAGGGTTTTGAGGCATTTGTATTAATGTTTGTAGTTTCAAAATGTTATTTCATCAGTACTGGGGAAATGATTCACCACCTGAACAGTAAACATTGATATGTTCATTCAGGGGCAGAAGTGCTTCTTTAACCTGTCAAACAGTTTAACAAGCAGGGTATTAATCTGGAGGATCTTCTTGTATGACAGGATCATCTTCATTGAGATGATATGAAATGTGTGTGTTATGGACAGTGATTGGTTCATGATCTTTTGGCTGCACAAGTGAAAGTGAATGATGAGGATGATAATGGGGGGGCAACCCCGGCGAGATCCTGAGACAGAAAATCTTGCTGAGCAGATGTTGCCTGTCAGAACCACAACTTTTGTTCACTCTCCTCAGATCATCCTATTTAAAGTGTTTAAATGTTGTATCTTGTTCTGTGAGCTCAACAGTTTCAAATGTGTCCTTGTAGATCTGCAAAATGACCTGGATACCAAATTGAAAGAACTGCAGTCCAAATCTGACACTGTTACTTCACTTGGTGAGTGGTGGTGCTGTGTTACTTTTTTGCTTAAACTGTTATTATTGTATTATTACTAATGTAATTTCTGACCCATTACATCTTCCCTGCCCACTTATGTGTGAGTTGAAGTTTAGTTTTTGTGACACTATACTGTTTTTCCTAGTTCCTGTGAAGAAATTGGAATAGGTGGAAAGATTCATCAATATCTTGTTTGGGATTTGCTATTTGTCAAAATCAGATCATGGGAGTTTGCGCATCCAGTATACATGTGTTTTGTAGACTTGGAGAAGGCTTACAACTGTTGGGGGTACTGCGGGGTATGATGGATCGGGTACCGGGGCCATTGTTATGAGCCGTCCAGTCTTTGTATAACCAAAGTAAGAGCTGTTTCCTTATGGTCAGTGCAAAGTCAAACATGTTTGACAAGTTTAGAAGGTGCAGACAGGGGGAGGAGAGAGTCCGGTTTGGGATATGCAGAATTGCGTCCCGGCTCTTACAAGATGATGTGGTTCTGTTGGCTTCATCAAACATTGACCTTCAGCACACACTGGGGCTGTTTGCAGCTGTTTGCAAAACAGTATATTTCTCCCTCTGGGTTGGGAGTGAGTTACAGCTCCAAGCAAAGGAGTTAAAGTATATCCGGCTCTTGTTCACGAGTGAAGGTCAAATGGAGCCTGAGATGGACAGGCGGATTGGTGCGGCGTCAGCGGTATCGGGGTTATGGTCGTGAGCTTTGGGTAGTGACCAAAAGGATAAAAAATGAGGTTTCTCTTTAGGGTGGTTAGGCTCACCCTTTGAGATAAGGTGAGCAGCTCAGACATCTGGAGGGAGCTCGGAGTAGAGTCACTGCTCTTTTCCCTCAAAAGCAGCCAATTGAGGTGGTTCGGTCTGTTCTTTAGTCTAACTGCTTTTAAATCTGGTTCTTTCAGCTCTGCAAGTTTCTACGTTAACCCTGCAACTGGAGGAGCTAAAGAGACAACTACAAAACACTGACTCTGAAACCAAGATTAAAGGTCAGAGTGTGTGTGTGTTTCATTGCCACTATTTTCCGAGATATTTAGTGTACATGTTGTTTAAATTTAGTACGCCAAAGTGTACTGTGCAGCTTAGTGACAGAAGAACATCTGACCAATGATGTGTGCAATTATTCCTAATAAGGCATGACGAACAAAGGAAAAACAAGTTTAAAAAATGTTTTTGGTTTTGTTCTGCAGAGCTTCAAAAAATTATAGATGAGAAAACGAATGAGCTGGCCAAAAAAACAGAGGAGCTAAAAGAAAGAAGTGTTCAACCACAAAGACGTGAGTAGAATGTGATCAGCAACCCACTGAAAGAATCATCTTCAATTATCACATATATTCAATACAGGAAGTTATACATGCTAGAATATGATTATTAATGCTTAATGCTTCTTCCAGTTCTACGGATTGTTGAAATACAAACAGAGATTGAGAAACTGACTTATGTGGCAACAAATGAAACAGATTACAATAAGATTAGAGGTGAGTGACAGAAACATATCTTGACTAGAACAGTAACAATGTATAAGCACATTTGAATAGATTAAAAAACAATACCCATGCTTGTGTTCTCTTGTATGCAGCTCTCCAAGACCAAATGAATCGTTTTATTAATGGAATTCAAGATGAAAACAATGAAAATACTAAACTGAGTGAGTCATCAACAGTAAAATGTATTTGTTCCATCATTATTGATCTTGTATCCACTGAATTTACCTAATACAGCATTTCTTCTGTTAGTGTTTCAAATCCTGGCTCAACAAGATGAAATAGCGAGACTGAAGAAGCAAGAACAGACTCAGATACAAGCAGAATTGAAGAGAATTAAAGGTGAGAAGCAGTACAAAGTCTAATTTATTCTGAATGCTTTTTCATACATTTTGAAGAAATAAAGCCTCCATTCTGTCCTACTCCAAGATCTGGAGAATGAACTGGAGGACGTCAGAAATCAGATAAAAGAAAAGACACTGGAGATGGACTCAAGTGGTATGAGGATTGCTAAGTTGAGTAAGTGTTCTCCTCAGCTATGGACAGAAAGATTTATGCATGAAATGGCATTAGAATACTAAAAGTAGTTTGTTTTGTCTTGTTTTTTTAGCGGCTGAGATTTTGGAACTTCACAAGAAAATCAGACCACTGGAAGCTGAGATATCATATCTCAAAGAAGCAAATGCTGAGAACCTCGAAGGTAAAGAACAAAATTAAGTAATACATACACAGATTTTTACCAGTCGTGACAGGGTGTGGCTGTATCCCAGTTTCAACAATTATTCCCGTCCACTGATCCAGTGCAATCTAGATAACATTCAACCATTATTATAACAACCAACAACAGCAACTAACACTAGAGACCATCTTGCAACGGGTTCACACTAGCCGCGATGCCAAATTGGTGCGTATCGTGCAATGGAACACATGACAGAAGAGGATGAGTTAGGTGAAACAGGTGAACGGTTTGCTCCCGCTTGCCGCACACAAAGGGAGGCACGCACCTTTATTAACAGGGAGGTCTTGCAGCAATCTAACAGCATCATAAATTACATTTATATAACATCAATCAACATTTTTTATTTTGGCTCTAACCAAGGGGCAACCTCTGGGTCTGAAAAGTAAAGATAATGCAGAAGTGCCTTCAACCTGCATTCTTTTTAATGGCCCGCAGGTGGGTTGCGACTCCACTAGCTCCAAAATAGAACTCCCTGATTCCTACCCACCTACTTCCGTCGCCTTTGCTCGGACCACGCCCATCTTTGAACTTGGCCTTCATTGTGATCTCAACTACACACCTGGAAAGTTTTGGGACTGCGTCTTGCATGGCTGGGAAGCTATCAAGTTAACAAAATCTGGCCACAGACATATCAACACACACACACACACACACACACACAAAGGTGAAAGCATTACCAGCCACATGCTGTCCTGGCTGGTAATGATACAGCTGACATAGAATACACATACTAAGATAGTATTATAACATGTTATCAATTTTAGAAATAATTTAATTTATCTTTTTTCAATACATTTTGACACAACGCTCTGGATATTATTGGAAATGTATGGATCACACGAATCTCTCATGACATGTGTTCCATTGGACCATACACAAGGTTTTGGCATCGTAGCTGGTGTGATCGCATCACACAATGGTCTCTAGTTGCTTCATGATTTTGTATTCCATTCATTTTAAATCTTTTTCAGAGCTTCAAAAGAGACTGGAGTTGACAAAGAGGCAACTGCAAGACAGTGAACTTCAACTCAAGGAAGCAGATGCAAATAATTTTAACTCAAGTATGAAAAGTTCTTATTTGCTAATGTTTCATCTCATGTTGTTTGTTTCCTTCAAGCACAAAGTAACACTGCATCTGTCTCTGTCTCTGCTAGTAATGGAGATTGCTGATCTGAGGGCACAACTGAAAAAGGCTCAGAAACAGGCATCTAAAGTTCATGATACCAATGGTTTGTCAATCTGTTACTTTCCTGCTATTGTGTGTCTGTTGTCATCCAACACATTATTTCTTACCACTTGCTAGAAGAGATCGTGTAAATATTCATAAAACAAACATGTCATGACTAAATCATCAGTCTGTTTGGTAAAACGTAAATTCTGGAATGTTTCTTTTTGTTTTTTCCTGCAGTTGTGATTATTTTTTATCTTCTCTCTCAGAATTGGAAGAACAAATACAAACACAACAAAGAGAGAATAGAAAACTTGAAAACTCAAATAAAGGTATGTATTATTTTATATTATATTATCAGTAGTATCATTAAATACTTTGTATTTACCGTACAAACAAAAGTGTGGATTTGATCTCTCTAACTCTCTGCAAGAGAGAGAAATGTATTTCCCAAACTGTTGAATTAGTCCTTTAAAACATGTTTTTGACACTTCTGATACACGTTAATGTTTCACCCTCCTTCACACTTGCAGACCTAAAGCAAGAGGTCAAAGAGCTGAAAATGTGCTGCAATGATGCCAACACCCAGTGCAACAGTGAGATCCTCACTGTGACCTTATTATCACTCAGTCATCTGATGTAGTTTTTGAACTGAATATTTCATCAAACAGATTTACAAAGACAACTGCAACAGAGCCAAGAGGATGCAGATCGCCTGCAGCAGCAGCTGCATGAAAAGGATGCCACGCTTAAACAGCTGCAGCAGGAGCTAGAAGAACAGACCAAGAAGAATAACAAACTGCAAGACGACTACGACAGTACGTTCACCTCTCTGTCCAGAGACAAAATAAGTGCATTCAGTCTATATATACTGGAGGAAAGGTAATAGTTAACTTAAAGCAACCAGTGTAATGATGGGATCTGTATCCTTGAGATTCAGTGTGTCATTTGATGTGGTTCTTGAACTGTTCATTTCATCAAACAGACTTGGAGAAACGACAGCAACAGACCCAGGACACCGCTGATGACCTACAGCAGCAGCTGCATGATAAGGACGCCACACTTAAACAGCTGCAGCAGGAGCTAGAAGAACAGACCAAGAAGAAAAACAAACTGCAAGACGACTACGACAGTACGTTCAAACCTCTGGAAGTGCTCATACACACAATATGTAGATTTATTGAATACACGTAACTTGTAAACATGAATTCAGCTGAAGGTTTTGATGAGTCATGTTTTAGTGTCAGGTCTGATTTGGTTTCTGTGTGTTTCTGTCAGAGGTAAAGACTGAACTTGAACAAAAGATTGTAGAACTGAACAGAGATGGGGACACCAAAGCAGCACTCGGTGAGTAACGTTGTAATGCAATTTTGGCAACCCCCCACAACCCCATACGGCACAGGGCATTATTCACTTTATAGATGAAATCTCTCCTGCTCAGGTTCTCTGGTAGTTTGTTTCCAGAGTATAAGCTGTGTAGTGATGTTTGCTTTGTTTCTCTGAGTCAGTTCTGAACGTGATAAATCTGCATGATGAGCTGAAGACTCTGAGGGACCTGATCTCCACCACACAAGACCCAGAGAGGATCACAGGTGAGTAACAGTGGTCACAGTGAATCTTTGACACTGCAAAGTGCATCTGTATTAATACAATATTTAGTCTGGCATTGAGAAATGTCTGTTCTTTGCTTGACTCTTGGAACAGGTTGAAAGAAATGCAGATTTTTCACTAGGTTTGACTTTTTTGTTTCATCAGTGTATCACTGTTTCTCTCTGTCTGCTCACAGAGCTGCAGAGGCAACTGGAAGGGAAGCAAGAAGAACTGAACTCCAAGACTGCAGACATAGAGAGAGTGATTGCTGACCCAAAAATAAGTGAGCGCATTGATTTGATCCTCTGTGTCCTAAGCAAATAAGTAATTGCAGGGCTAAAGAGTTTCTAGATGGCACTGTGGTAACTTAGGTAACTTCAGTTAATAACTTGGACTTTTTTGTGACAAGATCCCAGTCTGTACCAGGGTAAAACTGTGTTTTAACCACATAATTGTAAGGTCATTTGGGCACTAATTGCTAAATAAAGAAAAAATATATTTATGCAATGAAACATCTAATCAAAAGATCTTATTAGTTGTTCTATTGGTGGTGCCTTCTCAATTTTGGTCTCCTCTGACAGTTCTTTTTAAGTTTTCCATGTAGGGCTTTGTTCTTGTTGTCATGCCAGTGGTTTCAAAGTCACTGCATGTTTGTTTGTTTCAGTTTTAACAATCATTGAGCTGCAGAATGAAATATGGGACCTTAAGAAACAGGGTGTCAATGAGACCACTAGTGGCCGCGTAAAAGGTCAGTCTTATTTAAAATGCCAACTTAACAATTCAGGGTGACACTATTTGACACTCAGAAATTCCAAAATATAATCTAGATTAAAGACTATTTTCGTTTTTCCCAGAATTGCAAAACAGAGTGGATGGCCTCATCACTGAAATAGACGACAACGAAAACACAAAACTGAGTGAGTTTGAAATAATTGTGTGAAATTCTGCACAGTCTTATTAAAGAATATTTTGTAGTATACTACATTTTGGTCCTCTCTGTTGTGATGTGCTTCAGTACTGAAAATCCTGACGCTGCAGAGTCAGGTGGAGCAGCTGCAGAGACAGTTGTCAAGCCTCCAGGTGTTACAAACCACTCAGGCAACCCGTAAGTATTTCTAGCAAGTCTTTACAAATCCCTGAACATACAAGCAAATCCTGACCTGGTGCTGAAGTTGACTGTAAGATTGTTATTATCTTAGCCTGATCTTGTACATTTAACTAATACGTGTGTTTTGACTTCTTGTCTCAGAGCTCACAGATGATCTCAACACAAAGAAGAATGAGCTGCAGAAATTTGTCAATGAGCTGAATGAGAAGAATCAAAAAAATGCCAAATTGAGTAAGTAAAGAGGGAACATGGTGTCTACATTCATAGTTAAAGAGAAATAGTCTGAAATGTTTCCCCGTATTGTGTGTTCTTTGTGTGTTCCTCAGTTCTGACGATCACTGATCTGCACAACCAACTCAGAAACCTAGAACAGGAAAAGCACAATGAGGGCCAAACCACTACTGCTACAATTACTAGTGAGCGTCTCACTTCCCTTTGACATTATTGAATTCATGCATTAGCAGTCGCTCCTTATTAAGCTGATTCATATGTGACTTTTTCTAGAGTTGAGAGAGCAGCTGAAGGCAAAAGTAGAGGAGCACTCTCGTGATCGGGCTGAGATCAAGGGTAAGTTATGAACGAGAACGTGAAGGTTTCTGCAACAAGAAAGAAAAAAGAAAATTTAAGTTGAATACAAATGTGTTTTTTGTACTAGCACTGCAAAAGCAACTGAACCAGACCGAGGCACAGTGTTCCAATTTTGAGCAGAAACTTAAAGGTGAGGGTCGTCTTTCTTGACTTCTTTGTTTCTGCTGGTCAGCAATTTCAAACCCATTTGATTCCACTGTGAGAAATGAATGGGTTTATTGTCTATTTAAAAGTAATTGTTGCTGTCAGTTGTAGCAAGTTATTGGATTTTGTACTGTACAGAGAGGACATGACATATTCAGGATCATCTTCATTAAGATGATATGAAATGTGTGTGTTATGGACTGTGATTGGTTCATGATCTTTTGGCTGCACGAGGGAAAGTGAATGATGAGGATGATAATGGGGGGGCAACCCTGGCGAGATCCTGAGACAGAAAATCTTGCTGAGCAGATGTTGCCTGTCAGAACCACAACTTTTGTTCACTCTCCTCAGATCATCCTATTTAAAGTGTTTAAATGTTGTATCTTGTTCTGTGAGCTCAACAGTTTCAAATGTGTCCTTGTAGATCTGCAGAATGACCTGGATACCAAATTGAAAGAACTGCAGTCCAAATCTGACACTGTTACTTCACTTGGTGAGTGGTGGTGCTGTGTTACTTTTTTGCTTATTATTGTATTATTACTAATGTAATTTCTGACCCATTACATCTTCCCTGCCCACTTACGTGTGAGTGGAAGTTTAGTATTTGTGATATTATACTGTTTTTCTGGTTCCTGTGAAGAAATTGGAACAGGTGGAAAGATTCATCAATATCTTGTTCGGGATTTTTGATTTCCTATTTGTCAAAATCAGATCCTTAGATCATGTTGGAAGCTGCTGCTGCTGGGTGGCAGGCAAAGGCAGGAATCTAAGTGTGCTGACCCCTGGTATCACAGACTGGTTCTTATTCATGAGCCTCTGGCTGAGCACTGCTCTGTTGGAGTTCTCCCTGGGGATTGAGAGAGTCGTCTCTATGCGACTGCGAGTTCCTGAGAGGAGGGTCATGGGAGTTTGCCCACCCAGTATACAGTACATGTGTTTTGTAGACTTGGAGAAGCAGCCAGTTGCGGTGGTTCGGTCATCTGATCAGGATGCCTCCTGGGCCCTCCCCTTGGATATATTCTGGCATTTTAAAGTTTTAAGGATGAGGAAAAACTTTAGACAATTTGAATACTGCTCTTTAGTCTAACTGCTTTTAAATCTGGTTCTTTCAGCTCTGCAAGTTTCTACGTTAACCCTGCAACTGGAGGAGCTAAAGAGACAACTACAAAACACTGACTCTGAAACCAAGATTAAAGGTCAGAGTGTGTGTGTGTTTCATTGCCACTATTTTCCGAGATATTTAGTGTACATGTTGTTTAAATTTAGTGCGCCAAAGTGTACTGTGCAGCTTAGTGACAGGAGAACATCTGACCAATGATGTGTGCAATTATTCCTAATAAGGCATGACGAACAAAGGAAACACAAGTTTAAAAAATGTTTTTGGTTTTGTTCTGCAGAGCTTCAAAAAATTATAGATGAGAAAACGAATGAGCTGGCCAAAAAAACAGAGGAGCTAAAAGCAAGAAGTGTTCAACCACAAAAACGTGAGTAGAATGTGATCAGCAACCCACTGAAAGAATCATCTTCAATTATCACATATATTCAATACAGGAAGTTATACATGCTAGAATATGATTATTAATGCTTAATGCTTCTTCCAGTTCTACAGATTGTTGCAATACAAACAGAGATTGAGAAACTGGCTTATGTGGCAACAAATGAAACAGATTACAATAAGATTAGAGGTGAGTGACAGAAACATATCTTACATATCTTAACATATCTTGACTAGAACAGTAACAATGTATAAGCACATTTGAATAGATTAAAAAACAATACCCATGCTTGTGTTCTCTTGTCTGCAGCTCTCCAAGACCAATTGAATAATTTGATTAATGGAATTCAAGATGAAAACAATGAAAATACTAAACTGAGTGAGTCATCAACAGTAAAATGTATTTGTTCCATCATTATTGATCTTGTATCCACTGAATTTACCTAATACAGCATTTCTTCTGTTAGTGTTTAAAATCCTGGCTCAACAAGATGAAATAGCGAGACTGAAGAAACAAGAACAGACTCAGATACAAGCAGAATTGAAGAGAATTAAAGGTGAGAAGCAGTACAAAGTCTAATTTATTCTGAATGCTTTTTCATACATTTTGAAGAAATAAAGCCTCCATTCTGTCCTACTCCAAGATCTGGAGAATGAACTGGAGGACGTCAGAAATCAGATAAAAGAAAAGACACTGGGGCTGGACTCAAGTGGTATGAGGATTGCTAACTTGAGTAGGTGTTCTCCTCAGCTATGGACAGAAAGATTTATGCATGAAATGGCATCAGAATACTAAAAGTAGTTTGTTTTGTCTTGTTTTTTTAGCGGCTGAGATTTTGGAACTTCACAAGAAAATCAGACCACTGGAAGCTGAGATATCATATCTCAAAGAAGCAAATGCTGAGAACCTCGAAGGTAAAGAACAAAATGTGGCAATTACATTGTGATATGCCATGAAGTAATACATACACAGATTTTTATCTCATTATATTTCATTCATTTTAAATCTTTTTCAGAGCTTCAAAAGAGACTGGAGTTGACAAAGAGGCAACTGCAAGACAGTGAACTTCAACTCAAGGAAGCAGATGCAAATAATTTTAACTCAAGTATGAAAAGTTCTTATTTGCTAATGTTTCATCTCATGTTGTTTGTTTCCTTCAAGCACAAAGTAACACTGCATCTGTCTCTGTCTCTGCTAGTAATGGAGATTGCTGATCTGAGGGCACAACTGAAAAAGGCTCAGAAACAGGCATCTAAAGTTCATAATATCAATGGTTTGTCAATCTGTTACTTTCCTGCTATTGTGTGTCTGTTGTCATCCAACACATTATTTCTTACCACTTGCTAGAAGAGATCGTGTAAATATTCATAAAACAAACATGTCATGACTAAATCATCAGTCTGTTTGGTAAAACGTACATCCTGGAATGTTTCTTTTTGTTTTTTCCTGCAGTTGTGATTATTTTTTATCTTCTCTCTCAGAATTGGAAGAACAAATACAAACACAACAAAGAGAGAATATAAAACTTGAAAACTCAAATAAAGGTATGTATTATTTTAAATTATATTATCAGTAGTATCATTAAATACTTTGTATTTACCGTACAAACAAAAGTGTGGATTTGATCTCTCTAACTCTCTGCAAGAGAGAGAAATGTATTTCCCAAACTGTTGAATTAGTCCTTTAAAACATGTTTTTGACACTTCTGATACACGTTAATGTTTCACCCTCCTTCACACTTGCAGACCTAAAGCAAGAGGTCAAAGAGCTGAAAATGTGCTGCAATGATGCCAACACCCAGTGCAACAGTGAGATCCTCACTGTGACCTTATTATCACTCAGTCATCTGATGTAGTTTTTGAACTGAATATTTCATCAAACAGATTTACAAAGACAACTGCAACAGAGCCAAGAGGATGCAGATCGCCTGCAGCAGCAGCTGCATGAAAAGGATGCCACGCTTAAACAGCTGCAGCAGGAGCTAGAAGAACAGACCAAGAAGAAAAACAAACTGCAAGACGACTACGACAGTACGTTCAAACCTCTGGAAGTGCTCATACACACAATATGTAGATTTATTGAATACACGTAAGTTGTAAACATGAATTCAGCTGAAGGTTCTGATGAGTCATGTTTTAGTGTCAGGTCTGATTTGGTTTCTGTGTGTTTCTTTCAGAGGTAAAGACTGAACTTGAACAAAAGATTGTAGAACTGAACAGAGATGGGGACTCCAAAGCAGCACTCGGTGAGTAACGTTGTAATGCAATTTTGGCAACCCCCCACAACCCCATACGGCACAGGGCATTATTCACTTTATAGATGAAATCTCTCCTGCTCAGGTTCTCTGGTAGTTTGTTTCCAGAGTATAAGCTGTGTAGTGATGTTTGCTTTGTTTCTCTGAGTCAGTTCTGAACGTGATAAATCTGCATGATGAGCTGAAGACTCTGAGGGACCTGATCTCCACCACACAAGACCCAGAGAGGATCACAGGTAAGTAACAGTGGTCACAGTGAATCTTTGACACTGCAAAGTGCATCTGTATTAATACAATATTTAGTCTGGCATTGAGAAATGTCTGTTCTTTGCTTGACTCTTGAAACAGGTTGAAAGAAATGCAGATTTTTCACTAGGTTTGACTTTTTTGTTTCATCAGTGTATCACTGTTTCTCTCTGTCTGCTCACAGAGCTGCAGAGGCAACTGGAAGGGAAGCAAGAAGAACTGAACTCCAAGACTGCAGACATAGAGAGAGTGATTGCTGACCCAAAAATAAGTGAGCGCATTGATTTGATCCTCTGTGTCCTGAGGAAATTAGTAATTGCAGGGCTAAAGAGTTTCTAGATGGCACTGAGGTAACTTAGGTAACTTCAGTTAATAACGTGGACTTTTTTGTGACAAGCTCCCAGTCTGTACCAGGGTAAAACTGTGTTTTAACCACATAATTGTAAGGTCATTTGGGCACTAATTGCTAAATAAAGAAAAAATATATTTATGCAATGAAACATCTAATCAAAAGATCTTATTAGTTGTTCTATTGGTGGTGCCTTCTCAATTTTGGTCTCCTCTGACAGTTCTTTTTAAGTTTTCCATGTAGGGCTTTGTTCTTGTTGTCATGCCAGTGGTTTCAAAGTCACTGCATGTTTGTTTGTTTCAGTTTTAACAATCATTGAGCTGCAGAATGAAATATGGGACCTTCAGAAACAGGGTGTCAATGAGACCACTAGTGGCCATGTAAAAGGTCAGTCTTATTTAAAATGCCAACTTAACAATTCAGGGTGACACTATTTGACACTCAGAAATTCCAAAATATAATCTAGATTAAAGACTATTTTCGTTTTTCCCAGAATTGCAAAACAGAGTGGATGGCCTCATCACTGAAATAGACGACAACGAAAACACAAAACTGAGTGAGTTTGAAATAATTGTGTGAAATTCTGCACAGTCTTATTAAAGAATATTTTGTAGTATACTACATTTTGGTCCTCTCTGTTGTGATGTGCTTCAGTACTGAAAATCCTGACGCTGCAGAGTCAGGTGGAGCAGCTGCAGAGACAGTTGTCAAGCCTCCAGGTGTTACAAACCACTCAGGCAACCCGTAAGTATTTCTAGCAAGTCTTTACAAATCCCTGAACATACAAGCAAATCCTGACCTGGTGCTGAAGTTGACTGTAAGATTGTTATTATCTTAGCCTGATCTTGTACATTTAACTAATACGTGTGTTTTGACTTCTTGTCTCAGAGCTCACAGATGATCTCAACACAAAGAAGAATGAGCTGCAGAAATATGTCAATGAGCTGAATGAGAAGAATCAAAAAAATGCCAAATTGAGTAAGTAAAGAGGGAACATGGTGTCTACATTCATAGTTAAAGAGAAATAGTCTGAAATGTTTCCCCGTATTGTGTGTTCTTTGTGTGTTCCTCAGTTCTGACGATCACTGATCTGCACAACCAACTCAGAAACCTAGAACAGGAAAAGCACAATGAGGGCCAAACCACTACTGCTACAATTACTAGTGAGCGTCTCACTTCCCTTTGACATTATTGAATTCATGCATTAGCAGTCGCTCCTTATTAAGCTGAATCATATGTGACTTTTTCTAGAGTTGAGAGAGCAACTGAAGGCAAAAGTAGAGGAGCACTCTCGTGATCGGGCTGAGATCAAGGGTAAGTTATGAACGAGAACGTGAAGGTTTCTGCAACAAGAAAGAAAAAAGAAAATTTAAGTTGAATACAAATGTGTTTTTTGTACTAGCTCTGCAAAAGCAACTGAACCAGACCGAGGCACAGTGTTCCAATTTTGAGCAGAAACTTAAAGGTGAGGGTCGTCTTTCTTGACTTCTTTGTTTCTGCTGGTCAGCAATTTCAAACCCATTTGATTCCACTGTGAGAAATGAATGGGTTTATTGTCTATTTAAAAGTAATTGTTGCTGTCAGTTGTAGCAAGTGATTGGATTTTGTACTGTACAGAGAGGACATGACATATTCATGGTATTACTGGTTTCCATAAACAGTGCACCAAGCAGCTTTAGAGATGAATCTGACGATGAACTGAAAAGCACAGAGAATATCAATATCAAGCAAACTTATTTATCTGGACAGGATCATCTTCATTAAGATGATATGAAATGTGTGTGTTATGGACTGTGATTGGTTCATGAGCTTTTGGCTGCACAAGTGAAAGTGAATGATGAGGATGATAATGGGGGGGCAACCCCGGCGAGATCCTGAGACAGAAAATCTTGCTGAGCAGATGTTGCCTGTCAGAACCACAACTTTTGTTCACTCTCCTCAGATCATCCTATTTAAAGTGTTTAAATGTTGTATCTTGTTCTGTGAGCTCAACAGTTTCAAATGTGTCCTTGTAGATCTGCAGAATGACCTGGATACCAAATTGAAAGAACTGCAGTCCAAATCTGACACTGTTACTTCACTTGGTGAGTGGTGGTGCTGTGTTACTTTTTTGCTTATTATTGTATTATTACTAATGTAATTTCTGACCCATTACATCTTCCCTGCCCACTTACGTGTGAGTGGAAGTTTAGTATTTGTGATATTATACTGTTTTTCTGGTTCCTGTGAAGAAATTGGAACAGGTGGAAAGATTCATCAATATCTTGTTCGGGATTTTTGTTTTCCTATTTGTCAAAATCAGATCCTTAGATCATGTTGGAAGCTGCTGCTGCTGGGTGGCAGGCAAAGGCAGGAATCTAAGTGTGCTGACCCCTGGTATCACAGACTGGTTCTTATTCATGAGCCTCTGGCTGAGCACTGCTCTGTTGGAGTTCTCCCTGGGGATTGAGAGAGTCGTCTCTATGCGACTGCGAGTTCCTGAGAGGAGGGTCATGGGAGTTTGCCCACCCAGTATACAGTACATGTGTTTTGTAGAATTGGAGAAGCAGCCAGTTGCGGTGGTTCGGTCATCTGATCAGGATGCCTCCTGGGCCCTCCCCTTGGATATATTCTGGCATTTTAAAGTTTTAAGGATGAGGAAAAACTTTAGACAATTTGAATACTGCTCTTTAGTCTAACTGCTTTTAAATCTGGTTCTTTCAGCTCTGCAAGTTTCTACGTTAACCCTGCAACTGGAGGAGCTAAAGAGACAACTACAAAACACTGACTCTGAAACCAAGATTAAAGGTCAGAGTGTGTGTGTGTTTTATTGCCACTATTTTCTGAGATATTTAGTGTACATGTTGTTTAAATTTAGTGCGCCAAAGTGTACTGTGCAGCTTAGTGACAGAAGAACATCTGACCAATGATGTGTGCAATTATTCCTAATAAGGCATGACGAACAAAGGAAACACAAGTTTAAAAAATGTTTTTGGTTTTGTTCTGCAGAGCTTCAAAAAATTATAGATGAGAAAACGAATGAGCTGGCCAAAAAAACAGAGGAGCTAAAAGCAAGAAGTGTTCAACCACAAAAACGTGAGTAGAATGTGATCAGCAACCCACTGAAAGAATCATCTTCAATTATCACATATATTCAATACAGGAAGTTATACATGCTAGAATATGATTATTAATGCTTAATGCTTCTTCCAGTTCTACAGATTGTTGCAATACAAACAGAGATTGAGAAACTGGCTTATGTGGCAACAAATGATACAGATTACAATAAGATTAGAGGTGAGTGACAGAAACATATCTTACATATCTTAACATATCTTGACTAGAACAGTAACAATGTATAAGCACATTTGAATAGATTAAAAAACAATACCCATGCTTGTGTTCTCTTGTCTGCAGCTCTCCAAGACCAATTGAATAATTTGATTAATGGAATTCAAGATGAAAACAATGAAAATACTAAACTGAGTGAGTCATCAACAGTAAAATGTATTTGTTCCATCATTATTGATCTTGTATCCACTGAATTTACCTAATACAGCATTTCTTCTGTTAGTGTTTCAAATCCTGGCTCAACAAGATGAAATAGCGAGACTGAAGAAGCAAGAACAGACTCAGTTACAAGCAGAATTGAAGAGAATTAAAGGTGAGAAGCAGTACAAAGTCTAATTTATTCTGAATGCTTTTTCATACATTTTGAAGAAATAAAGCCTCCATTCTGTCCTACTCCAAGATCTGGAGAATGAACTGGAGGACGTCAGAAATCAGATAAAAGAAAAGACACTGGGGCTGGACTCAAGTGGTATGAGGATTGCTAACTTGAGTAAGTGTTCTCCTCAGCTATGGACAGAAAGATTTATGCATGAAATGGCATCAGAATACTTCAGAATACTAATAAAAGTAGTTTGTTTTGTCTTGTTTTTTTAGCGGCTGAGATTTTGGAACTTCACAAGAAAATCAGACCACTGGAAGCTGAGATATCATATCTCAAAGAAGCAAATGCTGAGAACCTCGAAGGTAAAGAACAAAATGTGGCAATTACATTGTGATATGCCATGAAGTAATACATACACAGATTTTTATCTCATTATATTTCATTCATTTTAAATCTTTTTCAGAGCTTCAAAAGAGACTGGAGTTGACAAAGAGGCAACTGCAAGACAGTGAACTTCAACTCAAGGAAGCAGATGCAAATAATTTTAACTCAAGTATGAAAAGTTCTTATTTGCTAATGTTTCATCTCATGTTGTTTGTTTCCTTCAAGCACAAAGTAACACTGCATCTGTCTCTGTCTCTGCTAGTAATGGAGATTGCTGATCTGAGGGCACAACTGAAAAAGGCTCAGAAACAGGCATCTAAAGTTCATGATACCAATGGTTTGTCAATCTGTTACTTTCCTGCTATTGTGTGTCTGTTGTCATCCAACACATTATTTGTTACTGTGCATGTTAGAAAAGTTTTTATAAATATTCCGTAAGCTTAGACATGTAACGACTAATAACATCCTGGAATGTTTTTTGCAAAAAAAACTAAGAAAAACCTGAAAACTTGAAAACTGAAATAAAGGTTTGTAACTTAAGGTATCTAACTACGCTGGATGTCACAGGGACTCCAGATAGATTCAGCTGCAGGCCTGTCCCCAGCCCTACTAGCACTAGTGTAGTCTCATCTGCAGCTGATACAGAGTTTGTCCCTGTCCGGCAGCGCTTGCCATAAACAACCGGTTGCTATACAACCCATTGTTAGTTGCTTTTTAGAAATACAGTCGCTAAGAGGTTCTGAAAAGTCACTAAATCCAGTAAGAAAGTCGTCAAGTTGGCCACACTGCCCACTGTTGGTGCTGTATGGGAGCTGAGGGGAGGCAAGGCACTCGGGAGCACACATTACATCACATCCTTTAATTATCCGTCCTGAGTTCTTTACATAGAAATAAGTCCACAGATTGCTATAAAGTCAGAGACGGTCTAATTTTTGGAAAACGTTTCATATAAAACCCTTAATTAGTAAACTTTACAGGTGCTGGTAGGTGGATTTTGTTACCTGAGAACAGAGACAGGGTAGCTGCTTCCCACTGTTAAGATACCTGGCTGCTGGCTGTAGCTCCATATTCACCGTAGAGACAGGAGAGTGGATTTGATCTCTCTAACTCTCGACAAGAAGGCACAATGTATTTCCCAAAATGTTTAACTATTCCTTTAAAATCTGTTGTTGACACTTTTGATACGTGGCGATGTTTCAACCTACTCCCTCTGTTAGCCTTAAGGCAAGAGATCAAGGAACTGAAAATGTGCTGCACTGATGCCAACACCCAGTGTCAAGGTGAGATCCTCACTGTGACCTTATTATCACTCTACATGTAGCTCTCCTTGAGATCCAGTCTGTCATCTGATGAAGTTTTTTGACTGAATATTTCATCAAACAGATATACAAAGACAACTGCAACAGAGCCAAGAGGATGCAGATCGCCTGCAGCAGGAGCTAGAAGAACAGACCAGGGAGAATAACAAACTGCAGCATGAATACAGCAGTAAGTTCACCTCTCTGTCCAGAGACGAAATAAGTGCATTCAGTCTATATATACTGGAGGAAAGGTAATAGTTAACTTAAAGCAACCAGTGTAATGATGGGATCTGTATCCTTGAGATTCAGTGTGTCATTTGATGTGGTTCTTGAACTGTTCATTTCATCAAACAGACTTGGAGAAACAACAGCAACAGACCCAGGACACCGCTGATGACCTACAGCAGCAGCTGCATGAAAAGGATGCCACGCTTAAACAGCTGCAGCAGGAGCTAGAAGAACAGACCAAGGAGAATAACAAACTGCAAGACGACTACGACAGTACGTTCAAACCTCTGGAAGTGCTCATACACACAATATGTAGAAGGTAAAGGTAGTAGTTGGTTGTGTGATTATTGATGAAATGCATAAATCCTTTTCTGTCTTTTTCGTCTCAATGCTAGACCTGCAAATTGAGAACAACAACCTCCAGAATCAGTTGCAAGGTAACTGTTAGCTCTGTTCAGCAAAGTGCAGAGAGAACACTGACAAAACAAATAAACATGCTTTTCTTTCTCTCTCCTCAGGTGTGGAGGATACGAAGATCTTCCCCAGTGAGTCACACACAAGTTCATTCCATTTCTTGGAATTTTTCAGCCTGGAGATTCTTTGATATTTCTATTTGGGTTCTACATTTAAATCCTTCATGATACTAACCTGGCGTTTTAATACTGATGCGTTAGTGGATTCAACAAAAAGCCATCTTGCTTGTTTCCGAAAAGGTCTAAACGGCGCTCCTCTGTCAGTCATTGTATCAAACCTGCCCCAGAGCCAACAGGACATGAACTCGCAGATTCAACTGGTTCCCAGCTAACATGATACATGTTCCAACTGCAGAAATGTCAGCATAAAGATATACAACCCAACACACACACTGTACATAACAGAAGTGTTAGAGACTGTCTTACTGTACGGATGACTTTAAAGGGGTACTTCATTAATTTTACACATTAAGATCAGTTTACTTGTCATACCTAGTACTATTCAGCCTTTAAAAACAGTTGTATAATGTCTTCTGTGACTCTGAAGGAGATTTGGAAAGTCTGGGAAAATAACCCCAATGGTGTCCTAGTGATATCATCAGGGTCATCACAGTTTGGGCTTGGAAAGTATAATTACAAACAAAAAGTCTGCGTTACAGAGTTTGTAAGTTATGAGTGGTAACCAGACACAGAGGGTCTAATGACAGATGCTAGCCAGTTGCATTATGGGAAATGTACAATCCAGTGTTTTGTAGCTAAGGCCCAGAAGTCAGGATACCGCGGCCCCTGCTGCTTCCATTTTGACCATTCTTTTTTAAATCTCTCTCTTGGAATGGAAGCGCATACTAAATCACTGGAGCACTGCTTTAAACGATTTAATGTCAATTTTGCTTTCAAAGTCTGATTTAAAGATACACATGATACACATTTCTCGGTTTACAGGGAAGATGACCTTCGATCCAAACACAGCAAACCCAAGAATAGTTCTGTCTGCAGATAACACTGAGATGTCCACTAGTGAGGAAATACAAAATGTCCCCGACTATCCAGGCCGGTTCGATGTGGCTCTCGCTGTCTTGGGTGCGACTGGGTTCTCAACTGGCAGGCAATACTGGGAGCTGTCTGTAGCTGGGAAGCTTTGCTACCACGTTGGGATGGCCAGTGAATCTTCTCCAAGAAAGGGAACGATAACATTCAGTCCGACGAATGGTTTCTGGACTATAATCCTGAACAAACAGGGTCAGTACAAGGCTGTTGATACGAAACCCATTAGTATTACAGTTCAGACGCAACCTCTGACATTGGGCATTCTGCTGGACTACAAAAAGGGACAGATCTCTTTCTATGACGCTAGTGCCAGATCTCATATGTACTCATTTGTAGGTCAGAGGTTTACAGAAAAAATCTATCCATTTATTAATTTCTGTGTTGAGGATGTTGAACATCAGACTCCAATAGTGTTGCTTTCCCCTGGATCAATTGACTGGATAAAATAGAGGGCAGGGCAAGTTATGTTTGGTTGTCGGTGTCAAATCTTATCCATGTATCTCATTTATGGTCATCTCAGCTGGTAATAAATCAATCCCTGTGACTGCAGAATAGTTCTCACACATACGCCTGTTATTACTGCTGCTGAATGTTTCAAACAATAAAACAACAACAAATATACAAGGCATTTTGTTTATTGTTCAGTGTTTGAAAACTAACTTGTCTTCTTGTCCGTGTCATTCATTTCAATCACTTGGCCAGTTGAGAAAAATTAAGCCTGTAGGTTTAATGGTCAGTGATGTTAAACCGGTTTCTTTCAATTTCACACCATTGGGTCAGTAAATGGCAGCGCTTCACCCATGATGAAAACACTAAGTGAAAAGTTCTCAAATTTATAAAAAAAAGTGGTATAATGTGGGATGCCGCCCTGGAGAAACCTGTGTAAGAAACGGAATAAAAACTGCTTATGTTGAATGAACACACTCTGTTCTTCCAATGAAATGGTTTGCCTTCAACAATAAGTCATCATGGTCACACACACATTCCTCCCAAGTGAACTATCTCTGATCTGATACATATTTCCCCACTACATGTCACCTCCTCAACACATTTTGTTATAGTCGCTTGCTTTTCCATCACACTGCAAACATTGCTCAGTCTCTTCCTGCTGTACCGGCCACGCTCCTGTAAAAGTGGGCAACAAAAACTGGGTCCCGCTCCTCCAGCATGTGCAGGAAATGATTCCTCTCCTCTTCCCCCCAGGACTCGAACCACTGGGTCCACAGGCGCTGCTGGCATTCAAAGATGTTTGGTAGTCCGTCTTTAACCTTGTCAAGATAAAAAAAAAAAAGAGAGAGAGAGAGAAAGCATCTGTTACATGTTAGAAATGTTATAACATCAGGACTCTGTGTTAAGAAGTGACGGTGCAGAAGGTACCTGGAGGGTACTGAGCGAGTCTAGGAGGGTGCACACTTTCCCCGGTACAGCTTTCCCGAGAAGGTCCTGCAAGAAGCGCTCCTTCTGAGCGGCGGTCCAGCCCTGGAACCAGCTCAGCACGCACCGCTGCTCCTGGAGGCTGACATAGGAGATGGGCTCGGGGTCTCTCGCCGGGCCCGCGCTCGGAGAAGAGCAGGACAGCTTCTCGAGGCTGGGAGGGCCGGTCGCTCCCCGCGGCGCCGACGGGAAGTCCTCCGGGCTGGGAGCGGAGCAGCCGGTCCAGCGTGACCCCTCTGCGGGACCCATGAGCCCGGAGCTGTGGCTGCTGCACAGGATGTCTGTGAGTCTGCGGCTGTCGGCGGGCTGCTGCTGCTGCTGCTGCTGATCCGAGCCTTGACTGACATGGTTGAACCACGACATCTTTGGAGAGAAGAGGTTCGTTGCAGCCCGAGTAAGGCCAGCTATGTGTCTGCTGCGGGTTAATCAGCAGAGAGAGAGAGAGAGAGAGACTCCTCCGGTCCGGGTAACCTGAACATGTATATTTAGCTTAGCTGGTATCTCAGAAACACTACCGTCGGGGTGTAAATTTAAAGCCGGCGTCACTATCAACTGCTCCTAACATGAATGCTTGTGAGCGTCCATGTTTTGTTTTTTCCTTAAACGCAAATCACCTTATTGTGGGCATATTTGAAGTGCAGCGATGTTGGACGAGCGTCGCGCTAATCTCTTCAACATATATACAGGAAGAGTCTGCGGCTGATCGGCGGTGCGCTGCAGGAAGTCAAGGCTGCGCAGGTTTTGCGCAAAGTTTGTTGTCGAGCAAATAAAAATATTACAACCGTACTTTATGTGTAGTATATGAAATACCTACATTCAGCGGTACTGGAAGTGAATTTAGTGTGTTCTGGGCTCCAGACATTGGGAAACATTTCATTTATTTGATATTTGATTAGGGGGGGAAGTCGTCGACGGTGACGCTGGGTGGAGGAAGGCGTTGCTCGTCGCTCTCGCTGGGAACTGACTAGAGGAACGGAAAATGGCGGATCTCGAAGACGTTACCCTGGACGGGAGACCGCTCCAGTCCCTTCGAGTGGCGGATCTGAAAGCCGCCCTGGAGGAGAGAGGACTCTCGAAAAGCGGGCAGAAGAATGCGCTCATCAAACGACTCAAGGGGGTGAGTTTCTGCCGCGCAATACCCGAGCGCGGTTTCCGCGAGCTAACGTTAACGATGAGACGGGCCGATGCTCTCTCGAGGGCCGACGGCGGAGTATCGTTACTGCCGAGCAGCGTAGCAAGAGTTGCCGAGGTGAACGACCGCTAGTCAGCCGAAAAATGCGCCTCGTCGCGCCGCGGCGCGGGCGGGCGGCGCTCTCGCCGTGCAGACGTGCACGGACCACCGCGGGGCCGGGAGTTGGGGAAACTTGGTGGCGGATCTGAAAGTGTGTGTCGGGGTGATGTTGTCCTGTTAGCCCGTTAGCTCCCCCCGGCTAACGCGGTGGCCTGTGTCTCCGCGGTGTCTGTGGCCGTGCGCGGTGCGCGGTGTCCGTCCCGGGCTCGGCTCCTGTGCTCGTAGTGTGAGCCGGGAAGTTAACGTCAACGCCGCTTGCTTCGTGGCTCGTCAACTTTTATCGGCCACCTCCGAAGGTCCGTCCAACGCCAAGGCAATGTTTTTTTGTTTTTTTGTTTTTTTTCTTTCAATAGGCACATTTCGCTGCGTTCCGCCAAATTTAGGAGCACTTTCGCTCTAAAACGTACCCGAGGCCCCGGAGCCCCTGTGTTTACATTGCGACATGTATTCAATCTTATCTACGTCGCCATGAAATTAAAGGCTCTCTCTCCCTCTCTTTTTTTTCTTTTTTTTTTTTTTTTTTTTTTTAACTTCGTTCTCCGGTTTATTACCGTTTGTCCGCTGAATTGCGCCAGTAAAGCAGCAAGTGGTGTTTACATTTGCATTTCCATGTGAAGTGTTTGTCATCCCAAAGTGGCGTTGGGTCACCCATATCTCCCATGCAGATTCTGTTATTTAGCTGTAACAAAAGCTGTTACTACATTGTCTGTTATAAGCTTTAGCACTTAAAATGTGGAAGTTGTGATTGCACAGTTGTACACAATTTGGAGCTACTGGCACCAGAAGCAAGCCACTGACCTGGAATGGTTACCTTTACATTATTGTTTATATTAGGTATCACGTGTGTTTTTTGCTTTACTGCTTATCACTGCCCACCATATTGAAAATGATATCATTATTGAACATTACATTTGTGTGCATGCAGGGTGAGAGAATGCAAGCAGCAGAGTAGGAGGAATGGCATGTATGGCTGACAGTGAGTCTAAGGACATAGATGGAGTTAAAATTTAAAACAAGTTAGGTCCAGCAGCTTTTGCTTGTCCTCATTATTCTCAGTCTGGTGTGCTTTCCACCACAGCCTTCAAGTTGCCTTGTCCATAAGTGTCTCATTAATTCATATGACTCTTGCCATATTATTTGTTTGCTTCTGACAAGGGACTTCTGTTGTATGCTTTCCTTCTTTCTTTCCCTAAAGTTTCCGTTTGCTCTCCACTGTAAGCTGTATCAAATGCAAAATTCTCCATACCTAAAATTATTAAGAAAGGGAGGTAGTGATGCTCAATGATGTTTGTTCATCTATGTTGATGTCATGCCAAGGCACACATAGACTCACAGTAGTTTGGTATCGTATATTGTAGTATTGGCAGTCATAATGAAAGGTATTACTGAATACAGTATACAGTAACTAGGTTGATGTAAATGACCCAGATATTAAAATTCAAAAGCTCCACTACTAACTCTAACAACTCTGGAAGAATACCTGCCTGTTTTTTATGTTTTATGTTTTTTATGTCTCTTGTCTCAATAACAGGCTCTCATGCTGGAGAATCTGCAGAGAACCTCCACCGCTCACATTGGACTGCAGCCAAACTCACAGGCAAGTGTCTCAAAGATTGTTTGATTTCAACGGCTGAAACCTCTTCACATGTAGTGACCTCTTAAATGGCAAAATGTACATTAGTACAGTTCTCGTAAATTTCTGCAAAAAGTATGTGCAGGTGGCCTTGAAGGCTTGGACCCTATCTTTAATGGTCTCTCTGTATTTAGATTGGGGAGGAAATGAGCCAGAACAGCTTTATCAAGCAGTATCTGGCTAAGCAACAGGAGCTCCTGAGGCAGCGTCTGGAGAGAGAGGCTCGCGAAGCATATGAAACAAATGGTAAGTTTCGTAAGAATCCTCAACTGCAACTAAATAAGTTACTGTACACTTCTCGGGTCATTATGCAAGACATTTTTTTGATTTTATTTGTCTTTTGTAAACAGAGCAAGAGGACCACACAGAAGTTAATAACAGTACCTCCTGCCCTCCTCAAGCCCAGGTCAGTCATCACTTTCTTTTCTCACCTATTGCAATCGGTCACATATTCTTATCTTTTTGTCTGGAGACTCTCTGTGCTCCATTTGTTGCACATTTGAAAGGAACTTGCTGATAAGAGTCTGGCCAGATCATTTTCGTGGAAGAAAAGTAGCATAGTGCTATGACAAAATAAGTCTTACCCCCTTTCTGTTCTCAGGATGTCACACCAGCACCTGCTGAGCAGCACAAGCCACCTGGCCCCTCTGGTGGAGAGGGGTTGTTTGGTGTAGTGAACGAGGGGGAGAGTAACAGGAACCAGGAGACTGACATGTCAGGTCCTCCTGCTTCTGGCTCAATGGGTCTGTGTGTTCCTGGTGGTGAACAGCGGCCAGAGAGGGGCTCCGCATCCAACGAAGCCGCTGCTGCTGACAGCGACGACGACGATAGCGATGATGGCGAGGAGGATGGTGACGATGATGATTGGGACAGCAGTGCTCGGAGGAGAAGCCTCAGAGAGCCAGCCAGAGCGCCCACAACCAGAGAGAGGTCTGGAGCATCCTGTCAACCCCAGCAGCAACACATGCCTTCCCTTTTGTCCCCGCAACTCCGCCAGCCAACACCTCCTCCCTCCCCACCTCCAGAGTTATCATTCCCCTTGCCTGACACCCCTAAGCAGAGCCCCCCGAGTCCAGATGTAGCCCCAGCTAGGCGCTCATCTAGTACCTCCAGCTCTGGTTCCTCCAGCAGCGGCAGCCGCAGTAGCAGCCCAGAGCCACAGAGGAGTGGACATGCCGAGCGCAAGCCTGGCCCTCTGACCCTTCTGGCACGTAAGATGGCGTCTGAAGGTGCTTTCTCTGGAGCAGGTTGGCGGGATGGGGAAGGCAATAGGCAGGACAGCAGTTCACCTTCAGCTGCAGCATTTCCTGGCAGAGGGCTTCCAGAGGGTCTGGTATCTGCCATCACTCACACAGCCAACACTGCAGGCCATGTGCCTTTCCCCATGATTCCAGGCACCAACCAGGGGGTCACAGGAGCACAACTGGGCCATATTCAAGTACCTGTGAGTGTGCTCAAGGCCACTGCAACAGAAGAAAGGGACAGAGACAGGGACTCTGAGTTAGAAAGGGAAAAGGCCCTTGAGCTGGAAAGGCAAGAAAAGCAGAGAAAACTTGAGGAAGAGCGGGAAAGAGCTCTTGCACTGGAGAGAGAGGAAAGAGAGAGAGCTCTGGAGAAAGAGAGAATTGAACGACAGCAGGCCTTAGAAAGAGAAGAACGAGAAAAGGCTTTGCAGCGGGAGAGGGAACTTGCTCTAGAACGAGAGAGGAAGGAGAGGGAACTAGCTTTGGCTATAGAAAGGGAAGAGCAGAAGGAGCTTGAAAGACAGAGGGCCCTAGAGCAAGAACGCCTGCAGAGAGAAAAAGAGGAGAGGGAGAAGCGAGAGAGAGAAGAAATGGAGAGGGCGATGGAGCTAGAAAGAGCCATGGCTTTGGAGCAGGAAAGGAAGGAGAGAGAAAGGGCTCTTGAGCAAGAGAGGTTAGAGAGGGAAAGAGCTCTGGAGGCTGAGAGAAAGGAAAAGGAGAGGATTGCGAGAGAAAAGGCTTTGGAGCAGGAAAGGTTGGAAAGGGAAAGGTTAGAGAGGGAGAAAGCCTTAGAGCAAGAGAGACTAGAACGGGAGAGAGCCCTGGAGCGAGAGAGACTAGAGAGAGAGAAAGCCATAGAGCGAGAGAGACTAGAGAGAGAGAAAGCCTTAGAGCGAGAGAGGATCGAGAGAGAGAAAGCCATGGAGCGACAGAGAGTAGAAAGAGAAAAAGCTCTAGAGCAAGAAAGGTTGGAGAGGGAGAGAGCCCTAGAACAAGAGAGGTTAGAGATGGAGAGGAAGGAAGAGGAGAGAATTGAGAGAGAGAAAGAGAGGGAAAGGGCTTTGGAACGAGAGAGGATGGAGAGAGAGGCAGCTCTGGAACAGGAAAGGATGGAGAAGGAAAGAGCCGAGAAGGAGAGGAAAGAGAGGCTCGAGAGGGAGAAAGCTCTAGAGCAGGAGAAACTTGAAAGGGAACGAGCCGTGGAGAAGGAGAGGGCTTTGGTGCAAGAGAGGGAGAGGGCTCTTGAACGTGAGAGGTTAGATAAGGAGAAAGTCATGCAGAAAGAAAAGGAGGAGCAGGAGAGGGCTCTGAAACAGGAGAAGGAGAGAGCTAGGATGGCTGAGAAGGACAGGGAGAGTCATCTTCCTCCATCCAAACGTGGCCGTGAGATTGGTCTCACCCCCCTGCCCACTCCTCCCCCCCTCTCCACAGGACCAGGTAGAAAGCCATCGACAGAGGCAAGAGAGCAGGAAGATGTCCATGCTCCAATGTCCCGGAGTGAAGCCGCCGAATCCGGTGCACCCATATCATCAACACCTCTGTCGCCTCAGTCCTCATTCAAGAAGTTCCGGTTCTTAAGGGACTCCCCACTTCAGCCCCAATCTTCCTCCACTTCCATGGTTATCAAGCGGCCCCGTAACTTCTCTGATAGCCCCCAGCCTCGGGCCTCACCTGTGTCCTCCCCCGCCAATGTTGGGGAACGACAGCAGGAAGGACTCCAGCCCTCCACTGAACACGAAGATCCACAGATGCGGACAAAAACGGAGGTTGTTGCTGGGCCGCCAGGAACTGTGGGGACCCAGCCCGAGAAGGAGACCACTGTTTCTACCACACTGGTCCAGAGTCCCAGAAAGGAAGGAGCCACAAGCCTCGTATCGGAGGACAAAGAGAAAGCAGATCTCTTGAACACAGAGCAGGCTGCCAAGGAATCCACCAAAAAAGCAAAAGAAGTGGATGAAAGCAAGGGTCCGCTAATCTCAGTGGATGCGCCACAGAAGAGGGGAAGAGATGCAAAGAAGGAAGAAAAACAAGCAAGGCAAAGATCATCGTCTAATGATTCCTCTTCCTCAGAATCGGACTCTGGGTCCTCATCATCTCGGTCCTCTGGCTCATCCACATCTTCTCAAGAGAAAGCTTGCTCCACTTCAAGAGACAGGGTAAGTGTTTTAAAGGTCACATTAGATAAAATAAAAAAAAATTTTACACTGATATTAACTGTCTTTGACGATCACACATTAAATTGAATAGGGATCACATGAGTGTAATCAAGGTGCGACCAGTTAACATTAACCTTTAGCAACTGTGATCAGAGACAGTGAAGCAGCTCCTGTATGAGTGCCTGTGTCCATACAGCAGGAACAGCCTGTTTTGAAGGCAATACAGTATTAAAGGAACATTTATTCACTCATGACTGGCCCCTGTCTCTTAAGTTTTAAGCTCTGTGGCAGTCAGCTATACATAATATTGCCTTATTTATTAATGTTTAATTATAGTCACTCTGTCACTCAAATAGCAATATAACAGCAGGTGGCCCTCTGCAGTCTGCTACATTCATTTGCTGAGTTAAACTTATGTTGCTGCATAACTGTACATTCAAACATACAAATAGAAAGACTACTGAATCTGTAGTTTCCAGGTGTGTGTGTGTGTGTGTGTGTGTGTGTGTGTGTGTGTGTGTGTGTGTGTGTGTGTGTAGCCTTTAGATGTTTTCCTTGAGAGTAGGGCCTATCGTTGTTAAATGCTGCTTGACAATTTACTGTATTTTAAGTTAGTTTTTATGTTTTTAAGAGTGTTTGATTTGCAATAATTTCACCTCAGAATATTTAAGGTTACTGAAGTTGTTAAATACAACAATAGTACCTACAATGTGCTATTGGTTGCCACCCCTGCCTGTCAGAATACATTTGCATAAAGGTAAAAACGTTTTGGTCCACCGTGGGCATTTTTGCCTCTTTGAAACTCTAGAACTGGCCCCTGAAGCCTCAAGTGTAATGAGTGGTGTCCTGCCTCTTGTATCAGTATGTCTGAATGCACCATAAAGCTACTGTTGATACGTACTTAACACTTCTCAGCTTTTACTGCTCAGACACTTATGAAGGTGTGTTGACAGTGCTGGCAGAGTTCGTTAACATAGGCAACATTTTAGATTTTCTGCAAAGGTTTAAAACATTGTCAGGCTAAAATAAAAAGGCATGTTAATAAAGAGGTGTTTTCAGTAAGTTCTGTTTATATCAAAATTGTATTGTAATAGGCAAATTAAAACAAGTTTTATATATTTAGTTTGGTGCTTAAAATGTTGCTCTGTTGTCTTTCTCTTGTAGGAAGGGAAACGTGAAAGAGACTCCTCACCACAGCACAGGGTGACACTAAAGGCTCAGGCTGAGGGTTTAAAGGAAACTCCAAAAGCGTCCCCTTGCAAAAGAGAAATGTCTGTAGAGAAGAGTGACACAACTGCTGATGGAGGCAGTCACACCAAGGTCAGTTGGTCATAAGTTTACATACCACAAGTGTTTTTTTAAACATCTGTGACAGTTATGTGTATCTACATCTTACTTAAAATTCTAAATTAAATCTCATGATGCCTGTATTGCTGGCGTTTATTTTCCCTTTGGTGGTATTACCATAGCTACTCAAACAACATTATATTCTTTTGTATCTTATTCCATTTCCTGCCCTTTTAAATCCCCAGAAACCGTTGATCGAAGCACCAACCAGAGAGGAGACACGAAGGAATAGAAAGGACAGCGAGGGAGAGGAGGAGAAGGACAAACAAAGGTCTGCTTTTAAGTCTTATAAAACACATCCTATACATTGTTTCTGTGTATGTCAGGTTAACAAACACTACAGTAATTTGGTTAACGGTATTTTCACGACCATGCTGCATCTGATTGATCAGTGTGGTTGGTCCTGCCCCTACTCTCAACAGACCATACTTGAAGACCATAAGCGTGGTCGAAAATGCATACCTATGTACTATTCATATGAAGTATGACGTAAAATTGAGTACTTTGCAACTGCATACTATGTGAGTTTTGTGTATGCAAGAAATGGCTAGATGTGTACTAGATAAGCAATCATTTCTGAGTATGCCACCCCAAAAAGAATTGCATTTCTTCAGACTATCCAATGGTGGACTGTGAGGTAGACGGTTCAAGCACCACTGTGGCTGGTAAGAGGCATGGTTGGATAAAATAATTCCAAATGATGGTGAGTGAACGTGAAGCAGAAGCTAGTCAGCACCCAGGAAGTTAAGGTACAGTTAAGAAAATGCAGGAGCTCACAGATATAATGTACTGTAGACACCAAAATATTTAATTATTTTAAGTTGCCTTAAAATAATACTGGAAAATATTACATTGAGTGGAAGAGGTAATGTTGATTTACACTTGTGATAAGCAATTTTCATTCAGTAGTAGCTAGGACCAGTAATGTTGCAATCCACACATTCATGTGATGCAGAGAAGACTTATTGCTTGATGTATACAGTCTGTTGGTAATGGCGTACTTAATTGTTAATTTAGTACGCAGTATGTAGTACGTACTGATTGAGTATGCAGTATGTTAGTATATGATTTCCAACACAGCCCATATCTAGCAATATACAAACCTGGCTCCATTCCTTGATGAGGGAAAAGATGTATGCTAAATATAGGTATTTGTTTCCAGTGTGATATCACAGCATCAATGGGAACGTAGCATTTTATTTTGCCCTGCTGTGATGGTTAAATAAATGTCAGTAGTCTTTCTTATTAGTGAAAGTGTTTTTTAATTCCCATATACTTCTTTAGTTTTTATGCACATAATTAATTCCACCAAAAACACACAAGGGAAATGTCAAAACTGTCAGCAAAGGACACGGTTATAAAAGGATTTAAAAAGACTACTGAAAAGAAATGTTGCTGATAAACAATGACATTACAGGACCTGCTTCTGCTTTCACTTTTCAAGAAGCAACATAAGAGTATCGGTGCGACTAACTGTTTCTTCTACTTGCAGCCACTCCACCAGAAATACCGTAAAATTGAAAACGTAGAAACACTTTGCATGTGCACAGTGGAACAAATTAATTTAACAGAATAGCCTAAATATTCTATAAGGTGGCAATGATTAGTTTAAGAACAATTATACGTACTCTAAATATGAAGTTGCACTCTCTTGACAGTATTTGTATAGCACTATGCTGATTAACATTTTCTTTGTCAGATTAAAATAAACATTTTGTAATGAAAGCATAATCGGGTGTATGAGCGGTTAATCTAGCCTTACATGAAGCCCACAGTGAAAACTGGTAGGAAAATACAGTTGTTGGGATATTTTCCCAATTCTATAGATGATATACACCAGATCAGCTCCACACTGACGAAACAGTCTATTCTGCAGAAGTTTGATTCATAGGATTCATTTCACATCAGGACAGTGACTCCAAATATGCATCAAAGCTATTCCAGGCTGATCAAAACTCTGAGGAAAACCAAGAAGTTCTGCCTACATAGCTTCCCTTTAATTGTCACCAGATCTCAGCACCACTGAACATCTCTGGTGATCCCAAAGGCTGCAGCTGTAATGTGGTAAAAACTGCAGTTAGTGACAGACAAGTCTGCAATATTGTTTTGTTTTCCCACTGAAGACCTAAAAAACTCATTAGTAGTGGAGTCACAGTTTTGGACCCAACAGTATTTATCTCTTATGAAACGTCTTGCCAGTGTTAAAATGTCAAGCTAAATTCGTGGCCATCGTTTATATGTTGTCAAATGTTGCACCGCAAGCTCACTTGATCATTCCCATCAGATCATACACTCCCACCCCGCTGCAGCCTGAAAACCTGTGCGCTTGTGGATGTGAACACAGCGATGGTGAAACGGTGTCATGACAGATGCTGGGTATTGAATTTCCCATCAGGCGATTGATGAGCCTGCCTTGATGCCGGTGGGCTGAGGAGATGCGGGTCCTTTTTTTTTTTTATATACGCGATCTTTTTTTCCTCCTTTTTTTTCCCTCCTCATTCGTTGCAACATGGCTGTGCTCCGTCGATGGTTTTAGCAGCCGATTCCGGCCTGCGGTTCCCCACACAGCGGCTCGGTTAAGAAGCAGGCGAGGGTTGGTCCGTCGCAGGTTTTGGTTGACAGCCGCCGCGGACATGAACGCGTTCAGAGAGGAGTAGTCTGTGGACAGAGGGAGGTAGGAGGGAGGGGAGAGAGGTGGCTCGCTGCGTCGCAGTGGTTTTTAACAGCGGTGGCATCCCGTGTGCTGCGTTTTCACCCGAGCACAGTTTGTCTCCTCGCGGCGAAGTTGCCCCAACTTGATGTAAGTCGGATCGAGTGGACGCGTTCACGTGTGCGCGCGTGAGGACGACATGAGGCGCGCTCGTGTGTCAGGTGTGGTGCGGCTGCAGCTGAGGGTTTGTGTCGGTGCGGACGGACCCTGCACGTCTGGAGGAGGACTGCGGTGGCTCTGTGCTCATTCCTCCGCTCCTCAGCTCAGCTCAGCTCAGTTGACCCCCTCCCATTTGTGCCTCTGGTCAACAGCGGGAGATGCGTTTAAGGCGCAGTTGTTTTAGCGTCACCTGTTCGTGCGTCTCTGTGGAGTAGTTTCAGCTGCTGTGATTTTAATGTGGTTTTTTTAATGCCGTGTTGTGGTTCTTTAAAAGGAAATCAATATCCATGTCTAGGGCTCCACGATTTCTTACATACACGTTAAATGTAGTTTAATGAGATTTAAAAGAACATAGTAGTGCTTTTGCTTGTTTAAGCTCATTTAACTACAGATTGTGTTCTTTATTCCATAATGATTTGGATTGCAAACCGATATTTTCAGAGGGCTTATGCGTTCCCATTCTCTTTTTTTATCCATTCAACTTAACCTTTATAGTGGTATGACATATTTCATGTTTGGTGTTTCATTGCTGCTATTAAACTATCAATTTATTATTACCATTACTTATTTTTATCATTCATTTTAAAATCTAATTAAAAAAAAATATTCTCTATCCTAATGGTCTGCACATCTTTTTTCTGTTTTCCTGCTGATATGTATTTTCCTCACTATGCAGGCAGGTGAAGGAGACTGCCATGGCAGAGCCAGAGAAGCTTCCAGAGACCAGCGAGGAGGTAAGGCACCTGAAGAACCATGAATCATCTTGGTCCTCAAAGCTGTTGGTAGCTGAGGACTTAGATTAATGGACCCATTTGAGCATAATTTTTATTACCTGGATACATTACAGTATAGGTCATTTGATTATATGTCTGTATTCTTTGTTTGAAATTCTTTTCTTTAGATTTAAGAAAATACTTCCACTAAATGAGCCCTTTTCACAAGTGGTAGAATGTGTGTAGGAAATTATTTTTTAATTTGGCTGTTTGTAAAACCTTTGTTGGCACTGTCTTAGGCAGAAACAGCAAGGGTATTTTCTCACTGTGGCTGATGTTTAAACCCCAAATGATTGCTTTGTTATAAAGGTGCTCATGCCTCTTCCATTGCCCCTTTTGGTACCTGCATACTACCTCTGCCACTACTACTACTTCTACTACTACTGCTACTGCTACTGCTGCACCTGTTCCACTGTCCCCAAGAATCCAGAGTTGACCACAGATAAGCCCCCAAGGCTGCACTGCAGAGGGACACCCCTGGCAACACAGGCTGCCTCATATTCATGGATATGGCTTGCAAGATCTATTGATTGGACCTGAAGATGCAAAGAAGAGGTTGGCTAGTCAATATCGCCCACCTCTCTTAGCTCTTTCACTAATCTAACCATGTCCCCTTAAAGTCAACATGAAGAAGAGACATGCAACGATCTGTGCACTTCATGGCAAGGCTGCTGTGAAACCCTCTCAACAACTGAGTAGTTTGAAGATTGTTTCACTTTGAGACTCACAAAGAAATGTGGGGTATTATGGACACGTTATTTACTGTGGTTGGTGAACTGTAACATGCTTGACAAAGGACATTGCGGATTTTGTTAGTCTCTTGGAATGGGATTCAGATTTCTCCAGCAAATACCCTTATTGGATACTAAATAAGTTTTCAAAGAGGCCAAAGCTTTTATCTGGACTCAATGAGCTTGACAGTTTTTATTTGAACTGAAGAAGGACTTACCATTTCTACAACAGCCATTGCCAGATCTCTGGTACTTTTTGACTCTCAGATGAACTTAATGCGCTCGAGACACAACTGAACATTAAAATCAAAATCCTGGATTTGTGTGCACGGTGACTGTTGACAAGATTCGACATCTGGTCTCCAACTCATTGGACTCATTGTTTCCTTCTGTTGAGAGCCTGCCACATTTTTAAAGGACTAATGCCAGAACACCTGAGGATGACCGCTTTGGCTAAAAGCATTACAAAGCCCCTACCCCAATGAACTATTGAACCCATCCTGCCAGCCAACCAGCATTCAGATTTCCATCCAAACATCTCAGCCACCTTTGAATGGACCCTTGTTGCCTAGATACAGTACATGCAGTCGTGATTGGGCCATATCCAAACCAGTAAGGATCAGGTGTCAGTGGTACCAGGGAATAAGTAGACGTTTACTCAATGTTATAATTCATACAGTTATTTTGAAATTTGCTTAGTTTCCAGTCATACTCTCTGTAGACTTTGCTGGGAGAAGCAGCAATTTTTAAACATGTTTATGTTCATATTTGTGGCCACTGCAGTTTAATCCAAATGGTTCTAAATTTCTGTTTTATAATCTTTACCTTTTTTAATAATCTTAGTTGACTTTCACTAATTGGAATTAATGTGTTTATTCAGACACTGATTTTTTTTAAATAGAGCAATGTTTGTGCTGGACTTTAAACTGCAGTATTCCCACCAGATCCTTGTTTGTATGATAGAGACTGCAACTACAGTTTATTTTTCAAAAGCAAGTTATATTAAATAATCGATAGGTGTGGAGTGTGTGTACAGCTTTGTGCCATTCAGTAGACATGAATTTGAAAAAGACTGCACGGCAGTTTCTATCATTCACTCTAAGCCCCTACTTCTCCCCCTTCCTATTATTGTTCCACCTTTCCTCCAGCCTGTCCTTGACCATTTGTCTCCACCCATAGTGTCTGCCTCTCACCTCTCCCATGTATCTTGGGTTGTTTTTATCTTCTTGTGTTTCAGACACCAAAGGCCTTCTCAGCACGTAAGATCTCTCTTAGCAGTGAGTACACCCTCCTGACATTTCTTCTTTATTAGTATTTGTAACAGATTCTTAGTGTTGTTGTTTTTTCATCTCAGTATGTTAGTTTTTCATTATATATGTATTAATGGTTTGGGAACTCTACATACATAAATCTTCAGTAATGTGGATTGCATGATCATCTTTATTTCAAAAATATGTGCCCAGAAAACTGTTGTGTGCATGTATTTGTGAGGCCTTGTACGCTTATACTGCAAATGCCATGTGCCAGAGGATGAACTTTTTTTTTTTCCCCTCTCGTTTTACCAGGCAGTAAATCGTCCCCAGGCACTGGCAGTGCAGAGGGCGAACAGGACTCTGGGGCCGCGGCCGGTCGCAAGAGGAGGTGGGGCTCCAGCACAGCTGTCACTGCCAAGAAACCTTCCATCAGTCTCACTACAGACTCACTCAAGGTATTTCCAGCATAACAACTGTTTTTATATTGTGGTTGCTAGTAATACTCTTGTGGATGCACTGATGCACTGTGAGACACTTGCTCTGCCTCTTTCTTCTTTGTTGAATATAGCAGGCCCATTCATCTCGTGCATTATCTGTGTTCTTTGCCCTCAGTCTCTGATCCCAGACATTCGGCCGTGTCTCGGCCAGGAGGCAGTAGTGGACCTGCACCCAGAGGAACCTGTCCTTTCTGGGGCTGAGGATGAAGAGAGGGAGCGCTCTGACCAGGACCTTCAGATCCGACGCACTGTCACACAGGTTGGTCTACAGCTCTTAACTCTTTACCTGAATGAGAGGTTAGGAACTGTCTTTACTGTGAAATGTAAGTTTGCATGAATCTCTTCAACAAGAATTGCTGGTGTTAATGCATTCTTTGATTCTAGGTGGTGCACTTGGAGACCCAGGAGAATGGACAGAAAGAGGCAAAGAGGAGCAGAAGTGAGGAGTTGGAGGAGGAAGACCGGCGGGGAGACAGAGAGAGGATAAGGGAGCAGGAAGAGAAGATGGACACTTCATTTCCAGGAGGCATGGAAACCCAGTCTCTATCACATACCAGCCATGATGTAGAAATCAACACTGGTAATGGATCCATCAGATGTTCTTATGTAGCATTAAATTAATCAAAATGGATTTCTGAAATTTGATTTAGAAACAGAATTTGTCTTTTGTAAGAAGACAACAATAGTCTAATCATAATCTGCATACTGTACTTTATATTGCATTTAAATCGTTTTTCTAATAGTTTTCTTCAGAGGTATAGGTAACAGGACTAGATTTCTTATGATGGAATTTATTTTTCATTGAGTATTTGCTAGTTTATCCTGAGTTATTTTTGTCAAAAGTTGTACAAAAGAGTTCAGGTGTCTTTACATTATAAGAGCAATGTTGGCAGTATCAGTGCAGTAATGGAGAAACGCTTTCTTCCTGCTTTATCCCAGTGACGCCCAGCGACACCCTCATTCGTCGCTCCATCAGCCAGCAGAAAACAGGAGTTTCCATCACAATTGATGACCCTGTTCGCACGGCCCGTCAGCCCTCGCCACCTCGCGGCAAAGTCTCCAGCATCGTTCACATCAGCAACCTGGTGAGAGATCACTCTTCTAATTGCCACTACAAGCTCTACTATTATACGCCTTTTATTCTGAGGCATATAAACTGACCCTTCTTGTTGTGCTTTGATAAACTGGTTTTATTTAGTCCAAAATGCTACAGCCAGGCTCCTTTTTATAATACTAAATGAATTGCCTTCTTCAAAGGGGAAAAAAGAAAAAGCATATTTGGCCTATTTCAAAGCTTAAGATTGTTTTTATGCATCTTTTCATTATCAACAAATCCCAAGGAAACCCCAAAATCAACCACAAATAAACATTTTTTTCTGTGTAGCCATAACCTGATAACCTGAAGCCACACAGGTTGCATTAGTGGACATATTCCGTGAATATGATGAAATAGGCTAATTACTCCCAGTAGTATAAACACCGCCACTTCCCCAAGCAATACATTGTGATATCTGCCCAACACAGCGCAGCGCTCTTAGATTTTTCCTTAACCTATTAGACACCTTTCACCTCACCATGTATCTTCATCTACACACTTCCATAAACCCCGGTGCATCTTTTATGGGCCTAACCACCTCTGTTTTTATCATAAAAATATGTATAGAGAAGATAAATATTTGTGGTCTTTAACTCAATGTGCAGTTTTTATATTTGTTTTATTATGTGTATATATATTTCATCTTTGTTATATACAATATATATTTGAATATGTATTGTGTTTCTTAATGTATGTACTATGCTTGGTATTTTTGCTGACAGTATTATTGTGTAAAGCAGTCCTTTGATAAGTGCTCTGTAATATTTTGTGCAGGTGAGACCCTTCACTCTTGGGCAACTTAAGGAGCTGCTCAGCAGGACTGGCACCCTAGTGGAGGAGGGCTTCTGGATTGACAAAATCAAGTCTCACTGCTACGTCACTGTGAGTTGTGAGCATGTGTTTTCTGTGATACAGGACTGTAGATCTAAACAAGACTACCTTTGGTGTTTTGAAGGTTCTGTGTCTCATGGAGCTATCCTCTTCTCTCTGTGTTTAGTACTGTAGCTCAGACGAGGCAGTCGCTACACGGGCAGCTCTTCATGGAGTGAAATGGCCTCAGAGCAACCCAAAAGTCCTTAGCGTAGATTTCTGCCAGCAGGAGGAGGTAGGACCTTTTTGTCATCAGTCTGTTTTTCTCATACGCCCACAATGCTGAGCCATCTGTAGCCTAAGCATATCTCTGCTTTTGTAGCTGGACTTTCACAAAGGCATGGGTACAGCGGACAGACCCGGAGCAGAGGAACAGGGGCCTGGCCCCGGCCGTGGTCGAACACTGGGCCTGCCCCCTCTCCTCCCAGAGCGAGACCAGTGGGCCGAGCGCGAGCGTGAGATGGAGCGCCGGGAGAAGGCTCGAGCAGAGCGGGAGTGGGATCGCGACAAAGTCAAAGAGTTTGGAAAACCCGGAGAAGAGAAGGAGGGTGGTCCCCGAAGGTCACGCTCCAGAGAGAGACGACGCAAGGAGAGGGGAAAGAGCAAGGAGAAGAAGACTGAAAAGAAAGGTAGGAGATGCAGACATGATATTAGACTGCATTTAGGGAAACTAGACTTTAAGTTAATGCTGTGTAGAGCTAAAACAACTAATCGATTTAGTCAATTGAGAGAAAATGAATCTGCAATTATTTTAATAATTGATTCAATCACTTTTTCAATCACCATCTCATTTATAAACCAAGTGACTAATTGAGAGATAATTGGCAGAATAATGGATGACTAATAAAATAGTTTGCAGCCCTAATATTGCGTATGTTTTTGGCAGATAAAACAGCTGAGGATCCACCTGCTAAGCTGCTCGATGATCTGTTCCGCAAAACTAAAGCAGCTCCTTGCATATACTGGCTTCCACTTACAGAGGAACAGGTGAGACACAAACCAGTTGGAACTCTTTGCTTGCTGCTTACATACATAACTGTCAAGTACATGTCCTAGATATCTCATTTTAGTCTTTGCTTAAAGGTCTTGCTCTGTGCATTCTCTTCATTTCAGTTTGTTCAGCGGGAAGCTGCCAGAGCAGAACGGATGAAGGAGCGTGAGAAACGGAGGAAGGAACAAGAAGAGGAAGAAGAGAAAAAAAGGGAAGAGGATCGCAAGGAGAGGATGAAAGCCGGAGGCGGCACAGCAGGGGAGCGGAGTGAGGGTGAGAAAGACAAGGACAGAGACAGAGAGAGGGACAGAGACCGGGGTAGAGACAGAGACAGGGAAAGGGAGAGGGAGAGGGAGAACGACAAACGCAGGGATGGCTACCGTAGGCCAGGGGGCAGCGGGGCAGGCGGGGGCCGACGCTCGCGCAGCCGCAGCGATCCGCGGGAAAGGCGGCGTTAATGGCCAATCAACTGATGGAACTGTCCTAGAGACCACCCTCTTCCATTTGCCTTTCACTACATGTACTTTGTTACAACTAAGACCCAACAGAGGACCAACTGATGTCGTCACCATCTCTCAAATTGTCACCTTTTTTAAAGCACACCTACACACAGTCATGCTTAAAGGGGACCATGATTTTTTTGCAGTGTTGTTTCCCAGAGTGCTGTACGTCTCGCTCCTGTCAAGGTTTGATATATTTTTCTTTATACGTTTGCTTATCCTTCTCTTTGGTTTTTGACTTGACATAGCAGTATGGCACGCTGGGTAATGTTATTAATTTACCCAAATGTACCCCATTTGCCCCCAAAGTGTAGGTGCCAATTATGAATTGCAATCAATTGTCGTCGCCTCAATGTTTAACAGCTCTGTAATTTGAATGAGGAATCCTTTTGTTGCTGCATGTAGTCCAAGGCTCTCCTTGCCAGTCCTGCCTACAGAGACAACTCAGCCCTCTGTGCAGAGGCTTGCATAAATCTAAAAATATTGGAATAGGTGTGTTTGGCATTTTGTACAGACATATAAGATTACTCAAAATTAAGTCTTTAAATGAGGCAGCTCTGGGGTGTTTTTGGACAGGTGTGGAATAACTACTAAGGCAATGCAGTGTTCCTCTCTCCCTCTATTTAGTTAAGAGATGAGACGATTCTCTTGGGGGAGAATCTATGTCTGTCACACCTGACACAAGTTATGATTATGTCCTTATCATTGATTCTCTTCTTCCTCCTTCCTCTTCCTCCAGTTCTCTTACCCTGTAGTGTCAATACAGGCCCAAGAGGGGAGGTTGCATTATGCGTTTTCTCACCAATGGTTTTAATATTGTTTTTTAATCATTATTTTATCATTTTAGTACCAAGGTTTTTGTTTTTGTTCTTTGAGTACGCCTATCAGTGGTGAATGTACAATAATAAAAATTGAAATTTGAAATTATTGTGATGTTTGTTTTCCATTCTCCTGCTGATTGGGTTTGTAGTGCAAGTTCTTCATTGCTCCTGGGGATGAGAGTTAATAAATGTTACTTATACTAGTCACTGGGAATAGCTTTGTTGAAGTACGTATTTTAGGAGTCGAGCTGCGGTGACACTTAGAAGCCACAAGGTGTCAGGCACACCACGTTGTGGCCCATCTCAGTCATGACATTTGATACAAGGGGAATTACTTTATGGAGTCAAGTTAAAACTAAGAATACAAAAGAAGCTATAGGGAGGATTCACTGATCTGTCAGCAATTGATATGATTTCTTTATTCTAAAAGTTCCCTTTCCCTCAATGCCATGTTAAAGTGACGACCAATGGCGTTATCTTTCATTTAACATTAATCCTAATCAGGTGGTTTCCTCCGAATTCTGAGTGTTTACCCTCTCTACTCTCTCTTTCTCTGTTACCCAACCTGCCTTTCTATCCGTCCATGGCAAATTGTGTATTTGCCCTCATCCCTCTTCCCTTGTTCCATCTCTCCAGTCTTGACGTTCATCCTGCAGAGCTCAGCAGTGCTCCTATGTAATTACAGCCCTATGGTCGCTGAGCATAACATTTTTCTGCCCTGATGCAACTCAGTGTGTCTGGACTCTGTGTGGACCAGCGAATCCTTCACCCTGGCATCTCTCTGCCAGCCCAAGAACACATTTCTAACTGAGGCAGCCTAGTTGGAATGAGAGCGGTGGAGAAAGATATGGTCTTTCATTTCTAATGACTGTTTATCTAGCATGCAGAGGACACTTTTGTGAGGAGAAAAGTGTGTATGTGTGTTGGTTTGTGCCAGGCAGTTGGAGGTTTTGAAGATAAGTTGAACTTTAGGGCATAGTGATGATGTGATGGCCAAATGTAAAGTTAGAAGAGATTGTTTCAGTCATGTTTGAGGAGTAGTGTGTGTTAAAGGGAAAAGCAGGACTGGGGTAACAACACTCAATGAGTACAATATTGAGGCAGTTCAATAGTTTTCTCAAACAAAATGTCATTCAGCCACTTCGGGGCAGTAATACAAGCTGAAAACATTAGATTTACGTATATAGTTTTTATGGCAAATTTGTTAACAATGTTGTTTTCCACCAAAAACAGCTGCCTGCTGCAACTGGAAATGATGTTGATGAAAGTGATGTTCATACAGAGTGTCTGGGACAGAGTACAGGTTCTCATTAGCCCTTTGTAAACACACTGCATTGCAGGAAGTCTCATCTACTGAAGCTCGGGACAAACCTGAAATCTGAAACTTCCAAAAACTGGACAAACCACACATAAGAGTTGTTCCCACCAACTTGCACAGATTTTGTCTTAGGCTTTGACAGTCAGGAGCATAAACCTCGCGGCTGAGTAAATACACACTGAACCCACTGGTCAATAACGACTGGAGTTCTGGTGGTAGACGATCCTGCAGATCCAGCTAGGGACAGTCCTGGACCTGCCCAGCTCTGGGGAATGCCAGATTTGGTAATGAGCCTTCCCAGCGACTCTAAAGCGGAACAGCTGCCCAGCGCTGTGTCCACACATGAAGAGATGACTCAAAACAATGTTTCCACAGTTGTAGGTCTTTAACAGAACCACTAGTGACGGCTGTGGGGCCACAGCGGACCACCTGTGTCTGGTGGAGAGCTCAGGTCAACTTTAAAGGCCTCCATGACCAGCCAGTCAGCTGAGCGAGGCCACTCTCACACCCGCTGATGAGGGCAGTAAAAACAATATGTTTTTGCTCTGTAAGCAGTCCCCCCTCCCCCCCTCCCTCCCCGCCGCCCAGCCCTCCCCTCCTCAGTGTAACCACATAGGTCTTTGTGTCCAGCACTGTTAGGAACTCAGCATAGAGGCCCACTAAGCTCCACTTTCAAAGGCAACCTCTGATGTGGCCTTTCTGATCTCTGCGTGTCTCAGTGACTTTCCTCTTACTCTCCTCTGACTTGGAGTTTTTCTTTCTCTGCCTGTATCCTATTTACCCATGGTTTCCCCTCGCTGTTGCTGTCCTTCTTATAGATTTCAGATCACGAAAAACATATGTGAGGGGAGATTTGGAGAGATGATGAAAGACAGCGATATCTTGACAGTCAGTCTTACCACTCCTTGAAGTTCAAACTTCCCTTGATATATACACACCCTCCCCCCCTCCTCCTTCAGTCCTTCCCTCTTTTCTCCCCCTCCTCTTCTTTGTGATGACATGTATGTGCTTATGGAAACCAGATGTGCCCTATTGCGATGGAAGAGGCGGTGAGAGAAAGAAAAAAACCAAGCATGAGGTTGTATGATACTTCATTAGCAGACTGCAGGAGATGTGAGGGGGGGGTGAGGAGGAAGGATAAGATGTTTTGGGGTCTCAAGAGTTCAGACAGTGACGGTTTACATATTTAGACGTCAGATGAAATGTGCCCAATATCCTGACCAGGCCCTGAGCGAAGCAGGGGGGTTTCCTCGCGGATACGGCTGGGTCAGGGCGAGGGTAGCTGGGCCTGGAAAGCCTGAATCAGCATCTCCTATGGTGGAAGGGTTTTTCTGCAGGGCTTGGGAAACCATGCAATATGATACAGGGGTTTGAGAAATACCAGCCTCAAGAAGTTGAAATGTTGATTGTTCAACTTCCTTGCACCTGTACTTTTTTCACCCAGACAATACCTCCCTCCGACATTTAAAAGAGACTGCTCCCGCTGCACCACACCCAATTCAAAGTGCAGACATTGTGTTATCAAAGTGTAACAAAAGCAGGCATGGAGCTTTAAACTGACAGCCTTAAGCAGATTCAGCACTGAGGGGGCAGACTCTTCCGAAACTGTTTGTCTAAGAAAACAAAGATCACAAACCAAACGGTTGGTAAAATACACGATGAGACAGGAAAAACTGAGATTGGGACAAAAAAAGCTATGTTGAACTAATGAGGAAAGTTATTTTCCATGCATAGCTCCATGTGTAGCTAAATGGAATAATAAGATGCAGACATGGCGGAAAAAAAGTATTAGGTATTGATCCCTGGCAGTGTACAGTACAAATAGACCCTGTGTGTGAGAGAGAGAGCAGCAGCTTAAGAGCTACTCTTGTACCCGTGTTAAAAGGTCCAACTATTTTTCTATTTTAAAAAACAGCAGACCTCTCACAGCATTTCTCTGCTTCTCATTCAGAGAACACACAGGTGTAAGTATTAAACCTTAACAATGGCTGCATTCCAATTATGTCGGCCACTTCCAGGGCCCTGGTGTTGCGCTCGCTGGCACACATGAAGGCTTACTGGGGCACCTAAATGGAATGGAGCAATCGTTAAGTGTTATTGGTTACATATGTGCTTCCCCTGCTACGACCCATGAGGAAATCAGCAGTGAAAAAGGCCTACAGTCTCTCCAGATAGTCATTTGAGTATTACTGTATGTCATGTGAAAAGCACACATGTTCGTATCAAATCAACTTTTCATGGCATTGCTAAAAAAATAAAAAATAGGTATATGTATAAATATATGGTGTATATGTATTGTAATGTATAATATGTCAAAACACTTTGAAATATTGCTGAATTGTCCCTTTAAACAGCGATAAAGACAGCAGACTGGCTCATTTGTAAATTGTCAGCCCTTCCCATTTGGTCTGGAAGCGTTTGGGTCACAAGCAAACGAAAGGCTCTTTACATCCCGTGTGTTTGGTTGTGTGTGTGAGAGCAAGAGACAGTGAGAAACCCACTGTTCCTGTTTGTTGTATTAGTGCTTGGGCGCAGGATGTGGCAGAGGTTTAACTGATGCAAATGAAAACCATGTGTAACCTATATAACCACTCACGAGTTCCTTTAAGAAAAGCCCCTTTCCATCATCCCACATCCTTGTTACCAGGCAGACTGCAACTCTTACCGCTGTTAATCATTCATTCTCATTTACTGGGAAAGTTACTCAGTCCTCTCTCTGAGGTTGGTCCTGCAATTACAGTATGATGTTCGGGTCGGCTATTATGAGACACAATAGCCAAGAGCAGGACTTCCCCTGTTTGGAAGTTTCCATTCATCAGCCTGCAGGCAACACTCATGCCAACTGAAACAGGCACAGGAAGTGTCCGGCACCGAGGAAGACATAAAGACATAAAAGGAGCTTGTTAATGGCATTTGTTAAGTAGAGTTGAATGTAGACAGAGAGATGAGATACCGAGAATGGTGGATGTGAGGCACTCAGAATGGAGTGTATGTTTGTAGATTTAGTAAAAAAGTCGCCCTGAAATCAGGACTAGAAGTTACCTTTCCATTTATCTGGGTGAAATGTGAGAGCAGTAGGAGTGGAGATGGCTGGCAGAGGCCGGGGCATTGTGGTGTGGTCTTTTGTTGGGCACTGTAAAATAGAAGTGAGTCATTTCGCAGACAGTGAAGAAAAGCTCTCCAGTTACACAGAGAGAAGGAGAAAAGAGAGGACTGTGGGGAAGAATTTTGCTGAGGCGATTCTTTTCCTCGCTCCGCAGAATCAGCTGGGGAAGACAGAAAACATCAAATAGTGACCCACAGCTTAACGTCTGACTCGTGTGCAGGTCATGGAGAGGATTTGAGCGAGGAAAACGTCCTGCACAAATAAATACACATACTGAAACCTGCTGAGGAAAAAGAAAACTCCTAAAACACATGATTTTTCCATACACATCTTTTATTGTGATGTAGTCCAAAAACAAAAAAAAGCCAATTAAACAGATCCAAACACACTCCCATCCCCCCATTGCAGTGTCCTGCTGTGTGTCTGGCCTACATGATGCAGTTGGAATTCCAGATGTTGCTCATGGAATTCTGCTCCATCTCTGGCCTCCAAATGTGACTTAACTCTCCTTACTCCTCCTCCTCCTCCTCCCCCCCGGCCCTAAAAAAAAAAACAGCCTCGTGACTCCTCTTTCGCTCTTCAAAACATTGCAGCGAAGTGGAGACGAATGGGCGCCCGCAATCTTTTCAGGGCACAAAAGGAAAATACCTCATCATTTTCATTACAGAAAGCCCCGTTGCTGTGATCATAACATATCATAGCGGCGCTGACCCCCACCCACCCTCTTTCTCTCACACTCAGTCATCTTTACAGTAAGTCTGATGGCTGCATGGCAGTTGTTCATTAGTGGGCTCATTAAGGAGTGCGGAGACGCCTAAGTTTGCTGTTTGAGCTTTTATTGGCTCATTGTGGACGGGAGTGCGCGCACACAGTGCATAATGCACAAATAAAGGCATTTATGGCTGTGCAAAACATGCATGAGAGCATGTTTGCATTGCTATACTTGTGAGGACATGCAATGACCACATTCACTCACTGAGCCCATTATAAAACATGAAACCTCTCCACTGCTTATTGAGCCTTACATCCAACCCTTAAGCCTTGAAGAAAACAACAGCTCCTCCACTATGCATGCTTTTCCTCATCATCCTACTCTTGTCGGGGATTTTCTGGTTCTCATAAGTATGGAAATGCAAAGACACACACGCCCTCTCCCTAACTGTATAGCTGAGATATGTTTTCCTGCTGTGCAGCAACGGCTTCACACAATCGTCTTCATCTCTGTTTCTACTTAAGCTTTGGATCCACTCCGTGTTTTCCGACCCAGTTTCTGGCCTGCCAGTTTCCGAGCCCCAGTAACGCAGAGTGGTGCAGTCGGGGAGCAAGAAACCTGGAGGTCTAGGAAGACCGGGGAAGACCAGACAGAGGGGCGATGTGATCGATATGATAGGGAAAGGTTAAGAGTCCAGTTAAGGGCTGGATTATATGAAAGCTTTTAGGCCTAAATTAAAATATTACTGCAATAAAGGGAGTCAGTGGCTCCAGTTCAGCTAAAAGCAGTTAACGAAAGATGGCATGAAGAGGGAAAGATTGAGTGAGTGATTTACTGAGTGAAAATCAAAGCACAGAAAGCCATTTGAAATTACTTTATTTAGTAAGAAGAGCTTAGGAATATAAGTGAGTAAGAACACACACACAATCTCATTGAGAAAACTAGATCATCGATATTATCATTACCACTAGTATCATTATCATTGTTGTTAAACTGCTTATAAACCCCTGACTAGCAATGTAGCACCATGATTTGTAAACAAGTACAATGACAAAAAGGAGTCATTTTCAGATCGTCAATTTATTTTCATTTGAGATGGATTCAAGGTAAAAAAAAAAAAAAAACAATCAAGTTTCAAGAATACATAACCCCCTTCCCCATTCACTGTCCCCACATATATAAAATTAAGGCCACTTTCAAAGCTGTATGTCACTGTCCAGCAGGACTTTTTAATGACAATGTACAAAAACACATTCTTTACACAGAGGACAACAACAATAATAGTAATAGTCATAATAATAATGACAACATCATTTATAATAATAATCAGCACTAAAGACATTGATATAAAAAAGGAAAGTTGCATTTATTGCTTAACTCTGATAGGAGTGTATGCTCATGCTTCATAAGGACTTAGGCAAATGTTTTGTTTTCCTTTTTATGGTCCATACTGGCTCTGACACATTACTTTAGTGGAAGATTAAGGAACACAATGACTACGCTGCACTGTGGTTTCCAAATGTGTGTGTTCATGTGAGCGTGTGCAAGTTAACAAGGGGGGAGAAACGAGCGATCAAACGCGCTCTCTGCTCACTCGGGGGAAACATGCTAGACTGGGCGTCATGAAGATGCAGGTTCGAAGCAGGAAATTCACAAGGACACAAACACTGACCACTGACAAAAACTAAAAATAAGACATTGAAAAAGGCTAGAACAAACAGCAAAGAGCTGGCGTCAGTAACCACGAGGAGAGAGGCAGAGACAGAAGGGAGAGAAAAAAAAAAAAAAAAGGGAAGGATGGAGTGGTTGAGAGATAGAGCAAAAGGAATCTGGCAGTGGTAAGAATATTTTAAAATGCAAGTCTGGTGCTTTTCCTTCTGCTCTCTCCCCAGTTTTATCTTTCTCTCCTGCTCCCATTATCCTTGTTCAACATTTCCTTCCCCTTTTTTTTTTTCTCTGTTTCTCTACCTGTCTCCCTCCCCTCTCTCCCTCCCCTCCTCCTCCATCTACACCTTGTCCAGTAAAGATCGTTGGCAGTAGAGGAGTCGGCGCGGGGTACCGTACCGACGGAAAAACACCAAGGCTGCCAGCGTCGCAATCACACACACCAACAGGAAGAGCGGCAGCACCACCGCCGCCGCTCCACTGCCACCACCAACTCCTTCGTCCTCATTCACTTCAATGATGATCACCTCCGTATCCTCCTCCTTCTCTGTCTCCTTCTCCCTCTCCCTCTCCCTCTCCCTCTCCCTCTCTCTGTCCCTCTCCCTCTCCCTCTCCCTCTCCCTGTCTCTGGTTCTGTCCTTATCTTCCCGCTCCTTGTCCTTCTCCCTCTCCTTGTCCTTGTCGTGTCCGCCTCCGCCTCTTCCTCCGTCCGTCTTGGGGTCTTCGTTGGGGCAACCCATCCAGTCACGAAGGGCCGATTTGGGGTATCCCGGCTCCACGCGCATCATCTGGTTGTTGAACTTCCAGTACTTGTTGGCTTTGTAGAAGTAGGTGTACGCTGAGGGGTGGAAGAAAGAAATGAATGAATGAAACCAACCTGAACTGAAAGGAGAAGCAACTTCTACAAGTACCTGTTCACACTACGACTTGAGAAAATGATCTAGGTAATATCATACACACCACCCTTACCTTGATCTTTGCTCATGAAGGCTGCCTTGATGTTTTCAGGCACTCCCTGCCACAAACTAATAGATTTTGGATAGCCATCGTCAACGCTTTGTGATTCCTCATTGAAACGGTAATACCTAAACAACGTATGAGAGGGGAAAGGTAAAGAGAGGAGCAGCTATGGTGAGTTAATGGTCACAATCAGAGCCCCGCAAGACCTGACTTCTTGACTTTGATTATAAAGAGTTGTGACTTTACTTGGACTTAAAAAGACCTGAGACTTGAGTCTTGTTCTGACAGACAAGAGACTGGACTCGGACTTAAGGTTTGAGTTGGATTTCCCGGGGCTCAACATTAACTTTTTGAGGCACTTGTCCTTTGGACAGTAATTCACTTATCCAGGCATAAAAGTCACTTGTTCAGGTAAATATGATAATAATTTACTTTTTTCATTTTGTTTTGTGAATGCAGAATCCAGAAGAACAAATTGAAAGCACCCAAACAGTGTCAACATATAAATGATTAAATTTGTGAATTTTATTAGTGGGTATATGTAATGTTTTCACCTCAACAATTCTTTTTTACATACTTTGTTCACATGAGCCCCTATGTGACCTGCTATCACTATCTTATTTTCCTCGTAATGGACCGTTATTCAAAATACCACCGGCTTTGGCTATTGTAGTTTTTATTTGAGCCATTTTGTAGTTCTAGTTGTAAGGCACCCAGCCATATTCATCTGTCCAGCAAACTTTGTTTCTCTTTTTAACTCGTACACCTATCATTAGGATTTTATGGAGATTTATGGACAAATCGTTATGGATTCTTGCATGTAACATGTTGAAGACCATGAACGTTGAGCAATTAAGATTCCACCAAAGGCAAAGAAGCAGAACTTGGACTCTTGTTTTCACTAGACACTACTAAGCAGAGCTACAGTGAGCGTTGTCAATCACTAACCTAGAGTAATATAGTACATTCTATAAATAAAATCAAAGTTGTTTATATATTTTTTTATTTATTTATCACTCATATGCATATGCGATGGTATATACACGTGTGTGTATATACCATCAAGGGGGCTACAACTGCATTTCATTATACATTCCTGTATTGTAAAATCAACTTTGAATCCATGTTACAGTAGTGTAAATTGTAATTTTATGTTATAACATGAAATTACAATTTACTCTACTGTAACAGGGGAGCAGAGCTTTTCTACCTGTCCACGTGTTTCTGCGTGTTGAACAGGTGTATCAATAAAGTTTTGGCTGACTGACAGTAAGGATCCCAGCTGGAGGAGCTCAGGCCGACACAGAGAGCAGAGGAGAGGCTGCAGCTGATCAGAAATGTGTGACTTGTGACTTGTGACTTGACTTGAGACTTGTTGTGACAGACTGGAGGCTTGGCTTGGACTTGCCCTGAAGGATTTGGCTTTGACTTTAGACTTGCTCTGACAGAATTTAGACTTTAATCTGACTTTCCTCGATTGACTTGAAACTTGACTTGCTCTTGACCCCCAAAACTTAAAAACCGCTCTGATTCAGTGTGTGTCTGCTGATCTAAACCACTTGGCAGACCACACTAAAAGTGTTGTTTCTGCAGAAATATGGCAGATGGATTGTTGTTAACTCTTCCATCAGCCAAACTACTGTAGGTCTGTAAAGACTAAGACAAGGAATAGGTCACGTGCAAAACCAGTGAAAAGTATACACTTGTCCACTCGTCATAGACTTTGTTTATGTAGGTGGCTGTTTGCACTGTAATCACTGACATGAAAGATTTTATCCAGCTCTTTTATAACAACAGCTACTGCTTTTGGGAAGGCTTAGCAAGCTTTGAAGTTCCTCAAGGTTTGTTTGAATGTTTAAATGAGAAGCAGGTTTGTAATTCAGGATAACTGACTGAATTCAAGTGTTTAGACCTTATATGGTCAACATTCAAACCTATCTTTTGGTGGGGCTGACACAAGTGGACTTTACTTGGAATCAGCATGTTATAAACTTCAGCACAGTTTGTTGTTGGGTTTGATCACGCACACACACACACACACACAAAGAAGATGACTAACTTGTTTGCTCTGAAGAAGAATGTCTGTCCAGTGGGGGTGTAGTAGAGAGCCGCATCAATACGATCTTTGGGAAGCCCACTGCCAATTTCATTTAGACTTTTAGGGTAACCAGAGTCGAGAACTGATTCGGTGAACACCCAATACCTGTCCCCTGGAGAGAGTGAGGCAGAAAGAAGCAGAGTGGGGACAGACAGACACAGACGCACAGAAACAACATATGAGACAACTCCAAGATGCTGCCTGTTTGATGAAATCGTGCAAACGTTTTGTCAACATACTAAATTCAGACATACCTTTAAAGAATGCAAACTTCCCATCTTCCCTTTCAAAAGCGGAAGTGATGTGACTGGGCAATCCCCTCCAAAAGTGACCAATCGGCATGGGATATCCATCCATAACATGGTTGTTACGTACCCTCCAGAACCATTTATCCTGAAAGAGAAAAAATATTTACCAACAGCCTGCTAGACATGTCAAAAGGTCATATCAAAAGTCCAACAAGGTTTGGTGGGTTTACCTTGAACACAAACATTTCTCCTCTGAGAATGGCGATGGTGTCAAAGTGTCCATCACAGATGTTGGGGCCAAAGTGAGGCTTGTCTGGTGAATATGTGGGTTGGGGGCTGTTGTACGGCGTACGGGGTGTTACAGGAGGGGGCTGAGGGCCTGATCCAGAACCTATATGGAAAAAGCACATATGGGAATGATTTTCTTAGACCTAACCTTAACCTTTACGCATCATCCAATGCTGGTCCTGTTGGATCAAAAGAAACCCAACGATCCGACATGGAGACAATAGGTTATTGTAGCAGGAGTCCACAGAGCGAAACCAAGAGTGCCAAGGATTGCACAAACAAAACTTCAAGGGGTTTGGAGCAAAAGTTAGGTGTTGGACTAAATTAAGATTTGCATCACTGGAAAGACACAACGTTTTGCATCTACCTTTCAGTCTGCAGATTTGTGTATAATTTAACTTCTTTATGTTTCAGTTGATAACAGTTGATAGTGATAATTTCAACCAGGAAATAAAAATTGAGCTCTTTTTTTGAGAATGATTTGGGTAGTGTATTGTCAGCAACGCACCGTAAAGTTGCTGTATGCCTCTGCGATCGTCGTCAGAAAGTTGGAAGTTCTCTGTGTCCATCCACTGGTAGAAGGGAGCCATGATGGCTGAAGGGTCTTTGGAGTGCTCCATACCCAGTGCATGGCCCAGTTCATGCACCGCAACCAGGAATAAGTCATTACCTGAAACGGTATCAACACCAAAACACAATATAGTGACCTTTTTTTGTCAAATAAATGAGAGTTAAGTGGGAGACATAACATAGGAAGAGTTTGATCGCATGCTGATGAGAAAATTAGCTCCAAAGGAGAAGGAGTGTTGCTGTTTCCTCATTTTCAAGTGACTCAAAGGCACACAGATACTAATTACATCAGTAAATCAAAAATAAAGTTATTTTCAAGTCATGTGAAGACGTGTCTTGAGTCAAACAGCTGATGTTGCAAAGCTGTGTGTCTGCTGTCATCCATAAATAAACACTTCTGCATTTCTGTTAACATAGCCCAGGGCATTCCCTCCCTCTAATGTACTGACACAGGACTGGACCTGTTGCTGCTTGTGTTTTGCTCACAACAGCAAAATTAAGTCCTAACTCCCAACATTTGTGTCATCACATTTAAGGGAATCACTGAGGAAAACAAAACCCTTCATTTATTAAAATGTCAGTTTCAACGTAGATTCAAATGGAGCCTCACCAGACAGATCCCGGTTTCCAATAGTCCATGGCTCAGATGCATCAAAGTGGGTGTCCCCACCGATGCCATTACCAGGGAAATAGGCATGTGCCAGGAAGCCCCCCTCGCCATCGAACGGGCTGCTGTCACCGTGGAAACCCTCGGCGAAGAAGAGCATAATGTCGGCAAACTCCTCCACCTTGTCCCGTATGTAGCTGTAGGGGATTTCCCGGAAACGAAGCGGGGTGACGCTCTCCCACACCTTGAAGGCCTTCCTGATGGCCTCGTAGGTCTCGTACTCACCCACTTTTGGGGTGTAGTTCTGTATGCTGAAGAGTGTGTAATTGTGTGTGAGAGGGGAGAGTGGGAAAGAGTTATTTCATCTTTATAGGAAAACCATAGCAGTTGCTAAATAGTCAACTCATCAGTTTGTGTTTTCACATCGGTTCATTGGGTACACACATCAATTTAAGCGTACAGTAGTTTTAGGTACTGCTCCATCCTGCCTCTGCAGTTGCAGCACATACACTTCAAGCTTTGCTGACTCACGAGAAAGTGATGTCATTCTTGTGCCACTTAAGGCCCTGGATGGCGTATCGCTTCCTCCGCAGGTTGCTCTTAAGCTCGGCTCCAAACTTATCTGGCACTCCGCAGCGTGGTCGCTTCATGGCCCTGCCAAAGATAAGACAGATAGTCCACTCACAACAAGGTAAGACATACTAGTTTAAATTTGAATATTGACCTGCAGGTGACCCCGTTTGGAGGCTTTACTTTTACTACATGCAGAATAAAGCTGTTTGAAGGTGCTCACTCAATGGTCTTGGCGTCAAAGGTGCCGGAGACGGTGAGGCCGTAGAAACTCTGCATGGCGGCGATGGCTGAGGAGACGGAGTGAGGGGAACGGAGGGCGTGGGTCCTCATGTCCCCCGGGGGCAGGTAACCGTACTGTTGCAGCCATGACTTTAAAGCAAAGCAAAAAGCAGACAACAGTGTGACTCATGAGAAATATGTCAAAATGAAACCAAGGAAACTCCGGTCTCGGTGCGGAGAAAGAAAGAAAAGGTTCAATTAGAAACAAACACAAAAACATGTCATACCTCACTAGAGTTTTGTTGTTTATCAAAGCTGAACCAAGGTACAGCAAGTACTTACAAGGAACTACAAGTTCAGGATGTTTTGTGTGACTGCAGCAACAACACATTCCATACTGACAGCGAAAATAAGCTCTTGGTTTTGATATCTGGAGATTTGGACATCATTTCCAGCACTTGGCATGTGTTCATTTAATGACTAAACACGAAAGCTATTCAACCATCAACATTCGGCTCTGTAGTAAGGACTTTACTTGATTGAAACTAAGGTCAACATGAAAGAATCTTGAGGCCCAAAAAAGGTTCAGACAAAAACTCTCTGCGAGACCGAAACTGAACGAGGGAATCCCCTCAAATAGTTAAAGATTAGCTTCAATTTCAACATTGAACTTTTTCTGAAGCCCGTTGTTTGCGTTTCAGTGCAGATTGCGACAGTTATATCTGAACCCGTGCCTGTTGTTGAGTTTATTCATGAAGGAAGTATTAGTTTGAAGCCCTTAAAGCGCATATTATGATGGTCACTGAGTTCTTTAGGCTTCCAGATCCCTCCGCCTCAGCTTAGCTTGACCTTACTTTCCCCTGGAAACCCATTTCACTGCGGTGCTGGTTTGACATCTGGACCTGTGCCAGCGGCTTCGCTCCGCACCTCTCCCCCAAGTCTTCAGCTCAAACTAGAGCCGAAAAAAATAACACAGAGGCTATTGTGAGCACAGTGAAAACCGAGACCACTTTGATATTCTGCTGTACACAGTCACTTTGTGAGCTTGTAATGCACTTTAATTAGGTGTTGTATTGTTTGGATATAGTATCAGCTCGACTGATAAAGGTTACCCTTCTAAAATAACTGGCTTTTTTTCCGGGGGACCCTAGGGCTTGATGTGACGTAAGTTAATGCGATATGTTTTTTTTTTACTTTGGATAGTTCTGATCAGGCGCAGTGGTTGTTTGTGCAGAGCAGGGGATTGAGAAAGAGAAGAGAGTAAGGTAGGGAGTGTCCCTGGGTGAGACTCAGGCCTTGGGCAACCTCAGGCGATGTCTCCAGTGGAGCAGCGTCAGTCAGTAATTTAACTGGGAATTTCTTCCTTGTCGCATCCAAACCTCAAAGTCAGACTCTTCCCCCCACGTCCATGTCTCTGTCTTCGCCTCGTCACTCCACCCCTTCTCCTCTCTTCTCCCTCATCCCTCTCTTATGGAAAACCCAGAGACTCGTGGGTAAATACTTATGAACAACCACACCCAGAGCCACTCAATTCTTGCAGTATAGCCTATCTGCTGCTAAAAGTTGCTAAATACAATGACGGCAAAACATGTTTAACCGCCTCGCTTCAGCATTTTTACTCATAATGTACAGTGCAAAGCAAATGTGGGCAAAAAGTGCTGACATAGATTTTCTGAATGTGCTCAGGTCTCCACGTTTACATTTGTGCATGACTATACTTGTGTGAGTTTGGGCAGGGGTGAATGGCAGAATGGCATTTTGGAAGCCCTTGAAGGTCAAATCTCAGCCTCTCTGTCTGTCCTAGAGAGACATGGAGGTCTCAGTGTTTAGACTTCACCCCTGAATGAGCCCTTTCTGGTTCTGACTCACCCATGGAGCTCCAGTGGACACATAAAGACTCACTGTTCGCCACTGTTACAGCACATCCACATGAGCGGGAAAGTCAAACACAAACGTCTCAGAGATCTCAGATCTCGGATGTGTTTCACTGAATATAAGAAAAAAAGTGTTTAAGGCTTGATTTGACTGTGCTTGAAACCATATTTTTCTCTTTTACACGTTCACTATGTTTTCTTTTCTACAAAATCCTAACTCTTGCCCTCAGCTCAGTCAAAAGACTGCTGGTGAGTGACACTAAACTTTTGTTAACTTTAAGGCCCACACCTCATTCATGGGTCCCTCAAGTGACTTGACAAAGTCTTATTCACCAAGGCACTCGGCTATTTTTGACCACACTAATGGGCTGAGAAACTTAAGCAGTAGCAGAAGGAGGAAATTGTCACTATTTACAGGGGCTTAGGAGATGACAGGCCATCTTTTGATGTAGAGCAGTGGTTCCCAGCCTTTGTGGCTCAAATACCCCTTCATTGACTACCCATAATTTCAATTATTTATCCATTACTTTTAGCTAACTATTTAAACTTTTGATTATTTCTTTTAGCTATTTCACTATTTATCTATCACTTTACACTAATCATTTCAACTGTTTGTCCATTACTTCAAGTTAAGTATTTTTACTTTTTATCCATTACTTCTAGCAGACAATGTGAAGTGTTTACAGCCATCACTTTTAGTTATCTGTTTAAACTGCTCTGTTTGCTTGCTGACTAGTTTTCCTGCACTCCTAAAATCTGGTGCTCACGAATTACAGATGACTCAATATGAGGATATATTCTTTTATTCAAATCCTAATTTCTCTTTTTTTTAAATTAGTTGAGCCACTCCACAATCTTTCCACATACCCCCTGTGGTGCATTACCCTAGGCTGGGAATCACTGACTCACATTTAAGTTCCTCTTGATCCCTTGATTTTTAACAACGCACAGACATACAGAACTACAAAACAAAGGTACTTTAAGGAATCCAAATCATGACGTTGAGGTAAAGGGCGCAGCTCGCTCATATGCCGGGATGTGAGTTCATTGTTTAATGGAAGATATACAAGAATCAAACACCGGTTGCTATGGATGTCAGGAGGCTCGCTCATTTTGCATAGGATGAGAGAGGGAGAAGGAGGGATTGCATTTCAGAAAAGAATTGTGTCAGTTGTTCCGTTTGGTGAGGGCCAATGGAAAGAAACTCTGGTCAACAGCGATGGGAGTCCAACTGAAGCATGCTGGGTATAAAGCACACACACACACACAGCGCCTCATTACACACCCACTCAGTCTGCCCAGAGAGCTGCAGTATTATGTCACATGTCATGAACGTATGAAATTATTGCTCCCACTTCACTTGCAACAGCTGGTTATTGGTTGTTAGTGTGTAATTGTGCGTGTTTGTGTGTGTAAGTGGGAGATTTTGTGTAGATATATTCAGTGCAACGCGTTTAAATCAAACCATTTATTTCTTTCTTGCTTTTTGAACGTTTGCCCGAGGGTAATGCTGTTCCTCTAGGAAAACACTGGCCAAACACTTTGGCCGAGAGCTCCTCAACATACACATGTAGAAAGGCCTTTTAAATGTGTGTGTGTGTGTAGGTGTGTGTGTGTGTGTGTGTGTGTGTGTGTGTGTGTGTGTGTGTGTGTGTGTGTGTGTGTGTAAAATCCCCCAGCTGCTGTCTATTGAAGCAACCATCCTCCAGCCAACAACAGTAAAACCTGGTGACAAAAGAGTGGAAAAACACATATATCTGCCAACGTCATTTGAGCAATAAGTCAATCCCAAACAAATCTCCATTTTGTCTCTGGGAATTAAAAAAAGAAAAAAAGCTTCCCCGAAATGTGGCAAATTGCTTGCTTCCTTTATGAACAGGAAATGAGGTAATGACTTTGCGTATAACCTTATTTCCTGTAACACCTCCTATCTTTCCTCAGGGAGAGGCGGCCCTCAGGCCACCCACTGGTGATCTTTAGGATGTGGCTTTGTCTGAAATCTACGCACTCTTCCTGTCTTCCTCTAAATAACTTGTAAGACATCCAGATGGGACTGGTGTAAAGTTACCAGTTTAACTAATCGGAATTCTCTTAAATCAATGCATACACTCGTTTGGAGCAGAGGGAAAATACGTATATTCATACAGGATGTGTGCATGTCAGCTATGATTTACATCCTGTCCTTTTCAGCTGGATAATTGCTTCATTTTCCAACTGTTCTATTTCCCAGATTGCATCACTCCCTTCACGACAATGCTTTCCTTTCTAGTCATCAACAGCCTCCTCACTGTCTTCTCTGCTTTGCTTTCATCATCTCATTTATCTTTCTTTGTAGTGAATGACCTCAGCTTGTGGCCATTTATGTGTGCGCGTACATAAGAAACAATCGGTGCACATATAAGACAAGATGTGTGTCTGTGTGTGTGTGTGTGTGTCACGGGCAGGTGGTAGCTGACACACCAAGGTGTTTTTAGCTGAGAAACAAGAACCCACTGCCCACGTCCTGTCTCTGCCGCAGATCACAGGACATGACTTCTACACGTACATCCGTACAACCCCAGACTGTTTATCTCACCAACACACAACCACTTACTTAGTTAGACTTACTGTTAATTAAAACCCAAACATCCTACTCAACAGCTGAACTGTTCACTAATTCTGGTGACTTGTGGGTTTGTGGAGGCAACATATGCAATCAGAAAAATCCCTTATTTGAATTAAATAAAGAGAGACCCAGGAAGCAGTGGTTTTATTAAAATGTCTTAAACAGAGAAGATGAATCACTAAATGAATATAAACATGTTGAACTAACACACTTTCCCGGGAACTTCAGGCCAGCATGTCTCTGCACTTTGGTGCACATTTCCACAGAAACTTGATGGTCTTTCTTACAGTCCAACAAATACTTTTTTTTACCATAAAGATGTTGGTGTTGCTTTTCTTTTTGTCAGTGATGATAAACTAAGATCACCTCAAAATGAATTCAACTCTTTATATGACTCAGCTTATTTCCAAAGTAACACATTACTTGTAATGCTTCAATTTCTACATTCAATTCATGGTTGGTAACTATTACAGTCTTCTCCCTAGCTTAATTACAGGATCAGGGGTGCAACTTATCCAGCAGCTCTTTTTGCTGGAAGAAAAATGGCTTTGACGTAGTTCTAAGCACTAGATCTGCCTAGCATGTTCAGTCTCATCTAAGTTATGTCCTTCACTGAAGTTGTAGCATTACTTTATTTTTTGAACTATTTTGAACTTAATGTCTGGTTATTTGTCGAATAGCATCAGAACAGAGCAGGAGCAACTCAAATTTAAGTGAAAGCATTGTTTTGTGAATATGATTTGAATACTGTTATATTTAATTTATTGGTCTAATACCCAATTTAATTGGATTTTGCTGTGATTACTTTAAAAACACTGTTATTATGGAAACTGTGTTCTTTTAACAATTAACCAACTATTGATTGTTGACTCTAATCTAATAATTGATGAAAGGAATTCCTTGATTTGAATCCCTAGTATAGATACTGGTTAAGCCACTAGAGAAATGTATGCTCCTTTGAACTTATATCAAATAATAGAAATAAGATATAATATTTTAATATTTTTTTTTAATAAAAAAAGTATACTTTTGTGTATTTCTTAATTGTTCTTAATTGGGAAATTAATTATTACCCTTGTGTTTACAAAAATTACAGATGGAAACAGTCCTTTAACAGCATCAACATAAAAAATAATTATATTTAATTGTTAGTCTGGTCTAGTATTTCAGCAATAACATTACAAGTGATAGCAGGTTCCAATCCTGGGTTTTGAATGGTGGTGGTGGGTCAACTCTTCTGTTTCATTTGAGTCACTGATTGTGCCTTTAAGTTGACAGTCTTATGTAGGTCAGTGGAGTGAGCTCCATTTTATTCCACTTGCACAGCTGGAATGATTATTCCATAGGCAGGATACATATACAATACAATGACTAGACTTCTTAGGCGCCACTATGACCTAATAAAGAAATAATTTAGGCTTCTGCTCTTATGTGACCATGCATCTATAGAAACCCTAACACACACACACACACACACACACAAACACACACACACACACACACACACACACACACATAGGAAGCAGGTGTATAGGGGTATCATAACAATGTAACTTCCTGCGACATTGACACAAAACTTCCTAATGCTACACTGGCTGTGGGGTTGGAGGATTGCTGATCCTGCAGAAAGAACAGAACAGAACAGGAGAATCTCAGCCACGTCTTCCCTGATCTACATCACTGCTTGGACCTGGTGCCTCAGCCCGGTGGAGTATGGGAAGTCTTTAAAGTAAAGAAATAGAGTTCAACCTGTGGCCAGTTGTTCTTCCTCAACTGACCACGGCTGAGATGCTGCGGAACCTCTCAGGTTGTGAAACCCACCTCCCCCCTGTCCGCTGAGACATAACTCAAGACAGATGTCAACTATTAAATTTCCCCATCCCTCTGAATAGAACTGCACCCACAACTATCAATCCCCCCCCCCCCCCCCCCCCCCCACCCCCACCACCACCCTCCACTCCCACAGAAAATGCCTGTCTCTGCCTCGACCACAATACAAGCTCATGCATTTCTCCTCATTTTTCTTTTTTCTCTTGCTCTCCTGCTTTTTGCCCTCTCAGCGTTTCTCTGTGTTTTCACGAGCGCTATCATCATTATGGGCTGCTTCCTCTAACCCAGGGTCAGAGCCGGCAGGGTTATCCCTGCGCCAACAACTGCAGTTATTGTTCATTCGGATGCAAAGTTTTAACAATCAGATTTTTTTGTTTTGGTCTAATCAGAAAATCAGTGATTGAAATAAGCAGGAAAGATTAAGTCTCACATACGAGAATACAGTATATATATATATTTTCCCCATAATTTAAACGTTTCTTTAACTGCTTGGCTTTAAATCTATTTCCTTAACCCCTTTCTCGCATAATCATTTGTTTGGCTTTATTCCTCAACTCTGGATTTATTTGTCTGGTTTTAATGATCTATTCTGCATGTATTTTTCCGGCTTTATTCCCACCCTCTGGATTTGTTTATCTGGATTTATTCTGTGCCTCTGCCCCCCCCCTCCCTCGCCTCCGGCTTCATTCCTCACCTCTGGATTGATCTGTCGCTCCGTCGCTCCCTGTGCGCTCAGCTCCCACACCACGGCCAGCAGCAGCAGTCGGACAAGCGATTTGAGCTCCGGTGCCATCACTCGACTCTCCGAAAAAAACAATTCGGAAAAAAAAAAAAAAAAAAAAAAAGAAAAGAAATGGACAGATCTTCCTGTAAGGGTTTCGCGCAAAACGTCACTTTGCTGTTTGTCAGAACATTAGGCTATCTGTGTAACAACGTATCCCGTTAACGAATTTCCGGGCGCAGCCAAGATGGACTTGGCGCACGGCGCAAACAGAGTTTCCAGGAGATGTGCAGCGGTGCGCCTCTGCGATATACTACTTGAGTGACTTAAACCACGAGAGGCATTTGTCCAGTCTGTGCATTCTTCTCGTGCCTTGGTGAATTTTGACCAGACTCTCGGACCTTACTGGAAGCAGGAAGACTGAAGGAGGGGGGGGAGGCTCTGGAGCTGCAGGCTCTTATGTCCAAATTCGGCTTGCGCTTCGCTCCAGATGTTGCCGACCGACTCTGTTTCCACGCAGCGATCTTAACTTGTCGCCGTCCTCTCTTGCCTATCCTCCGGTCGGCTTGTTTGGATCCCCCTTCTCCTCTTCCCCTCTCTCTCCCCGATGCAGACGTGGTGGTTTGATTGTCCCCGGAGACCTTCAGCTGGAAAGTAGAGGGGTTGTAAACCTCCCCACCCCCGAAACCAGCCCGCCCCTCCGACACACAGAGGGCTGGAATCAACTTGGTGACCTTCGCATTCGACTTGGCACGGCTTTCTCTCTCCCTCGGGCCGGGATTAAATGCCATAATGCTCCCTGAAATGCGTGCAGCCGTTATTATTTCCAGAGGACAAACACCGAGCCCAGCGACACGTTCGTCAACGAGTTGAAATGTTTTGGAGCACAGTGAACTCACATCTGTCTCCTCATCATACAATTAATCCATGTGTTCAAACATGTTTCACCTACTTCCTTCAAGCTGAAGGAAATGACCAAATATGGTTAAACTATTATTTTGCGTGGTCTTATCATGTTTAACATTTTAAACATGGGGAATCTATTACCACATTAAACAAATGAATACTTGTGTCTCTCACTGATTCTTAATGGGTCCCGCACAAAGAGGCCCAGACATATACTGTGTACAATATGCGGCATCAAACTGTGTTTAAAAGGGGGAATTGCGCCCTCTAATGCACACGTTGCACGTATACATTAAAACAGACATGTCGGATGAAGTTTTTAACCGGGACATACATGCCTTATATTGACCTTGGATTATTTTGTCTTGCATGCTGCTTGCTGCTTTCTTTAAGGGGAAAATCTTTGTTCTCTGCCTTTTTGTAAAGACAAGGTTGCTTCATAACTGCAGGCTGCTACATGCCGGAGGTGCAGGAAGTATTCAGATCCTTTAGTAAAGGTACTAATACCACACTGTAAAAATACTCCATCACAAGTAAAAGTCCTGCATTGAAAAATGTACATAAGTAAAAGTATATAAATATAATCAGGAAAAATGTAGGTCTACTTAAAGTATTAAAAATAAAAGTACTCAATTCAAAAAAGTTCTGTGAACGTTATATATATTATATTAATAAATTATTACTACTCATGCATTCATGTAAAAGCAGGATTTTACAGCTGTAGTTGGTTGAGGTGAAGCTCATTTTCAACTATTTTGTATATGACTGCAACTAATGATTATTTCCATTATGGATTAATGTGATTATTTTCCCCATTAATTGATTGATTGTTTGGTTTGTAAAAAATCTGAAAAATAGTAACAATTACCATCACAATTACCCACAGCCCTTCACAATTCTTGCTTTGTCTTGAAGATACATTTCAATTATTAAAATAATTAAAGGAAAAGCATCAAATCCTCACATCTGAGAAGCTGGAACTGTGAAATGTTTTTACATCAAAAAATGACTGAAATGATTATCAGAAGTATTGACAATTTTCTGTTGATTGACTGATGGATTAATTGGCTGATTATTTTAGCTCTACTTGTATACTGCACACTGTTGGGTAGTTTAATCTGTTACAAAACATATTTATGAGCTCGTCATATGTTTTGTATGGAAATCTTAATTTGTAAAGTAACTAGTAATTAAAGCTCTCAGATAATTGTTTTAATGTAAAAATGACTACATTTTGCTCTGAATTGTAGTGGAGAATAAGTATAAAGTAGCACGGAAGGAAAATGAAAGTACAAGTACACGTACAAGTACTGAAGTACAGTATTTGAGTAAATGTACTTAGTTATGTACTTTTGCTTATTGCAGCTATGTGTGAACATGCATACAGGGACAAATGTATAAATGTGTACACACAGAGACATTTTTTTAAGACCCGAGACATGCACGTTTCCTGTTACCAATCTCATGTGCACACTGTTGCTCAGCTGATGTGCTGGATATGGCCTAGGAAAGACAGCTGGCTTCCTCCACTCCCCCTGTCCAGTTGTTGATGTTATGCCAGAAAGGGGAGCATTGATTGTCTTGGCAGAGAGCTGGGATCAATGACATGTAACTGTGAGGGATCATGGACATTATGACTGCACACAAAATTGCCTACAAACATACACACATGCTGTGTTTATGGAAAATAATAACTCAATACACCAGCTACAACATATTTTGTTGTCGTAAACAAGACTGAGCAAGGTTTTGTTTTTCCAAATTGTTTTTTAATATGGAGATACTGAAAGTACAGCTTACAACAAACAGACATAGACTTCTGATATATATAGTAACTTAAAGTTTTAGTAACTGAAAAAGTGTTACAGATATTACTTTTGGACCACACAACAATCATAATATTCACAAAGCTGAAGGTCAAAGGTCACACACAAGACCATGTCCTCACTGGGTTCACAAACACTGCAGCTGTGCTTCTGGTTTGACAGGACAATATAGTGAAAAGTAAACCACAATGACATGAGTGAGTAGTTTATCTGAACTACAAGATGGGGGACAAAAAGACTTCATATTCCCCACAGAAACACATTCAGTTTGTTGTCCTTGTTTGCTCTTGCAAAGCAAAGTTAGGTAAAAATTAAGTGAGCAAAACAAGCAAAACTTTGTTTTGCTTACATACTTTCCACATTTATATCAGTTATCCTCTATAACTGAAGGAAATAATCTTTTAGATATGAAACAGACCTAGGTCGGGAAGCATTTGCAAAGACATTTCCTTTTGGTTAGCTTGAGCCTACTTTGGTGCCAGTTGGATCAGATTTGGTACATGGCACAACACAATGAGTCCCGAAATGTTTACATACTGACATAAAATAATTTGAAACTATTGTTTCAGTGTAATTCTCTGTGATTCACTAATTATGCGATAATATCAAATTTGTTTAAAAGTAGTAAACTTTACTTATCTGCACCTGGTAAGTAAAACAAAAAAACACTGATAACTATTTGACCCAGGTCTGATATGAAACATTGATACAACAGGAATACTCTTTTTGTTAGAATGTGCATCAAACTATTAACAACGTCAGCCAGACAAGGTTGTGTCACTTTTATCAAATCCAGCAAAAACTGGACTCAGTTTGTTACTTCTTGAATATTTTCATCTTTATTTGTACAATAGCTGTCTCTTTTTTTTTTTAAACACAAGACCAAGCTAGTTGACTCACAACTTTCACATACAAACATATTACTTTGACTATCAAACTGACAGGCTACTTGAAATGTGTTAAGGAAGCAGTACTACGCAAATGCCCATACAGTTTCACCAAAAGGTAAACATTGATTGAAAAGACCAGAACATTATCCAGCTAATCACGCAGACTGGAGTTATGACCCTTCACTAGACTCTTCCCCAGCTTCATCGGGGGCTCTTGGATCCATCTGAGATCGAACAGGCGATTCTGCCGACTCATTCTCTCCTTGGTTGCGAGCGGTTGGGTCATCCGTTGCCTCGTTACTGGTGTTGAGGAAGGCTTGGTACTGGTTCCAGAAGCCTGCTGAGCTCCTGGTGGCAGGAATGTTCAAGGAAGCCATAGATGTAGAAGAAGGAAGTTGGTCAGCAGATGAACGACTACTCCGGGCTGGTGGACGTGTTGTTTTGGTTAACACACCATGGTGCTTCATGTGCCCCTGGGAACACAAAGGGTTAGGGTTAGGCTAAGTCTAATTATGTTACATACACAATATAATGCAGTGTAGAGTAAAATCTATGGGTAATTTAGTCTGACATATGCTTTTCTCTTTCTAGTGCACATGGACACATTGTTATCGACTAATAATTCAACACAATGTGAAAGCTGTAAAATATTATTTAAACCTCCTGAAAGCTACAATTACTCTATCAACATGTTCATACATCTCATTAATAGCAGTTATTTTTTTAAATTTTAATTTACTCACCTTCAGTCCACTGCGACTGGCATACTCTTTTCCACACTCAGCACAGCAATAGGTCTTCTTCTCAGGACGAGACATCGGAGATGGGAGGGTTGGGGCGAGGCTGATGGGGACAGAAGCATCCAGTGCTTCACCTGGAGCCAATCCACTAATCTTAACACCTTCAACCCGGTCTTCCCTCCCATAAGAACCAAAATGAAAGCTCTGACGGGTCTCCCTCACAAAAGTGGCAGCTCTCTTTGGTGCACCCCTTACTTCAGCACCAATACTGTCAGCAGTCTCCAAAGTGGACATCATTTTAGGGTCCTCGTCAGGCACAGTTGCTTGGTCTTGCTTTGGTGTTGCTGGTGGAGGAGACTGATCTTTGTCTTCTTCCATGGGTTCTGGTGATTCAGGCCTTGGGGAGACTGAGTCTGATTCCAAGGTTGGTGTTGCATTAACATTAATAACATCTTGACTCAGGATGGGGTTAGAGGAGGTACTGGGACAGGTGTAAGCAAAGGGGTCACCAAGGGCAGGTGTGCTTTGTAAGTCCTCCAGGTTTGATCTGGAGCCAAGGAAGGTATCGGAGGAGGTAGATGCTTCATCCTCTCCACATTCCACTACCATGGCATTAGATGACACAGCGGTTTTGGTAACAGTGGAAGAAATTGGTAAGGGGGCGGATTTAGGAAGATGGACGTCATCAGTTGTTTGTTGTTCAACTTGGTTGTCTTTGCCAACTGGGGAAGCTGGATCTGTCTGCTCAGGGATAGCCAAGGGGGCGCTGACACAAAGGACAGGGGGGTCTACACTGTCTGGTGGTGGAGTTTGTGTGGTGGGATTCATGAAGGGGTCAGGGCTAAGGTCAGAGGGGGGGATGAGGTCTGGGCTGGAAGACCCAGACTTACTGGGATTTTTGGTGAACTCAAGTGATTTCATACTGCCAGAGACAGCGACCGAGCCAACTGCTGGAGTTTGAAATTGTGAGCTTGGGGCTGGGCTCTTGGAGTGGCCTGCTAGAGGAGGTGTTTTACTAGAGGCAATATTTGGGTCAGTGGACTGGGATTGAGATTGTGACATGGGTTTGGCATTAGATTCAGCTGGCATCTCATGTGCAGAATCCTCTGTGCCATCTGTGGGCAACTGTCCACCAAGGTGCATACGGATATGGTGCTGGAGCACTAGGGCATTAGTGAACTTGCGCTGGCACAGTGGGCAAGAGTTCTGGACACGTGCATTGGGTGGTCGAGCATGATGGGTGGCCAGATGTGATCGCAGGCTGCCTTTGGTAGAAAAGGATCTGCCACATATCTTACATGGAAAAGGGCGTTCTCCGAGGTGCGTAGCTTGGTGCAGACGCAGTGCTCTGGGACAGCTCAGCACCCGTAGACACACACCACACTGATTGGTTGTCAGGTTACCAGCTGGACCTGTGATGCTTAGTGATGGTAGCAAGCCCCCCGCCATGGCACTGGCTCCATTGGCACTCATGCCCAGGGCAGCAACCATCTCATGGGTGAAGTTTGAAACAGCAGTGGAGACAAGCGTCGAAGATGGTGGTGATGCCATAACATATGTGGTAGAAGTGCTGGCATTTGTGAAACGACTGTTGGCTGAACTTGCTGAAGAGGTAGTGGCACAGCTAGATAACATCTCCAGCATGGAGGAGGAAGTAGAGGAAGAAGTCCATGGAGAAGAGGAGCGGGGAGGTGCCTTTTCTAGCTTCTCCACTAGCCTCTGCAGCTTGGAGGTTTCAGATGTAGGAGTGGAGGTAGCCATTGAGGAAGGTAGGGAGGATGGAGTTGTGGTGGGTTGACCTGGGACTTTAGGAAAGGAAGAGAAAGGGAAAGAAAGCTGAGAGTGGCTGGAGGAACCAAGTTGGTGGGAGCCTGGAGTAGAGGGTAACTGGGTGCGTAGCAAACCCAAGGCTGGATGGTTGTAGAGGGATGAGTGCGCAGCAGGGGTAGAGGAAGACGTGGAGACAGATGGGAAAAGAAGTTTAGGCAGGTGGGCTAACTGTGAGTAAGCTGCAGGAGAAAGCATTGGGGTGTGAGGGGGAGTGTTCTCATCAAAGTGCTGCTGCTTGGCACCCTTGAATAACCCTGTGATGGTGGAAGATGAAGACAAGGAAGGATTGGAGAGGAGGGAGGTAGCCAGAGAAGAGGTGGAGGCTGAAGAGGAGGACGACGAGTGGGATGAGGTTATAGAAGCTGCAGCGGCTACAGCTGCAGCCCTATTGAGCTGTAGGAGAGAGTGGGAAATCAAAGCCAGATCCACACTAGGGGGCAGGGGTAGGGTAGAAGGGGTAGATCCTCCAGAGGCCCCCAGAGAAAAGCCTGTGCTGGTACCGCTGACCTCCAAATTTTCACATGTTTCATCCTCAGACCTGCTTTTTGGCTTCTTCTGTATCAGATTCATTCCACTAGTACTGCTACCACTGCTCATGGTCTGTCCCATATCTGATCCCCTAGTGGCCCCTAATGCTACCCCAAACAAAGAAGGTGGCAGGAGTGAAAGTGAGAGCTCTGGGTTTTGCTCACGGTGGCGTAAAAAGTGCACCTTGAGGTTGCCTCTAGTAGTGAAGCGGCTGAGGCACACTGGACACTGGTAGGGTCGTTCCCCAGTGTGTGAGCGCAGATGTATCTGTAGGGAAGAGTCACTGCTAAATGTTTTTCCACAAAAGCGGCATGCATGTTGGAGGCGGCCAGTAGTGGAGGAGCTGGATGCAAAAGAGTCTGCTCCTCCAGAGACAGATTGCAGAGCTTGTTGGGAGTTTGGGACCATAGATACTGATGTGGGAAGGGATGAGTTTAGGAAGGACAGGCCACTGTGGCCACTCACTGAAGTGGTATTTGGAGATTTCTCATGAAGATAGCGGTTGGGCAGAGCTAAAGACAGGGCTAGAGGATAGGTAGAGGAGGCCATGGAGATGGCAGCAGAGGAAGAGGTTGAGGGGGCTGTGGATCGAGAACTCACTCTCAGGTAACCATGAGCCCCTGCACTCCCTCCCATCCCTTCCATCTGGGGCTTGTGGGGCTGCAGGATTTGAGACAATGAACTGCTTGGCTTTGTGGGTTTGTTGCCTGCCTGAGAGGGGAGCAGGGAGGAGAAACATGCAAGGAGAGGAGCCACAGAGGTGGAAGGCTGAGGTGCAGTTGTCTGAGTAGTTGGACTGGCTGCCCTTTTGCTGCCTTCCAGACAGAGCTGAGGCAGGGGAGGGAGGAGATGCTGGGAGGGTGTGTCTATGGTGTAGGAGGCTCCACCGAGGCGTAACACCTGTCGACAGATCTCCTCTGTTATCTGCATCTGGTGGATCTGCCTTTGCTGCAGCACCCGCAGCTCCTCCAGGATCAGGGCAATGCTTAGTTGGGCCCTAGAGGGTGCAGCTGAGGCAGATGTCACTCCTGGGCTGGGAGTGGGAGTAACAGGACTTGGGGGGCCCTCAGGCACACGGCTCGGGCTACCAGGGTGAGGTGGAGGACATAGGGATGCAGACGAAGACGAGGAAGAAGAAGAGGTGGTGGTGGTGGCTGACAGCCCCAACTTTGGAGAGGCCATGTGTGCACTTCGGGAAGGGTGGATGAGGGCACTTGCAGAAGATGTAGGATTGCAACCAGACAGTCGAAGGGCAGGTGGATGTTGAGTTTGGGAAGAGGGAGTAGAGTACGGGAAGTCAGGGGAGAGGGAGGGCTGTGGGTCAATGAGGGGCCGGTGGGAGGGCTGGCTGGATGAGCAGGATAGCGGTGGATCCTCAGTGGGTAGAGAGGGGGACTGAGAGCCCTTGAGAGATGAACGGAGTGCGAGAGGCAACTGGGAGCTTTGAAGAGAGGGGGCTGGAGAGCACAAGGGAGAATCCAGGACAAATGGAAAGGAGTGTGACTTCACTGCGGAGTTGTCATCTAGGGAAATTGAAAGAAAAAAATCTAAATGTAATTTACTCCTAGTTAATGGTAACAAAATAATCAAGGTTTACATAATGTCTACAATCTTTTTTATAAGATAGCATTTTTAAAAACAATTTTAAGTAAAAATCCACAGGGCCCTTAGAAACAACTTACAAAAACCAACAATGACAAGTAAAGGATGTTATTAGGTGGCTGTATGATATCTAGGAGATGGAAGAATTCAGTTGTCCAAGAGGTGACTTTTAACCTCTGGGTTTAATTTCCACCACTTTATCATCCTCCACTGCTTTCTTTTCCTCTTTGTCCTGTCTATCCTCATCAACTGCAGCCTCCCCACCACTGTCACTACACACCCAAACACACATACACACACACACACACACACACACACACACATAGATTCCACTGATCTGCAAGAATACACTGCTCCCCCGTAAAGGAGGCTACCTTGTTTCCAGGGCAACACGCAGAAGACAATGGACTTTACAGCCCCCCCCCCCAATAAAAAGAAGCCACATCCACATACTAAGACACTCTTCCATCCCTGCCTCTCTTTCTTTCTTCCTCCATTCAATCTATCTTTCTTTCATCTCCTTAAAAGCCCTTCCCCCAGTAGCCCAATGGGGTGCTAGGGTTAGGTCTTGGTTTGGTGCTGGACACTGTACTGGGTGCCTGATTGGCTGGCTGACTTGACCTTAAACACTCTGAGGTCGCATTCCTGATATGGTTTAGGGCCAGGCAGAGGAAGAGAGGTGGTGTGCAAAGAAAACAAACAGCCCTGCAGACAGACATGATGACTCACAGACCATCAGCAAGCTAACTTAACCCAGAAAAGTGAACACGGGCAGAGGTGGAAGCACATTCACACAACATACCTGTCAATGTGCAACACACAGACACAAAAAAAGCGAACACTTTGTATGCACAGGGTGGCTCATGCGCACACACAAACACATACAGAACTTACTGCTGCTTGCTTGAAAGCTACAATTTTATGACACAATGTGGGCCCTATTCCTGTAACTGGAGTGGATGGACAGACACAAATACACACACTTGCGTGCGTGCGCACTCTCTCACACACACACACACACACAGACACACACACACTTCTTCATGGGTATGTTCATGCTTCAGTGCCCAGCAACAAAGCTGAAAGGGGACAATGGGGTCTAATGCTATTGCAGTTAGAACACCTTATACAGTGCCTCACAAAGTTTCCTTTTGCTTGACCTTCTCAGGCTCATCTCTGTGCTTCTACCAAACCTGTATCTCATCTTTCGTTAACATTTTCAAATTCACTGCAAGTTCTTTTCCCCCAATATTTCTCTGGGAGTTTACAGTATATCCCCCTGATCTGGGTCTTTGAACCTGGCAGTGATGAGGAGTGAAGACATTTGGGCTTTACAGGGCAAAGAAAGCAGCTAATGGCTGCAACCACAGAGAATGAATTAAAGACTGAAGGCCAATTACTCCAACAAGCCTGCTTTTTCTTAGTGTATAAGTATTTCTTAAGTAGGCCTATAACATGCCCCTAAATATAATTTACTTTTCAAATGCAAATTAAACAGATTGAATTGTTTAATAATTCTGGCAAGAAACCATTTCTGAATGATGACTAAGATGAATGATTAATGATTAAAATAAAAAAACAAGTCTTAACAGCTCCTGAAGTCCTTAATAAAATGTCTGTTCGAATTATAAAACTGCTATTTCCCATATGTAGGTGGAGAAGTCATCCTAGGTCAAAAGTTACAGTGCAAAAGGTTAAAGCATCCTGAGTTAGAATTATACAGTAGTTATACATTAAAATAACATAGCCTTCAAACACTATGAATTATTAACTTTCACAATCTCTGCATGTTGAGGTCTAAACTTCTCATCCAATATGAATCCAATCCTACTGAACAACCAGTATTCTTTTGATATATAGTTTCTCACCATGCTCAAGTATCCGACAGGCACCAAGGGTCAGGCTCATAAGCTGCTGGGGTCGTTTCTGTTTCCGACGGGACATGCTTCTGCAGGATGGGAGCGACGCAGGGGCGCATTGGCCAACACACAACTTTTATTCTGTCTCCCTGCACACTGAAAAAAGTAGGTATCTAAATTACTTAGAGGGAGAAAAAAATGAAGAAAAACTAAAGTATCATCTCCAAAAATGTGACAATGGATGCTCCAGGTTGATTAGTCTCAATAAAGTGTGTCCACGTAGGTGGCATTGTGGTGCAGAGAAAGAAAAACAGAACTCAAGTGCCATGTGACAGTTTCTCTCGACAAGTCTCCCTTTTCTCAAAACTCACCGTTGGCCCTCCTTCGCCACCCACACACACACACACACACACACACACACCGCTCACTTGTTCATCCACTACTTTGCATTCAAATGGCGAGTGAACACCCCTTCTTTTGAGCCAAGAGTCCACTGCCTCTCTTTAGTAAACCCTTGTACATTGACGCTCAAGTTCATCACAGAATGGCCCTTGCCTGAGCTTTCGATCACTGATGTGAGCCTTTTTAATATCTTAAACCCCACCGTGTGCGTCTTCCTGCGCGCAAGAGAAGAAAACTGTGCGCACAGGTGGGCGCAAAAGCTTTGTTAAATGAATTATTCATTTATTTATTTGATTTTAACTTTAAACCAGACATACTGGGTCGCAGGCCATCTTGTCGCACACTCACACACACACACACCTATTCAAGCCCATTCACACTGTGTGGTACGTTTCTGAGATTTCAGGACGCTCCCGGCCGCCTCTGAAACAGGCTCCTGTGTGAGCTCAGTAAACAGAGCGGCTGAAATGAGGTGGAATTTGCAACAATGGCGTTGAGGGAGCACAGCTGAGTGAACATCACCCTCTCAGAGCCTCTCCAACACATAAGGCCACTGACTGGAGGCACAATGCTCCCTTTTCACCCGCATCCCGACTGCTTACCACGTGGAGAGAGGTAGTGAAAGAAAGACACAGCCAGAGTGGGGAGGAAAATCATTTTTCACCCGGGCCCTGTGACACCCCCCCCCCCCCCAACACCCCCCCCACCACCACCTCCTCTGTGTCTCTCGGAGGCTTAGATAGAATAATAAAATGCATCCGAGGTTTGATATAAAGTCTGATTATTATAGGTTCTCACAGGTTAGCCCGGTTGTTAAATCGGGTAATGATTTGTGTCTGAATGATTTAAAACATGTCTTCCTTTGTTTAACAGTGGAAGCCCTGTTCATTTAATATAACAGACAGTTTCACACCGGACTTATCTTATTTCTGTAGTGGGCCTATGGACACTTTTCTATGCAAAAACCAAGCAGTGATTTCCGAACAATATAAAATGATTAAAAAGAAAAATAATTTGGCGATAAATATACGCGTCGCTGCGAAATCGATGATGTTTTGTCAAAGAGAAAGAAGTGACAACTCGGATAGTTATCAAACAGTCAAAACGGAGAATATGATCGCTTTTCTTTTTAACCAGAACTCTATTGTGCCGACAACGCATTCGTATTTTTTCGTGCCATCTTGCCAATATGTTCGCGTATACGACGGCCGGACGTTTTCTCCACCAATGTTTGGAAAGAAGCGCAAAATACGGCGTCGGGATGCGCGTCCCCGCTACTGTACGGCGACCTGTTGCACGCCACGCGCGCTCCCACATCATAACAAGTTATGATTCATAAAATATTATGACTTCGCCGAAAAATACAGTCCCGGATGTGCATTTCCCCCGCAGGCCGCGCGTCGCCGACACAACCCCTCCAAATATAACACAAAAAAACAACTTACCATGTTTGAAACGATGATTTTTGGCAGCGGTTTTGTGTAATGACAAGGGGGGAAAAAGCTCGGGAGCTTATGTTGGGTAAGATCAGCTCCGTCTCTCAGCCGGGACACTGGCGCAGCATTTCCCTATTCACTCCCAGGGATGCGCAGTCGGACAGCCGCATTTTTTTCAATTATTTATCTCCGTCGCAAATCGCGTTTCTTTCTCTTATGACAAAGGGTTATTATGCCTGAATGTATTTACTCATAGTCCACTGGCAGCAGCAGAAGCGGGGCGGTGCAGATAGCTGTACTCGCTACAGGGGGAGGATTATTTTCTTGGCCGTGCGTGCTGCTCTTCGTCCTCTCTTTGTATTTGTCGGGGCCTGCTCCTGTCAGGCCTGTCTGCGCTCTCTGCAGCACTGTCTGTCTGTCTGTCTGTCTGTCTGGTTAGCTGGCTGGCTGTCTGTCTCCCTGTCTCTTATAATTAATGGCCCTCGCCGCCAGACGGTCCTCTGGGAAACAGTGACCACGGTTACCTCCACATTGGCTCTCAGTGTGCGTCTCACATAGGAGTGCAGGCCCGGGCGCGCACACACGCACACGCGCACACACACACACACACCTCGGGCTGGATCAACCTGAGGCTGGTTTCAGATTGGCACAGGTGTGCATGATTGGTCTCCCCCCCGTCATAGAAAAAAAATCATAATTCATATTTTTCATATTTTAATTTAAAAAATAGTATTTAATCTCTAATTGAACGTGATTAATGGCACTTATAGCTGCAATGGGTTGTCTTTACAGTGTTTAATGTTTTTTTTTTTTTTTTATCTTTTAACTCATAATGTAGGAAGCACACTTATCGACACTTATCTAAAAGCCAAGATGACCTTGACTGTCACACAGTGAAACCATTTCCACAGACAAAGGCAGGTACTTGGATCTCTTCACGATCATGTTTTGGTCATTTGGAGACAATATAGTGAAAATATGTAGAACTTAATCAAGCTTTTAACAGTTCTGCAACGTCCCAAGAATAGCTATGGCATCTGTGGTTTGTTATGGTGATAAATGACTAACTGATGGTTCAAGCTGATTCTTACATTGTAACATTGTTAAGTATCTCATTTCGAAGTTTAAACTTTTTTTTTTTTCAAGTTCATTTTCACCTGTCACATTCCATGGATCCATTCAATACAGTACACACCTACCCTGTATAATCATTAGACCTAACACCCTTCTCATGATGAAAATACTATAAACCAGAATAGCACATATTGGACTACTTTTGAAGTAACATCATTATCGGTAAAAAGTGTCATTGAAGATGATATTCGTACAATGTCCATTAAAAATAATTAAGACCAAGAGTCTACAGCCATGTTAGCAGGCCTGTGAGGCTGCAGGTACAGCAGTGCTTTGAGCTGAATGTTGATCATGCTCAGCATGGTAACATTTGTTAATGTGTACTGAACATAAAGCACAATGTCAATATTTTTGTACGTATTTGGTCATAAACCAAAATATTTGATTCTAACCTTTGACCTGCTGGTGCCTTTAGAGGAAAAGTGAGGGGATCACCAAAGTCCCTGCGATTTAGTCTTAGGGGATGATAAATATCTGTACCAAATTTCATGGTTATCTTAGAATTGATGAGATATTTCAGTCTGGACCAAACTGGTGGACTGACTGGTCGACACTGGCATGGTCAGAGCCACAGCTCCAGTAGGTAGTTGGCATGGTGGCTCAAGCTCAATGGTTAGCACACACGCCTTTAAACTTAAAGGTTGTCAGTTCAACACCTGATTGGGCAAGGCTCTCTACAGGTATAACCTTTGTGAAGTTTGGTTATCTAGAAACAAGATTAGTATTAATACTTACAATTATTTCAAGTAATTTGATTTTATTTTAAGACATCCTGATTTATTTTAAGAAATCTTATCAAGTGAAAATCATTTGCTTGTTTAAGCAAAAGGCAGTCTGGTTAGTGAACATCCTGTTGCATGGACAATTTTTCCAACTTGATTTTTTTACTACCATTAAATTGATAGGACATTTTGTCCTATCAATTCACAACCATGTCTCCTGGCATACTGTGGTTGACAGGAGCTGTGGTTTATGTCTTACATGAGTAAAGCCACTAGGTGTCTCTCACAGACAAAAATTAGAGGAATGTTGCAAATGTTGCTAAGTTCTACCTGATCATTTTAATAATAACATGAACCACAAGTTTACATACTGTAATGCACATAATATATTCAATGTAACCAATGTATTACAGAAAAAAATACAGTAAAAACATAATAAGCAAAGGCATTTATATTCTAATTCACAAATATTTTCCCTCTACTCTTATTCAGGTTTGTGTGTGTGTGTGTGTGTGTGTGTGTGTGTGGGTGGGTGTCTGTGTGATAGGTGCAGCTTTAACTTCAGTCTAAGCAACAATACAAGGGCATGTGTGATTTAAAAAAATCCCTCTTAGATGCAGTTCCCTTTTTAAACTATTTAATAAATTAATTATAAAGCCATCTCTGTCTGGGGAAGCATCTCTTCGCCTGTCCTGAAACTCTCTGAGCTTCGTGAGAGGCTTTTTGCAGCAGGGAAATACTTCCATTGTGTCCCTTTTGTCCCTCCTAATGAAAATATAGATTGAAGAGTCTATCAAAGGACTAAGATAGACCAGAGCGCTGGTTAAATCACCGGAGATATCCCTGACCGAGTCCTCTTCATCCGAGGCATTGTCACCTTTGAGAGAGTAGTACAGGTTCCTGAAACTGAAGGGGAAAAATAAAACTGTGTACGTCACCAACATGCCCTTCTTGAGTAAACACAGGAGAGCAAAGAAGACCAGGCAAACTTCAGGGAGTCACCAGCTGTAAACTGATGTTGCAAACTTAGAAACTACTAAGACAATGTTTCAGAAGAAGTAGAGTTTTTTTTAATTAATTACTTACCTTTGCATCTTTGTTTTATTGCATTATCCCAACCTCTGTTTCCTGTTAGAGTTTCGAAATTTACCACTTTGAGTGAATGTATTTTCTGAAGAAACAAGATTACTTTATGTGGGTTTAGCTACACTGCTGGCTCTTTTCTTGCCTAACTAGTATCCTCCTAATGCTCATCACAAGGTCTTCCTCTTTGCCTCAACAAGAGACTCCCCTGGTGGTGAAATTAACTCTGTCACAGTTTCCTCTTCTTCCCACTTGGCTGTCTCACTTGCATTAAGACAAAGGGCACTATTCTCCACCAGCATCCACTCAATCTTTCCAAGAAGTCTTGTGGCTTGAGCCGGATCATTGGTCTTGAAGCTGTGATACCTGTTGTTACATTTCCTCAGCAGCAACTGGAGGCCACTGCCTTCACTCTCTATAAACTGCTCCGCAGTGGCTACATCCACACTAATATACTCCAATATCCTCCAATCCACTATTTGTCCTCCAATGCTATCACACCAGCTGAAGAGTCCAAGAGTGTGTCTCCAAACATCAGGAGCCGGATGGCTCACATGCTCACTGATACACCTCAAGTGGGCGCTGGTGAAAGCGACGTCAGCGCAGACCACCAGGATGATGTCGTGGGGCCCTGGAGTACAGAGTGAAACTCCTCGTTATCTCCTTCTTCACCATCTCTCCATTGACCCACCCGGCTTTGTCTCACCTGTGCTGGGTTTTCCATCTTTCTCCCAGTGGAACAACCATTATGGTGTCTCCTGTTGTTGAGAATGTGGCTTCTTGTCCCGCATTTTTTTCCACAATCCAGCAAAGAACCCTTCCCTCTCTTTTCCATGTACTCTCCAATAGTGGTGTACGCCTCCTGCCAGACGCCACACTTTGGCAGAACCAAGGTGTGATTCAATACTCCATATCCCTGAAGCTCTAGGTGCTCCGCTACTGACTTCCCGCTCTTCTCCACATAATATGTGTTAGGTAGGGCCACTGCTGTTCCAAAAGGTGAAGAAAATGACAGCATAAAAACAAATGAGCTGATGTCAGAGTGGTTTAAAGGGTGTACAAACAGTGTTAATTGTTGTGCTGTGACTTTAATGGAAAACATTTTCCTTCAAAGTTACCTAATAATTTCCCCCATGCCCCCCTCTCATCTCAGGGTCATGTGACCTCTCTGAGTCCAGTGCCATGGTTGAAGCTGAGAGGTGGGGGGTGAATCTGTTGGGATTAGCTTCCGCAGGCAACATACTGACGGCACAACTCACACACGCTTACAGATGGCCACAGTCTGCAAACACCAGGACACCAACAGGTACGAAATCCATATGTTTCTTTAAAGTTCTCATTAAGCTAAGTTGAGGAATATATACATGAGTTGGTGGTTAAACATGTAAAGGCAGAGCACATAGAGTAAATCAGGCCAGCAAGCTGTCAAGGATGATCTCCTGATCCTCTGTGCTTGAGTCTGAGTTGAGTAATGCTCATCTAGGGTCAGTGTTACATCCCTTTACCCTTACTGTGATTACCAGCAAGTCATATTTTTCTTCACGTATTGATCATCTACTGTTAAGTATCGTTTGGTTGGTAAATGATATGGTTAAATTATGGTTAAACACTAGTTTAGTTCAATTTTACTTGTCAAAGAAGTCTTGACTCAACTATATTGTAATTGTTTTAGCAATTTTTTGTAGTGTTTGTGTATTACCTTATATTAGGTTATGAGGTATATCTGAGGTTTTTTTTTGGCCACCCACATTTTCCCGGTAATAGTGGTCACATTGTTAAGTATTCTATTCATAGAGCACGGTAGGCGAGAGCCCAGCAGACAGGATTACTGTTGAGTGCACAGTTGGAGAGAAACAAGGACTTCCCACTTTCCACCAGCTCATTACTAGTTGTGTCTTATTACTCGCTGGCAAAAGTACTTCTAATATGTAACAGCATCACGTAGCTTGGTACAACTGTTGTCTTTCATTTGGTGTTGCACAGGATCACAACATGATGTCTAGTTACATTTTCTCAACATGAACAATCACTGACTGCAATCCAAATAATCTGTGGATTCTATAATGAGGTTTTGTATGCATATTTAATTTAATCAATGTGTTTTCACTCTATAAATCCATTATTTAGTTAGGAGCCTTTTGTGACGCATACACACACACACACACACACACACACACACACACACACACACACACACACACACATCTTAGGGACCCTTCATCCGCTCACCATGGGGTCCCTTGAGGAAGAGCTGACCTGCTCTGTGTGCCGGGACATCTTCAGCCAATCGCACCCCCTGCCCTGTGGTCACAGCTTCTGTCCCCCGTGCATTCGCGAGGCCTGGAGCGACCAAGGTGAAGACAAAAGTCGTTTTACCTGCCCCCAGTGTCAGGAGGAGCACGGTGAAGTGCTGTGTGACTGCTGCCCTCCCGAGGCAGCAGAAGGACAGCCCCCATTGGCTGTCAAGACCTGCCTGAGGTGTGAAGTGTCGTTGTGCGCCAAACACCTCCAGCCCCATCTGGAGAGACCGGTGTTTAGCACCCACCTGTTGGTGGATCCACTGGGGGACCTCGCCCAGCGAAGGTGCCCAACGCACACAGAAATATTGCGCTACTACTGTGCCGATGAGAGGGTGTACGTGTGTGGTGACTGTCTGCTGGACGGAGGCCATGCTCAGCACAAAGTGAAGGCACTAAAACATGTGGAAGAGGATCTGAAGGTCAGCTGGAAGACTATACAGTATGTGTGTTTTTAAGTTTATTGTGCATGAGCGTGTGGTTGCTCATATGTGTGTGATTCCACAGATCATTCTACAGACCCTGTCCAAAAAAGCAGAGGAGAAGCTGAAGGATGGAGAGCGAATCCTCAAAGAGCATGAGAATATTGATTCCATCATGGCTGTGAGTAAAAATATTTAAACTGCAGTGGATCATAATGATCCTCTCAGTAGAGGATGTTCTGTACACCCTGTACTGCCCAATGACCCACAAGGGATCCAAAATTTGTATCCATATATCCTTATAACCCTCAGACTAGCTTCATTCTACTGATATGTTTTTTCAAATGGATCAGATAGTTTGATTGTGTTTCAATCACTGATCTGGCGCCGACCGTCAATCTCTCTTGATCTCTCTTGCAGGACTCCCTGAGGCAGGATGACGCCCACGTGGAGCGGGTGGGGTCAGACCTGCAAGTCCAGGTGAGGAAGCTGGTGGTCGCTCTGAGGGAGATCACCAAGAGGGACAGACAGCAGGTCATAGACCGTGTCCATGAAGACTGCTCCAAGGTGAGAGACGACATGAGCCAGACGCTGAGCATCCAGCACTACCTGGCCTCGCTGCTGACAGAGACGGACCCCTTCCTGCTCATCTGGGTAAGACTCGGTGCTGACCAGGCACTCTGCTGTACACTGACTATATTGACTTAAATAGATCAGTTGAGAGCTAGCTCATAGAAATACCTAAAATTCTGATCATGATTAGTATAAATAGCGTAGGCGCTGGGAATAATGATGATACAGAGCTCTTAGTTGTGGAAACGAACCCTTGAGAGAATTTAGCTTCTGGTGTGCTACGCAGAATATCTCAACCCAGCCAAATCAGTCTTCTTTAACTAAACATTTTCAGCCATTCATCAACTATTTTGTACAGACATTCGTGGTCTTCAGAGGATGAATCCTACTGACTTTGGTGATCCCCTGAGTTATCCTCTAGCGCCCCCAGCAGGTTGACATTTTTAGTTTTGAGTGAAATGTGTCAAACCATCAGCTGGATTGCCATGAACTTTGGTCATTTGGTGATCCCAACTTTTCCTCGAGCAACATCTTTAGGTCAAAATGTTAATGTGCCCAATACTTTGGTTCATGACCAAATACCTGCAAAACTGACATTCCCATCAGCCCCAGCTGTACTTTGTGTTTAGTGGTTATAAACAAATGTTAGCAGGCTAACACGTTAAAGTGAATATAGTTAACATTATACCTGCTAAACACCAGTGTGTTTATAAAGTTTTCATGAGCATGTTGCCATGTAAGTGGTAGCATTTGCTCAAAGCACTGCTGCGCCTAAGTACAGAGCTGCTATTCTGGCTGTAGATTACTAGTCTTGTTTGTTAACGGTTTGGTTTCCCACCTGTGTCTTGGTAAAAACACACAACCTGTTGGTATTTCCTATGTTGTCCTATGTGGCATATCTCACCTCATCTGGCAGAACCTGAACAAATGATCGCCTAAGAAAAACAACCAAAACTGTTCTAACTTTGGCAGAAATGTGGTATTAATGTAGGACTCTGTCGCTGGTGGTAAGACACTGATTTTCAGGGCCTTTAAACTGTCCATTGTTGTAACACAAAACCAATTTTCTCAAAAGAAGCACATAGTTTCAGAAGAGCCTGTGATGATGTTTTAAATGAATTTTACATTTGGAATCTTTCATGTTGTGCGTCATGCAGGAATTAAGTTTGCCTGAATGCACTATAGGCTGCTCAGTATGGTACACAATGCATAATATTCTCTGGATTGTGTTTTAAAGAAGTGAAAAATGACATAAAATATTTGTAGATTTAACCCATAAAAACTGTCATCAAACAGTTTGAGGTTATTTGTACTTAGAGTACGCTATGCAGCAGAGTCATAAGCATGTTCAGTGCAAGTATTATTATTAATGTTGTATAAGCTACTCAGGGTTCACCTTGTGTTTGTGTTCATTCGTATCCAATCAGTCAGATTCAGGGATTCTTTCTCTAAATGAATCGCTTTTCTCACTTGTCCTTCACTATTCTTTCCTCAGGCATTTCAATCAGATGACACAAAGTAAGTCCAGAACAATCTATATGTGCTCATCTGTAAAACTAGATTCCAGTTTTCCTCCTGCAGTACACGTTGTTCTCTTGTATTTTAGGTTACTAGCTGACCTGAACAGCCCCCTTTTCATCCCCGATGTCGTCAGTCTAGACAGGAAGCACATCTTGGAAGACATAGAGACCAAGTATCGAGAGTTCATCACTGCCACCCTCCGCTGCCTCAGTGAACTCAAGCGGGAGCTCTGTGAGTGGCCGATGGGACACACACCTTTAATTTCACCTAATTAGAAAAAGAATGGTTCATACACTCACTCTCATATTTGTTCATTAAATATGAAGCTACAGAGCCAGGCAAGCTGTTTTCCCCTGCTTCCGGTCTTTATGCTAAGCTACCTGTCTCCTGCCTCGCTTCATATTCACGGTATTGACATGAGAGTGCTATTGATCTTATCGTCTCACTTCCAAAAATGTCAAATGTCAAGGATGACAACATCATCTTTTGAGTAGTATTTTATACAATTTAACATTGTATATTTACGGAATCTTCAGATTTTGTATGTGAAAGTACAATATGTCTATTATGTGTTGTAACTAAGACTGTGTACATGGATGGTTGCCTCTCAAGGATAAGTGGGTGGAACTAGAAATATTTCTAAGTTCTTAAAAGGCAAAGAAAACTCAGCAGCAACATAGTGTAGGTTCTGTTTTACCCACCAGAGGCAGTCAACTGGCAGAAATTGCCACAAGTCATGTACCTAAAGCAACTAAATATATATATAACAGTACTTCACATGCTTTATCTCCCTCTCTTACAGTAACCAGTCCCTTGACCCTGGACACTAACACGGCCCATCCTCTGTTGAGCATCTCTGATGACCTTCGCTCAGTGACGCGGGTTAAAAACCGCCTGCCCTGCGCTGCTCACCCTGAGCGTTTCGACCACTGGCCGCAGGTCCTCACCGTCCAGATATTCTCTTCTGGGACTCACTACTGGGAGCTGGAGGCTGTGGGATTCTGGGATATCGGAGTCTGCTATAGAAGTATTGGACGGAAAGGGAAAGAGGGCAACGCCTTTGGGAACAACAAGGTAAGTGTGCCACCTACAGTAGTTGGTTTAACTAATAGCACTTAACCATTTAAAGGCGATACATGTCACATGTTTTAGCATTGATTTGTTGTTTTTGTTAACAAATGAAATGATGGAGCTTCTGTTTGATGCCAGTGGTATTTGTAGTGCTAGTCTAATGTTTTCATCTGCTGTTATATCGCCTCAGTAGATGTTTAAATGAAATTCTTAAAATACTTCTTAATTTATTCAAACAACAGAGAAAAGCAGCAAAACTTTACATTTGACAAGAATACTGAATTTTTTATTTGCTTAAAAATGACTCAAGCAACTAACCGATTAACGAAATTGTTGCCAATTAAGTTTCAGCCAATTGACTGATCGATTAATCAACTAATCATTGCAGCTCTTGTTTCATCCAAAAGGAAAACATGTTTCATATACCTTTGTTCAATTTCCAGGTATCATGGAGCTTGACACAGCAGCATGACAGGAAGCTGGCTGCCTGGCACAACCGCAGGAAGACCCGCCTCACGACCCAAATGACTGGCGACCGAGTCGGCGTCGCCGTGGACTACGGCGCAGGCACCATCACCTTCTCCGAGGTGGGACCAACTAACAACCTGACCCACCTCCACACTTTCTCCACCACGTTCACTCAGCCGGTGTGCTTGGGCTTTGGACTCTACAAAGCAGAGCTCAACAGCCGCATCTCTGTCGTCAAAGTCTGAGGAGAAAAGGGAAAGGAGGACAGAGAAAATATCGCTGATGATAACTGTACTGGTTAAACTTCGACAAAAAGCAATGCCGAGACAAAGTGGTGTTGATCTACACGACCCGGTGATGAAAGTTTTTCCCCAAGGCCCTCTTATGTTTCTTTCCCCTCAGATCTCAGGCTAAGCTCATCTTCTCCCTCAATAAAGAGGCAAAACCACATCTCCCAAAACTGCCATCAGGTGATATTGACATAGAAAAGCGAGAATGGAGCATTCGATGGGTGAATATGAGTGGATCCTTGTGGGGCTGCAAATAAAGAAGCCGCTTTGAAAAAGGACAAAAATAGGTTTTCATAATCAAAGTGATTGAAAAAAGATTGTTATGTACTTTTCATTCCACAGTGTTTCGAAATGCAGGTTGCTGTTGATTTAAAGATATTTCAATAATGTAAAAGAAGGTTGTAAATGTTGGTCAGAAATAATTTTGTCCCTGAATCATCCCATCCTTTTTTAAGCATCTCTGGTTCACTTCAGTTTGACTGAAAGCTAAAGTTTGTGAATACCAAATGATGTCTGTGTTTTTAGGCGTTAGGCGTATCTTCATCAGGCTGGTTTATGTGTTCATATGCTCAACAAAGTACTAAAATAATATCTTCAGAGAAATTCTGTTATTCCAGTCTGATATCTGCTAATATGTCTTATAAAAGAAACTACCTAACTACATAAAGCACTGGAGGTGTAAATGTTTTCTCATGAAGGTGCACAAGCCACAAAATAAGTATTTGATCTTTTTTAACTCAGCTTTTCAGACACACACAGGAAGGAATCACTGATTTGACTGGATATTAAAGAAATAAGGTAAACAACTGCCACTCACACACTCGCTAGCTTTGCTCTTTGAAGCAGCTCAGATGCCCAATTATCTTCCCATTTTCTTTATTCCACTTTAAAGGTGAGTGGGCGGATGTAACATAGATGGTGAGAAAGAAGCAGACGGAAAGGAGGGGTGGCTTAAAAAAGAGGGAGAGAGAAAGACAGGGAAAGAGAGAGAGAGACATCAGAGCATTCTCTGGCTTGGTTACGATGAGACTGACTGCTGTGAAATAATGTGATAGAGGAGCAAGAGAACAGGGATTTATGACCACATTACAGTACTCCAGCCAGGAGCAAACAACTGGTTTCACCTGATATGGAATACAAGATTGCTCAGAAGAAAACAGGTGATCATCTATTTTCATATTAACTTAAATTATTAGGATTGTACTACATCGTCAAAATAGTTATATTAGAACACTTGTTTTAAGGTGAATAATCTGATCATTGCGCAATAATGTGAATCTGTCTCCAACCAAGAAGCAGCTGTATTTGTGTGTGATGGAATAAGTTTCATTAAAGCTAAGAAAGAGACGTTTTCACAGCAGCTGTTGCTCATCTTGGTATTTAAAAATTTACTGTTTTAAACTTAATGGCATCACGCAACTTACTGTTTCATTTTTATGAGTTAGACAACAAAAAGGCTGAGGAACTTGGAGAAAAAATAAAATAAAAATGCAAAAAAGTGAATTGTTTTTATATAGCTACTCTGTGTCCATAGGTGTAAAACAAAAGCGCAAGTACAAGTGTGTGTGTGTGTGTGTGTGTGTGTGTTGTATGAGGGAAGGCGTGTTGAGCAGCGTTGGAGGGGGGGGGGGGATACGTGTAAAAGACAGATGGTCACTCAGTGGAGTTGTTCCCCCACTCCCTCTCTCTTTCTCGCGCCCTTCTGGGTCCTACATCTTTTCCCTGTCACCTCTCCAGAATCTTACCTCATCTGTTTTTTTTACTCACCTCTCCTCAGCATCTTTTTTTTTGAATCATCCTTCTCTCAGTTACAGTCTCCACTCCTTGCTCACTTTGCTGCACTTTATCTTTTCAATCCCTTTCTTCCCTTCCCCAGCCACATCTCTTCTTCCCTCTTGTCAGTTTTTTCGCTGAAGAAATCAACTTGAAAATACCAAGAGATTTTTTCGTGACTGTCATTCTGGCCCCTGCTGACACAGCACGTAGGACACTGAGTAGAATAGGGATTTTTGGGGGCAAATAAAAAAACTAAAAAGAAAGACAGAGAGGGAATGATTGACAGCTTTGGCCAATGAACAATAGTATTTTCTGAATATCATTTGGTTCTGAGACCCATCTGCTAGTTCTTTTGCTGCCTCTGTGCATGTTAATGTATTTTAGCAAGTACCAGCCCAAACTACAGTGAGGTGAAGTCTGGAAAACTTTCACAAAGACAGTTTGTTTCACAATAGCATGTCTGTCTTCATTCCAAGTTGTCCAAAGTGACACTTCACTACAATAAAATCAATCAAGAGATATTCGACTAAACATCCCAGGTTCAGTCATGCGTCCCAGCTCGGTCACCATCGACCTCCAAATACTGGTGGGTGTGCTCCTGTTGTGGGGACCTATGGAGTCTAGGGGCCAGAATGACACAGAGCCCATCATCCTTGAGGGGAAATGCTTGGTCGTATGTGACTCCACTCCTTCATCCGAGCCCGCCGGTAACGCCCTGGGCATGTCGGTCCGCTCTGGCTCCGGCCGAGTGGCCTTCTCCGCCAGCCGCCAGACCAACCACGAGCCCACGGACATGAGCAACCGCACCATGATCATCTACTTTGATAATGTGAGTATGTGACTGCTTATGTGTCTTTAAGTAAAATTAAGCCATTTTTCAGTTCAGGTAAAGCCCTTTCATTATGTGACAGGATAAATTCCTTTGAAACACTGTCCATTGTTCAGAGATCAAAATAAAAAAAAGATTAGTTTTCCCCACACAGCTTCTGTAAGCTGTATTCCAAATATTTTCAAAAACATGCAGGTAGGATTAGAGTTCTGACAGTGAGGAAAAATACTAATGAGGTAAACACTGAACTTCTAGACTCACAGTGCTGCATGGGTTGCATTTCCATGGACATTTTAGACTTTTTGGGAAATGTAAATGTAAAATAATGACTCAGTATTTTGGGAGAAGTATTGGCTCTAACTGGGTGAACAAAAAGAATAACCCAAATGACCCTGGAGAAGGCAGGTATATATGAAGTTAAGGTGGAAATCTTATGACAACAGCTCCACTGTTTATCACTTGTCTTCCGAGGTTTTTTTTTTTCTCTGCCTGACCTTTTAAACACTTTATAGTTTCATGTGTACATCACATCTCATCTTGCCTTCCTCATTTTTTTCTCTGCCCTTCCTGTTGCATCAGATTTTGGTGAACGTGGGCACTCATTTTGACCAAGAGAGCAGTGTTTTCCTGGCACCAAGACGAGGCGTGTACAGCTTCAACTTCCATGTTGTAAAGGCCTACAACAGACAAACTATTCAGGTACGAGACCTCGACTATGACACTTATGGAGTTCATCACAGTGGATCAACATGCACTCTCTGATCCCTTTATTTGCTCTCTCCTAGGTCAGCCTGATGCTGAACGGCTGGCCAATGATTTCCGCCTTCGCCGGGGATCAGGACGTTACCAGAGAAGCTGCCACTAACGCCGGCCTGGTGATTATGGAGAAGGGGGACAAGGCCTACCTCAGACTGGAGAGAGGCAACCTGATGGGAGGCTGGAAGTACTCCACCTTCTCTGGGTTCCTGGTCTTCCCCTTGTGAAGAAAGTGGAGGGAGAGGAGGAGAATTGGATAGAGGAGTAGTGGGAATGAGTGAGAGATAAATGAGAAATGGTAGAAAAAAAAAGGCTTCAATCTGTAACTCTTTATAAACAGTGCATGAAAGGATATGTTTTATGCAAAAATGAGATGAAGATTGTGCAAATTAAAATCATTATCACTTGAGACCAAAATAAAAGTAGGCGAAAAAGAGGCAGAAACATCCAGTAAACATGAGTCACCTGTGGATTGAATTTACTCTGTTTCTGTGTATAAAAATTTGTTGGGTTTGAATATGAAATATTTTAATTGTGACAAAATTATAAAGTAGCCATGTGCGATGTGGGCTTCTGTGCTAAGATTACTTTTTTTTTTTCATTGAAAATGTTTGAAACACTGCTGTGCTCCACATGGCATCCTCTCTAGCTAACAAACTTGCCAAACTTGCCCTTTATTCTCCTGTGTCATCTGACTGATGCTCCTCTATATGCCTGTTAGTCTCCTGCAACAAATGTTTATTTACAGAGAAATTTCTATTGAGGAGAAAATATTAAAATAAAATGATATAAAGTCGGCTCAGTATGTCACTTTCGCACGCATTGTGAAATACTCCTCTCCACAAGCATTTTAAGAGAGAATATTTTATGAATCATTGCTACATTAACATATGAAAAAAATGGAGTTGATGCTGTAATATGTTAGGGGTGTGACAGTTTAATCTGCTCATCCAAAACAGTATTCCTCCCTCCTCTCGGGGTGCTCTGCCCAGTGCTACGGCAGCTGTTTGTAAATATAGCTCTCACCAGCAGAGTTGGCGTTGGCGTGGACCGAGCAGACCAGCATGGGGCGGAGTGTAAGTGTGGTGAATAGCGGATACTCCGCGTAGGGCCGCAGACAGATGGAGGCTTTGGCGAGCAGGCAGCCTCCTCTCTGCAGGGCTGCCATGGATAAAGTGTGGTGTGCTGTCACATGTAGTCACTTACGCTTCCCTGGTTCATGACCACCACAATCTCTCTCTCTCTCTCTCTCTTTCTCTGTCTTATGTCTGCAAGTATTCCTGCAAATGGACAGCCAAGACATTAATTCATGGTGTCACATTAATGCACCAACTCAAGAAGCTTTGCTAATAGATGGGAGACTTTGTGGACATATTGTTTGCTTTTTTTGATCATAGTGTCCTCAGTTCCTATGCAGACGATTAGGGCTTCTCCTAATCTTTTTCTGTGTTTTAACTTTTTTTATGTCATAGCTCTTATATCTTTGTGACATTTAAGCTGAGGAGTACACAAATGGTAAATATAATATGAAAATAAAGGCTGGGCAACTTGGTCTTGGGCCCAAGACCGGAAGGGACCTGCAAAAGCTGCAGGTTCCCTGTGCAGTTATTAGTTTGTGGCGATATCATTAATTGTAACTTTGTTTGGGAATTTGCAATACTAAAATACAATATCACCTGACATGATAGGAGCCTTCATGTAGGCTTTATTACCTGATCTTGAGGCCCTGTTATTAAGAGAGGCACTTTATCAGAATCCAGTTGTGAGACTATTATTATTTTTATCTTTATTTTGTGCGTACATGGTGTATATTCCTGAAGTAATTTGTGATTAATCAGACTGCCACTCAACAGACCTGAGGGGACCATACACAGTGCACAACAAGTAGAAGGAACATGGGGTTAATAGGGGCCGATTTCTGCCCTGGTGGCCCCTAGCAGGATAATCTGACCATTCTTCAAATAAAAACTGAAATCAGCTAAAATGGCTAATAATAATATTTCAGTCTAAAGCCACTGGAGGGCGACAAACACAAGAACAGAACTGAATCCCCCACACAAGTCATCACACTGGCAGAAGAAGCTGTTATTTATACCACAAAATATAAGAATAATCAACTAAAATGACGGACAAATACCCGTCAGTGTGCCTACGGGGTCTGGGTGTATATTTGTAGAACGTAATAAAGCAACATCACAAGACGGAAATGATTCCTGAGCTGTAATCAATGTGATAAAACCCTCGAAAAAACCTGACAGTGTCATTCACAAACAGGCCCGTTGGGCTGTGGGCTCCGTTGACCCTTTGAGCTGATGGAAACACCGTCCATCTTTCTCCAGTCAGCTCTAAAAGGCCGACGCTCTCTAATGTGAGCCTCTGTGGCAGTAAAACAGCAGCGTTGAAGATCACTCAGTCAAATGATCCCAGCTAGGCCGCATTTATTGTTTTCTCAACCTAACTATGGCTGTCATCCCGCCCAGACGCGTCCGCATATATGACGGACAGCTCGTACAGCCAATGAAAAAGCCGTATGCCGCCGGTTCGGGAGCCGACGGACCAATCAGCGCCTGATACTGTCCGAGGGGCACGCTTTCTACGCTTTCTCTGGCAAGAATGTTAGTTCCTGCTCTTCCCTGGCCGTTTCCTGTAATCGTACAGTGTTGTGAGACGGAGAAAGCCATGTGTGTCGATGCAAAGGTAAATTTAGCACCCCGAAATTATTACTGTGAGAGTTAGGGCACTGCATATGATGGTTATTTTCAGGTATTTTTGCCGAAAAATAGACGCAGATCAACCGAAACAGTATTGCGGCCTAACCCGTGTCTGAACGTTGACGGGCAATGGTTATTGTGGCACGTTGCTTTGGTTTGGTCCGGTTTGTTGATGAGATTGAAGGAGTCCGGTAGACCGAATGGTTGGTAGTAAATGACAGAGGAGCGAGGTAACGGTTCCAAACGTACAACACACCGTGTTTATAAGCCTGGACATGTTTTCGGTGCCACACACGCTTTTGTAATAGGCACATCTTGGTCGCGGTACAAGCTAATGCTAGCCGACGGTTTTGTGAGAAAGCGACTGCAACACGACCGGAGAGGAAAGCATCCTGCCCCTCCAGCATCAGTACCCTCCTCGTCTGACTTCACTACAAACTATTTTCATTCACTGAATCTCCCCTGGGTAGCCTAGATGTGTGTATTATCATTGAAACTGCCTAATCCCACCCGGAGTTGTTTTTCTGAACCTTTAGTATCACATTGAAACCGTTTTCCGGAAAAGATCGCCCTGAGTTAGATGTTATATTATAAAAGCATTTTTTTTTAGTGTAATCCAGTGACCGTCATTAGGTGACTGGGCGTTATATGTCATTTAAACTGTTTTTTTTTTTTCTTTCTTTTTTGGTTTTGTCTTTACTAATCAAATGGTGTTGTGATGCACGCAGCTCACAGTAGAGCAAACTTGATCATTTCAGTCACAGCTCTCAAGAAGATAAATGTAAATGTGTTGATGTGAAAGGTGTCTGTGATTTAGTAAACTATGCACATTATTTCCGAGCATTAGGAGCCAAACTTAAATTAATGAAGTTGTGATAGAAACATAGAAGAGAAGGAAACAAGGAGTAGAAGTTACAGGATGGCCTTTTGCCGAGCTTCTGTCTGCTCCTTGTCATCTTTGTACACTTACACACACTTAGCCATTGAGTGAGTCACACCTACGGTCAGATGTAGACAGGTAGACAGATTTGTAACAGGTTTGAGCTATACAATAAGCAGTAAAGATCTTGTTTAAGTAATGTCAAAGTCCTTCATTTGTGCTTCATTAACATCAGTGTTTGTTCTTTTTTACCAGCTGTTTATTTAAAAGTTGAGAAGAACTGGACTGCGACTGTTTAGCTTCCATCTCGGAGTCTTTTTAACGCTGTGCCCGTCTCCCTGTGTGGAGTGGGCAAGATGGCAGACCCCATCATGGACCTCTTTGAGGACACACCCCTGTTCAACCTGGACGCCCTACCGGACGACTCGTTCTCTCAGGGCTCCTCAGACCCCGTGGAGGAGGCCCTTAAGCTGGCATTGGGCCAAGTGGACCCACCAGCCGAGCCTGAGCTCCCGGTCAACACCGGCCTGAATGTTCCTGTAGCAGCTCCCGCCATCCCGAACCCTGCCCCCATTCAAGTCCCCACACAGCAGCCAGTGCCAGTGGCGGCTGTTCAGACTGTTTCCATAGCTGCAGCTCCCACTATAGCTCCTGCCCCTATTGATACTGTACCTCAGATCCAGGTACAGAACACCATACCTATTGTCAGCAACACTAGCGTGGCCACCAGTAGCACTGTCCTGCTGAGCGCACCTCTGACTGTTACCAGCTCCCCGGTCACCACCACCACCGCCACCACGCAGCAGCTCACACAGATAACGCACCAGCTCACTCCACAGCAGTTAGCTGCCATCACACAGCAGGCCGGTGGTAAAATTGTCATTCTCAAAGGTCCCCAGGGTCAAGCCCAGGTGCTGCAGACTGTATCAGGAGCCACAGGTCAGGCCGGTGGAAAGGTCATCCGTGTGTTGTCTGGCACTCCTCTTAAACCCGGCATGTCCATACTGCAGGGGGGGACGGTCTTGAATCAGGCGAACCCAGGACAAGCTCAAGTCAGAATGGGCACTGCAGGGGTGCAGAGGCTGCTGCAGTCTCCCAACGGACCAGTGAAACAGATGCTGCTGACCTCCATACCCCAGCAGACGCAAGGCCAGACAGTTCAGGTGCAGATCCCAACTCAAGCACAAATGGCTCAAGGCCAGACTCAAGTCCAAGTTCAGCCCCAGACTGCCCAGATCCAGGTACAACCACAAGGCCAGGCAGCTCAAATCCAGGTCCAGACTCAAGGCCAAGTGCAGCTCCAGCCAGCCATGCAGTCCCAAACACAGGTAAGCGCCACCTCTTCTGCCCCAACAGGGAGACCACAAGGTGTCACCCTGACAGCTGCACCACAGCAGATGGCGCTTGGATTGGTTTTATGGTTTTCTCATCGCTGCCGAGTTTCACAAGCTGTATTTTTAGGTCACTCTTTTTTTTTTTTTTCTGAGTCTTATTCTGTGTTTCCGATTCTAGGGTGGCGAAGCAAAGCGGATCACCCTGGTTCTCCAGCAGCCCTCCCAGGCTGGCTCTGCCCAGCAGCAGGTCACACAAGTCCAGCAAGGGCAGAACCAGGGCCCAACTAGACTAGTGCTAGGTCAGCTCCCCGGAGGAAAACTGGTGCTCCAGGGAAGCCAGCTAGCAGCCCTGACCCAGGCTCGGGCTGCAGGCCAGGCCGGTGGGCAGCCCAAAGTCCTTACAATTCAGCTGCAAGTGCAGCAGCAGCCCAACCAACAAGGAGGAGTTAAGGTAAGAATGAAGTGTACCTGTTTGTCAGATCAGAACAGAATTTCTTTTCACTCTTGTTTTTCCTCCTCTCTTGTTTTTTATAAATTACTCTGAGCTCTGATCAGTCAATATTGACACTTGTCTGCTTGCAGTCAAGCTTTCAACCATTCAGTAGTCTGTTATTTCAAATGGTGTTTTCTGAAAACGGACCCCTGTGACATGTTGCTGGTGGGCAAAAGCTCCCCAGCTACCAAAACAAATGTGTCTCTGTGTGACCAGTATTTTAGTTTGCTAACATTTATGTTGTGGTTAAATCAGTTGTTTCTACTTTTTTTTTTTTTTTTTTAGATGTGCAAACTTAATAGTGCATGCACAGTTAAAGTACACCACAAAAGAACAATGGGTACATTTGTATAGCCGGGACATATCAGTCCAAATGATGAACATTCCCACGTTGGCTCTGCTAACTGCTATCCATTAACAGATAATGTAAACGCTAGCTTCTTTTATTAACTATATAAGGACATGCATTGTTGTGAATGGTTTAGGTTAAAATCATCAATGTGGTCCTTTTTTATATATGTGTAGCATTAGAGGGAATTGATTGTTGGCCCTCAAAAGTTACATATCCTCCAAATAATGTTCCACATAACCAGAGTTGCTAAATAAAACAGGTATACATATACATCTTGGGTGTGCTTCTGTTTAGTTTATTGCTGTATTTGCAACCTCCTTAAAGCAACATGGCAGCATTTTAAGGAAATACGTTTGTTTGGTGTCTTATACAGAATTAGAGATGAAAAGATCGACACCAGTTACATCTCAATGCATTCAGAATAGAGATTGGTCCAGGAAGTGTTTAGCTGCTTAGCACAAAGTTTGGACGTAGTGGGAAACAGTTAGCACAGCTCTGTCAAAGGTGTCTTACACAACTCGTAAGCTGTCAAGCCCAAAATATATCTATATATAGCTATAGGGCCGTCAACTTCTGGTCAGTTGGTCGATTGGTTGATGAATATGTGATTGAATTTGGTCAGATAATCGCTGGTGTTACTTTCATATTTAGAAAAGCGTTTCTTAATCCGTTATTTTCTGGGGGGCGGGGGTGAGAGACATGCAGTGTTTCCCATATATTGATTTATTTGTGGTGGACCACCATAATATCAATATTGACCACAATATATTGATTTTCCATTTTTCACTATTAAAAATATTGGTAAAATCTTATGCCATTGTAGAGCTGCACGCAGCGCATTGTTTCGCTCAGCCCCTCTTTGCCCGCTCTTTCTCTTTGACAACGGACCCGTCTGGGAATAGCCCCTCCTCTTCATGCACTCACCACCATCTCCAGGTCATTTTGTCCCCGAATGTTTTTGTGTCATTTTAAATGTAAGCCGCGACCAACATTTTTTTTGGTTGACTACAGCTCTACTGTACTAAAGCACAAAGATACAATTGCTGCTGCTCTTATCTGACTGTTGAAAAGACGGCAAACAAGCAGATTTCACAGAGTGTTCAGAGCCTGCAAATTTCTGAGAACATATATTGTAACTGCCTCACTGTGTTACATCTAACCTGACATTGCTTTGTTAGGTTTTGTAATCCACTTCTTTGTTTTTTTCAAAGGGGACTGTGACTTGACCTGTCTCTTCTTTCACTTTCACAGTACCAGCTGGTCTCAGGAACTGGCAATACTGGCAGCCCACAGGTGCTGCAGATCTCACAGGGCCAAGGAGGACAGAGAGTTGCGGTGCCACTCAAAATGCTCCTGCAGCCACAGGTAGACCTCCAGATGTTTGACATGACATATGGCATTTCATTCATTTATGAACATTAGAGGGGTTTCTTTTAAAATGTGCCAGAAAATACTAGTTTAGTTTTCTTCACTTTTAAATTCACCTTCCCACAGACAAGCTCAGCATCCTCGGCTGGCGGCACACTTTCTGTGGTGAAGGTCATCAACACGTCGGCTGCAGGCCCCTCCACTACAACCACCACTCCGTCCCAGGCCATCCGCATCACCAAGGCCCCTGGCGAGCCTGCCTCTGTGCGACGAGTGGAGATCCTGTGCAAGCAGGAGAAGGCAAACCGTATTGTGGCAGAAGCTATTGCCCGGGCCAAAGCACGCGGTGAGAAGAACCTGCCCCGAGTCCTGAACCAGGATGAGCTTCCAAGCACACAGACCTCCCCAGAAACAGGGGGCACTGTGACTGTGGTGTCTGCTGCTAAGAAAAAGACCAGCGGAGGAGGAAGCAAGAAGAAAAGTCCTGTAGCTGGAGGAACGACGCCCAAAACCTCTGGAGGGGCTGACAAAAAGAGCAAAGTGAAGACATCAGGAGGAACAACTGGAGTGGCCGGAGGCACAGTAATACCTGGGGCTGGGAACAAGAGCAAAAGCAAGACCAAGACAAAGTAAGTGATATGTCCATGAGGATTAGATGAAGGAGGGAAATTGAATGTAACTTGTAGGAAGCAATGTTTTTACTGTCCTTTTTCCGCTAGTTCATTCTCTTTGTCTTTCCTCTCTCTCTCTCTCCACCTCCCTGCAGCACTATTACTCTAGTGGGAGCAAAGAAAAGAAAGAGAAATGCGTCCTCAGACCACTCTGATGGGGAGTTGAGCCCTGCCTCACCTGCTGCACTGGAGGATGACTTGATTACGGTACAAACACATACATGGTCACATAAATTAGCTCAGTGCACTTTACCCCAAATGTTATCAACACAATATTGCTTCAGTGTGAAAGTGTGAAATCCAGGAAGTTGAGTGTCATTAAAGCTTGTCCTTGTGAAAGCGTCAATGTTTTTGCATAGCCGTAGTTTTTCCTGGTTGTACTAATTATTCTGAAATGCGTAACATAAGAACATTGTAGCTCAACAAAATGAATAGAGCAAGAAGGTTGTGTGGACTAGTTTTACCCTTGTCCTGCACAGACCAATTTGGCTGTTTGCGCAGCAGCAGGGTCGCTGCTGAGCTTTGTTGCCTCCCTGTGAGAGGGTTGGCATGTGCCCATTTAATTTCTGACACATGCTAATTGTTAGAAATCATGTTTTATAATGAGATTGAACAAGCCAAAATGTCACAGTTGCCAAAGTTAAAATGTAGATTAATGGCTCAGGTAAAGTGAACTGACTAAATGTACATCTAGCAGTGCCTGGCCTAAAGGCCTGAGTACTTCAGTGGGTCTTGTTCTGTTCTGCTTTTACACACATTTTACATAGTGGTGCGTGTGCCCATCTGGATTTCTGTTTTCATCTGTTTGAACACACTCAACTTACACTTCCCTTTTGGCCAGAAGAGGCGCTCCAATCGCGTGGTGAAGAGGAAGAAGTACACCGAGGACCTGGATATCAAGATAACAGATGATGAGGATGAGCAGGAGGATGTAGATGTTACTACAACTGCGGCAGCTGTGGCCTCCATCAGTGGCGGGACAGCAGCACAGCTTAAACAGGAATTGGAGCTGGACGGTGACGGACAGCCTAGCATGCAGTTCTTTGTGGTGAGTGTAAAACTATTGAAAGAGTTATTTTTTCACTGGTGAGATTGAAAGGTTCATCATAAAGAGATGTCCGCTAATTAAACGGGGTGGGTTTGTTGATTTATACATAATGTGTCAACAGTGTTTAGTGTTTTTATTATTTTTTACAGGAAAACCCAAGTGAGGAAGATGCTGCCATTGTAGACAAAGTTCTGTCTATGAGGTTAACTAAGAAGGATGTATGTTTTCCATTTTTTATTTATTCCAATACAATTCTTTTATTTTTTTATTTTTTTTATTTAATCTTATTTTGAGAATCATTAAAAACCTGTTTTTCTCTTCAAGGTGACACAGGGCCAGTACGTCACTGTTGAGGAATTCTTTGTAAAATACAAGAACTAGTACGTTTTAAATACCTCACTGAATAACTTTGAACATTTTAAATTCTTGAGGAGACATTCAAATGAGTAAAACCTGACTCTTTTGTTCTTAGTTCGTACTTACACTGTGAGTGGGCCAGTTTGGAGCAGCTGGAAAAAGATAAGAGGATCCATCAAAAGATCAAGAGGTTCAAGACCAAACACGCTCAGATGAGGCACATCTTCCAGGAGGTGAGAGAGAAGCACATGCTGGAACCTCTTATTTTCGGATGTAGTTCAGCTGCTAGAACTATAAATTTGTACGTATATCTACTGTCTCTGACCCTGTTTTTCTCTTCAGGATGAGGAGCCTTTTAATCCAGACTATTTAGAGGTGGACAGGATCCTGGATGTTTCCCACAGTGTGGACAAGGACAATGGCGAGGTGAGAGACCAGGCCAAGAAATCCCTTTTACAGCGTGACAAAGGAGATAAGCTGTTCCTACCTTGAACGTGTTGCTGTACTAAGAAACATGAACCTCTCTTCTTTTATGAAGTAGCAAGTTTGCAATAATTAAATACTTGCTTTCACTCTTTTCCCTCTAGCCCGTTATCTACTACTTGGTGAAGTGGTGCTCACTGCCTTATGAAGATGCCACTTGGGAACTGAAGGAAGACGTGGACGGGGGCAAAGTCGAAGAGTTCAGCAAAATCCAAAACCGACAACCTCGCCTGAAGAGAACGGTGAGCAGTCAAGTGAAAGACAGTCAAGAGCAGTTATAACATTTCTGACCCTAGCCCATCACCGTAACCTGGAGGGGTGGAGAAAGGTTTGACGGACTTAAACAACTTTTTGGAGATTTCCTTCCAATTTAGAAAACGTGGATTACAGTTACATGCGTCAGGAACATGTGTAACATAGCAGGCAAAGGTATGTTTCTTGTGTCTTCTTTTCATCCGTTTTTCCTTCTCTCCCTTCTCAGACACGGCCGCCAGCCAGTTCATGGAAGAAGTTGGAGGAGACCAGAGAGTACAAGAATGGCAACATACTCAGAGAGTACCAGCTTGAAGGAGTCAATTGGCTGCTTTTCAACTGGTACAACAGGTATGTATCACACACAGACACATACTGCACTCACCTGCGTCAAAGCGCAATTTGAAGCCATAGACTGGATTTGTTTTACTGGGTAAGGGGGTGTAATGAAAGTAGTAGCAGTAGCAACTTAAAACTTAAGATTGTAGTAGAGCACAACATAAAGTAGGCATTGTGTCATCTATATCCTGGAAAACTTGTGATTGTTTTGTGCCAGCCACTAATTATTCCCTGTTTCTCGTCTCTCAGGCAGAACTGTATCCTTGCAGATGAGATGGGTCTGGGGAAGACCATCCAGTCTATCGCGCTGCTGTCCGAGGTGTACAATGCTAACATCCAAGGCCCTTTCCTGGTCATTGCTCCCCTCTCCACCATCACCAACTGGGAGAGGGAGTTCTCCACATGGACCGGGATGAACGCCATTGTCTACCACGGCAGCCTGGCCAGCCGACAGATGATCCAACAGTACGAGATGTACTGCAAGGATGATAAGGTGGAGTTATTGATTATCATTATTGTTGAATAACTTAATTTACGTTAAAGGTGTCTAATGAAACTTGTCATTCTGTCTATAGGAGCACTTGATCCCTGGTGCGTACAAGTTTGACGCCCTTATCACCACCTTTGAGATGGTGTTATCTGACTGCCCAGAGCTGAGGGAGATCTCTTGGCGCTGTGTGATCATTGATGAGGCTCACCGCCTCAAGAATCGCAACTGCAAGCTGTTGGACAGCTTGAAAATGCTTGATCTGGTGAGTTGACCATAGAGGAATGTGGCTTGGCTTTCAGAACAGAACCAAGGGCCAAATGTGCAGAGAATAACAGGGTGTCCACTGGTCCAAGAGTGATTAAATGTTGCACTTCAGAAATGCATGCAGTTGGAACTATATTAAAAATTTTGCTTTTTCATAATGCATTTTATATTTGTGTTCTGTGGTTTCTCCCAGGAACACAAGGTGTTGTTGACCGGCACTCCTCTCCAGAACACTGTGGAGGAACTCTTCAGTCTGCTTCATTTCCTGGAGCCTACTCAGTTCCCTTCTGAGACTGAGTTCCTCAGAGACTTTGGAGACCTCAAAACAGAAGAACAGGTGTGAAATATGTGTTCATGTTGGCACTGACACACTCTTATTCTCTCTCACACACACACACACACACACACACACACACACACACACACACATACACACAGTGCCGCCGTCATTGATTTTCTTTTTCTTTTTTTTTTCGGGTCCATAGGTTCAGAAGCTGCAGGCCATCTTGAAACCCATGATGCTACGAAGACTCAAAGAGGACGTTGAGAAGAACTTGGCTCCCAAACAGGAGACCATCATTGAGGTTAGTATGAATAGTGCACATCCAATGTAAACTGTGTGTTGGGTTAGGAGATGATGGGTGATATTGGATGACACAAATAAGGCAACAATTTGATTCTTTGACTGCTTTCTCACAGGTTGAGTTGACGGATGTCCAGAAAAAGTACTATCGGGCCATCCTGGAGAGGAACTTCAGTTTCCTCAGTTTAGGGGCTAACAGTAACAGTAATGTCCCCAACCTGCTCAACACTATGATGGAGCTACGCAAGTGCTGCAACCACCCCTACCTCATCAATGGTATAGAATCACAATATTAACTCAGTCTTCTGCAGCCAGTGTGAATAAGCTAAAATGTATCCTGTTTTATACATATATTTTTATTTTCAGACGCAAATGTGCAGCTATACATCTAAATACTGTGCGGTACTGTCTATATACTAATGTAAAGGGTAACTCTGGTCATTGTAGTTTTGTATTTATTTGGTGCCATTTTGCAGAGTGAGCTTATGTTAAATCAGAGGGGGACTGTTGCTCTAAAGCTGCATTTCACACAATAAGCAGTCCGAGCTGCTCTTGCTTCAGGGTTGGACAGCACTGAGCGATCAGCTTCGTAGGTCATTGCATAAAAAATTATACCTTATCAAGAGCTGTGCATGAAAACTGATGGACAATGCAATTAGCCCGTATTTTTAAAATAGGTTACTCTATCTTCGGAAAAGTCATGATTGACCCTCACAGTCAGCTGTAATGTGATGGTAATGTGATTACACTCAAGGCAGTGACCATACAAAATCTGATTTTATTTTCCCACAGTGATAGCTGTTCCACAAAGGCTAAAGTTGTTGCAAAGTGATTCCTCTTGTGATTACATGTAAAAAAAAAAAAAAGAAAAGAAAAATAGTTAATTCATTCATGCACATGTGAGTCTTATGTCAACTACTGGTTAGCTAGCTAGCATAATTGGATAGCATAGTAAAATGTTATCTCTGTGTCTCTCCTCCAGGCGCAGAGGAGAAGATCGTAGCGGAGTTACGGGAGGTCTATGACCCCATGGCTCCCGACTTCCATTTGCAGGCCCTGATTCGGTCGGCCGGCAAGCTGGTGCTACTGGACAAGCTGCTGCCTCGCCTCAAGGCTGGTGGCCACAAAGTGCTCATCTTCTCCCAGATGGTGCGCTGCTTAGACATTCTGGAGGACTACCTCATCAACAAAAGGTAAGAGAGCCAAGGTGTATTTTAATGCATCTGCAAGGCAATTTTTTAAAACTTTGAACAGTTACAGAAATATTTTAGTATTAAGTATCATCAAGACTTATGTGATGTGTTTTAATGTAAGTTTTGTTCACTGTATTTTTAAAAAAAAAATTTTTACAGATACCTTTATGAGCGAATTGATGGCAGAGTACGTGGAAACTTACGTCAGGCTGCCATCGATCGCTTCAGCAAGCCTGACTCGGACCGCTTTGTCTTCCTGCTGTGTACCCGCGCTGGCGGCCTGGGTATTAACCTCACTGCTGCCGACACCTGTGTTATATTTGACTCAGACTGGAACCCTCAAAATGACCTGCAGGTACAAGATTGTGCTGTACTGTCTAGTATAAAGTTAGACTGTAAGAACTACAAACTCTTTTCCATTACCCTCACCATTCTTATTTTTTTATGTCTGAATATGATGCTCCTTTGACCCTTCTTTTATTCTTCCATCAGGCCCAAGCACGGTGTCATCGTATTGGTCAGTCTAAGGCTGTCAAGGTCTACCGTCTGATCACTAGGAACTCCTATGAGAGGGAGATGCTGGATAAAGCCAGTCTGAAACTCGGCTTGGACCGTGCCGTTCTGCAGAGCATGAGTGGCAATAAAGACAGCAGCGTCAACGGGGTAAGAAAACTTACTGGTCATTACCTCAAACTGCCAGGTCATTTTTAGGTTGGTCAGTTGTATTTCATATTGTTTATTTTGAATTTTTTTTTTTTTTTTTTTTGCTTAATCCTTTGGGTTGTTGTATAAATGGCTTTCTTAATCGCTTTTTAACAGATCCAGCAGTTCTCCAAGAAGGAGATTGAGGACCTGCTTAGGAAGGGAGCCTACGCTGCCATCATGGATGAGAATGATGAAGGAAGTCGCTTCTGCGAGGAGGACATCGACCAGATCCTTCAGCGAAGAGCCACCACCATCACTATCGAGAGTGAGGGCAAGGGCTCCACATTTTCCAAGGCCAGCTTTGTGGCCTCTGAGAACCGCAATGACATCGCCCTCGATGACCCTGAATTCTGGCAGAAGTGGGCCAAGAAAGCTGACATAGACATGGACTCCATCAACAGAAAGGTAAGTGCAAGGTGTTTTTTTGTTTGTTTTTTTTCTTCTTTGTGAAAGTCTTACAGTGCTGATTACATGTGATAAAATACTGTAGATTTTACTGGTGTATTAACCAGTTGCCTTCTTGTATATAGGCTTATACATTGCTTGGAGTAATATGTAATTGACTAAAAGTTACATCTCCCTCACAGAACACCCTCGTCATTGACACTCCCAGAGTCCGCAAGCAGACCCGCCAGTACTCTACTCTACGAGGTGAAGGTGGAGACCTGTCTGATCTGGATAGCGACGAGGAATATCCGCCTGCCAACTCCAGACAGTCACGGTCCTCCCGGCGGTCCGACCGCCACAGTGGAGGGGGTTACGGCCGTACTGACTGTTTCCGGGTGGAGAAACACCTGCTTGTCTATGGGTATTTAGGCTTTGCTAAAAGTTTTATGGGCTAGATATAATTTTTTCAAATATCAGTTCATACTCTGTACTGTTGTCCTTGGTTCTCACTATATTGCCCGTTTTTGTTCTATGTCCAGTTGGGGTCGCTGGAGGGACATCTTGTCCCATGCCAGATGTAAGCGCCGTCTGAGTGAACGCGACGTGGAGACAATCTGCCGTGTCATCCTGGTCTTTTGTCTGCTCCATTATCGCGGAGATGAGAACATCAAGAGTTTCATCTGGGAGCTCATCACACCGCCAGAGAATGGGCGTGAACCCCAAACACTGCTCAACCATTCTGGTAGGAGCCGCACACAGATTCACTCACAGAATGTTTTATATGGGATGTCAACTTCCTCAAACTGAAGGAGTAGATATATTTTATAAGTTTGTTTGTTTGGAGCAGAAAAAAAAAAAAACACATTTCTATTTAATCCATAACCTTTCCCATATAGCCAATGTCTGCTGAGGACCGTGCCTTGGTTTATGTTGTCTTTTGAAATGTCCACTACAGAAATTAACTGGATTTTTCTTTTTCTCTGCTTAGGCCTGTCCATCCCTGTTCCAAGAGGCAGGAAGGGTAAGAGGGTAAAGGCCCAGAGTACATTTGATGTTCAGAAGGTGGAATGGATCCGCAAGTACAACCCTGACACACTGCTTCTGGATGACAGCTACCGCAAACACCTCAAGCACCAGTGCAACAAGTCAGTGAAGCCTAATCAGCTGTGTTTTGTACACATGAAAGCGTTGTCATCCATGATAAAGCGCTTAAACCTCTCCTTTCCTTTCCTACTTCAGAGTGTTGCTGAGGGTGCGTATGCTCTACTACCTGAAACAGGAGGTGATTGGCGAACATGCCGACTCTGTACTGAAAGGGGCTGACATCAGGTATCCAATACTGACCTTTTGACATTGAGCCTAATGAAGACAGGCTCATTTACTGAGGTTCAATGTGATACACTTGAATACAGTATGACACACATTGTTTTTTTTTTTTATAGGGATGTTGATATCTGGATGCCTGAGATGGAGCAGCAGGAGGTACCTGCAGGATGGTGGGATGGGGAAGCAGACCGCTCGCTGCTTGCTGGCGTATTCAAACACGGTATGTTTTCTCTAAGCTCATGACACCATTATTCTAACGTGTCATACTGCTCCAGTTGCCTCAAATCTGAAACTTGTCATCACACAATCTGTCGAGCATGATTTTTTAATCTTATTTGTGTTACCAGGCTATGAGATGTACACCACTATGCGTGCCGATCCCTGCCTCTGCTTCCTGGAGAGAGTTGGTCGGCCTGATGACAAGGCCATTGATGCCGAGCAGCACACTGGTGACGCCGAACTGGGAGACGAGTGAGTGAATCTGGCCAGTAGAAACTTATTTGTTTATAGATTTAAAGCAAACTGTAACTTGAATTAAAATGTCCGGAATTAATTTCATGTTCCTCCCTTTTCCTGCTTAATGGTGCTTTATTGTTTGTGTTGTCCAGTGCTGACTATGATAAGTACTCAGAAGACCCAGAGTTTAAGCCTGCGTCAAGACACGCCAAAGACCTTTTCGAGGAGGTATGAATCTGAGTCATAGTTCGTCAATTTGCAGAGACTTGGTAGAATATTTTGGAACCAAGCAATAGTTTATTTTTAATTTAATGAGTTTCTATTTGACCTTGTCCTCCAGCCTGACTCCATGAACGTGGACGATGAGATTTCTGTCGAAGACAAGGCGGGGCCAGTGATCACAGAAAGCTTATCCAGCCAAAGTGGTGCATGCGACTGGCCCTCCAGCTCGTCTCTTACAGCGCGGTTACGGCGGCTGATCACAGCTTACCAACGCACCTACAGGCAGGAGCAACTGAAGATTGAAGCAGAGGCAAAGGGTGACCGCAGGCGCAGGCGGTGCGAACAGGCCAGCAAGCTGAAGGAGATTGCGCGTCAGGAGCGCCAGCAGAGGTACACTGGTGTTACACTATTGTCTGTCTCCAGTGACTCAGGAAAAATTCTGATTATACTTCAGCTTATATTTAAGAAACTTTTGTCTCAATTCAAGGTGTGTATATACATTTGTTCACAAATAATTCTTACTTTGTCAGTAACACTTTAAAGGTGCCTGGTGGAGTTTTCTTGAAAACAAACAAGCTATGTTTACATTCAGTACACTCACCAAAATACCTTGTTTGCATCGTTGAAGTCTGTGATGACGTGATGAATGCCTTTTCCCCCTCATAAAACATATGTAAAGCCAATTTTTCTAAAAAATTTGAAACCTGTGTTGTTTTACATTCCTGTAACTAGCAGTCTTCCTCTTCCCGGCCTTTGTTGGCGCTTTGCTACGTATCTTGGCAGATTACAGCCACCTGTAGATCAGTAGCCTGGCATGGCCAGACTAATTCGCAAATGCGTATTAGTCTGGAACCCCTCAGTTAATTTTTGATTTCCAAGGAGCGTTATCGATGGGCGGAGACAACCAATCAGAGCGATGAAACGCTGTCCTGTCGTGCGGTACGTCCTGTCAGAAATACGGCAAACACATATTTCTCATCAACATAAAGTTTAAGTGCAGTTGTTTGTTCTTCTTTTAGAGAAAATGTACCGTCCAGTCCGTTTTATACTGCTGCTGTAGCCGGCCGTTGAACACGCCGTATCGGCAGCCGCCATTTTGGACATTTACAAAGATGCTTCAACGTCGCTCCTCGTGATTGCTCGCCTGATACCAGTACTAAGGAAATCAGTTTGAATGGGAGAGGGGCCAGACGTATCTGCCAGAACAAATAAAACATGAGCTCGCAGATTCATCTGGTTCCCAGGCTAGTAGATCAGTGGAATAGTGTGAAATTATTGGCAGGAATGTGCGTCACACGCGTGCATGTATGTCCTTGTTTTAGTGCACAAAAAACTAAACTGGAACCCACTCATGAAAAAAACTGCACCATAGCGCCACAAGTGGTCAATAACTCTACAGGTTACCTTTTTAGATGATGTGTTTACAGACTTGTTACAATCACCTCTGTAAGTGGAAGTTTGGACAATTAGTGGAGTGTAGGTAAAATAACTTGGCATGCCACTAATAGTATCAGTGAAGACGTAAAAATTATTTTTTATGGACAATACGTTTGTTTTTTTCAAGTGGATACAAATGTAGATGCTAATATTTTCCTTCTCATCCTTCACTTCACTTGCTTTCTGTCTTTCTCCCAGGTGGACACGTAGGGAAGAATGCGACTTCTACCGCGTGGTATCGACCTTTGGTGTGGAAAAGATAAAAAAGGAGCCAGGTCTTCCCGAGGGCGGGGACCCTGATTTTGACTGGAACCGCTTCCGTACTTTTGCTCGTCTGGATAAAAAAACAGATGAGAGCCTCAGTCGGTACTTCCGCTCTTTTGTTTCCATGTGCCGGAGAGTTTGCCACCTGCGCCCAGGCCGCGAAGACGGTAACTACTGCTACACACGCTGTCAAAACAGACTAGACTTGGCTACTTGGCTGCAGTTGTATGAAGTGTTGGATGTTGTTTTGTCGAGGCTGAACACCATATAATTAGTGGTTTGGTTTAAAATACACATTTTACACTAATATTGATGCACTTTTTTAGTAAATCCAGACTTTTGTGTTATGTTAGTTTACAGTTTTTCTGTTTGGCAGTTTGATAAAAGCAAAGCATGTTGAGTTTACAGTCGCATAACTTATCTTCATCCTGCTCAGATCCATCTTCTGAGAATTCCCAGACTGTAGCCCCCATCACTGAGGAGCGTGCTTCCCGGACCTTATACCGCATTAGCCTCCTGCGTCGCCTCCGCGAGCGAGTCCTGCCCCACCCCTCCCTGGAGGAGCGTCTGCCTCTGGCTCCACCCAGCTCCGAGCTGCCCACTTGGTGGAATATACCGGACCATGATCGCCAGCTGATGCTTGGCGCCTCACTGCACGGCGTCAGCCGCACCGAGCTCTCCATCTTCTCGGATCCACAGTTCACCTTCGTTCCGGCCCGGGAGGAGTTCATCCAGAACCAGCAGGCCCCACCCCCTCCACCTCCGCCTCAGGCACTGCCCGTCATGCCCCTCATGCCCTTCATGCCCCTCAGCCAGCTGAAGACTGAGGACGACGTGCCTGGTGTGAAGGAGGAGGGAGTCATAGACGACGCCCGGTTTCTGGGGGGTCAAATCAGTGCCGGCCTGCAGAGTACGCCCCTGAGTCACCATGACAGCAAGGCACGCGGGCAGGGCTGGAGCCTGAAGAGGAGCAGGGAGAGGGTCGGAAAAACAGGAGAAGGAAGGAAGGGAGAGGGAGGCTCGGATTCTGATTCTGATTCAGACTCAGGCTCATCGTCGTCCGAGCGATCGGGCAGCAGTGATGAAAGTGGAGAGAGTGAGGAAGAGGTGGAAGGAGGTCAGTTGGTAGTTAAAGATAAACTTGTGTGAAGATGCAAGGATAAACGGAGAAATTTTAAAAATATTTTCCCTTTTTTTTCCTTAGGAGGCATGAAGCTGTGTGACGTGGATGAAGACAACAGTTTACTCTCTATGACTCCATCTCAGGATGGCATCCCTCCTCCTGATCCTCTCAGACTGGATTGGCCCAAGGTAATTAATATACAGCTTACTAAATGAGTCTAAACTTGATTAAGATTTTATTTCCCTAGTTTGTTTATTTTCTGATTGCGAATAATTGACACTTGGGGCTCCTTCTTTGTCGCAGGACCGTGTGTTGATCAACCGTCTAGACAGTTTGTGTACGCTGGTGCTGACTGGTCAGTGGCCCACAGGGCGGCGCTACGTGTCTGAGGCTCAGCTCAACCCGAGCTCGGAGCTGACGGGCGACGAGATGGCCTACACAAGGGTGATCCGTAAACCCAGCGGCATGCCTGGCGGCCCGGGGGTGGAGGGAGATGATGGAGAGTTCACTGTCAAGCTCCTTAAGGTGAGAATACAGTGGAGGATGAAATGACGCTTTTCTTCGCTAATGAAATGATTTCACCTGTAAGAATCTGACAAGTTTTAGTGCATTCAGTGTTTGAAATTGAAAACAGAAACCACAAGGTGCAGCTGCGGTGTGTAGTTGATGGCTAAATCAGAGCTTTCTATGTCTCTCATCCTGTCAGGAGGAGGGGCTGAAGCTGACCTTCTCTAAGCAGGCCCTGATGCCCAATGGGTCTGGTGGAGAGAGCAGCCGCAAGAGGCGCAAAGACCAAGAGGTAACAAGTTTACATGTTCCTCTATCGTACAGAAGAGTCGTATGTAAAAACAAAACTGCTTTGGATTTAGTTAGATAACTGCTTTTTGTCTGTCCCTGTCTTTTAGTTGTCAGACACCGATGTACTCCATGATCCACTGGAGCGTACTCCTCGCCGCAGGGACCCACCCACCTGGTTGAAGGAGAACCCAGATTATGAGGTGGAGGGAGACATGCTGGAGGTACATCCATGACACAGTTATCAGTTATGAAACAGGACTAATCTGTTCAGTGTCAGTTCATATTAACCTGCTTATAATAAGGCCCTGTTCTTTTGCAAAAACATTTCTAAACTATATTTCTGCTTTATCACATACTTGTGTTGTATCCTCAGCTTCTTGTGAACAGGAGCAAGAGGAAGAGGAGGAGGAGGTCAGATAAAGCGCTGACGGGCAGCGAGAAGGTCAAAGTCATTAACATGAGGACAGGAAAGAAGGTGAGACGTACAGTAATTGCGATCACACACTCAATTTGTTGGCTGTGTGTTATCTCCTGCTAACAGACGTTTGTCCTCTGTAGGTTGGAGCTGCTTTCTGTCCGATGCTGCAAGACCTGAGGGAGTATCTGGAGGAGAATCCTGATAATGCTGTAGCACCAGAGTGGTCTGAGACTGTTCGTAAATCTGTACGTACTAATAATATTCTATTATTACAAGACTTTGCTGTGCAGAAATGTGCCTTTTACCTTTTGATTGTTTTCTCTCCGATCCTTTATTTAGTAGAAAGAATGCTACCTGTATTGTATTTTGCATGAGTCTGACTTTCAAAATGCTTTTAAAGTATAGTTGGAATTTAGGTAAAACGAAGAAGTGTATGGTGGTTTGCTGAAAGAGAAATTTGGAAACTGATCACACTTAGATACAGACATTGTCCTCCTGATAAATGAATTTGGCCCTTTAAGACTATGTAGTGACCACAGAATCATAAGGGAAACTCTCTCTCTCTTTCTCTTTCTCTCTCTCTCTCTCTCTTTTCTAATAATATGTATCCTTCTCACAGGGCTTTGTGCCCGAGACCTTCTTCCACCGGCTGCTGACCGAGCACTCGGAGATCCCGAAGAAAAGCCGGCGCCGCCATCACCACCACCACCACCACCATCACACTCCAGAGCCCACCCCTGAGGACCCCAACATGGACTGCGTCGAAGAGGAGACTCTGGTCTCAGACGGAGCCTACATGATGGATGAGGAGGACCTGGAGACCTCCCATCACTTCCTGACCAGTCCGGACTTTGACGTTAAAATGGAGGGCGGTGACAGCCTTTCCCAAGGTGACTATGACAGCTCGGATCAAGAGGCGCTATTGGACGATGTCATCGTAGCACAGAAGGACTCTGACTCCTCATCAAGCTCAGAGGATTGACTGAACCCCACTCTCCGAACACATCTGACTTAGTCCCCTTCTCAACAATGAATCATGTTATTCCTCATTTATTTTTACCCTATTATGTATCAAATTATGGATAAATGTGTTTTTTTTGTTGCTACTTTTATTCATTCATTTATTTTATATAGGGATTTTTTTTCCATGAAATGAGCAGGTTTGCACCCATCTGTTTTCTTTTTCATCATTACAATTGTGTTCCATCTTGTCTCCTTGATCCTCCTCTCTAACCTCCTGACAAAATGGCAAAAAGCTGAGCTTTCTTATTTCACGACTCGTCATTCAACTCCTCTTCCTCAAAACCTATTCTTTCCCATCACATTCCCAGCCATGACCAAAAGGGGACCCCCTGCTGTACAGATACCCTTTTCTTATCTAAGAACCTCAATGCTGGTCCTCAAGCGCTACATGAAACTGGACATGTGTACTGAGCAGAGCCTGGATCCAGATCCCACAATCCCCCCGGTATCGTTTGGTCATGTCTTCTGCGTCCAGACGAGTCTGTGAACTTAAAGGGGATCCAGTGTGTGGATGTACTGTTATTGTTTTCACTCTATGGGGCAGGGGTGGGGGTTGAGAGGGAGGGAGAGGGAAAGTGGCGTATTAGTTACTGAAGCAGTGCTAGGGGGATGGGTGTATTGTACAATGTAGAGCTGGTCAATTGTGTACTATGGTGCAAAGATGACGGCAATGAGTTACTATTCTTGTTTTATGATCTGAGTGTATCTGTGAAATGAATAACAGCAATCTACAGTGAAAGCAAGTTTGTGTGTATTATTGTGACTTTGACCAAGCAAAAGCTATAAGCACACAGGTTGGTTATGTCCATTTCTGCACAGTGTTTAATAACTGTTTCCTAATTACAGCAGGAGTTTGAATTACTAACAAGTTAGTAATGGCCATAATGTCCACATACACAACATTCTTAATACATATAACAGTATAGTAACAGTGCTACATCAGGGAATTCAGAATTAAATTAGACAGCCTGTCTTGAATAACCACTGTTCTCATCACTGCTTTTCTTTCAGCTGAGCTGTTACTGTGTTACAATCAAACTGAATTGGTATCTGTTGCTAGACTTGTTTTCTAACAGCAGAAACTAACAGGGCTCAACATTAAGGTTTGTCTGCTTGTCCGGGACAGGTGGACTTTCTGTCGGGCAAGCGGAAGAAAAAACCTTCAGCACCATGTGTGTGTTCACGTCATGTGCCACTCATCACTCAGCTGTTCAGTTAAATGAATCCATTCATGCATTTCTTCCCCACGATGCGTCCAACTCACCGCTCGCAGTTCAAACATTTCACCTGAGAAGAAGAACCGTGGTGTCGGTGTGTTTCAGGCTCCTCAGGCCGGCCAAGAGCAGGAGCCTCAGGTCCAACTACAGCTGCACTGAGACCAGCTGTTAAAATGATTAAAGGTCCCAGTATCGATCAGCTCCGGCGGTACCGGTTCTTATATCGGCACTTTGTAACGTTTTGGTGTGGTTTGTGATCAGCTGCAGCCTCTCCTCTGCTCTCTGTGTCGGCCTGAGCTCCTCCAGCTGGGATCCTTACTGTCAGTCAGCCAAAACTTTATTGATACACCTGTTCAACACGCAGAAACACGTGGACAGGTAGAAAAGCCATATTTAAGTCTGCTCTGTCCGCAGTCTCTCATCCACCTGCAGCTGCGTCTGACACCAACGAGCTCGGCAAACAGCGAATTGTTACAAACAAGTTAAAACGAGCTGTTTGTCGTAGGTTGTTTTTGGCAAATGGTTGTAAACTTCACTGCTGAGACAAACCAGCCCCCCTCCTCTACTAGCGTCCCTGCAGGAGGAGGAACTGACACTGACTGATGTCAGGAATATTATTTATATTATTGACGTTTGCACTGTGCTCTTGTTTATTTGACCTAAAGGTGTTTTAATGTCGTTTAGAAACTTGATTTACAATTAAAACATAAATGCCTAATGATAACATTACAACACAGTCATATTACATAAGAGAATCAGAAACAGAATCAGAATTGGGTTTATTGCCAAGTAGGTTTTCACATACGAGGAATTTGCTGTGGTGTATTGGTGCGTAACAAGTACAGACAAGTACAGACAGAAAATCCAGTACACATTGAGTGAATCGAAGTTAAAAAAGAAAAAGTCAAAAGCTGCCATTCATCTAAAGGTGAGCTCAGGTTACTGTGTTGTAATGAAACACGTGAACTCCAGAGAGCTCGAGGACAGACGACCTGTCCCACTCTCAGTGGGAAGCACTGCTGCCTTCACGGCTGTCTGTTTGCCCGTACATTGAAAACCCGACGACTAGAAAACTTGTCGAAAAAATAAACTAAGTCACCAGGTGGCTGCCGCTCGTTGACTAAGAAAGCTGGCCTGCCAGTTGTTACTTAAGCGTCACATAGCTGTCAGACAGTTAAGTTAACAAATACTTTAGCTACCGCTGATCGTTTCCAAGAACAACCTTGTTTTTTTCCTACAGCCCGTGAATCCAGCAGCAGCTACTGCGTCCGGTTCGCAGCGTTAGCGTCACTGCGGCATATGAATGGCTCTGTGTCGGGCTTCCGCTCAGCTCTGCGCCCCGGGGAGTTTACTCTTAGTGTTTGGCAAACATTGTGAGTATTCGGCTGCTGTAAGCCCCCCACCACCCCCACAGTCCCAGTTCTCCACGGTCCTCAAAGCGAAGCCGTGTCAGTAGCTCAGCGCCACCTCCGAGCCTCACGTTGTGTTAACCGGCAGTGATTAGCCGGCCAGCTAGCCGCTTCAGTCAGAGTTGGAGTATTTGAGCTGAGCGGGCTGGAAATGAGGAAAAACCCCCTTTGAACCAAGTGTACACCGTGTGTGAGAAGCTGTTTAGTAAACTATTTCAAGATGGATCTGAATTTTTACTCGGACCTGTCGGACGGCTGTGCACAGAATGTTGATTCGGAGTTCTTGGACACTCAGGCGTATGGTGGATACTCTGAGGAAAACAAGGTAAGCTGACCTTAACCAGTGTGTCCTTGGAAAAGCCTCGACTAACGGAGGATGCTTAGTCAGTCAGTCAGTAAGTTAAACTAACGGCCTGTTTCAGTTTCCAGAAGGCAGCGACACTTATCTCACCATCAGCGGGGCGGGCCACCCTTTCTTGTCGGCTGAGGTGAGTTCATTCAAACAACATGATCTCTGATCGCGTGTGTCTCAGTTCTTTGAGGACTGACACGTCGTTGTGTCTCTTCCTCCACCTACAGCAGACATTTCACACCCCCAGTCTCGGGGATGAGGTCTTTGAGATCCCCCCCATCTCCCTCGACCCGGACCCGACTCTGAGCATCAGTGATGCAGTCTCCCACTTTGAGCTGACCGATGGCTCGGACGGCACCGGGGGACCTTCAGGCTCCCGCAGCCTGGTTAGCAACCTGGTGGTGGAGGCCAACGACCCTTCCTTCGCCTCCACCTTCGTGAACTCTGGGGCCCAAGGCCTGGAGCAGCTGAACCTCGGGGCAATGGGCCAGGCTGGAGGGGGAGCCCTGCTGAGCTCCTCTGCACTGGTGAGTGTTCCACCTGTGGACCCGTGAATGCTGTTTGGTGGGTTTTTATGTTAGTCGTCCATGACTGCGGTCGAGAGTGGTTTGCAGCTTTTTTGTGTTCTAATCCATCTGCAGGAACTGGGGAGTTCGAGTGGTTCACATTTCAGCAGTTCGTCCCCCATGACCATTGACGTCCAACTTGGGGACATCGGTCATGGTCTCTTGGGAAGCGGTCACCTGACCACTATCAACCAGTCCGAGCTGACGATGGGTCTCGGAGGTGAAAACATTAGGCATCATTCAGAGACACACGATCAGCCGCTGTCTGCAACACCGTCACCAGCCGGCTCCCTGCAGGACGAAGACATGGATGACTTCAAGGTGAGGGGTTTATACCTGCAGAGGTCTGCATCAGTGTCTGACTCGTGTGAATTGTATTTTTGGCTTTTCGCACTGTGTTTTAGATCCTTTGCTAACATGTCCTTTCCCCTCTCGTCCGCTTTTCTTCTCCCCACTCAGAGGAGTGTGCTGATAGACTCCCCCATGTCTTTCTCCACTTCCTCGGCCCTCTCCCACATGTCTTCCCACCCAGCTGCAACGTCTTCCGTGTCCCTGGCTACCGCCAGGAGGGGCGGGGGGAAGCCGGCCACACTGGCCTCATTGACTGGGGCGCTGGGTGTTAAGAAAGGAAGGAAGAAGAAAGACCCAAATGAACCACAAAAGCCCGTTTCAGCGTACGCCCTGTTCTTCAGAGACACCCAGGCGGCCATTAAGGGCCAGAACCCCAACGCCTCTTTTGGGGAGGTGTCAAAGATTGTGGCCTCCATGTGGGACAGCCTGGCTGAGGAACAGAAACAGGTAGAAGAACACATGCTTATATATAGTATATTAACATCCAGTGTCAGTTTTGGGGGAGAGAAAATGATTTTGTTTGTTGATGTACAGACAAATGATCTATTTACAATAGTGGTACCTGTTTTGTTTACCTGTTTTTTTCCCCACAGGTGTATAAGAGAAAGACAGAAACAGCCAAAAGGGAGTATTTGAAAGCGCTGGCAGCTTATAGGGACAACCAGCTCTCACAGGTAAGATCCAGTTGTTCTCGAAAGGAAAACCAGTTGTTTGCTGTATGGGATTCTCTTCCTATGGTTTTTCAAATTTTCTAATCACTGTGATTCTTTTTTTTTTTTCTTTCTTTCTTGACCACAGCCTGCCACTGAGGAGATGGAGACCGCCCCTTCACCACCTCCGCCGGTAGTCATCCCGACTCCTGCAGCCCTTCCCTCTGCTGGTCACCAGGCCATCCGCCCGGCTAACTGCAGCCTGGAAGAGAACACCATCACCAACATTTGCGCCTCCAACATCATCCTGGACGTCCCGGAGATGACCACACGTTCCCGCACGGGGGCAAACAAAATCCCCGCTCCAGTAGCTGCAGTGCCCCCGGCCCAGACCATCACCAAGATCATAATCCCAAAGCACATGTTGCAGGCGGGAGGCCAGGTGGTGACTGTGTTGCCCGGAGGCGTCCGCACTTTGCAGCCTACACTGGTAGTGTCGGGGGCCTCTCGTCAGCCTCCTCCGCTGCAGCAGATGCAAATTGCACCACCTCCGCCACGGCTCCAGCAAATGGCGCCAGCACCTCCACCCTTGCAGGCCAAGCCCCGCGAGGGAAGCGCCATGCCAGGTCTCCCCGTGTCCGTCACGGCTACACCTCCGCCTCCACTGCAGATAAAAATAGTCCCTGCTTCCTTGCAGGGCAAGGAGGCCCTGCCAATTATTGTCCCGAATACAGTGGCTGTGTCATCTACTGCAACGATATCTGCCCAATCTGTACCCGTGGTGTCAGTGCAGGTAGTGAACTCTGCCGACGCACCAGGCAATCCAGACGAGGATGTAGTAACAGAAGAGCTGCATTCAGAAGAGGTAAATGTTCTTAATTCATTGCTATTTTTTGTTTTGTTTGTTTTGTGTGAGGCTGGGACCTTGTTTAACACCAAATGACTCAGCTTGATTTGATTGTTTATATTGCAGTTCATCGAAGCTGGCTCATAATTTATCCTCAAACAGTGTGAAGCTGTTGCTATAGCAACACATATCAAACATTTTAAGAAGTGCAGACTATTTTAGTGGGGGACATTTTTTATGTAACTGCCAAATCTTTGCCATTTTCCGCTACACAACTCAGAAAGTGTTAATTGTATTCCTCCTACTTACTGCCACAATAGTGCCTATAAACCATGGACTTATTGTGTTTGCAGTGTTTGTTTTACATTATTGAATCAGAGTGGGTGTACTACTTGAGTTTTTTGTTACTTATCATGAAAAAAGACAAAATATCAAAGGGAAAACAAATCCTCAAATTAAATTATTTGCAAATACAAATTAAATCATTATAGGAGTATTCACCATGGGTACTTAATATGACACACCTAAATCAGAACTGTTGCAACTAAATATTTTTAGTTTCATACGTTGAATGGCAATCATCTGTGATTTCAGGTCAGATCAGTCTGTGGGAGAAGGGTTCTAGTGAGTGATGCCACCAAAAATACTGTCATCTGGGTGTTTCACCAGTTATATAGCAGAGTGGCAAACAAAGCCACAGTTGAAAACGCTCACATGACATCTGGAGTAGTGAAAATTGCTGTTCACGCAACAACCCAAGCAAATTGACACAGCGTCAGCAGTCTCACACGGACTGGAGAAAAAAAATTCACTATCCAGATGACACAGACCTATGTATAATAGACTGTAACTGTGCTTCTACTAAACACTGACTTGAAGAAAGGGGATACTTATCCAACCAGTTATTTGGGGTTTTATATTTGATTTGGGGTTTTGTATAGTTGGCTTTGACATGAATATTTTTGTCTTGGTTCTTGCAAAAAATACCATTTACAACCACTGTGATTTAAAGTTGTAAAACAATAATACATAAAATTCTAAGACGTGCCATTGTCGTACTTATTTCTGGTCTCCCTTCTGCTTTCAGCGTCAGAGCAGGGCTTTTTGGAGATGTAGATCAGTGCACAGAAAATACCAAGTACCTATATTAATGATGCTCTTCCATATCCTTTTTTTTAAGGATGAGATGGAGGTGAATGGGTCCAGTGATGCTGCAACTATGAAGAGTGTGTGTGTGAGGACGGGCTGCAACAACCCAGCTGTAGAGAGTGATGACTGGGACAAAGAATACTGCAGCAACGAATGTGTGGCCACTCACTGCAGGTGTGTAAGGGGTTTAAAACATTTAACACTTGTTTACATTTTGTTTCCAACAGACATTAGAGAATTTTCTGAACTTAATGTTTTCTGTTTTTCAGAGACATATTCAGGACGTGGTGCTCGATCAGGAATCAGACCATGGCAACAGTGAAATAAAGAGCAGCCACAGTAGCAGAACACTTGGTTTTCACTAAGAGTGAGTGAGTGGATGCAGAACTGGTGCAGTACAGAAACGTCAAAACTGTCTTTCACTGCAGTGTCATAATTCTCTCATTGTTTTATACACGTACTGTAGGTTTGACAGTTTCTGTTCAGGACAATAAACAAGTAGTATTGCTAAATTAGGACAGTGATTCCATGTTGATATTTTTGCCACACAGACTATTCATATGAAATCTAACACCGCAGAAACATCTGTAGTGTGAATAATAATGTAGTGTTATGTTTGATTATGTACACAGCTTTTAGTCAAGGGACTTCAAGGCAGCTAGAGATCCGCACAATAAAGTATTCAAGTTGGTCAAAATAATGGGTTTTTACTTAAGTCCGAAAAAGATCAGTTTATACTTGTTACCTGTAAATTGTGGAAATAGTCTGTTTCTCAGAAAGCTCTGACAAAGACGATCAACGTTTCAGCATTTTTACAGTAGTTGGAGACATGTTTGTACAGTGCTCACTGTCTAATTTGAAATTCATGCTCTGAAATGTTCTGGTGTTACACGTCTCTTTCAATAAGCAAGAAAAACAGTTACAATAATTTCTTGACTGAAATATGCATAAGAGTGGGAAAAGTGTTTGTATCAATGTATACCTAGTTTTTGTACTGAGAATAGTGGCCTTCTAGGTTTAATATTGCCTTCATTTTTTTTTTTTTATTCTGTTCAGATCATTCAGTTGTTAAAAAAATCCTCAACTTTAATGTTTTCCTAATAAATAAGCAGAATTACTAAAACTAGTGCTTTTTGTCTATTTGCTGTGTCTCTTATGTCTCAATCGTTGTAACTTAAACCTGCCTTTGCTCAGTTCAACACACTGCAGGTAGGGATAGTTTACGGTGGCTAATGTTAGCAACCTTTAGATAGGTATTGCTCAGTAACTGACATTACTGAGTCAGTTTGCTGACTTTCTGACTCTTTTCTACTTCTGTTACTGTAAAGCTACAGCCATTCTTTAGTACTTGTACATAGAAAATTGCTGACCAGTATTCAGCAAAATGTACAAAGAATAGGCTTGAATAGAGAAGCTGGAATTCTATTAACTCCACATTGAGGTCAATCATGTAGACTCAAGATGATGAATGTGTCCGCTCATAAAAAAACAAGGAAAAGTCATTTGGCAAAGTCAAGAGTTCTGACCATTGTGTAAAATTTGTACTTAGCATCTTATAAGTTGTTCTGATTACATACGTTTTGTTTTTCAGAAAAATTAGACAATAGTGAAAAGTGGAGTCGTTTATGCATTGCTGCAATTTGCTGCAACGTTTGTGTCTTTATTTCTCTTAAATTATATTACAGGAATGTATTTTTTACCCGTTTTTGAAGCGTATAGTTAATTTCTTTCTTTTTGGTGAGCAAGTAGTAAGATGGTTTTTTATCTGTTCAAAGGCCTTCAACATAGAGAAATAAGTGATGAAACCTTTTTTAGTTTCATAGTATATATGCCCTATTTCATATTCTATTTTTAAAAAGGCAATAAGAAAGCAGACCAACTAATCCTTATAAACATGTATAAAATACTATATATTAGTTACATTTATATTTAAAAAAAACACAATTATGGGGGGGAATCACATACTGTACATACCTTAAAACAATGTACCATATAAAAATATATTCCTGAGACAAATGTTCTAATTTTTTGTTCTATTTCTTTACTTTTAGTGCAAGTCAAACTTAGCTCCTCTGATAACAGCTGGATTTAAGGCAGTCTGGTTCCAGTGTTTGCTGAATATTGTGACAGTTTGTAGGATTATTCATGAAGCTTTGACAATAGTGGCTCTACTGAGTGGATCCACACGGTAAAGCCCCAAACCCAGGCACACTGGCTTTGTCAGTTTAGCCTTGAACTCATGCAGCAGTGTGATCCTGGACTCCACAGCACTGAATGTGATGTTGCCTTGCTCAAAATTAACCACCACTGCTATTCGGCTGCTCTGCAAGTTTCCAGAGACAACCGTTTTTTCTCTATTGTGGTAGGCGATCAGCTTGCCATTCCCATTGTGCGTAAGGCTCCAGGACTCTGGGTTGTTTCCAAAGGCACTGTTGTTCTTGCTCTTTCGCTTGATGCTCTTGTAGGACACGGCGATGTCCCAGTATCCCTCAGCCTCCACCTCCCAGACGTGGGTACCAGTGGAGAAGCACCGGGCGGAGAGGACCTGCGGGGCTTCATCGAAGCGGCTGTTACTGTGAGGATAGTCCAGCTTGGTTTTCACTCTCTCTGCTGTTTGGAGGTCAGCGGAGATTCCAAGGAACGGACTGGCTGTGTCCATATCCAACACGAATATTCCTGAGAGACAGACATACCATTTGGGTTCACATTCACAATTTTGAAGCTACTCCAATTTATAATACATTCCCAATTAAAGTGGTCATTAGTAGTTTTAAGGGATTCAGTCATCACCGTGGTATGTGCACTGCACTTCCAGGCGTGGCTGTGTGCTTGAATTTTTGGTTGATTGCATCTAACTTTCAGTGGAAGAAATACTACCCCTTTAAAGCATATACTCTTCCATTGGCAACTGTCTCAGAGTCCGATCAATCCATTATACTGTAAGATGTTATGCACTTTTAAAGTGTAACATCTTAAAGTAAAAATACCATTCTTTCTCTGACAAATGAAACATTTAGCAAAAGGTGAGCAATATGCTCAATGTAACACACTCAGGAGTTTTGCTGCTGTGGCCTGACTCGGTCTGGTATGACCACTAGCTCATGGTGGCTAACTTTAGACTTATCCAACCAGTTTGTTGAGTTGAGAGTTTATCACTCTTCTTTTACTTCTGCCACTGTCCCATTATGTTGTAGCATTTATCATTATGATGTAACTGTCACGTATTCAGCAAAAGTTACATAATCTCACTTTAAAATCACACTGCTCAGTACTTGTCTAGTATATTTGTGTGCTGTCCTTCAAATCACATATTTTCTGTACATTTTCAGGATTTTTTACACTCTGGGCAGTACAACACTCAACGGTGATATGAATAACCAGGTGTTTCTGTATGTTCCATGTGAACATCATATCCTGAATATGATCCAAACTGGGATATAAATGTGCATGTAAACATACTCATAAATATACTCTGCCTTCCATGTGATTCTACAGAGAAAACCATGATTTTCTACATTGTCAACCTGTGTCCGGTCTAGAGTCAGTGTGACGCTCTCCAGCACTTAAGTTACAGCATCTCCATCAGGTTAGTCAGTGTACTCCAACACAAACACAGTAGTCCTCTCTGACTGCCTCTAATAGACATTTACAATTCTAACCCCACGTTCAATTTTGTACCTTGATCTTCTGTCTGTGAAGGTTTGTGGCTCTTCATTGGATGATCAACCAAAAGTTCTATGTAGGGATAAAAAAGAGAAACAGGAAGATTATACAGGTTGGCTGAGTTTTTTTCTTACGGTGATCCTCCTTATGAAACCATGGATGGATTTAATCAACAAATCAACACAAGCAGGGCTCACAACTACTAAAAGTGTTGACAGCTTGATGCAGATATCTCTGTGGGTCAAAATGTTCAACTTAACCACAACTTGTTGTTTTTACACTTTGGTTATGTACGGATTAAACAAACAAGATGTGTGTTAATTGGGGAGATTTAAAGGTGCTAGTGGGTGGATTTTGTTACCTTCGGAGAGAATCTGGCCGTAGCTTCATATTTAACGCACATATAACAGAGTGAGAGTGCTCTTCTCAACTAACTAACTAGTGAATTCCCAAAATTCACATCATCAACTAGTAAATGTTACACTACAAGTTTTAATATGATAGTTGAGATGTGTTAAAAACAAAAGACAAAGACTGTGAGCCAAAGGGCGGCGTCATGGGTACTCGTTAAATCCCATGTTGCTGAATTTCCTGTTTTTGTTGTTGTGATGTCAGCAGGCAGCAGTGGGGATCTGACACCTGCCTCCTTACCTGCAATGGTAGAATAAATGTGATGCACACGGTTCTGCTGCTTGTCCAGCGCTTTGGTGAGCGTCTGGTTTTCCACAGAGTAGTTGTAGGCTGGTTGGAAACAAAGATAGATCAGTGAGTGCGTGTTTACACGTACTGTAAAAGATAAACCCGAAACTGATACTAGGGCTTGGCATTCTCTTACCATAATAAAGAACAATAAACCACAGACAGAGCAGCACCACGGTAACGCTGTTGAGGGACGAGTCGGCATGATTCACTTTTTGTTTCTGTCAGGAGGGGAATTACATATTAGATCTGAAAAACAACCTATAAACCCTTTAAAATTGCTGATATTGAGAATTTATCAAACAGAGCTTACTTCACGTTGGATGTCTTCTTGCAGTTTTTTTACTAACTCACTGGATACTGTAATTTGCTCTTTGAGCATTTCAAAGCGCTGGTCCATGTAATCCTGTTGAATACACACACAGTTATACTTTACAGCCCTCAACATCCAGTTTTGTCCTTTTACTTTCCCTTAAATATCTTTTAGTTAAACAATCATCTTATTCTACACTATCTGACAGTTTCATATATGTTCTGTATCTGTATGTATCAGCTTTTTCCAGCTTTTCATTAAAACTGTTATGATGATTTCACTGGCAATAGTGGAATATTTAAACCCAAGACCCTATGTTTTTTACGGCTGCACTGTTCCATCAAATGAAAATATTCTAGATATTTTGGGCATCATTTTATACACATGTTCCAAAATTTTTGACACATATCTTTGGAAATGTAGGATCCCCACTAGAATTTTGAAAGAAAGTGGGTTTTTCTGCACAGCATGAGTTTGTAATGACTGATCCATGGGGTTTAAGAAGTTGACGAGTGAATGAGAGTGGGGAGGGTAGGTGGAAGTTTCAGATTATCAGGGACCAGAAAATCCTGTTTCTTCGCAGTACAATCAGCTACAAGAACTCCCACTCTGTTTACAAGAAGCCGTTGCTATCACATCTTCACTTTGTAAGTCCAACCTGATCACATAATTAGTGATGTCGACATTTTCCCTGTGTAATAATAAAGTGTAAAAAAGTGTTTTTCAAAACTCACAGTCAGCTGTCTCCGCAGGACACTGGAGGCCTCAGAGGCCTGGTTTTTCTGCTTGGTCTCAAGGGCACACAGGTTGCAGATGTAGCGCCTGGATGTGTTGCAGTAGTACCGCAGCACCTTGTCCTTGTGCTGTGGGCATTTCCTCTCCAGGAGGTCGCCCAGAGGCTCAACCAAGGGGTGTCCCGTGAACACCGGCAGCTCCAGGTGGTCCTTGACGTGCTCTTTGCACAGCGACACCTCACACTTCAGACACGTTTTCATGGCCAGAGTTTTTGTCTCAGGGCAGCAGTCGCAGTACACGCTCTTTGTCTGCTGGTCCTGCTCACAAAAATCAGATATAGATAGATGTGATAAAAGGTGTGTTACGACATTTGTCCCCATTTGATGATTAGTTTTAGCATTTCAACTATTAGTTAATTCTCTACATCTTTTAACTGTCATGATTAAAGAAGCACATACCCTCCTCCTCTTGATGGTCCTGAAGTCCTCCACGATGTTGGCCAGTGTGTAGTTCTTCTGCACCCCAATGATCTGTCCAAAATATCCCCTACAGTCTGGGCAACGGAAGGGAATGTCTGAGGAGTGATCCATCATGCTTTCCAGACAGCCCATACAAATGCTGTGTCCACAGGGCAGCTGCCGAGGATCCTTAAAGATGTCCTGGCACACTGGGCACGTCAGCATCTCCTCAAGCTTTGTTTTCTCGGCCTTTTCCATTCTTGATCCCTCTTCTTCAAGTAGTGCCAGTGAGCATGAAAAGAGCAGACAGGACGGGGTTAACTGCAGCGTTTGCTCAGCACTCAGCTGCTGCCTTTGTAAACACTTTCTATCTCATCAGTTATGAATAACCCACGACCTTTAGCACAAGGGAGCTAATCACTGATCTTATTCCTACCTTTAGATTAAAAGCAGGGCGAAGCTCTCGGTGTTGCTTGTCTTCTGTCCTCCGTACACACATAGCTCAAAGTGAAAGCAGTGCTGAGTTTTATATTTGTACTTCCTGGAGGGGCGGGGCCTAAGAGGAGGAGGATCAGAGTCACTTGGCCTTGTTGTATCTTCTGTAGCGATGATGTGATGATGATGAAGGAATCTCCGCTGACACCGACTTAGTTGTATAAAAAGGTTTATTACAAAAAGTACAGCGTCAAAACAAGCACCATGGATTGCCTGTGAGAGGATAAGAAGCCAATGTGAATCTCCCTCGTTTTCCACTCACACTACACCTTTTAAAGATTTCCCCCCTTCGAGACTACACAGAGTCTCGAAAAACAGAAGAATAAAACATGCATGAATATAATTGTGATAAAAATAACAATTCCTCCTACATCTGCTTTCTAGAGCATAACTTTTACCATTCTACAGCTTTATGGAGTGTGAGAGCGAAAAACCTGTCCGGCAGCCATCTTCCCTAAAATATCCATCAAACAATCTAGACAGGAAAATTCTCTCACGGTCCCTCTGCCTCGGGCAACCACACATAGTACTCCAAACCAATTAAAAGGAGGAACTTTGTATAGGGATATAACTTAAGCAAATACATGTCAAAACCTCAGAAATAAAATCAAAACAATGTCCAAATTCAGGCCAGTCGCCCCGTCGCACCTTTCAATGGACCTTTCCCTGCCTAGACCCAATTTCCCTAAGCGTTCAGGAAAAAAAAGAAAACATCTGAGGTCTCAATATACTCACTCAATGTCAGAAAACATCTTTCTCCAAACAATTGGTACAAAGAAAATATTATGAAAGTTTAGTATCATTCATACAATAACATATAAAGGAAACATAAAAATATATATCACACTGCAACTCCTCAGCAGCGTCGACTCTCAACGTGTCGATGACGTATTGAATCTGAACATTTTATCAGTGTCCTTGTTCAGAATCCTTCAGTCCATTGTGATTGTCCATTTTTGAGTGTCTGAATCCCTTTAGTATATCTTTCCCCCAATGTCCTTCTGGAAGGAAAAAAAAAAACAACCAGTATCTTTTGCAAAACAACAAATGCAAATCAAACATCACATACAGAAGTGAATGTGAATAATCACAACATCATATCATTCCATTTTATGATTCACATTTTCCCAATTCCCACCCTTTAATCATATCATCCAGCATAACTACTAGATACCAACACAATAATAGAAATAGATGTTAAGATTATATCAAGATTAAACATTCAACATGGATACTTTTCCACCAATTCTCCTTCTATCACCACTTCCTCATCATCATTTGTGCTAGTTATCTGTAATAATGGCATCTGAGATTGATCTCCTGGCATTACAACACCACTTGGGTTTTGACTCTGGAGATTTTCATGCATTTCTTCTGTTGCATGTTCTCCCACAATTTCTCCCGGCTCTCTCGAGCCTTCACCATCTTGACTCTGCAAGTGTAGCACCTCCTCTCTGGGTGCTTTAACACAATGTGATAAATAATACCCTGTTGGAGACCCTTTAACCTGGACCGCAGTTTTTCTTGTGCTCATTGAGCCTTTCCTGCACCTCCTCTTCTTTGCCTGTCAGAAACATATGTAGATATTCTTTTATGGAAATTAGCCATATATGTAACATATGCTCGCATTTCATCTTCCAAAAGAGACAAACTCGGACCCTTTCCACTTATTCGCAAACAAGGGGTTGGCATCCGTCTCCCTGTAAGCAACTCATGAGGTGTCATATGCAAATCACACAACTCACTTGAGCGACACACCATTAATGCCAATGGAAGTGCTGCTACCAATTTAAGGCCGTGTGCTGACAAATTTTCACAATGCGATTTTTCAAAACACCATTCATCTTCTCACAAATCCCTTGACTTTGTGGATGATAAACAGCACCAAGACGTTGTTTAATTCCCAGTTTTTGCAAAATCAATTTCACAGTCTTATCAACAAACTCTTTTCCATTGTCTGAGGATATCCGATCCGGAAGTCCCCACCTGCTTATGACCTCTCTACACAAAAACTTGGCAACTGACTGAGCATCCTTTCGCTTAGTTGGACAAGCTTCAGGCCATCACGAAAATCTGTCCACAACGACTAACATATACCTCTTTCTGTCAACTGGTTTTATCATATCAACATAGTCAACAACTAGCTCACGCATTGGACCTCTCGGAGTTGGAATGTAACCAGGAGGAACCATCACACCTCTCCGAACATTGTTTTTCAGACAGATAGTGCATCTGCTATGACATAATCAATCTGCTCAAGCAAACATGGTGCCCAAAATCCATACTCCTTTGTGATCTTTCTTCTAACATCCCCCCTTGCAACGTGAGCTAACCCATGTTCTTCTTGAATCATCAGACCCAACAGGTCTGGGGGCGCTATTATCAGCCCCTCATGATTTCTCCAAAGTCCAGTAGAATCTTGTGTGGCACCACGCTCTTGCCACAACTGTTTATCCATTGCAGATGCAGCTTCCTGCATCAGAATCACATCCCTGAGCGTAATTTTGTCTTCCAAATTCACTTCATGTGTAACCAGAAGTACTTTGCCCAATTTGTCTGCGCCCGTGACTGCTTTTGCAGCTTCATCAGCCGCGTTATTCCCCCGTGTCACTTTCGACACATCAGCTTTATGTGCTGCACATTTAGCTATCGCTATTTCTTTAGGCTTCATCATAGCATGCAACAGTTTCATTATTTGAGCGTGATGCTGTATTGGAGAACCGTCCGTTTTCTTAAACCCTCGGTTCTTCAATACTGATCCAAACAAATGACACACATTATGTGCATATGCAGAATCAGTATATATTGTCACTCACTTACCTTCTAACAAACACGCTTCAGTTAACCCCACAAGTTCAGCAAGTTGTGCTGATGCAGGCTGGGGTACTATTTCAGCCTTCTCAACAACAAATCCAGTTCCTTCAGCTCTTACCACAGCATAACCAGCACCCAATCAATCAATCGATCAATTCAGCAAACCAATCAATCACTCAACAAATCAATCAATCAATCAATTAATCCGTTTACTTATTTGTTCATATGTTTATTTATTTATTTTATACGCCACTATTTCACCACAGTCAATGCGAAAAAGAATGCATGAGGATTGTCAACTTCAAAGGAATCAACAGCTTACTTATTATAGTAGCAACACCCACATCACATCGTCAGTCCGTTGCCAAGCGTCACTTTGAAATAACTACAGCAAGTATTGCTCATAAATGCATAAGCAAATTGAGAAATGTTCATATAGCACCATATATGAAAGCAAATCAAATGCATGTCATCAATAATAGCTATGAATGAATTCACATAAAAACATTTGTAAAGCAGGTGTTTGGAGAAAGAGTTTGTGGATAAAAACCCGTACTGGCCTTGATCAGACTGGATTCAGGAGCTGCACATGCTGTTGTCAGCAAGCCTCAATCTGTGTGATGTATGGGCCAGCCAACTTCCCGTCTGCGCCTCCTCCTCTTTTTCCTCCCCTTCAGCTCTCTCACAACATAGGAGAACAAAGGGAGCAACAGAAAATAAATTCAACGTCCCAAAATTCTACTAGACCATTTTAACTGCACTATAAACAAGCCTACTCCTTCTTCAAACACTAAGTTACAACCACATATCATACATTTCTATTTTCAATTCTAATTTATTTAACTCTATTAACCCCTTAAATTCCCCATAGGATTATTACCCACACCTATATTAATTAACAAAATCAAGCCTAACCTACAACCATCCCTAACGATCTCTCTACTTCAAAATCACAAACCTCCTTATTGGGTGCTCATATTTAATCAATTAAAATGTCCTCTGAAAGAGGCTCATAAGTTATTACCAATTCTGAAATATCCCCCAAAAAGGCTCATAAGTTTTAGCAAACTCAAAAATGTCCTCTGTAGAGGCTCATAAATTGTTAACAGTAAAAACAGAATATCCTTCCCTGTATTTTAATATCTCTCCTATTGTTGATCACAACCTATATATGCCTATTCAATATAAGATCTACCACATTAACACAAACCACATAAACCACAGCAACTTTTCACTCACAGCCAAACCACAGAGACAGAGTTCTACACACACAGCAACCACAGCAGCAGAGTCCAGCTCTACTCACCCCCAGAGAACAATCACTCAAAAAACACAAAATATAATCCCAATTTGAAGCTTCTTATTATTATTGTTTTACTGTAATCTAATTTCTTCTCTTTTTACTCATTTAGGCTTTACTCTTTACTCTTTATCTTTATCTCTATTTCACTTCTTCACTCTATTTTACTTTTACAATTATCTAATTGCCCTGGGCCCAGGGTTGTTACTTTCCTCTTTTTATTTTTAATTCCTCCGACTATTTCTCAAAGCCAACCTTCACGCAGTGTCTAATCTACACATGTCTTACCGTTTAGAAGTTGAGGGCCCACCTTCATTACTCTTGCATGATGTTATTTAGCTCACCTTATCGTTACTAATTAGGCTATTCTACACATTTACTACTTCAACCTTTTTTATTCCCTTCTTCACTTTATCGACAGCCTATTCCTTTCATGCATACTTGAGGTCATTGTAATATTTCCAATCACACACATTTCACTGTCCTTTGACAGTACAATGACGGTACACTACTTTATGCCTAGCCCTCTTCTTTTCAGCCTATTTTAACTCTTTTATTACTTTATTACTGCTATTCTGTCCTCTTTTTTCTATCACACTTCCCCCTATTGCGTTGTGCACTACGCAATAAAGTCTCACCCCACCGTCAACACAGCATGGCACACACACACACACACACACACACACACACACACGATCCTTTACGGTGAGACCCCAGCAGCCACAGAACAAATTCAACGAACACAGCAGCTCTCCATCATGTGAGAAACGCTCCCCGCACCGGTACCTGCAGCTCACAACACGTCCGGAGGTCGTGACGCCAATGTCTGTTGTGTCCTCTGTAGCGATGATGTGATGATGATGAAGGAATCTCCGCTGACACCGACTTAGTTGTATAAAAAGGTTTATTACAAAAAGTACAGCGTCAAAACAAGCACCATGGATTGCCTGTGAGAGGATCTGAAGCCAGTGTGAATCTTCCCCCGTTTTCCACTCACACTACACCTTTTAAAGCCTCATGGTATAGTTGATGTGTGGTGTCAGGATAGGCTCAGAGCCAACCTCATAACCATATATGGCTATTTTACAAAAAGGGAAGGTGGAACATATGGTTCGTGTTAAAACTGATCTCATCTCTTTGGAACTTGGGAAAAACGACCCCCAAGAGACATCCATCTATGAAAGTAGCCAGACCTTGGACATAGGATTATCTAAACATTAGACACACATGGCAGAGACATCTCTCAGCTCAGACACCCCAGCCTCTTACTATGAGATATCGATTTAAAAGTTGACTATCAACACAGCCTTGTAAGGTGTTACAAACGCAAGACAATAATTGTTAAAACTGCGTAAGAACAAACACACGTTTTGTGGGCTGATGAGACCTCTTCTGAGGCTGAGCCTGGCTGTGGCTAGTTAGACAATTTGCTGAGGATTTTGAACTCAGTGTAGTCCTTCACCCACAGAGGACATGTGGACATGTCAAACACAGGGGACATTATTAACATGTGCATGGCTGTGGAGGAGCTATGTAGCAATCTTAAATTGTGAATAATACCATGTAACAATGGACTATATGTAGTCTATATAAAATACCAGCCCTCGAGGTTGAAACTGGTCGACGTTTTAAACCTTTTGCTGAGTGAAAATGTCTGTCACAGCTCCTCTTATCAGACTATGACTCGTTATCTGTTTACTTGTTATCTGTAATATCCATGGTTACAGTGAACACAGGACCTGCTAATAACTATTGTAGAAGGACAATATACTGACATAGTTCATGAAAATTTAGCTTTTTGTTTTAACATTATCAGTAAAAATGTGTTGACATTGTGAATGTACAGATATTTGCTGAACTACTCTACTATATGTGGAATATTACACATTTAGCATGTTGACAGATCTGAGTGATCTTATTCTGTAAATAATAAACTAAGCCTAGTTAGGATATGTAGTGATTTTACCATAAGTGCCACATAACATATCTATTAAACATAATATATGATACTTACATGATACATGAACAAGAAAGTCATTGGTTACAATTTATAAACATTTTATATAAAAGGTGCTTTATTGGAAAAATCGCATCCTTCCTCCGTACTGAATGTAGTGTGTTGAGGGTTCACACAACAAAAGGACTAAACTGTCTGGGTGCCACAAACATGTATTTTTTTTATTAAAAAACAAAAATGTTATCAAGCATCAGAAGTTTAAAAAGATGAAAACAGACATTTGTCAATGTAGAGTATGTGTATCAAAGAATTTAAAAACTTTTTTAAAACAGTATTTAAAAAGAGAACATGAGATCACATGTACATATACCAGTACGATTATCATTCCAGAGTGTTCTGACACTAAAACCAGATTTCTTATAAAGTCAGCATCGATACACGAAGAACATACATGAGCATAATAAAAAAAGAATATAAAGATCAAAAACAGATTTATATGGAACTTGACACAGGGAAGGCTGGCATGTGAGGAGGTGTACTACCAAACAGTCATCAGATATCTTCTATCTGTACCCATAAAAACATAAAAATGTAACTGACGCATTCCAACGCATTTCCAAAACACAACAGTCTCCAAGGAGCAGCCGAGTACTTCAGCACGTATGCTGGTTGACTGGTTTGGGTGGAGTCTGATTTTGTGTTTCTCAGAGGGTCTAATTTATCAAGTTGACCCTTGCAAATGGTTCTAGTCCCACTACTGGTCCACAATCACAAAAGGCAAAAATATGGAAAGGAATATTATAATATAAGACAAAATCATCAGTAGTAAGTAGTAGTAGGTTTATAAAAAATGTCCCTATTACACAGCAACTCTCTCTTTTGTTGTCATTAAAATCCACCCTTTTTGGAATGACAAAGTCAGGAATTAGTCTGGACCATGGTGTCTGTTTCTCTCATAGCTTTAACTTTTCTTATCACAAGTTTACACGACAGTCACAACACGATCAAGTGTTTTCAGTCTGAGGTAGAAAATGGCTCAACCACCACAACCAGCCACTCCCTCCACAGCTACAAGCCAGCAATCGTCCTGAATGAAGGAACAAAGAATCCGCACTGGTGTTTCTCCAGATTCCTCATGATCCTGAACATCTTGCCACACGTGGTGCAGCTGAAAGGCTTGTCTCCAGTGTGAAACCTCAGGTGTGCTTTCAGATTGTCTCGCAGGCGGAAGCTTTTGCTGCACTGCGTGCAGGTGTGCGGCCTCTCCCCCGTGTGGAACCTCACGTGGCGGCGGAGGCTCTTTCTCAGTGCAAATGTCTTTGAGCACACCGAGCACGAATAGGGTTTTTCCCCAGAGTGAAAGCGCTCGTGCCGCCGGAGGATCTTCCTCCGCTTGAACGTCTTCCCGCAGATGCTGCAAGCATATCCGTCTCGGGAGTGGGTGACCACCTTCTGAAGCCGCCACACGCCGTTTCCGCACGGGGCGAAACAGCACAGGCGGTGGCCTGTGTGAAGGCCTTGGTGGCGGCGGAGGTCTCTGGGCAGGGCATCGTGATCTCGAGCAACATCATCCTGAAGCCTCATCTCTGACTCCGGCACTGTGAGCACGTCCACCAGTTGTACCACACAGGGACGCGTCAGCTTTTGGTCCGGAGACGTCAGCTTCAGTTTCATGTGGAGGTTGCTCTTTGCCTCCGTCGTCGTGGGGATCCGTTCCCAAACCCCAACCGGAGCAGGGGTCGCGGCTCCATCACACAGGGACGGGCTGTAGGCGGTGCCTTTGGCGGTGCTGACACAGGCTTGCTGGGGCTCGGCTTGAACGGCCTTCTTTGAACTGTCGGGTTTGGCTGCTGGCGACTCTGGCTTGAGGATCAACGGGCAAACAAACTTAACCTTCTCCCCAGAAATGACATCACTTGTATCTGGCTGGATGACGAGAGGCTTCTGTTTAGCTGGGGAGCTTTGTGTAGATCCATCTTTTAATGTCTCTGTCCACGTCCCTGAGACTGAAAAAGATTAAGACACATTTTTTAATGATATTGCTTATTCCCACCCTCTTTTTCTCGCTCAGTTCTAACGTCCATCCACCCTATTTCCAGAAAGCTTCTTGTTCAGCTTTGACTGAATACAGCAGAATTAAGCCTTTATGGAATAAGTGACACTACTGGCTGCATCTATCTGTTAAAGTGATATGATATGAGAATAATCTCCTCCACAGCTGAACACTGGCTCTTTCAAAGTATTTCCTGCCATAGACGAGATCAGTGACAAACCGACCTAAATTTACTGGATAAGTTGTGCAGAAGTGGTGCACATGTGTATTGCTGCCACAAGGTTTGATATCTTCTCTCCTGAGCTTCAGAACATTTTCAGTACTAACATGAATTTCTAATTGTTGCACAGGTGCCTTCAATAATTCCGAGGTTGTAGTTTCCCACAGCTGCCACTGGGTGCTAGTAAAAAGCCATATTTTACCAAGAGCGCCTTTAAGTGTGTCTGCGCAACAACTAGAAAATCCAAGTATTTGTTTGAATATTTCTCTATGTGTAATCTAATGTTTATCTGTGCACACTTTCTTCCTCTAATCTGCTTATCCTGTTCAGGGTCGCTGGGGCATATCCCAGCATGCACTGGGACACTCTGGTAAAATTTGAATTAGTCCAAACTAGATTCCTATGGCTGCTGTACCACCCTGTAATCTGTACTAAGCAATTCCAATCCCCCACAGATAAAACCCCATTTTAGTCTGCTTTGCATAATCCGTCTCATGTTCAGGCTTCCAGGCTGTTTGTCGTGTGTTTCAGCCTTGGATCTCGACTCGCTGTTTCTCACCATGTAAAACGACGTCTGTTTGAGGATCTTTATCAGTCTGAGATTCTGCTTCACACTCCACCATGTCCACCGTCTCCACCACAACCTGATTAGAGAAGAAACACAACGTTCCCGCACAGTACGTCATGAGACCAACTAAGTTGGTCAACACATTCCAGTGAAGCAACGAGGAACTTTCATTTTGTGTTTGTGTTTTGTGTTCATAGGTAATGTAGTGTATTTATCTGAGGCTATGTAAGATTAATAACTTTCAATACAATGTTGGTGAAACAAAGTAGGCTGTGATTTAGTTTAGTTACAGTTACCATTCATACAACTAGGTTACATGTAAGCCTACAACAAACAGACTTGTTACATACGTGTCTAGGAGGAAGAGGGCCAATTCAGGATAGGTTTTAAATCCTTTCAAGTCCCACAATTCTCTACACCCGTTCAATGACCGACCAAAGTTGACTTGTGCTTCACCACTGACCCTTTTAGCTTGTTTTTTGGTTCTTTGGTCAATTATTTTATTTTTTCTCTTTGCCCAGTATCAGCCATAACCAGAAAATCTAATGTCAAAAATAAACTCACTGCAAAACTTTGCCTGGGAAAATGTAAACATAAGCACTTCCGGTCTGCGCGCCGTGAATCGTTGAGTCTGATTTTGCAGGGAATCGGACCGGGGACCGGCATTCAGAATAACTACATACAAACAGTCAATCTTCTCGCTGATGGTCTCGTGTGCTTATGATGGTCATGTATAGGCGTCAGTGTTAAACTGAAACTGTCTCGTGACCGTTTAAAACCTCCTTGTAGCTGCTTTAAAAAAGCAAACATGACAAGACGTACTGCTAAAGGAACAGGGACGGGCTGTGATAAGGCACAAAGCTGCCCCCAGTCTCACTCAGACAGCCCCCCCCCCCCCTTTGCATGGGGGATTTGCACCCCCTGTAAATTCTCACTGACCTGTTCCTTCAGAGGCCGCCGCTCAGGGTCAGCTTGGCCATTATCTTCTGTCAGGAGGATCTCTGATGGAACGAGACACCCCTCCACTTCCTCCTCCCTGCACTCCCTCAAACAATCTCCATCAGAGAGGAGGGGGGGCCCTGTGGAGAGGAGGGGGGGGGGGGGATGGGGTTAAGAGAGAGGGACCCATACATTCCTAAACACTGGTTTTTCAATGGGGAACACCCTGCAGGAGTTCAGTGCGACCACTGAGTGCACGCATGCATCGAGCCTAACGTGTGTTGACTGCAAACACAATCTGCTGCACTGATGTTTCTGATTTAATCACGCAGATCAAAGTCACGAGGAGGAACCAGTCGGCCCCGCCGTCGTGCATCTGTCCCTGGACGTAAACAGGAAGTCACAGCGTTTAAAGCCCCAAAGACACATACCACACAGCTCCGGCGGCGGACAGACGTCCTCGTCCACCTGCACTCCGATGCTGCGCTTCGTGTCCCCGGGCGAGAGGCTGCCCGGTGTCTCCGAGGTCCCCGGCTCCCTCCTGTCCCCAGCGCGGCCCACATCCACATCCACACCCCGAGCCGAGGCTCCGTACCTGCTCTCGAACAGTCTGGTTAGCTCCACCGTGGCCGCTTTGACCAGCGCCCCCAGCACCGACTCCACCTGCGCCTGCAGGTCCAGGGCGCCCGCCGCCATGTTGGCTGCCGCCGCGGTGCAGGGCTGAGCGTCGGTGCAGATAAATCAGAGTAAAATGGAGGTTGAAAAATCAAAAGAAGTCTTTATTTACCAACGAGAGCCACATGGCTGACGACTCAGAGAGACGGGGCGTGTTTCAAGCTGGCGCAGGCGCGCTGGACACCTGGGGGGGGGGTTACGTCATGAGGCGAGAGGGGCGTGGTCACGTGCAGGGTGTTTTCATTGGTCATAAATCGTGGAAGTATTTGAAATGTTTTGTGTTAAGTGTCCTTCACCTTTATCTTCATCCAGAAACTTCACAGTCCAGAAGAGGAATGCAAATTTTGGTCTAATACACACAAAAATAAATGTGTTGTTATGCAATCTATTTATGAAAACTATACAAACTATGTAATTACTGGAAGTCACAGTGGAACACATTGTCTTTTGTTTGATATGGTTTTCCGGTGCAGTGTGGTTACATGCGGCCGTGTTGGATTTAAAAAATGATACACAAACTTACATTAAAAAGCCTCTTTGCATCTTGGCTTGGTGCAACAGTTCATTTTTTGTTTATCTAGAATATGATTTGTGCCACATTGATAATAAGCTGCTTGCAAGCCGAACTTGCAAATTGTGTCTTCTCCCAGCCTGAGTTAAGGTCTTCCAGCTGGTGTGGACACCAGCCAAAAACAGACCTCTGGCCTAAGTTGTTAGACATTCCATGCACACAGGCCTGAACACAGGCCTGATGGATGTGTTTGCCATTTTCCACACAAAAGTTGGGATTCGTATGCAGGATTTGGTTGGAAATTTGTCCACATCTACTGTACGATGCTGCTTGATGAGAAAGAGCACTATGATTGAAATGCATTGCAACCTCAACTTAAGTAGCTGCCATCTCAAGTCACTTTTGTGTTTTTTCTTACCTTTTTGTAATGAACTCCCCCCCTTCTTTTTGCTCTGTGCTCTCTGTTCTCCTGCTCCTGTGTGGATCATTGAAAGACACGAACGCCACTTTCTTCATGGAAAGTATGCAAAATGTATGATGCTGCCATAGTTTGTCACGTTTGTCAAGTCCAACCCAGCATCACTGGAGATGTCAGATGTATAAACTGGACACTGTATCACTGCAGTGTTTACAGGTTAGTGGGCAGGTATTGGTAGTTCACCCCTGCACTGACTCACTGTGATCCACAGCCTGATTAGCCTGACATCCTGCAGCACACAATTAGACATTTGCATACGGCAAGTCAGTTGTCACTTTAACATCCACTTTACACTACTTTACAGAAAACACAACTCATTTAATTTCTGATTTTCCTTGTAATTCTAAGGCTTTATTTTAAAGCTGCTATGTATATATATTTAGTTACATTTGTTAATAGTGTCTTTCAAACTATTCTGATGGCATAAGGTTTTGTATGTAGAGAATTCAGCCAATCCAGTGAAAATTGCTGGAATATCTTTACGCACTGCTGTCTGCCACAGTGTCTCTTCTTTGATACTACCACCAGGGGTGCCAAAGTCAAGTCATGTTTAAATCTTAAACATAGCAGCTTTAAGTGTGTACTAACATCTTACATAATATATACAACTCTATACCACATACAGATACTGCACTAAATTACGTTATCAAAATCATTATGTATTTTCTATTATTTAGGATTCACACACGCACACACACACACACACCTTTAAAAAACTCCTTTAAAAACAGTAATGGTGTTTCTGTCCAAGCTGTCATTTATTTAAGACTTTACAGTAAGTTAAATGTCTCTTGTTACAAAAATAGAATATGGCTGTTGTCATATTTCATCATCGTAGAAAACATCCATATGATGTACAGCACTTTCAGTGTACAGTGTTACATTGATTTCACAGAGAAGGCTGGTGATACTTAAAACCCGTCAGCAAAGCCTGCTAGCACCCTTGGATCTGACTTCAGTTGTTTCGATAATGGGGCGAACAAGAAAGTAACTGGACAAATAAAACACATTCAAACTGCAACGGACTCCACAGATGGACTCAGACATAATGCATACAACATTGCAACCCCTCCAGTACTTTGGAAAATAAAAACTTTAATAATCTGAAAATCAATAGCAGTAGATGGTAAGATTTTGAAAGAACTTCTTTTTTTTTATTGTACCAGACAGTGTTACATGTGGGAATAAGGCACTGTGAGATGCAGAGAGAAGATGATTAAAAGATGGGATATCAAAATGAACTGATGAGTTCAAAAAAAGAACTAGATACAAAAGAGGATGATTTGACAGTTAATGATGTTGACTTTTGAAACTGCATTGGTCAGACTTAAAGAGTAAATTATGACTTAATGATTTAATAATCATCGTCATCATCATCGTCGTCATCGTCGTCATCATCATCATCGTCGTCATCGTCATCATCGTCGTCATCATCATCATCATCATCGTCGTCGTCGTCGTCATCATCATCATCGTCATCGTCGTCGTCGTCATCATCATCGTCATCATCATCATCGTCGTCATCGTCGTCATCATCATCATCGTCATCGTCGTCATCATCATCATCGTCGTCATCATCATCATCATCGTCATCCTCATCAGGATCGATTTCACCTGACAGAACATCCTCAAGCCAGTCCTCCAGCTCATCTACAGATGGCAAGTCATCATCATCATCTAGGTCCATCCACACGCTGTCAGCCTGCAGAGTGAAGAAAAGCAAATAAAACCAACTCGGGTGCAGTTTTTCTGAGAAGGCGAAAAACTTAAATGGACCTTGTGGGGGTTTTGACCACTAGTGGCTGTATAGAGCAATGTTTTCATGGGCCCACGTTTTGCTTGTATTGTCTGACGCTATTCAGATCAACAGTTGGCGACTGTAAAGAAACAAAATGTGTTTCAGTGTGTTTTCATGTAAGCGCAACTTTAGTTTGTTTACACCATAACTCCACAGGGCACCTTTAAGGTGCCATGTTTTAAGATGGGTTTTTGAGGTAGATTATTGGTATAGTGCAGGTGAAGTGCAGGGTATACGCAGGCCTATGGCATATACCTACTTTTTAGGAGGCATTGCATATATCCACTTCTAAATCCCCTCTTATTATTCAGTAGTGTGCTGCAAGCCACATTTTCCCCCTGGGATGGTGGAGGCCTGGTGAGCATAAAATCTGTTTGCTGCAGCACGTTGACAATACGCTGTGCACGTGATTAGCATCCAGTCATTGTCAGTCTCACCCCAGAGTGTTGCCGAGCACTCCTCCAATTAAAGTCATCTGTGATTAAAATTGTAGATGATAGTAAGCTAGAAATTAGACCTGTAATGAGATGGCGCCATAGTCTGAGAAAAATCTGAGTATAACTCATCATGTTTCCAGATCCTATGAGGCTAAATTGACTTTGAAGTGATATTTAGTTAAACAGATTATGACTGAATTCTTATTTTGGGGAGAACTATTTCTTGAAATGCTCTATTTTTAAAAGATCACTCAGTATCTGATACCAGCACCTCGACAATCTTTAGTTCCCTAAAAACGGTTTGTGAACATGTATTGAGAATTGTCAAATTCAGTTTTGAATTATTTGAAAATCGGCTGTGTCAATCTGAATTTTTGTTAAAAAATAATAATCTCTGACTGAAACGCCATATTTGCTTCCTTTTGTATATATCTTATATTCATGCATTAGGCCTGTGTAGGACCAGTAACATTTGCAAACTGCCTCTTGACAAATAATGTTAATTTTGTAGTGGTGGCACAACTCTGGCCTTCACATCTGTTGCAAATCAGCTGTTCCAAGAGATGGGTTTACAAAAGAAACTACTGACCCACAGACTACTTGCAAGGTGAGAGAATAGTTGTCCAATTTTCATGTGTGGATGGACTAAGGAATAAGGAATAGTTCACTCAAAATGCATTATTATGTAGTTGTCTCACCCTATAGTCTGTGGCCCAGTATTGATTGCAAAATCTGCGCCTTTTCTGTGGTTAATGTTAATTTCATAATGATCCTTACTCCCTGAAGTCAAGCAGCAGAAGGTTAGTGTTAAGACACTGTGCAAATGCTACTGGCCCATTTTTGGGTGAACTAAATATGCTAAATATATTTATAACACAGGGCATTTATCCTTTGCTGGAATGGCTGCTTAAAAAAAAAAAAATGGGGCATAAATTAGGAGTATACCCACTTCTCCAGGCACCACTGTAGATTATGTATACCCCAAGCAAACATTAAGATACACAGTGGATTTAACCTGCTAGGGGGCACTGGTGCAAAACCTACAATGGGCCCCTATTGAACCCCCGCACACACAGTCCCCTAACCAATTATATTGGTTTTTAGACCCATGTCTCAGAAACGAATCCAACTATTTACACTGGGATATTACTCTGCCTACTAAATGGCTCTTACTATTTCAATTTTACTATATTTGTTTTAATTGTGCTTTAGTGGTCCATATTACAAATTAAATTTAGAATTTATCAAATTACCACAGACACCACCTGGACCCTTCAGGATCCCTGAAGGACAAGGGTCCCAGGGCAGTTGCCCACTCTGCCCGGTTGGTAATCCAGCATTGTGTAAATATGTATAACAGAGTGAAGCAAAACACACGAATGCCGAGGCAATCTTTGAATAAAATACAAAAAACATTACTCACATCATCAGCATCGACAACACCAATCTGTGGGGAGGACAGATCAATCCCATAGATCTTCTCCCAGTGTGGCAGAAGCTGCAGGGGAAAACAATAATGGTTAAACAACTGTCAATCGAACGAATGTGACATTTGTGAAGAATATGTTTCAGTGTACTTACGCAGTTAACTGTGAGTCAAGAAGTCAAGGAGTACCTAGATAAGTATCTCTTGTTTCTAGTACGCATATTTCACTGTGTTATATTCTTACCAGGGGGAAGTCGTCAGGGTCAATCCAGAGGATGCTGAGGTCAGGGTTGTCTGTGTTGTCCTCGGCAACTTGCTTCAGGATCTCGAGGAACTCAAAACCGTCTAAGGAGTGGAGAGGGCAACGGTGAAACTAAAACTAAACTATCATAGGGTATTTAATTGGTATTTGCAGATTATTTTACTACTCCTACTTCATTCACCTGCAGAAATATTGTATCGCCGCATGGGACAGGCTGATTAAATTTGGTGCCCCGTGTAATTTATAATTGTATCCTAATCTGGTGGTGTTTCTGTCAGTAATGTTTTTACAATTAATTCGGGATTGCTTTACCTGGGTCAGCCTCCTCTGCAAAAGCAATGATATGTTCACCATCAACATCATCCTCCTGAGAAGATAATAAAGTCATACTGAACCCTCTGGGGTTAAATTGTTGAAGTTAGTAATTTCAGGATATTCAGAGACTGTTCTGGAGTTCTTATCTGATCTCATTAAAGCCTTTTCATGGAAGAATAGTTGAACAAAAACAGACCTTTTGCCCTAATTTGTTGTGGTGTTTTTAAATTCTTACCCAGATCTCGTACATGTTGTGTGGTTGCAGCTTCCTCAGAGTTGGTCTTGAAAAGCACAGAGGAGTAAGAGTTTATGCGTTTTGTTTTTCATTACGGAAAGTTGCACTTTTACCTCATGAGATCCTTGTAGTATAGCATTAATGGGACTCACCTGTCATTATCTTCAATGAATTTCACCAGCTCATCCTCAGTGTAAGGTTTTCCTGGGATGACCACTGGATCATCAATGAAGGGTTCATAGAAGTCCACCTCATTAAGCTTCAGCTCCAGGGCCTTGGCAACCTGTAACACACCACCAAAGGATTAGAACCAACAACTCACCATAAAGGACTTGTGGACCACAAAGATGTTAATGGTTTATAACAATAGTTTAATTCACAATATTTCACCAGTTTGATTTTTATAAATAAAAGTTATTTTGACAGTTTGAGCACAAAAATGTATGTCTTGATATTTTAACTCATGTAGAAATACAGTTTGGCAGATTTACAACTTGATTCTTAATCCTTAGGCGCTAAGAGCTGCAGGGAAATATGATTACTGTTTTGTGCCTGATAAAAACTACATCAACTTTACCCATAGTAAGATTTAAAAAATCATACTTTGTGTATTTTTAGACCTTTCAAAAGGCTCTGGTTTGTGGCACTAGTTTAATATAGAATATATATGTTATATGTTTGTTTTAAGTTTTAAATACATGGCATTAAGGATGTTGTTCTAAAATAGTTTGTTAGATGCATACTTTGATATAATGTGTGTTATTCTTATGTGGATAATTCAACACCTGCTCATATGTTAAAGATGCAATAACCAACATTTTTATATCAACAATCGAACGAAGGACTATGTGTAATGTGAAATGAGCTGCTCGTAGATACAAATCAACAAAGAAAATTCAGCCAACTCCAACACCTCTCATCTCCATGGAACCTCTTTGCATCTTTTAGCTATTGTTTTGGTTTTATAGCTCACATACAAAGCTTTATAGATATTGTGTTTGAATAATTTTCATACTTTTAAGTTAGCTCTATGTGTCTGATTATCCCCCTGATTATCAGAAAATGTTTCAAACACTCATTTATATTCCACCCAGTCTTATTATGGTGTTTTAAGTGCGTCTGATCAAACTTAACATAATAATCATTATTACTCACCTTGGGACTGAATGTGGCAAAGAACTTGACGTGAGGATGAAACTCTTCAGCAGCATCAGCAAAAGCCTCAAAATCTGAAATGTTATAGGCATCCATCAAGTTGTTTCAGTAGATCGGCCCCTGTACGAAATATCTAAGAATGTAGACTTGTTGCTCTCATCATTAATGTAGCTTCAAGTGTGCTCACTTGAAAACCACCTTCAAAATTAAATCAGTATGCAGCGCAAAGTTAAATCAAGCAATCTGAGCGTGGTATCTGTTGCGCTTGCTTGATGCAATTCTGAGCAATTATGTTGAAAAGCAACTGTAAAAAAAAAAACAACACAAATTGAAACAGGTTATCATGCCATCACAGTACAGATTCTTACGTTCTGACTTGTGACTCTTAAAGTAGCCCACCAATTTGATGTCCTCTTCGATATTTTCGAAGCCTTTCAGTTCCAAACTATTGTCAATAATTTCCACTGGGTCCTCGAGAACCTATGAAGGAAACGAAGGGTCATGGGGGAGAGATGGGAGAGACAATGGAGTTGGAGGTGACAGAGAAAAGAAGAACCCAGAGTAAGATTCTGTGAGCCATCCTTGAAAAAAAGCAAACTAGGAATAGAGACTTTTTGGCTAAAATAAAGCTGGCTATTAACTGGGAAATTATATCCTCACGAACATCATAGAGGAACTCCACAATAGTGTCCGCTGAGAGCTCGCCGTCATATTCTATGACTTCATCGTCTGTGAAGATGAAGATGCTGTCGGACTCATCAAGGCCTGGGGAACAAAAGAAGATGTGCTGGGTGTTTAGCCTCAATTGGTGAAAACTAAGTACATATACTCAAGTACTCTACTTAATTACAAATTTTCCATTTTATGCATCTTTAAACTTCTACTCCCCAACATCTCAGAGGCAAATGTACTTTTCACTGCACTACATTTGTCAGCTTTAGTTTCAGTTTTTACATTACAGTTTTTTATACCATTCACGGACATTGAGAACCATATATCTCCAAATTTGGGGATTTTGAATTTAAATTTTTCTGATACAGTGAAGTATTATGTGTTCCTTTATAGGTTGAGAAAATTATTATAATAAATACTTCTTAAAATGAATAATCAATTTAAAAACCTTCTTGGATTAGCTGGAAAATGCATTATTACAAAGCTGAAAACAGGGCTGTTTTTCTTATGAAAACCTTTTAGAGATACGTGATTCTCACAGGACAGAAACACTACAAACATTTGATTATCTTACAGAATATGATGCATTATTATAGATTAAAATGCCCAACAGTATATAAAGTAGTTCAAATGCAACACATACATTAATGCAGCAGAAATATTAATCTAAAAATATAATATATAACAGTAACACTGACAGAGCATTTTACTGCAGAATGAGTGCTTTTACTTTTAATACTTTAAGTACATTTTGCTGATAATACATATTTTTACTTAAGCAAGTTTTTTTTATTTTATATATTTATCTTTCATAAGAGCAGGAAACATTACAGTTAAGGAGGCCATATCCCACTGACAGCCACATTATCTCTAGTTAGACAGGTTACTTAAAATTGTTTAACCATTATAGATTCATAGTTTGACACTGACAAATGTCTGGGATACTGATACTGGCAAGTGTCTGCAGCTGTGTTTAATCTGTTGAGTGTTTACCTAATTTCTTTGCAACCACCTTGTCGTGCTTTGCATCAATGAGACCGACTCCGACATCCTCATCATCAAACTCATCCAGGACCTGGGCTACAAGCTGTAAAACAAAGACACTCTCATATAACTGAAGACACGATTTCTCAGTTTAGTACAAGTCTATAAAACATGGGAACACATGCCTTCATGACTGTGCAGTAAAATTAGTGTTTATGTCCATATTTCATGCACATTTACACCTTTTTGACAAAGTTGTCTCACTCATTGGTTTCATTACCATAAAAGCCTGCTTTTCAGAGCGCTGCTTATGCACTTTCTAATTCTGTATGAAACTTGAACCTCATGACTGACAGTTGGTTCCACCAATGGCAGTGCCACATTCACAGCCTGACTGCATTCAGGAAGTGGTTTGAGGCTTGTCTCAGTGTGTTTGGAGGGTAAAACACACACACACACACACACACACACACACACACACACACACACACACAGGCACGCTCACACAAACAGGCACGCACGCACACATGGGTGCACACTGGTGCCAGAGATCTTCAGCAGCTGCTTTTACTGGCATTAATAGTTTGACTAACCAGGCTGTCTTGTAGGTTGTTGTGCAGATAATTCTTGGCATTACTTTTGATTTGATTGCAGTTGCAGATGGGTGTGGTAAACAGTAAAGCAGTTTGTAGCTTAGCAGCAGGTAAGTTAGAAAATATGAAAAATTATATATTTTAAGTTATATATAATGCAAATGTATATACACTTTTTACAAAATAATTTCGTCTTTAAGTACAGTATTTTGGTTTTAATGGGACCTTAGCTTTTTTTGCATTACACTATATTTTGTTGCAGACCCCAACCTTTTGGCATTTAAATAGGTTAAAATAAACCTTTAAAGGGCAAGTGATTGAGGTGAGGAAGGCTTGATACCATACAAGCATCTGAAGAATGATACATTGGAGGATAAACTGTAATAAACAGACAGTGATGAAAAAGCACTGGTGTTAACAAATTTTTAAATTATTTTAAATGTTTCTGTATAACCACTTTAATAAAACTAATAAATAACAAATCTGAATGTGAGAGATATGTTTTTGTGTAGATGCATTAAAGGTTGTTTATCTTGATTCTTGATATGAATTTGATTGCTCTCTAGTTATCTAGTGACATTTGTTTTCTGCATTTTGTGATACAGTATGATATATCTCCATGTCCTAATAATATTAAACATGCAAAGTTGTCTTTGGACCTTGGGGTTCAGAATGTGTATCTGCAGTAAAGTGGCTGATACCATTTCTTCAGAGTAACTGAACCTCCCCAACTACATGTAAAGTTAACCAACAGCTTCAGTATTTGGGATGGGATTTCATGACTTGATATCTGCATGTTTTCCAACTACTCAACATGCCAAGTATACTGCAGCTCAATACTTTAATTTTGTACCTTTTCACTGAGACATAAATATATGGCAATAATATAAACAAAACATGTGATAAAATGTGATTTCCTGTCATGATAATGAGGTGGTTATTAGTGCTGTGGAACTGTTCATTTCTCTTCCTATTGGACAGAGCAGAGTCATCGCATTTTCATATCCTAAGTGCCCAAGGAGTAAATATGTACAGTGTACTTATCCATAATAAAAATGTACAGTGTTTTTGGACTGGAGAATGCTGGCTCTTTAATCTGAATGGAAACATGGCCTAGTTATTAAGCATTAGGACTAACATACATTCCTAAACAAGTCACACAGTTAGACCACCTTAACAATCAAATCTTTGACCATGGGAAAAAACACTTAATTATGACTTCCTCACTCTCATCATGTCACATTTAATTTAACTTTCACCAACCCCCACAGAGTGGCCTGACGTCTGAGGTTTTGAGCCCTTTGCTTCTGTATGTTACTAATAATAAAACCTCATCAAATGTAAATCATAATACATTCATAAGGAGAAACACAAGCCTTCAGGGAGCTTGACCCACCACAAAAGCAGCTCGGGGTAAATATAGCGCCAGAAGCCACACCAGCCCAGGGACTATTTTGGCGAGGTGGCAGGGATGCTCAGCTCTCTGGGATCCGCTGACAAGTACAGTACTGCATGTGTCAATCACAGCGCAGAGCTGAGCCGGCACTACTGGAGCCAGAACCTCCAGTGCTGGCCTCCAGCCCCGAGACCGAGCCCCAACGCTCCCATACAGAGACACCACAGGCCGTTGCGATGAAGTGATATGCTGAGGAGAGCAGCATCTCTCCCTCTCTCTCTGTTGTGGTTATTAATGTTTTCCTTTCTATAGTTATCTATTGCTGTTATTTTCCTCCCCTTACTTTTATTTTGTTGACGTTAAATGACAAGATACATCCGTTATTTGTTGTTTGATGGATTTAGTTCCTGAATCAAATGTTTGCCCAAATTCCTTCCATATTAACTGATTAAAGTGATCCCAGCTGTCCATAATGAGTCAGAGCAGCTCCTGATGCAACAATGCATCAGGAGTATAAAGTAGTGACCTTTACTGTACACTGTTTAGTAGCCATGCCAAATGCCATAAAATATGTTTGCCACATGATCCAATGCATGTATTCCATAAATCAGTCATCACTTCTTTATAGAACTGCAACTTTCACAGCTGATGTTAGTCTAGTATTTCTTCAAACCATATCAAGTCTGTCTAAAATGCTGTTTGAATTATGTTGTGTCTGATTCCATTTTCCTCTCTGTTTTTGGTCCAATTTAAAATGGCTGCTGTATTTGTTAGCGATTTCTATAAACCTGGAATGAACTTCAATTTAAAATGCAAATTTAACTTTTCCTGAATAATGTGGTGTAGGAGTATGCAACATTTGATTTTCAGTGTTTTCTTGAGGGAACCTGAGAGGCAACCAGGGTCAGTTGTGGTTTGATGCGTTTGGGAGCTGAACGATGATGTAAAGTGTCCCTGAAAGGAATGTGATGGAGCGGCTGCAGTATCCAGACTGACAGCAGGCCTGAGGTATGTTATGTATATGTATACTTGTGAGGACATTCACTGACATAATGCAATCCCCAGCCCCTAACCCTAACCGTAACCATCAAAACTTAATGCCTGACCCCAACCTGAACCTAAACTTAATTCTAACCTGAACCTTAAAACCAAGTCTGAACCCTCAAACAGCCTTTGAAGGTGTCTCTGAAAGTGAGGACCGGCAGAAATGTCCTCTCACAAAGATAGATGTACACACACACACACACACACACACACAATGTACACAAGCGCAGCCTTTGCCAGAATAAATGATACCTCTGCTCAGCTCTATGCCTCGGGTGGACGATACTGACGAGGCACCACAAGCTTGTGACACAATTTTGAGACTTCACTTATCAGCATTTCTGAATCCAGCAAAGCTATTTCCACCTTGTAGCATCACTTTCCAGTGCTGATAACTCCCTCTGTGTTCAATTTCACATTTAACACATTTCAATCCACAGTTACAATTTTACTATAAATAAGAATCCCTTTTTACATTTTACATTTGTATCTTAAGCTTAGCTTAACCATATAAATACATAAACTCTACTAGAACCTCAAATCAAACTCTTAATCACAACTTTGAGTTGAAGACTGTGTAATGTTTCTGTGTGCTTTGCATTATGAATCCAGCACTAGTTATTCTGCTTCCTCATCCGTAAACTATCTGCCTTATTCCACCCATAGTTCCCTTCTCAACCCACCTCGAGGGCCAACTCCTCAATCTCAAACTGTTTCTGGGCGACGCGGCTGGATCCGGGATGGTCATGGTAGTACACCACCATGGCATCGTACTTCTTCATCACAGACTTATAGTTCTTGGCGTTGAGGTTGTGGACACGGTCCTTGCCATCATACTCTGGGTAGTCCAAGCTCTCCTTGCCCAATGACAGCCCAACGGACAGCAAGCCTGCCACGAGCACCCAGGTCCACTTCATGGCTCCTCTCTATAATGTAGATGTATTTGCTGTTTCGGAAAGTAAACAAAAAGGGGACAAAAAATAGTTTGGTAAAAAAGTATGGAGAACCCCTTCCAATCCGCGTCACCCAGAAGAGAGCAAGACCAACTCTTGCATCCACCTTATTAAAAACCTCAAACGGGCAACTGGCAGGGGGGCACAGGGTGCAAGAGGGGTTGGGCTTAGTTTGACATAGGTTTGAGTGTGCGTCTATGGGGTGTTGCCAAGCATGGGGAAAATGAGGTGGGGGGCTTCTGTGGTTGCTGGGGTGACAGCTTTGTGTGTGTGTGTGTGTGTGTGTGTGTGGGTGTGTGTGTGTGTGTGTTGCAGGCCTGTCTTAGTGGGTGGAGTGAGGAGATGAGGCCCAACCTGCTATCTTTCTCTCTCTAGAAAGGTGTCGAGAGATGGTGCATAAGCAAGGAATAAAGAGCTACAGAAGGATGGCATGTGTGTGTTGTGTGTGTGTGTGTGTGTGCGCGTGTGTGTGTGTGTGTGTGTGTGGGTGTTGCGCCTGTCTGCTTTGTGCCAAATGAAAGAGTAATGTGATGGATGGATTTAGAGGTGGCTGCGAATATGAGGCACTCTTTTCCCATATTAAGTGTAGATGGAGGCTTGGATCCCATCTAAAAATAATGGATGTAGGACAGAGAAGTACATATCAGGAGGGGGTGCTGGTGTCTAATTTGCTGCTGCTGGCAGCGGCGCAGCGCTAGAATGTGGCTGTGGGTCACTCAGGGACATGGAGAGAGGGAGGAGGCGCACCTGCTGAGGACTCGGTGCATAGGTGTCACTTAGCCCTGACTCAAGGAGAAAGTGAAACATAGAGTTTTACAGGGGAGGGGGGTGCATTTGGCAACTTTTTGGACCTTCTTGAGTCTGATCCATCTGTGCATACAGTACACGTGTGTCCTGTATGCTTGAGATGATCGCATGTGATATTACTTTACAAATTGAAAGGGGAAGAGGTAGGCTATAAATAAATACATGGTTACATGGTATCGTAATACTCCTTTTGACCCCCAGCACACACACGTACATGACACATCCCTCTTTTCTGTAGCAGGACGTGCAGCCCACAGTATTAATGAAGTGAGCCATAAAATGTGTTGTATCCAGACACTCTGGTTTACTATTCCAGGCTTTTGAATGTATTCATACCACCTACGTCTTGTCATATTTACCCTCATATCATGGCACATCTACCTCAAGGTTCTTTGACTGTAAATCTACTCTACACTTTTGGACCACGTCCCAGTCAGTGATGTCACAGCAGTTTTAACTTTGATGATGGTTGAAAACACCTGTTGTGACATCACTGACGGAGGTGTGGCCACAAGTGATTGAAGTGAAAGTTGTTGTTTTTTGCCTTTTGTCCTTCACTGTGAAAATAGGCCTTTTTCACGGAAGACATTTTGACGTCACAGTAGGAGAATAATAATAATAAATAGTTAATGATGGCTGAAACCCATTTGGGCCATCAGTAATGTTAATATTAGTAACACCTGTGCTCTTCCTGCTGTGACAAGTTAAGGTTAAATGTCCACTGAGAAAAAGGTCTCTGGTGTGGAGTTTGAAGCTGTTGGGATGATTTAAAAGGATATTTTTCTTTAATTTACGTAATGGTCCTGGAGGGGGCGGGGTCTTGGTGCAGCTTCCGTGTGGGCGGAGCTGAAGGCTCAAATCAACAGGAAGTGCCCACAGGTTAAACCAACACGAAACGGAGAATCAAAGTCAGCTGGAGTTCGTGCACACACAGCCGCATTAACCGGAGTCCGAGGTAAGACGTCTCCACGGCGGCCTGCGTGTCCGCTCAGCCAGGAGCCAGAAAGAATAGGCGGATAAACAATGACGCATTCAAGTCATGCAGTATGGACGGCGGTTACTGTGATACAAGATATAAGATACGGCACCCAACACAGAGCCAATATCTGTTTGTTTATTGATCATTTGTATTCAAGCTGTTTCAAAGCCTGTCACATGATCTAAGAAAAGTAGTCGAGTGCAGATCAAACTGCCCTGAGTTGGTCACCTGGCTACTGAGGTTCACTTCATGATACACCTGTGTCAGTTTAAAACATCCTCAGACATCTCCTGTAAACACTACAACATGATCCAAAAGAGACAGGCAGCAGATCCTCACGTTGGAGAACAAGAGGGTGTTTCTGCTCGATAATTGACCTTTAACGATGAATTGATCGTAAAAATTGTTTGTTCCAGCACTTATTACAATAACAACTATTCATTTTTATTAAAAATGTATAACCATTCACCTAAATTCCAATAACGCTTTGACTGTTTTTACAGATGGCTGTAACTCTGGCCAACAGAGCCATAGGAGCCATCGTAGGATCAGCTGTTGCAGATGCAGCAGGTAATAATAGCAAAAGTCTATCATACTGTGCTGTTATATTTATCTTATGTAGACAATAAAGTGCCTTAAGATACAAGAGTTTCCTTGCCCTTTTCCCTGTTTTATTACACATAAATCCATAAAAGTGTAGCTAGCCATTTAATTTCAAGGACTACCTGGTTCTGAACAGAATAAAATTGACCTGATGGCTCGTCCTCCACAGCGCAGCCCCTCCACTGGGTGTACGACCTCCAGAAGCTGCAGGGGATACTGGCTCAGGATCCAAACCCCGAGTTCCGCTCTGAGTCGGCCAACCCGTTCTACAAGAGGCAGACGGGTCAGCAGAGCTGCTACGGAGACCAGGCGTTTGTCCTGCTGGAGTCTTTGTCTGAATGTGGAGGTAGGCTTGCTTCATCTTATCGACCAGATACACTGCTTCACGGTGCCTCACGGTCACTTTACACTTTTACGTCTGTTGAAAGTGTGTAATTTAAGGAAAAAATAGAGCCTCAAGTCACTTTACGACACCGTGTCAAGTTTAGGCTGGTTCTTATGTCTCTGGTGGGGGTATAAGATGGTTAACTTTACAGTGTGAATTTTGCTCTTGTCTAAGTTGTGTAACCTATTTGACCAGGACTAAATGTTGATGATCTGAAGCAGCGCACACTGAAATTCTTTGGACCTGGGTCAGAGTATGACACGCCCATCAACGATCCTTACAGAGACAGAGGAGGTAGGAAAACTATCCATCTTTTATGTTGTTGCTGAAGAATGAATGGCAAGGTGGGGATACTGATGAGCTTGTGTTGGTCCCTGTGTGCACCAGGACCAAGACCTCAGCTGCCCATCGAGGGACCATGGAGACAAGCTAGTTTGAAGAGCTTCCTGAAGAATGTGGACGCAGGCAAAGAGGAGACAGGTAAATCGGGGTTTCATTACAATAACTAAGGCTTAACTAAGAGAAACAGCTCTAACTAATGTGTGTGCTTTTGCCACAGGCTGTGAGAACGACTGTCAGATTGATGGAATAGCCAAACTGGCTCCCATCGTGGCTTTTTACGCAGGAAAGCCTGACATGCTGGAAAAGGTTGAGCAGGCGGTCCGTGTCACCCAGAACAATGATGAATGTGTGGCTGAGACTCTGGCGGCCGCAAGGTCTGTATGTTTCCCATGTTCATCAGTTTGCTCTAACTTTACTATTTTCACTTTCTGTTACTGATGAAAACACTGTTCATTTCTGAATCTGGGATCTGACACAACTAATAAATGACAACAAATGGTCATAGTATTGTATACAAAGTCTTAGAATGTGCTAGTCATGTCTATACTTAAAATATTGTGATATGCGGGAAGCATCTAAATTTCAGGTGTGCAGATGCAATGGTTGAATTAATTCCCTCTTTTTATTTAAAAATACATATCGACAAATAAAACCAAGTGCAGATGGGATCAGACTAAAACTGAAATATGTAATGGATTGTACATTGACTTAATTTTCAGGTTCCTGGAGCATTTCATCCTGAATGGGCCTGATCCAAAAGCCCTGGACTCGGTGCTCGATCAGCTCAGTGACCCGAACAGAAAGCAGCCCCAGGACCTGGACAAAGCAGTCATTGGTATGTGAGAGTCATGGGACGGAGTCATGGGATTAAAGGGTTCAGACTTCCTCATTTTGTGCCAGTTTAATATACTAAATAGTTACTATGTTTTGAATAAGACCTCAACATGGTCTGTTATTATATACCTCAAAAGTAAAATGCAAAAATGTACATTTTCTGTCACATCACATTTGTACATATGACATGTTTATTCTATTCAAGTGACCAGGGGTTTACCTTCTTTTCTGACTGATTCCAGGGCACATTCATCAGGTGAAGGAGAATTTATCAAAGACTCCTCAGGAGCTAATCCCCACTGTGTTTCCAAACACTTGAGGTATCCTCACAAAGCTCATTGTACTTTGTAATAAGCATCAGATCAGTAATTAAGTATTACCTGTAATTCAGCCAGCTGTTATTTGCTAGAAAAATATTGAAACAACCAGTTAAAATGCCTTCATGTCGTTCACATCTGGTGCTGATGTTTCTTTCAGGTTTGCCAGGTGCGTTCCAAGCAGCGCTGCATGGAGTCCTGACAGCCAAGCACTATGAGCAGGCCGTCAGAGACACCATGAGCTGTGGGGGATGCACCTGTAGCAGAGGATCCTTCATTGGAGCCTGTCTGGGAGCTCAGGTATGACAGTGTGCTCATTTTACAATCATTATATTTAATGTGATGCCAGAATAGTATGTCTGATGATTTATAAAATGTGCTATTTTAATTCTCACAGATGGGAATGGAGGCAGTTCCAGCTTCCTGGACATCCAAAACGCTGCATTATGACTCTGTGTTGGAGCACGCCAAGAAGATAACCAAACACCACCAATAGTTACTCTTTTTCTGGCAGTGTCACGTGACTGAGAACAAATTGAAAAAGTGTTGAGCTTTCACAGAACAGTGAATGAAGGTTCTTGTGAAAACTGTTGGACAGCAGGAGCCAGATGATTTTGTCTCTGTTAAAGTTAAACATGTTGGTTCAGATGTTCAGTAACTGAGTTTTTGCAATAAAGTAATTCGGAAAAAATATCTTTGTGCAGTGTTTCGTTGGACTGAACTGTGATGCAACCTATGTAGCTCATAATTATGAAGATAAAACTAGTTACAGAGAGCCCACAAGTATTCTTAGAATAGAAAGAAGACACATTAGCTTTTATAATTGGGGTTATCCAATATATTTTAGTTATATATGACTTTTGTTTAGGCTGACTGTGATTTAACATTTGTACTAAATATGGCAGCCAAAACCAGTCACGACAAACTCCCATCATCAAGAGTATTTCTGGTATGCAGTTTTTAATGAAATTCAACTGTATAAAGTTTGGAAATTTGTGATAGATTCTATATTAAAACGAGATTAGGAAAGTGTCATAAGATAATTTGTATGTTTTACAGTTAGAAATTTTCTTAAAAGAATTAAAATATATATGGGTTATAGTTGTGTTTTTGGGGGCTGGTCAAAGAGAATCTTGTAAATATATATTTACAAAATGTTTTGACATGGACACTCTTTTCCATGCTTTGTTTTATTGTGTGCACAATACAATAGAAGCTGTAACAGTTGTTTATATACTTGGGGAATATATTTACAAACCAAAACGTCATATTCCAAGCCATTTTTTTTTATTATTTAAATGTTACAGCAATGCTGCATGTACTATTCAAAGTAAAACATTTTAGTTGATAATATTGATGATACCATTGTAGTCTAAAACCTCTGGAAATGTAAATGGTTGACTATAATGTCATGTCTACAATTTTCTGCTTTTCCATGCTCCAACCTAACACTTGGTCGATATTTTATGGACTCAATATTTGTAATTTGACTACTTGGATTGGGCCAACAAAAAAAAAATAACTCAAGTATTTTTCACCACAGTTTTATTCCAGTCAGTGCGAGGAAGGCTTTGAGACAAGCTTTTTATCCTAATGTTGGAAAATGGAATAAACAAACAACATATTTAAACAGTTGCAACAAAAGCAAAAGACAGTCACGCACTGCGACCGCGAAACACACCGCGTGTCCCCCCGCGGCCGCCGTAGCTGTATCTGACGACAGACGCTGTTAGCGCTTGGGACTCAAACATGGCCGCTAAAGGAGGAAAACAGAGCCGCTCGGGCCCGGGCCTTTCAGGTAGAAAAGGTGCAGGCGAGCAGGAGGAAGAGGAGCAGCTGCTGCAGGCTGTTTTAGTCGCTGACAGCTTCAACCGGAGGTTTTTCCCGGTGACCAAAGACCAGCCGAGGGTAGGCAGCGAGCTAAGCTAACCAGCTAACCATGTCCATGCTGTAAACAGTGACTGATGCAACTCTTTAACAGAGCTCAACATGTCCCCAAAAGCCCGTGATTGGGCTGTCCTGTTGGTTTTGTTTAAAAGTGCTTGGAGACGTGTGTTCAGTTTCCACCATGAGGCTGTACAGTTACTTCACTCACTCATCTGTCACGTTTTCACTGATGACAGGCTCTGCTGCCGCTGGGTAACGTTGCCATGATCGACTACACCCTGGAGTTCCTCACCTCCACTGGGGTGCAGGAGACCTTTGTCTTCTGCTGCTGGATGGCCGGTAAAATCAAGGAGCACCTGCTGTAAGTGTCACTAACGCTGTGTGATCATCCATCGTCTGTGCAAAGTTGGTGTCAATGACAGATTCTGACCCTCACCGTGTCCGACAGGAAGTCCAAGTGGTGTCGGCCCACCTCTCCAAACACAGTCCACATCATCACCTCAGACCTGTACCGCTCCCTAGGCGATGTGCTCAGGGATGTTGATGCAAAGTCCCTTCTGCGCTCTGACTTTGTGTTGGTTTACGGAGACGTGGTATCGAATATTGACATCAGTCAGGCACTTCAAGAGCACAGGTGAGAGATAATCAAAGTGTTTTTATATATTCAGGAGAAATGACAATATTAGTGATCCTCAGTAACGCGTTGCTCTTATACCACGTGTCCTTTTTCCCCCGTGTGCAGGCATCGTCGAAAGATGGAAAAGAACATCTCAGTGATGACGATGATCTTCAAGGACTCTTCGCCGGGTCACAAGTCCCGCTGTGATGAAGATGATGTCATTGTTGCTATGGACAGTAAGAGCCAGCGGATTTTGCACTACCAGAAGACACAAGGGCTGAAGAAGCTACAGTTCCCCATGGTGAGAGTGTCCCCCCTTTATCACATCTTAAACTCACTCGAGCCTTGGATTGATGGTTGACAGTCTCTCCGGTTTGTTTTCGCAGAACATTTTCCACAGCGGAAGTGATGAGTTTGAAATCAGACACGACCTCCTGGACTGTCATATCAGTATCTGTTCCCCGCAGGTTAGTTCCCAAACACAGACAGGAGCTATTGAAGTCATCATTATTGATTGAGGTCACAAGGGTTTTTCCAAATTTTTCAGGTTGCTGAGCTCTTCACTGACAATTTTGACTACCAGACTAGGAATGACTTTGTCCGAGGGATGTTGGTCAATGAGGAGGTACTTATTTTTATTGACATTTTCATCATGTTATGCTACAGATGCCATTTAATCCGGCCTAATCTTAATGAATTTAATTTCTGCTTAGATTCTGGGCAACCAAATACACATGCATGCCACCAAGGATGGTTACGGCGTCCGAGTGTCCAACCTTCTTATGTATGACTCGGTGTCGTCGGACCTCGTGCGGCGGTGGGTCTACCCGCTCACCCCCGAGGCCAACTTTGTCGACCAGGAGGGACGGAGCTGCACGTATTCTCGCCACAACGTCTACCGAGGGTCTGGAGTCAGCCTGGGCCACGGCAGCCAGATGGAAGAGAACGTTCTCATTGGCTGCGACACTAGCATCGGCGCTAACTGTTACATTTCCAACAGTGTCATCGGTAACAATTGCACCATAGGTGAGCTCCCTGAACAAGCACCATCCAAAAATGAAAGTGCTAAATTGTGTGTGTTTGAAAGACGGAGATTATATATAAATACGTAATAAAAGTGGCGTTAACAGTCCCCCTTTTTTTTTAATGCAACAGGTGACAATGTAATCCTGGACCATGCCTACATCTGGAACAATGTTCACATTGCCAGCAATGTGGTGATCAGCCAGTCGGTGGTCTGCGACAAGACTCAGGTCAAAGAAGGCGTGACGCTGAATAAACAGTGTGTCCTGGCCTATAACGTAAGCAGTGCATGTACTATCATCATTTATTCTTATTCTTGACTGATCAAATTTGTTTTCGCGGAACTGCTTTCCGTGTTAAAGATGCACTGAGGAATTTTGCACGCACGCACTTGAGATGTCTACAACGCTTCCAACCTTTGAAAGGTTGTAACTCGCTGTCTGAAAGCTTGAAATCTAATGACAAAACGTTTTGCAGGATTGCATAGTGTCTTGATAGGCTGAAAAAAATGCAAAAATTATTTTGTATTTGAGTTTCCGTCTTAACAATAGCAGCTCTCTTTTTACAGTGTTTCAAAGTTGTCAGATGTTTCAACTGCTAATTGTTTATCTGCCAGAACATTTAAACCCTCTTTAAAACACATTTCTAGGTAGAATCTGATCAATCAAATTACAAATACATTTGTGAGTTTGCATGTTAATGCTGCACTGGAGAACTTTGCATGCTGTCAAAGTTCATGCAAAGAGCTAATAAAACAATTACATTTCTTAATTATCTGTGAACTGTTTTCAAGGTGGTGATTGGACCAAACATCTCTCTACCCGAAGGCACTGTGGTGTCCATGCACCATCCAGACGAGGAGGAGGAAGAGGATGATGATGAATTCCTGAGTGACGATGCCGAGGTTGGTCACAGTAAAGACAAAACCAAACTGAAAGGTGTGTACTGACTGTGTACGATCGTGTACATGAATGAACAAAATGCTTAAATGTTTCTGGTGATGAGCTGTTTTCTCCTGTCCTCCAGTGTTTAACCCAGCAGAGGTTGGAGCAGAGGGGAAAGGCTACATCTGGAAGACCAGCAGCCTCGACGACACAGAGGATGAAGAGCTGTCGCAGTGTCTCTGGGGTACGATAGCAGCTTAACCGGCATCTTAAATTTATGAAAGAGTCCGCAAAACTGGCATTTTCCATGATGCTGTAGTCCCAGCAGCCTGGCATTTGTTTTCTTGTGCAACAGGTTTGGTGTTGAACCCTGACCCTGAGAGTGAAAGTGAGGAGAGCGAGGCTGACGATCCTGATGATCCAGTGATCCCCTCCCCTGAGATGGATGATGTCAAAGGTGAGGGTTGTTCATTTCACCTGTCTGTGGAACCATATGACTGCCCCCTACTGGCAAAAGAGATAAAATACCAACAACAAAACCCCACTCGATGCAGTAGCTGTTCAAACCTTTCAGAAAAATGTCATAAAAGAATCAGAATGCCATTTTTCATGAAGATGTCCTGCAATTTTAATTTTATTTCCCTAAAATAACTATTTTGTGCACACAGGAAAATGTCTATACCAGAGCACAAAAGCTATTACATTTGTATTCATCATCTTTTCTTGCCTATTTAAGGTAATTTAGGAATATAATTTCATTCCACTTCCTGTCTGCACACATAATTTTAAGGTGTTCCTAATTCCTAATAATCTCCAAGGAAGTTTCCTGCAACGAACTGTGTAATTTAGTACTAATTATGGTCAAAAACTGCTAAACTAGCCTAACCTAGAGTTTTTCAGTCAGTGCACATCAGGTCAACTAAACATGCAGAAAGGTGACATTTGTCTACACGGACCATTCAGCATATATGGAGGATAAAGTTTCCCATAATTAATAAATAAATAATGACTGAATAAATATTGACTTGTATTGAAATGGGCCTGTCCTCTGGAAATCAACATTTGCTTTTGAACTCAAAACAACTGACTAAACTTTGTCTCTGTTTCACCTATAATTACTACCACCAAATTGTGACCAAGTGTTTTTCCAGGAAACTTTCGAGGAATAATAATTGGGAAATAACAAACCTGCAAAATAGGACTATATATGTTCTCCTTTCTGACTCTTGTTCTTTGGTGTGTTCATGTGCAGTGTTCCAGCTGGAGGTGCTGGGGACTCTGCAGAGAGGTTTGGAGGAAAACATCGGCTGTGACAATCTCGTACTTGAGATCAACTCTCTCAAGTAAGGAGAAACTGAAAATTGCCTCCAGGCCTGTTGCTCCTGTTCCTGTTTTGCACATTCAGTTTGACACACTCTCTCTTCAGGTACGCCTATAATATCAGTCTGAAGGAGGTGATGCAGATTTTAACCAGAGTGGTGCTGGAGTACCCGTTCCAGCAGCAGGGCCCGCAGCTCACACCATCACAATACGTTGCCCTGCTCCTACCTGTAAATATGTTTTTGTTTTTTTACAGCACATTCTGTGTGTAGACATATATAAATAAATATCCTCAATTTGGTTTTCACTTTTGTCTTTGCCCTCCTCTCAGTTACTGAAAAAATGGGCGCCAGTGTTTAAGAACTATGTGAAGAGAGCACAGGACCATCTAGACTGTCTGTCTGCCTTTGAAGAACACTTCCTGGAGCAGGAGAGTCACTGGGCTGCTATGGTCAAGGTCCGGGTCAATCAACACCACCATGTGCACTCAGTAATCTGCAGACACTTATGAAGGTTGAACACAAGTTTCAAGTAAATATGTTTACCAAACCCAGCTTTTTTCCATCCAGGTCTTGATGAACATGTACCAGCTGGAGATCCTGGAGGAGGAGACGATACTGCGCTGGTTCTCCCAGGGAGCCACCACTGACACCAGCAGACAGCTCCGAAAGAACCAGGGGGTAGGTACAGTACAGGGGGAGCTGGACTTCCATACATACGAGCATTGTTGAACTTTCCTTGAAATTCATTATAACTCTAGCTGTAGTCTCAGAATAATGAATTTCTCACAACCCTGCTGATGTATGTTTTTCTCCAACAGCTTCAGAAGTTCATCCAGTGGCTGGAGGAGGCCGAGGAGTCTTCGGAGGAGGGGGAATAAGGAGGAGCACTTAACAAAGGACAAAGATGACTCTGTAAAACTTGAGAACTGTTGTGTGAATAAACGGAATGAGGCAGCTGCTTTTTCTGCCACTAATATCCATCAGGATCTTCTCTGTACAGTTCAAGCTGACATACATTTTATCACATAGTGCCGCATCACGTAAGGGCTGCGTGCTATGAATGTCAATATCCAAATAAAAGAAGAAAGACCATCAGACCGCTTGGAAATGTTTTGAAGTATCATCTGTCTTTATTCACTTTATTGTCAACAACACAAAATGTCTAAGTCTTGATAACTACATGACTAAGACCATCATCTTCTTAATAAGACCTACAAACTGGTCACTGACTGCAGGTCATAAAACAATATAGTAAAAACAATCATTTAAGAGGTAGAAGATTATCTGCTACTAAATTGACTCAGTCCAAATCACATTAAAATCACATTTTAATTTCCATCTGTCTGGACATTATACTGGGAAACTTGGAATTACAATGATCAGTTTACAGTTAAAATATTGGAATCAAAAGTGAAAGTAAAACATTGATTAGAACTAGAACAAACTGATTTTATTAAAAATTAAATTATAAAAAATACAATTTCATTACAAAAAATACCATGTTCCCTTGATTTTTGATTCCAAAGTTAAATCAATATGCTGCATTAAATGCATACTCCTGAGTTGTTTCATCACTTTGTTACATACTGATTATGGCCCAATGACTGCAGAAGAGATTAGGAAGCGCACGAGTTTGAAGTGCACTTTTTTACAGCTTGTCATGATACTACAGTAGACCTACCAGCGATGTGTCTTGTAGCAAGACTCCATTCACCCTGCTTATGTAGACTCTTAGGCCTGAAGACCTTCTGATTATTGTCTTCATCACAGTAAACTGCCTCACTCGCTTCTTCAGATGAAGGATTTGGGTCGATAAAGAACTTCTACAGTTTTGACAAGTGGTTAAAAATCTTTTAAAGTTGTCCAATAAGTAAAATAAAAAAAATAAAATATTAACCACATTTTAAAAAACAGCACAGTTAGGAAAATACATAACTAATTGGGTTCTGTCTAATCGTGAATGACAGTGATTGTCGCTACCTTTTCTTTTTTTAAATGCCATGTTTTGTTGCCGTTCTTTCTGAAATTTTTCTATTTTTCTAGTAGTTTAATCCTAAACCAGTGTCATCGTGTTTTGCCCCTCATGGCCACCGTACATAAGGCTTTAATGCAACCTGCCACGTGACGAGAAAATACCTGTCAGCAAGGAAACAAATCTAAACATGCAGCTGAGCAATCTTAGCATCAGGATGGTGCTGTGGAACGTAACATAAAAAAAAAAAAACGCCTGAGCAATATCGTGACACAGCTTACACATCTTCAAGCCTACTTTGATCTGTCGTCCTGTTTTCCCACCAAGCCGTAAATGACCTTGGCTAGAAGTGAAGCCCCTGTGATGCCCGTGACAGCAGTCAGCGTCTTCCACATGCTGGCCGACTTCTCGTGCCTGTCCAAGAAGCTCCTGTGGTCGGTGGGTACCAGGATGTACTTGCGGCCGTCCTGCGGGGCCTGCAGCCTCATCACCTGGCCCCCCTCCAGCACCACCTCCCCAAAGCCAGTCAGGGTGCTCCCCACCCGCAGCAGCTCCTCGCTCTCCTCCATCGCCACGGGTTTCTCCCCGCTGAGCCCCTGCATCACTATGTTCACCAAGCCCTCCTCAGCATGTCTTACTTTAAAATAAACCCTCTCCAGGTAGCAGCCAGAGGCCTCCAGAGGGTTTTGGACCTTCACATACAAGTCAGTGAAGAAGGCTCCGGGGCTGACCAGACTGAAAGGCACCGAGTTGTTGGTCTCTTTCCTGTTCGTTGTCCGAGAGTCCCTGGAAAAGTAATCGATCTCTTGTTATCGGTTGGCAGATTATGAGACATTTTTGCTTTTATTCTGTAGTCTACGGTACCATGTCCTGCTGAGGGAGTTCCAGTATTTCCAGTGCTCCTCCACGGCTATCTTCTGAATCACACCAAAGCATCGTGGGACGAACTGGCTGGCCAGGGGCTCCCCATCCGCCTGCACCAGACCTTGAAATACATATAAAGGAAACTGTGATCCCTCTAAAAATGACCCCGTTCAGAAACTGCATTCACAAAAATGTTCATTCTAGTTTGTTACCTTCTACCGCAACATACTGAAGTCGCTTGTGTGGTGATGCTTTCAGGACGCTGACCAAATATTTATCTGGCTTGAAAACGGGTATTTCCTAAAATGGAAAAAAAGGTTTCAGATAAGCATTTATAAGTCATGACAAAAGCTGGAGCTGTGTTCATACTTTAACGAGGGTCAAACAATGACGTTCTTGCCTTCAGCTTTTTCAACTCTTCCTTCTTCTTTTGATACAAATTATAGAAGAGTCCAGAGAAGGCAAAGCTGGACCCGACACCGATCAGAACCAGCGGGTTTACAGGAAAGTCCCCCATATCTGTCTGCGACAGGAGTGCAACAGCAACACAAGTCAAAGTGAACCACTGCACACTGACTAACCGTCTGCGTGAAAGAACAACAAAGTGGAACAAAACTTACCTGTTTAGACTCTGACTCATGGGGAAGTTGGTCCCACAAATCGAAAACAAAAGCTTCAGTCAATTACGACCGTTTCATTTCCTTGTTGTACGCGTTGCGTCACGTTTCATCAGCCAATAGGAAATAAGCAGCGTTTCTCCCATGAGCGTCTTTGACCAGCAGGGGGCAGCGGCGGCCTGTTGAAACGTGTATGACTGTCTCTCACATTGTTCATCAGTGTCACCCTGACAATGTATTTAACCTGAAAGTGAAGCGTTTCGTCTTCTTGTTTATATTTGTTATTGATCATTATGTCCACACCGAATTAACACCAGTGGTGGAATAATCCTTTAGGCTACTTTAAAGGACTCTATTACAAGGAAAAGTCCATAATTCAAAATCTTACTGAAGTAATAGTATAAACGTATTGGCAACAAAATGTAGTACAAAAGTAGAAGTACTCATTATGCAGAATGACTCCTTTCAGTATTATATTATTTTTGATACATTAACATGTCAATGTTACTTTAATGTTGTGATTGGGTGAGGTGGCACAAATTTTTACTTCTTCTCTTGTAACTATGCATCATATATTATAAACTGATCACATGTTTTGTGTGCAAAGCCTTAATCAGAAAAGTAAATGGAGTGGAGTTAAATGTACACAGTATCAAACTAGTACGTGGATAAATGTAATTTGTGACTTTCACCTCTGCTTTAAACGTATTACGTGTCATGTAAATGTTCACATCCAGTTATATTCAGTGTCAAATTAAAAACAACACACAGTAGACCACATCATAGTTATAAGCAGTATATTTTTTATTCCTAAAAAATAAGGAAAGAAGGCCCTGAAACAAGTTAGGTCAAGTCAGGTTTGTTTGTATAGCATAATAATAATGCACATCCAACGTCTCAGTGGACCAACAAAAGCCCACAACATGCACAGCAGTAGGACAAGATCTACCACAAGTTATCATGAGATAATAACTGGGGTAGGAAATAAGGTTATTTCTTGTGGAATACTGTAGTTCCTAGTTTGTACAGTATATTCTCTCAGTATACTCTCTGAGAAGACCACTTTTAATGTATTTTACACTTCCCACCATAACATGCCACCCCTCCTCATTACAGCTTACGTCTATGAGGAATGAGCAGTTCCACCAAAGAGGATTTTCCCTTAAAGATTGTTTTATTGTAATAACTTTTAGAGACCTGAAGAGGTAGAATCTATTTCCATAAAAATGTTAAATCATTTTATATTGGAGAGTGGTGTTTTTCTTCTCTTCTAACTTGTTAATCATCTCATGATGTCTCAGATTTATTTGACCCGGTCCAGGTCGCCTATGTACCTCATCGCTGAAGCCACTAATCCTCTGATTACGTTTTTACTGAAAGTTGCCAGTGTTGACCAACATAATACACTCACGCATCATAAAGTAAAGCATCACAGACTTTGCTTGCTTCCTTTTTCTCTGCCTCTCTCTCTCTGTGTACTGAATAGCTGATTATGTTCTCTCGGCAAACAATATTTAGTTGTGAATACATACCTGTTTTAAATGTGGGGTTGTATTTTCTCCTGTCATTTGGATGCTATCTATACCTTTTGTTTCCAGACCCCTTTTTTCCCTTCAGGCTTTGAAAAGAGTCGCTGAAATTGAAAATGTATCTGCACTGCTGGAAATACTGAAAATATATTCCTCTGCTGGTCCATTCAATTCTGCAAATAGCAATGAATCTTCAGGGGCATCTCAGACACAACTTTAATACTGCTTAATTCAACACCTGATGCCTAGAGAAGAGAAGAGCAGAGAGAAGAGGAGACATACCACTAAAGAATGCTTTGATTTATGACTGCTTTTTGTCTCACTACTCATAATCCTCATCCTGAATGAGGTGTTGCTTCATAGCTCTTCAGTATGTCTGTCCTTGACTGCCCACTGAGAGCAAAATGGCATTTAGTTCAAAATAGTGACGTCAGTTTTTCTATTGTTGCAGCCCCTCACACACGCAAAAGCCTTGGTGCAGCATCTCCGGACCTGCATGGAACAAATCCTTCTGATGACAGTGACAACACTGACAGTCTCGCCTGTCTGCAGAGCTATACAGTGGCTTCACGGATGGACTGATGCAAACCAGAGCAATTCAATAGAACAAAATGAAAAGTCTGGCATAATCTCATCTTTGGCCAGTGAACAGTTGTTATTCTTATGTCAACAGCAAGAAATGTCCATGAATCCTCCTTCTTGACTCTCACAGCTCTGAATTCTCTCATGTTTCTTTTAAAGATGCACACACCCTTTGGCCCTTCCTCTCACTGAGGAGTGAAAGTGGACAAAAGACACACTGCTTCAGAGCAGCCGGCCTGAATGTTCATGCCAAATTATTTCTTTGTACTATTTCCCCACTGTATAAAATGAATTCAAGTATTTGCTTTTATGTTTGGCACATAAGAATCCCTCGACATAAGGAGACTTTGTGGCCTTGAAATGTGAATGATATAAGGTCTAGTGCTCAAACAAACTTTCAGACAAAACAATCATTTTCTTGCAAGATGAGATACAAGACTAAGAGTCGACAGCCATAGTAGCAGCTCTGTGAGGCTGTTCTTAATTTGAGCTAAACGCTGATGTTAACATGCTAATATGTTGATGTATAATTGATCTAATTATTCTTTTATGGTTATAATCATAAACTGTGGTATTACAGTTAATCAGTTATTAAGTATTGAGGGTTATTACAATTCTCCCTGAGGGGAACACAAATGTATGGACAAAATATGGTAATCCATCCACCATAAATGTGAAGCTCATGTCAGGACATCACCAAAGCGATAGGAAATCATCCTTATTCATCCCATAGTTAGGGTTAGGGTTTTTCATTCTGGACCAAAGTGGTGGATGGACCAACTCACAGACAGACCTAGACATCACAAGAGTCACAACTGGATGACAAAACTGTTCAAAAGTCCCCTGAGAGCGGGTAGTTAATCCACTTCATGTGTGTCCATGCAGGGAACGTCATTCCATTTTAGATGATGGGTGACGCGGTTGCGAAATCCTTACATTTAAATGGTTTATGGAACACTCTCAACACCCACGAGATAATATCAAAAACATATTTTCTAACAAACCAAAAGAATTGCCTTTGTTTTCTCAGGATTTATGGACATGCTCATCAGGCATACGAGCAAACACACACACACACACACACACACACACACACACACTGACTTGCTTTTGGTGTCCCTGCTGGGAAGATAATTTCACTCTCTAATCTTCATTTTAGTTGGATGGGTTTGATGCACCTTCATAATTACCATCATTGCCTCCATTAAAACATTGAGGGTGTTGACTGGCAGCTTGTGGATCAATTCAGACTCTTATATCAGCATCTCAATGAATCCCACTGGTTGCTTGTGAGGGGGCGTTATTTTTTTAGTTATTTTTCAGCTTGGCCAGAATTTATGCAGAACAATTACCAACAACAAGTTATTCCCACATTCACTTTGAGCAATTAATGCTTCAGTTAAAGTAAATTTGAGTGTTGCAGCCTCTGATTGGCACCATATTTCCCACTGTTTGTTGTTGTGTTTAGATTTTGCAGACGTTGTATGATTGCTTTATGGAACAAAACAGGAAGATGTTGCGGATCTAATAGTGCAAACTGAGCTGAAAGCTTCCACAGTTTCGAGCAGAGAAGGATGACAAATAGAAAAAATGTAAACACGTTTATCCTCTTTAGAAGCAAAGATCATCTTTATGACAGAGGGTTTATGAGAAATGTGTTCTCAATTTTGAAACACTGGCAATAAAGCACCACTGTCAACTGGTGTGAGAGAGTGGTAAACATTGGTGGTGTCAAATGTTTGCTGTAATGACACTTAGGTAGCGCAATTATTTTGGCTGAGGGTGGAGTTTGAAAAAAAAGAAGAACACAGCAAAAGTGCCCACTTGGATGAACAGTCGTCTAGCGTGCCCTCCCAAGGGAGAAATCTTGAAAACAATGTTAAAAAGTTAGAGGGAAAGAAGTGTGCATACAGATCGGGCCTCAGAGAGCAACAAATGTGTTTATGGACGGGCACAAGAAACCAGGGCTGGAAAGGAGCTTTCAAGATTCATCCAGCAGAGCTCCAAAGCCCAAGAATTTGACTTTAATCCCAGAAGAAGGTTCTTCTGACATCCATCAAAGATTTCATAAGCCTCGATGGATCACTCCATGATAGTAAAACCAGACCAGTTAGACATGAGGTAAAGCACATGGTGCTACCAGAGAACTCAGTGCATGGAAAACAAGGATCGCTTCTGTGTATTGTTATCAGCGGTTCCTCAAGGTTGGAAGCAAGTGACATAATCCTCATCTCTTCACACTAAGCACATGGATGCCCTGGATGAGTGCACGATGACAGAGCAACCATCTGACCGGAGACAAGCGGACACACACTACATGTTTTTTTTTACGTGCATTGTCCACTTGCAGAATGTTAGAGGGAGCAGAAGTATTCTTCAGTCTTCCCACGCTGTTTTTGATGAATTATGAGCTCTCTATTCCCCACACTTTGTTGCAACCACTTGCCATACAGATGTGCACCATGCATCATTCTCTGAGCGTATACATGCATTATCTTATCTGAGAGGAGTGTGTCAGCTGTGGCCAGCTACATATCTGGGAGCCAACTGACAGAGACTGATTTTTATTGCACGTAACTACACACTTCAGATGAATGTCTACTGTATATGGTCTCTCTATATGGTCTGAAGCAATAATATAAAAAAAAAAAAAAAATGTCTTTATGGTCCTAGTGTGTATTTTGTTGGACTGTAAATGTTAAGTCACTGTGAAGCTGATGACCTCATCTGTAGAAGCAGCATTTTTTATGCCAATATTAGGGGATTTGGTTGATTGTAATGTTTCTTTGATTGTATTATATTGTAAGGTGTACCTAATATTCCCCCTTTCAGTTATATAAACTAAACAAATGGGAGATAAATGAAAAAGAAACAACATCAATTAAGATTCAAGAAGGGTTTGCTTCACATACATTTCATCCCCTTTACTTAAAGTATCAAAGTCAAATACTGGCCTCTGTGTCTGATATATTTTATACTATTAGATTTTTTACACTGATGCATAAACGTGTAAGTAGTATTTTAATGTTGAGGTGGAACTAGTTTTAACTACTTTTTATAATAGGCCTATATATGTGCAATGTTTGCCTCTTGGTCCTTAAAAACGTGAGTAAATGTGTTCAGTTACCACAGCCCTTTAACATACAGGAGGAACTACTGTATGTAGTTTCTACAGAAATCAGTTTACAGGGTTACAATCGTAAATGCCACATGTTGTAGTTCTGATATAACACATCACTGCAGCCATGGCTATAAAATAAATAAATGGCAGCCTACAACAATTGACGTTTGTGACACGGATGATAACATTTTTGCTTATCACAAACACACCGTCGCTGCAAAATGAAACAAAGGCTCAGTCGTGTCGTTATTTGAATTCGCGGACGCAGTAGCCCAGTTTCTGTCTCTCTGTGTGGCTGCGCGTTGACGCCCTGGTCCGCTGACGTTCACAGGTGATCTTTCATTGGTTACTTGTTGGGTGTTCAAGGTAAAGCCCCGAGTGGGAGGAAGAGGAGGAGGAGGAGGAGGAGGAGGGTTTCAGGAACAGAGAAATTCACTCCGCTCAGAGCGCAAGAGCGCACAGAGTGATCCAGGGCACCGACACAAGCCTGCGGAGGATTATCACTGCAGTTTCACTTATCTTACTTCTTGTTTTTACCTTTTTTTTAATTTGATTTTTATAGCAATCTACAGTCTGTTATTTTCTGAAGGATCAGCTACTCTAAAGGATATGTTGATGGAAGTTTCAAAGAGCATTTTCCTCCTTCTCTCCTGCATGTTGCTGGAACCCGTGAGTACATTTAAACACTTTTCATGAATTGAAGTTGGGCACGTTTTCAGGTATGCGTCAGTAGCTCGCCTCATCTGGCAATGAAAGGATGCCCCCCCTAAATCTTTCATGTGAGCAAGTATAGGTTGATGCGCACGCTGGATACACCAAAGTGCCCCAGTGAGAAGCTTGATTCTGTGGAGAGTTCAGTTAGTACTGGTGATGCTCTGTTTGCTTTAGTTTGGTAAGGTTTTTATCATCAATTTAGAATAAATAATATTTCCACTTCAGCTTATTATTTATTTATTTTTTTTTTTTTCATTTTTAAAGTTTTTAAAATCCAGGGTGACCTCCTCTCCCATCATCACAACACCAGCCTCCTCGCTCCGGGCTCAGGCTCTGTTTTGTGTGTCAATTTGTGTGCCACCAAAACAAAACAGTTGGCCAGACTGTGCTTGTTTTCCAGTAACATTCATGTGTCTTCATGTCCTAGCTGATCTCTGTTCATGACCGAGGTTAAGGTGAATTGCCGGGGGGGGGGAGTCACAATGAGCGTGTTTCTCCCATCAGGACACCATGGCAATGGCCTCCTTTGTCTGCCTCTGGGCTCTCTGGTCTCCAGCGTCCTTATCCACAACTGTCTCCTGTAGAGAAGCATGTGTGATTCATGCTGGAATCCAGCTGGATGTCAAAGCCCTCAGAGTCGCATGCTGGCTTTAACATCTGCACCCACAAACTGTTTTAGTGTCCTGGTGGTGAACATGAAGCAAAGGAAAAGAAGGGAAGATAAACGTTATGATCATGATCTTGATCATGATTATGATTAAGGTTATGATCATGGAGGGCAGGAAGTTTTCTCCTGATACTCCAACATGCTCTCCTTGAGGCAGCGCTGATCCATCACTGACAACATCTTCCCCAGTCATAGTCCAGAGGTGCACCGTGGGTGAAGTAACACAGGAACTGCTGTGTAGCCTGAGGAGCGAGATAAATCACAGCCTAAATTGGGGGGGGGGGGGGGGGGGTCACCTTGTGTGAGGGGGAAAGGCTGGAGTCGTATGGGCTCATTTTTATGCTAACAATAGCCACATACTAACAGTCTGATTAATGCCCGCGGTGAGGAGACTCATCCCGCTAAGTAACGGTAATAAATCTTCTGGTCCTGCAGAGGGTCTGTCTCCTCTCTGGTGGTAAACCCTCGTGGATTCAACCAATTCATGGCCAAAGAGTCACCCCACATCTTTGAAACACCGCACATGCAAATCGAAGGCATATGATGGTTGAATCACGGTCAAAAGATTGATCTTGTGTCGGCAGTGCGTGATGGGCGGGGAGATTGATGGCAGCCCAGGTCCGCTCATCTCAGGAAGACCCTAGTGGAGACAATAGATGTGTTTGCCTTGAGATGCAAAGCACTGTTGAGTCCACGCTCTACAACCCATGCAGTCATCTACCCTTCACTAAAAGACAAATGATCCGTGACTGATGCTTGCGGCCTGAGAGATGCAGAGAAAAACGAGTCTAAATTGTTCTCTTTGCAGGTGTTTTCCGTGCAGAATCAGATGTGTGACATGATGAAGGAGATAAACAAGGAGAAGGACATGTGTGAGGCTCAGATTGAGAACAAAACAACAGGTACGTAGTTTGTGTGTGTGTGTGTGTGTGTGTGTGTGTGTGTGACATGCCTTTGTTGTCCTGGCTGCACTCGTTGTGTTCTATCCTTATTTTCTTAATCCACAAGTAGGTTTTGATCGAAACGAGCTCTAAAGACAACAAAAGCTGTTCAAGCATCCCCTCCGGCTTTACATTACTTGCATGGTTGAACACGGTTTTCCTCCTAATGCCAGCCCCATGTCACTTGCGCCTTGGTTCAATTTTAAAATAAACTTTCTAATTGATCAAGTTATACCTCTCATTTTCATTTTACCCCATTAAGAAAAATATAACAGTGATGAAACTCACTTGTTTCAGTTTATTCTTGATGAAACTGCAATTACATGTTGCTAAGTGGGGTGTTGCATGCTCTCAGCACGCAGCACATAATTATGCTCTACAAAGAGATAATTGTGCTTTTGCTGAGCCTCTATTACCTCTATGAGTTACCGAAACCTTGTTGATCCTAACTGCAGGTATCACGAGACACTGTTTGTTTCCACACAATGAAAAAGTCATTAACCACCCATTATCTTTTGAATTTAGATATAATTTTGCTTCCTATAGATTCCATCAAAGGCAAATGCTGCCAAATCCTCAGGGTGACGATGCAAATATCACCTGGTGCACTGACTTTTCACAGTGATGAAATGGTGGGGTGACGTGGTTTTTGAAAGTGCCGTGACCTGATCCTGTGTCCTGAGACCACAGTGGTCTGTTGAATTAAAATAACAGTGTGTAACGAAGGCCGGAGAGCTGTTTTATTAGTCATGGTGGCGGCGTGTTAACTCAGGTCATCCGCTGCTATGGACCCGGGGCTGAAACGACAGCTGACTCGAGCTGCCTCGTTTTGGCTGCCATGGGAACCTTCACCTGAAGCTGGTCCCTGTTTGTCACTGCAAGGGAGTCATCTCACAACAGCTTTAGACACTTATGCTCAAAAAAGAGTTGTTCTATGCTGTTATCCTGGTATATGTGGTGTTTCCATGTTTGAAGATTACTGATGTTGGCCTCTCTCTCTCTCTCTCTGTCTCTTGGTCAGGTTGCAGTGGGACGTGGGACAAGATCACCTGCTGGCCCGGTGCCGATGTCGGAGAGGTGGTCACCATCCCTTGCCCCAAATATCTCTTCTACTTCTCCAGGGACGTTCCCACACGTAAGAATCAAGTTTACGAAATAGGTTGTGAATGCGTCTCTGAGTGAGGAAAGAACTGGAGAGGCAAGGCAAGCAAGTGACTATATAGATGTTCCTGTTTGCCAGCAATCGAACAGGTTTTCTGGGGTCTTTTGGCGGAGAAGTTGAGGTAAACAGTGCAGTCGTGCATCATGCGTCAGTGGTCTCTCGCTACTTTAGTCCACAATGACCCTCAAGAAGGTGTTTGGACATACTGTAGTTAGACATATGCAGGAAAGAAAAACAAAGTAAAGTAAATAGACGGCATGTTGCCCACTAGCTGAAATTAAATACTGGACAAATAAAACGCAAAAAAAAGAAGATAAAGGGGTTAATAAGTAAATGAGCAGACTCCAACAAATGCTCAATAACTACTTAAATATATCCATTATTCTTTAAAAAAAACGGAGCAAGATTGCTTAAAGCTGCTGTAGTACATATTTTTTATGTTGACAAAGGGTCAAATAAATATGTGTATACTGACAAGGATCATCAATCAATCCTGCCGTTCTCGCCCAGCTCGTTTTAGCTCATTGTTTTGGTTTTATGCCCCACAACTTTGCTGTTTTGTGTTCACTCTCGCAGCTCTCATCGGGTGGTTTCCAGTCGCATGCGGCTGTTTTAGGTGAAAAAGCTCTAAAGATCTTTGTTAAGCTTCCTGCTCAGACAGACGACAAACAGACAGAGTTGGCTACCCCATAGCTGGTGAACATAGAGGAGCATTTAGCCGCCAAAGAGCCAGACATTTCCCCCTGGAGTTGATGGAGACCAAAATGGAGTCAATATTGGACTTACATTCGCCATGTGGCCAGAAACACGACTGTAAATGAATAATGTAAACTTAATGTTGCTCTATGCCTATTAGATGACTTGAAATTGAATGTAAAGGATGGCTGGTGATGGAGGAAGAAGTTATGCGTACGACATTTAAAGAGAATGAAAGATGCTGCTCATCTTGATCCTTCCTTAACCTCCCCTTTGCTGCTGATGTTCTGCGTCTTTGTCATTATCATCATGCTCCATGTTTGAGAGCAGAAAAAGGAATTATGATAATGATGTACATTGAGCATCCCAGAGGCTCATACTCATGTTGTCATTCTGGCCCGTGATCACCTGGTGTTTCTATCTTTCCTTACACCACTTCTCATAAATGACATAGAATGTAGCCAAACTCAAAACACATTACTGAGTCACAAAAAGAGAAACAACTTCTCATGCCGGCGCCATCCACCCATCAAAGACACAGTTTATTTATTTGTACTCTTTTAATCCATGAGATGCCTCACAGGGAAGTTGTACTAATTATGTGTAAGAGAAACCACTCGAGAATTTATTGGCTGAGCTGCAGTGTGTGTGTACAGTGGTTCCTGAGATTAATCCCCTCTGAGTTTCCCCATATATCCTTATTAGTCATTAATTACCACACTGAGTTGTTTATTTGTATTCAGCTGACAGAGAGGCCTCAATTTCAACTTGGAGCCTTGAGAAATGTTCTTTTATTGGATTTGAAGTAGCTTGAAATTAGCTTGTAAAAACACTGGTATAGTTCTTTGATGAGCTGCACTTGCCAGTATTCTTTATATCATATATGGATCAGATGTCTATGCGTCAGTTTGTAGTGATGAACCCACAGGGAATTATGCACACTTGACATTTAAAAAACAACGAATGGAGAATTGGTGTATTAAGATGCACACCCATTTTCAGCTTGATTTCTTAAACTTTCTTGAACTTCTCAAACTCAACTCATAGATACTCCGTCACTTTTGCTGTAATTTGAACAGGTCTAAAGTTACAGATTTTAGCTGTGAGTGATTTCTGTGCTTTTACACACCCGAGTGCCCCTGCAGACACGGTGAGAGGGTTCCTGCCCCGGTAATCTAGCCAGTATTTTCCCGTTCATGTTCAGGACATGAGAGGGACTCATACCACCATTTATCATCAGCATGCGAAGGCTCAGTGCAGAGGAGAGGGGATTTCTGGGAAGCTGTGATATGACCCAGATGGGAGATAGTGTGACCTGAGAAAGGAGATTACTCCAGGGAAAAGAAAGAGGACGGATGAAGAATTACCAGATTCGTAGGGCTGAAGCCACAAGAGGTATATTTCCTCATGTCAAAGGTTGAACAGGCCCCCACTGTGCTGGCACCAGGATGAAGTGAAGGGGCCTTCAAAGAAAGAGAAGGGATTATTAGTGGCCTTTGCTGCACTTATGTGCATGATATCAATTATGTAGTAAATCAACACACCAGTGCAGGTCTCTGCTGGTTAAACCTGCTGTGCTCTCAGGTCATGTAAGGAGGACTTAATTACGGGATGATGAACGGTCGGGGATTTGGTCCATTGTAAATTACTGTTGCAGTCGGGTGAGAACACTGCACCTCCAAATGTGAGCATCCCAGGAACTAATAAAAACTGCCTTGTTTGTGTAGCTTGACCACAGTCCACTTTTCAGCTTTTTCATTTTATTTTGAAAAGCTTTCATGACCCTGAGGGGTCAGAGAAATATGATGTAAACTTTTCAAGAAGTTGCCCTTTTCAGGAATGTATTTAAGTGTCAAAAAAAGTGAATTTAGCTTCTTTTCAAATGTGCTCACTGTCTGTCAATTGTGAAAAGACTTGAGTTATTGACACATCCCGAGCCATTCACTTTATAAGCCACACACACAAAAACAAGCATTACGAAACATGGCGCCACAGAGATTCAGGGCCAAGTCATAAATTTAGTTGAGATAGAGTTTGGCATTCTCATGAACTCTTTACTTAGTAGGTCTAACACAAACACACCGTCATTCATCTCTTTCAATAACACGGGCGACTCGCCCTCTCTGCAAGCCCAGAGTGACGGAGTGCCTGGCTGTCAATGGCTTCACCTACATGCCATAATATTCAGTTGCGCTGAAGCTAATCATCGTGTGCTAATACAAATCTTCCTCCGTGGTATAATTAGGAAGGATAAAGCATTTGACTATACGACATCGACAGAAAAGGCCCAGATAAGCAAAGCCTGGAAATTAAAACAATGACGGTGTGATTAACTGATCGGAGCTCTCCTCGTTGCCATGCATGACATTGAAAATCCTCGCAGTCATGTTTTGGGGGATGATGAAAGCATTCTTCTGGCAATCCCTCAAACAAGCCAAATCCAGTGGTGGCATGGGCTGAAACAGCAGGGGCTTATCACGGCCTTTGTGTCTTGTCATGTTGTTTGAGGAAGCTAAGCCTCCGTCTTCTCTGCACTACGCCACTCAGGTATTTGTGAGCTGACCATGTTTTAATGCCCAATACATTCTAAGACTTTGGATTGTTGGTCATTTCCCAACTCGGTCTTGATTTGATAGTGGCTGTGGAGCGATACGGTTGGGAAATGTGAGGAATGTCCTACATTTAGATTTCCACAGCAGCATTCAGTGTGAGGATTAATTTGTCGCCAACACACGCAGCTTCCTTTCTTTATTGACAGGAAAGTACATGGAGAAATGCTAAAAAAAAAAAAACATTACACAATAAGAGACTGAACAAAATCACAGAGATGTCAGTGTGTGCTTCTTGCTGCTGGTTACAAGATTAGATATGCCTCATGATGCTGTAAGAAGGGTTTTCAATTTAATTAATGATTTGTTTCTGTCTGAACATTGGTGCATTTCCCTCTTTTCATTAAGGAAAAATCTAAAACTCCTTATCTATAACTCTTTTGTCCAACATCTGCACAGGTAGCACTGTTAGAGGAAGTTAGGCTATATGATCTAAAATGAAAAAAATGTATAGTCAGAAGATTTTCATATGCATAATATGTATTATTGTGAATTACTTGTGTGCAGTTGTCTTGTCCATTTCCCACTTTCATCATTCAGTCTTTTCTTAAGATTACCTTTATTGACAGGCATATGAGACAGGCAGGAAGCATACTCTGCTCAGCTCTGCACTGCTGAACTACCCTACTACCCTCTTGACCTTTGCAGAGCGTTATACTGCTCTATTGTCATGATCTGAACTCTACTTTGCATGTGCACCATCTCAATTACAGTTGAAGTCAACACATCAGCGCAGGTCTCTGCTGTTTAAACCTGCTCTGCTCTCAGGTCATGCATGCAAGGAAGACTTAATTAAGGGATGATGAACGGTCTGGGATTTGGTGCATTGTAAATTACTTTTGGAGTCGGGTGGGATCCCTCTCCCTCCAAATGTGAGCGTTGCAGGAACTAAGAAAAACAAACGTGTTAGTTTATTAATTTTATTTTGAAAAGCTTTCAGAACCCTGAGAGGTCACTTTTCAAGAAGTTGTCCTTTTTGTAAATGTATAACAGTGGCAAAAAAGTCAATTTAGCTTCTTTTTTAAATGTGTTCACCATCAGTCAGTTGTGGAAGTTACTGACACATCCCGAGCCATTCACTTCACTGAGCTGTAATTTACTGTACTCCACAAAGCTATGTAGACCTCCACTATTCTCTACTGATCTCAAGTCTACTGTTCTGTACTGAACTGTACTCCAGTGAGCTCTAGTCTACTATACTTTACTACCCAGATCTCTGCTCTGCTCTTCTAATCTCCTCTCAGATGAAAGTGCCCCCTCCTCTCTTTATGGTCAGTCTAATGCACTTGGACCTTTCACTTCTGCCCTTATGGGCAGGCCTGAGTAAAAATATCTCCCCCTCAACTGTTGGCCTCCCTAGTGTGTGTGTCTGTGTGTGTGTGTGTGTGTGTGTGTGTGTGTGTGTGTGTGTGGGTGTGTGTGTGTGTGTGTGTTTATGTGTGTGTGCGCCCTGAGAGTAATTAAGAAACAGATGGAGGAAAATACACATGGGAACTGTCCCAGCATGTCTGAGCCGGTGGGACGACTGATCCCCTTCAGTCATTCCTTCCATTTCCCTTTTAGTATTTGGGAGTATTCCAGTGAGACATATACATCTCAGCTTGTGACGTAATTAAGTGTGAATAAATGTAGGAGAAGTTTTGTCTCGTGGCCCATAACCCCTCCTTCCCCCAACACACACATACAGTTTTAAAATACATGACTTATAATTGAAACACACTGAATCTGCATTCGGCAATTAATCTTGGAAGAGTGATGTTTTTATTATTGTAACATTCCCTCTGTCCCTCTACTCATTAGGTAACCTGTCAAAGACGTGCACTGTGGATGGCTGGACCCTAATCAGCATTGACTCCTACATAATGGACTGTGGATACAATCCCAACAGCACCATGGATGATAATACGGTCGGTATGGCAACCAGGGTTCGAATCTCCTCGAGCTCCATGTTGCCTTTGCTGCTGTGGTTTCATGTTCAATGCCAGATGAACTATTTTTCTGGGAGTGTAACTGAACGTTTATTCGCAGGGAGAATTCTTTGGTGCCATCAAAGTGGGTTACACCATCGGTCACAGCGTGTCGCTCATTTCTCTGACAATCGCCATCATCATACTGTGTCTTTTTCGGTAAGGAGATTCATCAAAATGCCACCTAATGTCCCTACATAAAGACAATCAAACACCTTTTTCCATCATTTAGAGTGATAAAACCCTGTCGATCTCTCATTTCACACCACACTTCCTGCATTTAATAGAGGTTTTACGGTGTTTTTCACACAGTAATGTGACTCTGCCAGGTTCTGTGGGACAAGGCGTCCAAATTTGACATTATCTGCTGTTGCAACATTTCTCAAACAAAGTGGTAAACTGAAAACAGCCATAAAGTCAAACCACTTAGACGGGCGGCTGTTGTTCACAGCATGTTCCTGTTTGCCTTCAGTCCTAGGGTTGCAGAGAAAAATTGTGTGTAAGCACACTGGCATGACACATCACTGATCATTAGTGTAAGTGGCTTGTGTATGGCTTCTAATGAACAATCCAGTCTGTTCAGTTGGTGTGTGTTTGCATTTGGAGCGTTTGCATGTTACGTTTAAACAACAAGGGATGTGTTTACTCCTCTGGCTTATGAAAATGCCAGTGATGTGGACTCAGAGCAGAGACACAGGATGTGAACAGCGTTTGCTGTTTATGTTCGGCTGCAGAAGCTGGTTGACGCTGTGTGTCATCGCACGCGTCCTGCTGGGAGGACTCGCCTGATGGGTTTACACAATTCACCCCCAATCATAAGCTCACCAGGAAGGCATTTCTTTTGAGAACGCCCAGAAGAGAGAATTTACATCAGTGACATTTTCTCTGCAAAAAAAAATGATTTGTTCTTGTTTACCTATGTGCTGAATGTCAGTCAGGGTTGTTCACATTTGTTTCTGCCTGATACATACTGATACAGTATGAAACATTCAGATAGCGTTTCTTGACAATTGAAGGGTTTATATGTAGCTTGAGATTTAGATAACAGCACAATAGAGCACAGTGGGAGCACATTACATGGCAATAGCCATGTACATTAAGTGATTATAATAACTACTCTCCTCAGCTAAAATACAGACTGTATTTGTCTTCTTTCACAGGAAGCTGCACTGCACAAGGAACTACATCCACATGCACCTGTTTGTGTCTTTCATACTGAAAGCTGTGGCTGTTTTCATCAAGGACGTGGTTCTGTATGACGTCGGGGAGACAGACAATTGCCATTCATCTGTGAGTACGCTGCACACATTCTCCTCTCTGTGCGCCTAAAGGCTCCCACCTCACTCGCCAACATGTCCATTTTATTAGCTAAGCCGTACATTTTATTGATTTTATTCCCTGCATAATGAAAAGTCCTGCATCGTAGATCAAGTTAACTTATGCATCTGATGTACGAGCAGCAGCCGCCTGTTAGTTTCTGTCCTCAGCTGACGCAAATTGCATCTATTTAATTACTCCCTCAGACTTTACTGACTTTAATGCTTTCTCCCGGAGTTTACTTAACATGCGAGGGCTCAAGTGCTTCTGGGTGTAGCAGTGTTTGCCAAGTCCCTTTCCACTCCTGAGACGACGTTTCCTCATTCATCTGTCCAGCAGGATGTTGTGCGAGTTCCTGTTTGCTGAACATTAGGCCTGAGTTACAGAGAGCTTTGTCAATAAATCACATTCAGAGTTTTGATATGAAGTTTTAATCACTTCATTTCGACCACATGATCCTAGCGACAATATCAAAACACCATGAGTTCTAAGTTAAGATAAGGACTTAGATAATACACTGGAGGGGGTACAGTCTCATATACTAACGCTATTTTATTTTTATTTGATTGATCAAGTCACCAACATCAGTGGTGTTGTCTCAGATCTTCACCAGCTGAATCCACTGCTTTATTACCAGATGGGGTTAGATCTGCAGCCTGTAAATCACCTGCTTTACTATCTCTAAGTGCTGATTAACGGCAGAGTTTAGATCTTTCAGGGTACACAGGTTGTCCTGGTCCAAACACAGGTAGTAACCCCCTCAACAGTTTCTAAACTCAGCAGTAAAAGGAAACTTAGAAAGCAACATATTAAAGGGGACCGATTTTACACTCTGAGATCAGTTTACTTGTCAATCAACTAATCACATTGAAATTTGTAAAAATCCATCAAAACCTTATTGTGTAGTCCATTAATTTTGTGTAGACATGGATGATAATGTTTAGGAAAATAATAGAATACTGTTTATTAGATTTTTCAGTTTTAACAGCCTTTAATAAAGACAATTTCCCATATGTCTTAGACCACCTGGGTTTAATGTCGTCAGCTCAACAGGACAGAGAGTGCCGAACAATGTAGACGGTTTTATATAACAGAGATTACAACTAAAAAGTTGGAAAAATGTCATGAATATCATGCCGTGCTGGTAATTGTCCAGTAAATTCAGATTTTTAAAGTCAACGAAAATAATCCAGGTGATGTCATCAGGGGCTTGGTGCCTGGAGGGGAACGTGTGTGTGTATAGGAAGTGTAAGATCCAGTGTTTCAGGTGGCTTGACCCATTTTAGTGCTCCTTTAAAGCAAGACTATATGTCACTTTTAGATAAAGAAGAAATAAAATGTTTCCTCATACCAATGAAAAGTTGCATTTAAATGCAGTACAAATAATACAAGCAATGCACTCAGAGGTTTTACCTCTACAGCTTTACTTGGTCTGGTATGACCAGTAGTTTACGTTAGCTAATGGAAAAAACTAAGTTACACTCTTCTCTCCGTGTCTTATACTATGTTTTATAGTTCACCCTTGCTCCATGAATGCCACTTGTGGCCTCAGTCTCAGTGGCCATTGCTCAGGAGAAGTTACATGGTTTCGCTTTAAGCTTGTCAGTAACTGTCGCAGAGAAGGTGTCGTGGTGGATCAGTGTGATCCTCACCATTTATCTTTTATGTTACACCTACTGAGCCACCAAAAATAGTATCTTCCCATGTTACTGTGAGCATTAACATTAATCTCAAATACGTTTTTATTTGCAGATTTAATTAGTCTAGCAGTCATAATTTGTATAATCAGCACCACCACACGGGAACCCCTGTGGAGTTTTGTCTAATTATATTATGCTCATAATAATTGCGATGACTGTCTCTTCACTGCTGCTTCTGTTTAGTGACTTGTCAACTCTAACAGGATCGTTTTCTTATAAGTGAGTCACCAATACTAATTTTAGAGTCATTTACTTAAAACATTGTCTTACTAGCCTCATCCACTGTCAACAAAATGTGCTTTCACTCAGTTGAATGTTAATGGAATGGCATTTATCTACATTCACTAGCAATGCAATATGCCACTAACATCCTGGTTCTCCTGTAGGTGGGCTGCAAGGCAGTGGTGGTCTTCTTCCAGTATGGGATCATGGCGAGTTTCTTCTGGCTGCTGGTGGAGGGCCTCTATCTCCACACTCTGTTAGCCGTTTCCTTCTTCTCTGAGAGGAAGTACTTCTGGTGGTACATCCTGATTGGTTGGGGTAGGTGCCAGCCTCTGTGCCATATGTTGATGAATACAGATAGCTCACACATGCTCATTTGTAGGGAGATCTGATGCGTCGATTTGTCTAAAGTGGATGCCAGAAATCATCAAATGTCCATCAGGTCACCAGATCACCAGGCAACTTGAATGAACAGCCAAAACATACATGATTATCTGTGAATGAATTCATAGGGGAGGTTTTATAGTGGCACAGGAAACTGCCGTGTCTTTTCCCATCTGCATATGAATGAGTCTTGCTGCCAGTTTTAGATTAGCAGCAGCAGGCAGCTGCTACTCAGCCCTTGTTACAATTCAGTCTAAGTCCTTCCATGCTTTTGATGCTCTTAATAGGAAAATAGATCAGACAATCTAGCGTTGAACTTTTGGTATATTTAATGGATGGATACATCTGGCAACAAACAAGTATGCTCTTTTGTTAGCTCTTGAGAGTTTACTTTAAAAAAAACAACAACTTTCAAACACTTATTTTGGCCTTTTTGGCCTAAAAATCCAGTGTTACTTTATTTCGAAATGTATGTTCAACAGCAATTTCAGATTTTTCCCATCACACCAATAAAGTAATTCTATAAATAGGCCTGAAATGTTGTGTCTACCAGCAGGAAAATGGAAACAAGGCTGTGACTTTCCTGCAGATACCCAGGATGAGCTAATATTGGCACAGAGCACATATGAGTCCAGTTAAAAATGATAAGCATGCCCAAAATGCAATATTACTTTAGCTATAAAATCATCCAAAAGATTAACAGTGTACACACGCTCAAGGCTCACTGTCATATTTGGTGGTGTTGAGTCAGTGTGAGGTTTGTTTGAACACAGTAGCCATAATTTATAGTTTCTCTCTGCCACATAGAGATTATTTGAATGTTGAAATAACTTCAACTAAGGTTGAAAATTTTGTTTATGTTTCTTGCTTGTAGGGGCTCCAACCATCTTTATCTCAGCGTGGGTGATTACAAAGGCTTATTTAAATCATCCTGGGTGAGTTTACCATTCATCTTTGGTTTAATCTTGTTGATTAAGGTTACTTATCAGTACAACTGATTTAAAAAACAAAAATACCTAACATCAAAGTTAGTGTGGAAGTCTGTGGTGAATTATTAGTCAAGACCATAGCTGAATGTTTCATGACTACTCTACCCTATGAAGCCAACATGCAGTAACTACATATTTGTTCAAACTTAGTTATGACCAGACTTTTTGAAGTGGGTTTTACCATAAAAAATGATTACAATATGTGTTGGTAATGTGTAATTTCCTAAAAAGAAAGCACTTTTTCTTCATAGTATGTGAGCTGTATGGCCTATATACTGATTCTTCTGACTTTACAGGAATTCATGTGGTTAAGTGTGCTTAAGCAACTTTTAAATCTCACATTTAAATATATTAAACTGAAAATTAATTTATTATACAAGTTCATTCATTTGAAGACCGGACAAGAGACACTTTGGTTTTAGGTTCCCCTTCGCCCTTTTAGGGTAATTATTTAGGGTATTATATGTTATATGTTAGACAGTTTGGCTTACTAAACTTCAAATCTCCCCCCCCCCCTCCCCAGCTTCACTGTTTGTGTAGTTACTGCTGTCTGCCTTGTAGCACAGATCAAGGGTTTGTTTCATCTTAAGTACTTTTTTTTTATTTTGTCAGAATTTGTTTGTATTTACTCTCAAATCTCTGACAGATGCTGGGAAATGATCGAGGACAGTCCATGGTGGATCATCAAAACACCTATTTTAGTCACCATACTTGTGAGTCACGGCTCCTCTTCATGAGTGACATTGCACAGCTCTGCATAATGCAATCGTATTAACCAGTCTTTTACGCTGCCGGCAGGTGAACTTTTTCCTCTTCATCTGTATAATCCGGATTTTGCGACAGAAGATGAATTGCCCTGACATTGGAAGAAAGGAATCCAATCAGTACTCGTAGGTTTTCAGTGCAGGGTTTCAACATCTCTATCATAGCATGAGTTACAATCACTTCTTATCAGGTGACATTGAATAAATTATTCTTCTGCTGTTGTTTGTTGTTGGTGGTGAACATTAATAGCTCTTGCATAGTGACGAAGTGTTGCTTTAACTACAGCTTTTGTGGGTTTAAACAAGGGTCAACACAAGCCTTCGCTTCAGTTCATTCATTCATGTTTCTACTTTTATAGGAGACTGGCTAAATCCACTCTGCTGTTGATACCTCTCTTTGGCATAAACTTCATAATTTTTGCCTTCATCCCTGACCACATCCACCCACATGTGAGGATGGTGTTCGATCTTATTCTGGGGTCATTTCAGGTAATGTCTCATAACAGCATACAAGGTGTTGGGCAGTCTGTCGGCAACATTACATTTTCCAAATGTCAGAGAGAGAAGCAGATCTTACTGATGAATTAAGGGATTTAATGTACCTAATCCTTCTTTTGACGCCTCCAGTATTGTCATCTTGTGTTTTAGGCAAAAAATGTGCCACAAATATGACACCAAATAGAACACAGAAGTGAAAGTCCTTTGATTCAGTGAAGTTACATGAAAACAACACGGAATTGCTTAATCGGACAGTTTGTCCGATTAAGCAAGTGAATGGTTTGTTTAGTTGACATGTTTAATATTGTATGCTTGATGAGGTTTGCTGATTTACTGAGTATTAAATTGAATGTGAACGCTGAGAGCCAAGTGCAATGATGGAAACCTAGCGATGGAAAGTATTCTTGATTCATTACCATTTTAACTCAAAAAAATATCTCCTGGAAAAATTTCCCAGAGAACTAAATGATTAACCTCCTGTCTGAGCCTGAAGTTGGTCATAATCTTACCATCATTATTCATGCACAAACATTTTGAGTGTTTCCCCAGCTGTGCTATCACATTGGTATGTCTTTTCAACATCAGCTCTTATTGGGCGGTGCTTTGTGTCTTCTTCTCTCTCTCCTTCAGGGTTTTGGTGTTGCAGTTTTGTACTGCTTTCTGAACGGAGAGGTAAGTGAATCCAAACAAAAAACAGCTCTTTAAGATGGTTTTTTTTCTGTTGCTAAAATCACATTTTCTCTCCCCCTCCTGTGTGTCATACCCTCTTAACGCCCACTCTTCATCCTGTTTGTCCACCCCTTGGTCTCTCCTTCAGGTACAGGCGGAGATTAAGCGTAAGTGGCGCAGATGGATGCTGCAGAGGTTCCTGGTTGCTGACACTAAGTACCAGCAGCCCTCCATAGGCAGCAACGGCAACAACTTCAGCACCCAGATCACCATGTTGACCAAATGCAGCCCCACAACACGCCGGGCATCCGAGTGTCAGGAGCACCTCTCCGCCATCTGAAACCCATCTAAAATGAACCCCCCTCTCTTTTATCATGTTGTGGTGCGTGGCTCACATGCACTGCGACTGTTGCAATGCGCATGATATTGGTTACTGAAGGTCAATTTGACTTTTTAGTACTGAGCTAAAATTTGTTCATTGTAACTTAATCCATTACCTGTCAAAAGTGACAAGTGATCTTTGTTTTTTCTTGCCAGGGTGGAAAGGCATCTGAAACGTCTTTCAAAACACAGCACTTGTTTAGTAAAGGGATTCAATCGTTAACTTAACATGAAGATTTAATTTCAAAAAACACAAACAGGAACTTCCACTGTACTGGAGGTTAAACTGGTGGGTATCTCATATTTAGGCAAACAGATCAGTTTCTGCTACAGTGTCAAGCTTTGTTCACATCACATGATAAGTCAACCTGAAGTGGCTACTGACAAGTTGTTGAAAATCAATTCTCAATATTGCAGTACTGCAGGAAAAAAAATCTTCATGTCCAATGTGAATTAAAAGGGAAATGGAGCTCTTGGCCAGCTTTTTCCATCTGATGTTAAGCAATAGATGGATAGAACTGAAGACAAGCTGTGTCCTATAAGACGCTAGATGTTTATTAAAAGGGTGTGTTACACAAGAGGACTCCAAGCACTTAACCTAATGGCCCGTGTTGCTTAGGGGACCAATGGTAACAACATTAATGACAATGTCAGGCTGTCGTGAACAGTAGTCATTGAGGAGGGATCTATAGCATAACCAACATACTGGACTTTCCTATCCTGTCTTTGACAGTTTTATACGGGGCATACACTCTGCTGAATTACAGTCGGATCACATTCCAGAGGAGACACTAAAGCTCCCGCTTGTGAAATTTATCTCAGATTACAGAGGCTTTTAGTTTTGCCTGAGTCACTTTACAGTACATTTTTACTATTTCTGCATCTAATGGACCAGATGTATTCCATTATAACTCCATAAACATTGTGAACAAATATGTGGCAACAGTGATTAAGTTTCATTAACTAGATTGCATGGACAATTCATTTCAATGCATTGATTGTTAGTTTTCTATTTTATTCTACTTTAATCTATTCTATTCTATATTTACAGATTAAATAAATATGTAACTGAATCATATTGTTATTGGCCATGGCTTTGTGGATGGCAATGGTGGTCAAATGGTTGGTCCACCACTTTGGTCCAGACTGAAATATCCCGACCTCATTGTCCCTGGAGGATGACTGTCAATGACTTTGATGATCTTCTGACTTTACCTCTAGCGCCACCATTTGATCGACATTTGTGGATTTTGAACTAACGACACTCACCGTCAGCCTCAGCTGCACTTTGTGTTCAGTGCTAATTAGCAAATGCTAACATGCTAAGCTCACATTAAAAAACAATATACCTTCTAAACATTAAACTCAAAGCCTCACACAGACGCCAGCTTGGCTGTAGATTCCTAATTTCTTTTTGATGTTATAGGGTTTCATCAAACTAAATGACACCATGCATGATGGCTGTTTCTCTCTCTCTCTCTCTCTCTCTCTCTCTCTCTGTTAAATAATGTTTTAAACTTTAAACCACCTCCTGCTCAAAAAGGACTCTTAAGACTTAAGACGTTAATATGGCCCAGCAGTGACAGTGTCATATTACACGTGGGAGTCATGTTGCAGTAAACCTGAAACGCCACTGAAACTAACTGAAAGTACCTCAGACAAATCATTACACACAGCTGATGTATATAATGTGAAACTGTAAATACGGCTAAAGAATTTGTTTATGATGTGTTTTGTGGTGATGACTTCTAGTGCTCAGGTGTCAACTGGAAATCTGTGTTTACATTTAAAGCTATACGTTCCTCACTCATGCTACTTGCATAATGTCAATAAAGTGTCTGTTATTTGTTGCCATGTAAAGTTTGTGTAAATATGGTGTTCTGTACAGTACATGGAATCAACTGTAAAGATGTTATTGAACAAAATGTCGGATGAAGATGAATAAAACCAATTGCACTGTGAACTGTGTCGTTCCACCTGAAAGTGAGACTTGTCACTTAAAGCAACGCAATCAACCCTTTATTTCTGCTTTAAATAAAGAAAATGTATGAAATAATATAACAAAAAACAGCTTTTTATAAAATAAATTTAGTGTGATATTCTAACTCGTCTCGTGCACCTCTACCCTAACTTAGACGTAGCTCGTATCTGTCTCCCCCTGCTGTAGAACATAAGATAAAACAATTTGATTTCATAACACTGTCATCTTCAGAGACCAAATTCAATTGTTACCCTGAAACATTCTGTACTCTAAGCCAATTTTCAGCCCATGTCCATAAAGAGTATGCTCATTTAACTCAATGCTAATGTCACATCATTAACCTCACGGCAGCAACAGTTCAGTTCAGTTATAACTTGGTGAGACGCAGAGTGTTGAGACGCACTGGAACAATGGTGGACCCCTCCGCATAGCTAATCTCTCGCAAAATCCCATTCCAGCACTTCTCTGACTCATCATATCTGTGGGAAACATAAATATGTTAGTGTGTTAGAGATGCCCTTATAGTATCATAAAATAGCATACAGTGATAACAAATGCAATCTTAATCCATTTTATTCATCAGTTGTTTGACATTAAGGGACTTTTGGGTGTTGTTTCATAACCAATAGCACAGTGAAAGGATGGACATGTTCTCCAATTTAGACCCCAATGAACTTTATGTATATATGTATAGAAACAGACCTTTTTCATAGCATAAATGTTGACTGTTCATAGCAGGAAAGGCACATTAATAATGATGGTTCAGTTCCTTTCGAATACGCCAGTATGATGTTGACAGTGAGCCAATGTGCACAATACCAGGACCCTGGAACTGGGACACCTAACTGGAATGCAGCCATTATTGTATTATATCATACGTTTGATGTTATTCTAGATTTTTCTTACTGTCAACTAATCTCATGAAAAGACCAAAGCCAACAATGCATTAATCTTTCTACCAATACTTCCAAGTAATCCTAATAACATGTGGCACTCAGCCCAAAGGCCATTTGTTCACGCTAAACATGTAATCATCTTTAAAACATCTTTATTTTCTAAAAAGATTCTCTAAATCTAAATCTAAATTTATTAATATTTATTATATTATATTTATTATACGAAACCCAGAATATCACCAGATTGTCTTTAATTAAACCTGTGCTTTTCGTGCTATGGGGTAAAAAAGGTCAATTTGTTTGGGCAAAGTCTATAAGATGACTATTTCATCTGAATTTGAGTTTTTCCTTGCTGTGTTGTTTCAGGTTTTCACAGTTGTTCATTAAAAAAACTGGCTAAATCAGGGGGGTGCCATGTCACCAAGTCACTTCTTGTCAAGTCCCACTAACTATAATAAACAGTATAATATTAAATGAAAAGTGTAATTCACTGTGTGTTAGGTTTTTATCACACTATGGTGGCTCATCATGCTTATTGAGTGAATCAGCTCTCACCTCCAGATGTCAGTCACCTCTGTTGGGACGGGCTCCTCACTGGTTTCACTGGGCATCATGGCAAAGCCCCCTAAAGCGTACAGGAAACCCCCCATCGACATCAAATTGAGAGAGCTGCGCTCCTGAGGAAACTCTGTGAACTCAGACCATCTGGAGCAGAGCAAGACAATAACCCCCACGCACACACACAGACACACACATACACACACACACAGGAGAGTGATGACGGTGTTAAATAAGCTGCTATATTACTGTATGATGCCCACAGCAACACAACGAGTGCTATTTTATGACCTAATGATCTGCTAGACACGCTTGATGAGCCATTTCACTACTGTGGACAGATGCTTCACCTCATAACGATCAGATAAAGTGGGTCATATAAAAAGACAGTTGTCTCACTTGTTGGACGCAATGTCGTAGACCTCCACAGAGTTGGTGAGGCCTGCGTCTGTGACCCCCGTCACCACGTAGATCTGGTCTTTGTGGACGGTGATACCAAACAGGGAGCGGGCCGTCTTCAGAGGAGCCAGGTCCTTCCACTCAAACTTAGTGGGGTTGTAGACACAGACTCTTCTCATGCATTTCCTGCATAAAACATTACATACACTGTTTTAAAGGGGCGCTCCACTGATTTTTATACACAAAGTTCAGTTCAGACACTTTTTTAACAGAAAGCCTGCAATATAAACTGGAGGTGTGGAGTTTAAAAAGAAGTGAGCATTTAGGAGGCAGGGATGGTCTAATGAGAGATGCTGTTGAGTTGCAACATGGGAAGTGTAGGATCCAGCATTGTTGGACCTTGACTCATACTAGAGATTAAAAGTCAGGATATCTCAGCCAGTGCTACCTCGATTTTCATAATTTAAAAAAATAACTCTGTCTCTTGTGATTCCCCCAACTTAACCGACGTGCAATTCTAAACCGCTGGCGTTCCCCTTTTAATAGCATTTGATTGGATGTCAAATTCTCTGTGACATCAAAACCGATACCTGCTGATACAAAATGAATAATAGAGCAAAATTTGAATAAATTAGGATAATTTAAGATTTTGATTGGCAACATAATGGCATTGTCATAAACTTCATATTTTATACTGTACAGGAATTGATTGAGGAACGTCAAATAATCTAAATGGAGCCACATGTTGAATATACAATCCTGAAGTGTAATCAAATGGTAAAATAGCATACAGGTCATAGTCTAGTTGCAGTGTCACATACTTGCTTTCTGACTTTCCTCCAATGACGTAGACAAGACCTTTGTGTGATATGGTTCCATGGCCATACACTTCATAAGGCAGAGGGTCAGACTCTCCCCATTTGAAAGACCTGTGTACCAAAAAGAGGATATATCATCATTAATGCACCCTATCGATGATAAAAGGCAAATCTACAGATTCATACAGCAGTAATTCAGTCAGGACCACTATGACAAAGAAATCTACATGCAGTAGATATATTTGCAGTTAGATGTATTTGGCGGTATGCTCTGTTCTGGGACCTCCCTGCCCTTTCATGCGCACGCATGGAAAGCCTAAGGTAGCAGCAAGAACCCCCCATAGGGTACAGAACAGAGCAGCATCAATGACAACAGAAATGAAGCAGCTTAAATAGGGCGCCCTGAATGAAATTGCCAATAGATGCGTAGAAGGGAATCAGCTGATCCATCATCTGATGTGGATCCTGGATTGCAATGATCAGCTGATGTAGCTGGGATATTGAGCTGAATTTGACTCCGTGGCCTGCCTGAACTAACGCAATGCTCAATTTCTGCCAGCTGAAAAACAGGGCTGTTTTTCATTAGATTCTGGAGATGGGTTTCACAGGACAGCTATGAAATACTCCCTAAATGTGGTATCAATTCTTATATCTATGGAAATATATGCCTTTAATGTGACTACAGTGATGGTTTTACACTTTATTGCACTAACCTGGTAGTACTGACTATTTGAATGTACTAAAAGCAAGATTCATTAGTGATCAGTAAGATTTTTTTCAGATTTAGATAATGATACAAAATTGACTTTCATTTATAAAGTTCCGTATTAGATTTGGTATCCACACTTACTGTCGGTCATAGATCATGACTGAGTCCAGGGCGTGCTCGCCTTCCTTCAGTTCCTTTCCTCCGACAACAAAGATGGAGTTTTCAGCTTCAGTCAGGCCAAACAGACAGCGAGGGTTGGGTTGTGAGGGCATGCCTAACCATTCTGAACTTACTGGGTCAAACTGAGGATGAAAACAATGACATGTGAGGAACGAAAGGCACAAGAATTCAGCGTTTCGTAGATGCAGGTTTCAAGTTTTCTTTGTGTTTACAGGAAGAAAAAATTAAGAGAAAAGTGAAATGTTTTCATGGTCTTTCTGACTCGTAAATTACCTGTAGGAAGTAAGAGCTGAATGGTTCGTCTTTGTCCTCCTCGTTGTAGAGCATTCCTCCAACAACAAACACCTGGTTCTGACTGGTCACCAGGCTGCAGTGGTTCTTGGGAATTGCTGTAGACTCTGAGACCACAAAGCATTCATTTCCTACCGGGTCATAGGCCACAGTCCCTGTGTCACTGATCATAAGTATCAGGTCCATCTCAAACATCCCAAAGCGAGGGTTGTTGTTGAGGATACCTGGCAGGTACCCTTCCTCCTCCTCGTCGTCCTCCTCCTCACTTCCCTCTCCCCCCTTTGCCCCGTCACTGCTCTGCTTCCTGGGCTTTGGGAGACGCCCTTTGTAAGCATCCTTGACAAGATCCAGGTCCTTCTTGATCTCCTGGCTGAACCGGATGTACTGGTGACGCTCTACTTTCTCTTTGAAGTAATCCAAAGGCATGAGCCTGAAACGGACGCAGTGTAACAACTCTGGCAGGTCCTTAGTGCGGTTTGTCTCGTCATGTCTGACCCAGTCCATCAGGGACTCAAACACCAGCTCCTCCCGGTCAACGTTGAGCGCGTCTGAGGTGATGATGATGGCCAGCTCGCTCGGGCCCAGCTGCAGGAAGTCCTGGTCCCTGACAACAACCTGGTAGCGTTCGCAGATGAACTCCCTAGCAGCCAGAGAAAGCCTGGGACAATCCAGGAGCAGTCCTAGCCTGAAGATAGCCAAGCAGTTTCCCAGAACCAGCTTCTCTTGGAGGTAGGACACACATACAGAGAAGATGGAGGGGATCTGGTACATGTTAGCAACCATGAAGATATCCTGGACGTTCTGTTCTGTCAGATTAATGTCAGAGGTGTAAAGGTAGCGCAGGATCATCCCCATAACAACTGGCTCCACATCTTTGAGAACAATCTCACGCTTCTTGCTCTCCTCCAGCTCAGACAGGAACATGGCCTTGAAGAAGGGGCTGCTGGCTGCCAAAACCAAGCGGTGGCAGGGGAACTCCTTGTCCTGAATTTTGAGGATGCAGTCCACAAACTTGTCATTCTCCAAGAGGTCACACAGTCCGTCCTGAAGCAGAGTCTGTTGGTACATCCGAGGCTGCTCCACCGGGTCTATAGTCAGGGCAGCCATTTTGTCCGGTCTCCTTGTCCTGGTTGGGTTTCGTGGGCACCCTACTCACTCCCCACAACAGAGCAGGACTGTCAGCGTTCACGGGGCTGCTCAGATGGCTGTGGATAGTCTCCACGGGTTGGTTGGCTGGTGGCTGCAGCTGTCCGTGACTGTCACTCACTCTGTAAGTCAGAGGTATTTATAGACAAGACCCTCACAAAGCTGAGGAATCCATTTTGGTGGACAGGGAAAAGGACCTATCCGCTCCTGCACCATACAGACCCCCACAAACAGCTGAATGACTAAACTCAGGGGTGACAGCATGTTAAATCCAGCAGAACATCTCAGCAGGGAGACTGGGCTCTGTTACTTTTTTTACACACTTTTTCCAAGTTGTTTTTTGTCTCTGTAATCCAATAATGACTTAAATAGTGAAAGTGAATACATTGGTTACACTGACATTGAGCAGTTTACAATATTTTCAGTATTTTCTGTGTATAGGTAACAGTAGTTCCGGGGAAGATTAGCATGTTACATAATAAACTTAGCACATATTAACTCATGTTTTAGAAAAGAATAACACACCAATCATGGGCACAACACTTACAGTAACTGTATTGTTTATTCACAGCGTCCCCATGAACCTTTCTCAGGTTACGAACACAGCAAGTGACACACTTCACTATATATAGCACATCACTCGACACAGGTGTTTCTAGCTATTATCTAACAGGTGATATACTCTAAATACCCTTGTTATTCCTCCCATTTAAACCCCACTCTTAAATGTCAGTCTAATGTCAAATGAAAATTTCAGTTTCGACACATAATTAAACCTGGAATTCTATATTAATTGTATAATTGTTTAAATATGATTAAAGCAGCAGGTCCACACAAAGATAATAAGTCAAATTGTTCTCATCATTCATTTCATATGGAATTGATGAAGATTATGACATGTGCTTACACTAGTTATATATGTATAATATGCCTTACCATTTATAATCATTCAATCCAGAGGGATAAACAACACCTATTGGTTGAAAATTAAAATAGACAAATATATAAAAAATAGACAAAAATATAAAAATATATATGATCAAAAGTTCATTGTCCAACTGAAGGTAGTTGGCAAAAGAAATCACATAAAAACTTTGGAATTCAATGACATAAAATGGATGAAGATCATTTAATGATCTCATGATCAGAATCATTTCAAATGATTACAACATCTACATGAAATAACCTGAGGATATTAGATCTATTTTTCGACTTCTTTGTATTTTTACTGTTCATTTGAACTATGCTTTAAAACACAGTGTTTGAGTTTATGCATTTGTCTAAACCCATTTGTACTGAAATCTTTTGCATCTTATGAGTTTTTATTTTTATTTATTTGGATTTTGTAAATGTATGAGAACCTTTTTGATGAACAAACAATGAGTATATAAAGTGTGGGTCATCATTAATTTAAGTATTTATTCCTGTGTTTTTCCTACTGTGACATGTCACCATGTCTTTTGTGAAAAAGGTCTATAGAAAAGGTGTAAGTTGTCCTACGCTACTGGAGAGTGAGGGAGATGGCAATCATGTTCACTGTACACTCCCACACAGTGCTGAGAAAAGATCTAATCAGGTGAAATCACCTTGGGTGAACCGTGACTTAGTAGGCATTTAATGTTTTTATCATCCATACAATATTTACAGTCAGTAGGCGATTTGAGGGAGGATGAGGGTGGAAGGCATCCCGCTTCTTAACCTGCCATCCCCCTTCTCCATCCTTTAGTAGCAGAGAGAGTACAGTCCTATGAAGGCCAAACCAGACAAAAGTCGAGCGAAAATTATGAGAAACTCATGTACGCAAGATATGTTGAAGGACTGTAAAGGTGCAGAGAGAACGAGTTACCGCCTCGTGAGAGAGATTGAAAGTGCACGAGTGAGAATGAGTCATCCCCCCAATTAAAAATGACCAAATAGCTTACTGGTTACAGTTAATGGTCAGCTTTGGTCAAAATGGGCCATCTTGTGGTGATAGATAACAATGTTTTACTAAAATACAAATAAAACTCAACACAGCCTTTATTAACTTTTAAATTAAAGTACTTCAATTGATCTGAAATTAAATTGTTAAGATGTTTGAATGCAGACCGTGCTTATCCATCCAAGCAAACAGCAATACATCCACTTTAACCTCCTCTCCATACTGCAACAAAATAAACTTATAGCCGTACATATGTCTCTTTTGGATGAAACAAAACTTTATTTCAAGTCAAACGTCTGAAATGAACATAAAAACCCTACAATGAGAAAAGGCATTTACAATCTGCATATACTTTTTAATGTCTGCCCGCTGCACTGAAGACACACAGCAGGTTTTGGTGACAGGCAGGATAAGACTGACCCATATTCCCTGCTGGGGCTATTTCTTTCCATAGTGAACTGAGGGCCTGGATCATGTGAAAGAGGGCGGAGGGAAGATATACATGTCACACCAACAGTAATCTCCTGTAGATGGTATGGTGGTGGAGTAAAGCTGTCTGGACCGTTGAACAACATTCAATTTTTCAACATTATCAGAGATCTAACACATTCTCAATCAACATTAAAATAGACTATCCTATACATTGTGACTCGTATTTTTGCTTAGTGACAGTAGAGCAAATATACATTACAATCAAGCTATGTGGAGGACCTCCACAGCACCCTTTGTTAATTTTCTTCATTGCACTCCATACATGGCACCCTGATGGCGAGTTTTTAACCCTTTCAGTCTGGTTAAACGTTGTGATGATTAGGATCTCAAGCAACTAAGGCAAAATTAAGACCACATGTGACTAAAAATAATCCCATTGACGATGATTTTCTTTTTAAAGGAAGGTTATCCAAATTTTGAAAAAATCCAAAATGAACTCAGGAAACAACTACACTGAGCAAAATAGTTGTTCCTTTACATACAGTATGTCTTTAAATACCGTAAGTTAAAGCATCATAAAATGTTTGTCAGGCCTGTCATTTGCTTAACAATCTTTTGTTCAGATAAAATACAAATACAAAATGCACCATCAGTGGGTTTGTGCCGATTATCTACAGCAAATGCACTTGAGGATATTTCACAGTTCAAAACATCACCTTGCTTCTGACAAACAAAAGCAAAAACACAGGCTTCGTGAAAAATATAGGCGCTGACTGGCTTTTACCGTCTGGCTCGCAAGGCAGAGGGTGGAACATTGTGAGGGGGCTGTTGACCGTCAGGTCTTTGAAAGTCAGTTTTTCTGTCTGTTTATTCTGCTTTTTCTTTGCCGTCATCTACTGGCTTCACCAGCTCCGGTTCGTCCAGCAGGGCTTGTTGTCTCTCCCTTTCCTTCACCAGCTGCACGCCACAGTAGGTCACAAGTAACACTGAGAGGGTGGACAGAGGGAAACCTGGAAGAAAAACATTGAAAGTGCAAGGTAAAGGGGGAAAAGGAGAAGAAACAAAAACAGAAAAGTCTGACTTTGACGTACAACTGGAGATAATCCTGTGAACAACCCCCAATGCTCAGCTGTTAAGATTATTTTACTCTGTGTGATAGAAAGCAACAAAAAGGATGCTAAAGTCATGTGATATCTGGAGGATGGCGCCCCTTGGGATTTTGTTGCTTTTGATGTCTGCCTGTGTTGTTCTCGCTTTGAATACAAGTGACTGAAAAAAAGTCTTAGTATTATATTATATAATATACCCTTGTTGTTACCCACCTTTGAAAATCAGTCGTCTTCCCACCAGTTTGGCAAACTCCAAACTGTTCAGGGAGAGAACATTGTAGAGGACAATGGTCCAGAAGTTGGCAGCATTGAAAACACCCCGGATCCTACGTGACATGGCTTCACCCATTGCACCCTGGATACAAGAGACACAGGTACATTAAGGGCAATGGCACAAAATTACACATATTGATTGTGGTCTAAAAGTGATTTTTATCTTGATGTTTCTCACCTCAATGGTAGAAAATGGCGGAAGGGAGAAGAACTTGGCCACCCACAGCTCAAAGTTGAGACCAAAGCAGTTGAAAAAGGACCAGATATAAACCAGCTCACATGGGCCCAGCCACAGGGTGGTGATGGCGAAGGTGCAGAAGGTTGCCAGGAGCTCCTTGAAGATTTTATCGTGGTCCCCACCAATATAGTCATAAACATATCTGCAAAATGAACACTGAAGTTCAACTTGATGGAGAATCAAACTTATCTTCTATATACTGTAGCTTCTGTCATTTAAACCCATGATTTTTAAACTCAAACACTCACTTGCACAGCCAGTCATTGATGCCTCTGTCAAAGTGCCTGAAAAAGACAAGTATTACACAATTTCAAGGTTCAGCATGGTTGTCACAGAAACCACAGAATGATTTCCTGAGATTGCACACAACTAGTGAGGTTCAAACGTACGTCTCGGCGAAGACGTAGAGCATGGTGATACACTTGGGTGGCTGAGGGGGGTCCAGGTGGTCCAGTGTAGCCACAGTGTTGATGACACCAAACATCATGGCTGCTTTCACCCAGTCATACACCAGGTTGGAATAAGCCAGACCAGCTGCAAAGGCACACACGGAAACAAAGCAAAGTACCCACAGGTACATTGATGGTAGTTGTTGAGAAACATTAATACATCCTCTTCTACAACAGTGGTAGATTTTCATGTTTGATCAAGCACATAATGCTTGGAGTAAAAGTAACATTGTGGAACTCACCCAGACACCAGTCAGTAAGCTTGCTGACCAGCTTCATGTCACTGGGGATTGTCAGGATGTAGAGGTAGTGGAAGAAGACGTCCACCACCAGAATAACTCCCAAATGCAACAAGGCCTTGGTGGTGATGTTCCACATCTCCCTTTCCTTGCGGGTCAGCTGGGTGTTGTTTGCCTGCAGAATTAAAAACATTCAGTTTTGTGAAAAAGCCGTCATTGTTTTGCTAAATGTTATAACCACCCCAGTGTATCATATACATTAGTTGGAGAGATATTGTCTAGTAATTGATGCTTTCAGCACATAATAGTGGTAATAACAGTAGTAGCACTGGATTTTTAACCAGGTTGGGCCCAAAAATTCTTAAAAATCCTTTTGAATAATCACATACAGTATATTAAAAGAAAGCATTTAAAGGATAAAACTGCAAATTACAGCCATGTAGGGAAAGTCATTTCAATTAAAGTGTTCATAGGTTTTCTGTCTCTACCCATTGCTTTAAATGGAGTTATATAACACATGGTATTATGTGTGGGTATTACATGAGCCTTCAGGAGTCTTCGAGCACAATGTGTACTCATGAGTGATGGCTTAATAACAGCTGTCAAACTCAGATGGCTGCTCACTTATTGCTTTTACTCATTTTCCTCTCCGATTGGTCACCACTGTCAGGTGAATTTCAAATCCTCACCTGGGCATGATACCTGTCAAAGGTCATGATAGGTCCAAAGAAGAAGAAGGGGAGGTAGAAGTTGTATCTCAGCAGGTCAGAGAATGTGTAGTTGCCGTCTTTCTTCTCACAGTTCTCTAAAGCAAAGCTCATACAGCGCATGATGCTGAAACCGCAGCCTCCATAGAACAGGATGTCTTGCAGGTCAAAAGAGCCAGTCACCAAGGCTTCCTAAACAAGGAGTCAGACATGAGTATTTCCATGTAGACAATATCTCTAGACTACCCAGTATTTGGCTTGACTGTTGCACATTGAAACAAGCACTTTACAACGATACACTGCATATACTACTGCTGTTATTATTATTACAATAAGAGTACTAGAAGAAGCAGAAATAGGAATCTACATTACATTGAATTACGTTACTTATATCACTACATAGTAACACCATATTACTGCTTATATTATCGTTATCATATTTTTATATGACATACTACAATATATAATTGTATTATTTTCAATTTCTCAAAGATATATTTTCTTTTCTTTAATTTCTTTAATTTGTTTTATTATTTATTTATTCAAGTAGTTCTTTATCTGTTTAAATACCTCTTGGCCTGTCCCTTATGTTGCTGTAACATGAATTTCCCCTCATGGCAACCAATAAAGTTTAATGCATTTGTCTGCCAAAAAGTTACTTGTAAATTTCAGGATTCTCTATATTCCTACAATTTAGATTTTAATTGAAAGCGCTGAAGGTTGTGCAGTTGACCCTTACTGCATTCTCCTTTCCACTGGTGTAGAGCATCCAGTGTGGAACCACCCACTCACCTGCCAGGAGTTATAGGGTTCCAGCTTGATGGAGGCCAGTGTGGCCAGGCCGGCAGCAAAGCACATCCATTTGCTCTTGACGAGGGCGACGCTGTAGAGGATGATGCAGTGAGACAGAACCAGAGCCATGAAGGTCCAGCCCATCGTGACCAGGACTGCCAAACAACCGTACACACCAAAGATCAAGGATCTGTGCTGTGAGTAAAGAGGGGCCAGCGTCAGTGTGACGTCATGACAGGAGTTTTGTATTATTCATGATATAAAATGCAACACACGACGAGGTGGTGTTAGTACAATAACATGGCACGGTTGTATCTACAAGAATAGATAAAGTTTAGGATGGAAAAATTTGATTGTGGGGGTGGGGGGGGGGAAGACGACAAATCAACTGTGCATGTATCAATAGTTTAAATGAAACACATGACAAATGTTAAAAAATTTACAAGTTTATTAATGTTACCTTACATCCATCTATACCAATCTTCATTGTAAGCATGAAACAAGACAGAAAACATGTTTAAAACATATTGAATTGTTTTAAATATGTCAAAATATACACTGGAAAGAATAATTTGTACACTGAACAGACAGCATCACAGTCTAACAGGCAACTCATGCTCATGCATCAATGTGTTAGACCTTGGGGTACAAATATACAGTATGACAAACCACAGTATTGACGAATTACATGTACAGCCCAGGGCCTAACTGTACAAAGTGTAGCTTTGCATTTAATGTGTTTATGCCACATATCAAATGAAATTTCACGTAAGGCCTTGACTGGAGCAAAGCTTGTGTTCATTTACAAGTGCAAACACATACACACAAGCACACATATGTATACATATACTACATAGATGCATAATAAGAGACGTGCCATTATACCTGTATGCAATTAGATTACAGTGCTAGCTCGTGGACGTTCACAAACATGTACGCACCTTTGGAGCAAGCAGGGTGAATATCTTGGCAAAGATAACGTGACCGGTGAGAGCAAAAAGGATATGATTGCGGAATGTAGAGAACCACATCATCCATTCGAAGTCTGCAACATCCTGTGGCAAAGGAAGATGCATTAGTGACAACTGCTCCCTTTTGACATCTTGTGTCGGTGAATCCAACTATGGAGGACATTGAGACACATAAAGGGATTATATATGAGCAACTTACCATTTTCCTGCCAAAGTAATGCCATCCTGGTTTCACACTTTCTTTAAAGGCCTTTCTGTTTACATTTTCTGAATAAAGAGAGAAACGTGGAGGATTTTATCAAACAAAATGTAGGAAATTGTGAATTGGAAATAGTGCTTAAACAATAAAAATTAAAAAATTAAACTCATGTCAAGATACGGTAAAGCTTCTGGGTTGAGGAGTGAGCATTTTGTTAAATAATCATCCTGGGAAAAAGGTCCTGCAGGAGTCAAAATTGGAACAGAGTTGGTGTAATTGTTGAATTATTCACAGTGAATTTAAGTTGTGAGACCACAACCAGTCCCTTTGATAACTTCAAATATTACATAATGCACTCATTGCGAAGCTTTTCTATTTTTGAGGCTGACACTCTTACGGTCATAATCTGGTTGTAGGAGATTAGTTCACTGCATAACCTGGATGAAACGCTAACACAGAAATGATGGAAATGACAATACAAATAAGTGTGATAATCATCAGAATCACGGCAGTGCTGTGGAGACACTCAGTACACAGCAACAAATGCGATTGGCACGTGCCTCCACAGTAGCTCCTCCAGCTCTGCCTGATTACACTAATGGCCATGGAAAAGGATATCAAAATGTGAGGGTCAGTTGGGGAAAGCCTCTTACTTCTGGGAACACAGCCAGGCCTCTATTACGAGTATACAGTGCTACTGTAGCATGCAGACCTGAGCAGTATGAACGCCCACAAATGGAGCCAAAAATGACCAAGTCAAGAGTCAGAGAGTAAAGAATCAGGGCGAAATGATGACTGACAACACGACTCTGCCTTGGACAGTCTGACTGCACAGACTGTGACAGACAGTACCATCCACCAGCTTACACTCAGGCCATTCAGATCAGCGGGGAAGAGGGTAGTTTCAGCATTTTGCCGTCTAAATACATGCAAACATTTGGCAGTATTTCTGGATGAAAGGTTTGGGATTTGGTGGCTCAGTGTAACTGAGTCTTAGTCTGAAATATCTCCATCAGGAAAATAATTAAAAAAGTAATTAGAGCATCTTTAAATGGTTTTCATATTAATAGGAACATGCAGGACTCCCTTAGGGGAGTGTGTCTCTTTTAATCAGTTGTTCTACACGGTTTTGGGTTAAATAGAGCAGTGTTATAGGTAGGGGGTCTTGTTTTTGTAAACTGATTTAAATAATAAATTTCCATTGTTCCATTTTAAGTGATTTATCTGTGAGATTAATTTGGAGTCTTGACTGTTTTTTCACTCATAAACTCAGTACAGCTCTGCAGCAGCTGCTCGAAAAGTCTCCACTCACTCTGACTTTAATAAATATGAATGTCTTTCAGTGAACTCTCTCTGACTGACATTGACAGTGTGGATGTGCTCTGGACATCTCGACATGTCGTGCACTCACCACTTGAAGCTTCAAATATCCAACTGCCTGCCCATATCAAGGCCACGCCGAGTACAGCACTGTAGAGATACAGCTCATATCTGGGGAGGGCAGCCTTGATCCCCATGGTGGATCTGCACACTGGAAGCCTAATGGGTTGAAAAGCAATCAGCCACACAATATTCGGCCTGACTGAAGGCAAACAGCACAAAGAAGAAAATAGACACATCTGAAACCAGTAAGAGATGATTGTGAAAAATCAGCAAGATGGTTGAAGGGTTTACAGAGGTTTATTGAACGATGTTTAGATGTCATTGATTATTCTGAAGAAAATGCTTTTTTTAGTCATATCTGACACATTACTGACATTCTACCATACAAAATGTGACTAATGAGACAAACCTTGGGTGGACTATTGTTAATAGCACCACGCCACATAAAAGGTCCTGAAGCTTATATGCATCACTGTAGATTGTACAAGAAGATTCCCTGGCCACACTGAACCATTTTACAACAGAGGGAAGTGGAAAAACCACTTAATGCCTCTACTAAAAGAAAATAAATAAACTATATGCACACAAAAACACATTATGGTGGTTAAAACAATATGCCCTGTGCCAACACCAACTAGCACAGGTTCCTCATGCCAGATATATAACAGCTTTAAAGAGGTGGCGTTTCACTAATAAGCCTTTGGGATCGACAGGGCAGTGACTTAAATAGGACTGCAGAGCCCTGGCTCCGAGGAATCAGCACCGTCAGCTGCGCAACCCTACCTCTCCTTCCTATTATAGCCCTTGCAGTTGGTCTGCTGTACAGCAGGGCAGCTGCACTGCTATGTGATCTGAGAGGCGCTGGGGACTCACTTCACAGAATTATTAGCACTGACTGGAATGACCAAGAATGGTGCATCGGAGTAAGAAAACAGATAAGACAGTTACACTTTCCAGTGGAGAATAACGCACTTGTGCCTGCTTGAGAGAGAGAGTGTGTGTGTGTGTGTGTGTGTGCGTGTGGCAGGATCATGTCACGCACTTTTGAGTTGAAGTTAAAGGAGTTGCACTAACAAGTCCTGGCCATGCCAAGATGTAACCATGGCGAAAGCAGGACCCCAGCAAAGCCTCCTGCATACAAATTGAGGTTTACTGTTTCACTGCTCCATGCACACAGAGCCTCTAACACACAGGCCTTTAATTGGTTTGTATACTTATTCTAATATTTAACAAATAAAAGAGACTTGTTTTTACCAACCTTGTATCCGCTTCACACTGTCAAGATGAGGGCAGCAGTGTGTACAGCCCCGATCCTTCACTATAGAAAATAAAATAAAAGGGGGTGGCGGTGTTTGCAGCAGGTTTTCCTAATTCATCCGTCTTGTGGGGGCTTGCCGCTGCCGCTGCCTGCGATCTCCAGCCTCGGCCAGTCAGGATGTTGCGGACTCAACGAAAGGAGGAGGAGGTGGAGGGGGATATATTTATCCCTCACTACCGCGCCGCAGTGAGGGGTGGTCCACGCCGAGCCCATCAGACCTTACTGGAGCGCAGAAACACCCTGGGACAATGGTTGAAAGCGAGGAGGAGAGCAGCTGCATCAATCCACAAGAGCATCTACAGCGAACCAGACAGTATCAGAGAGAGACACACACACACACACAATCTCTAATGGATCTCCAGACAAAACATAAAATGGATTGGCCATGTGCAAATATCACAGAATCTTCTAATACATAGGCCATACATCAACTGTTGGCAGCGAGGGAATCCATTACTTTTAAGTTTTTTGATGAAGGTTTTTTTTTGTTTGTTGCTGTGTATCCTCTTTCCTCTGTGGTGTAGGTGCCACATTACACAGTCGGGAAAATACCTGAGGAATCTGAGGATGTTTCACAGTTTTCAGTCATGTTTCCATCATAAAGTGACATGTTTTGAGGTCCTTTCTGTGACAAAAAAAACAGCATCTCACCAAGCAGTCTCACTCTTTATTTTCCACATGCAACCAGTAAATAAATAAACCCAGACATTTGTTTCGATTTCGTCGGTTTGTTTGCTCCTCCAAATCCGATACTGCGGCTGATGTGATCGGACACACACACACACACACACACACACACGCAGGCGGTGCTCCTCCAGGATCGTTACGAGCGCAGGGGGGGGGGGGACCTCGGAGCAGCTCCCCGCTTCAGACACCAGGTGGCGATGTCGGCCCGTTCACACGAGCCGCACGCGAGTAACGAACGCGCAGCACGGGGCTCCGGATTAACGTCACCTGTTCGCCCGGGCCGCTAACCGGGCCGCTGTTCGCCCAGCAGCGTGTCAGAGCTGCAGCAAGCCCCGTGGCCATATTCGGTCACACACACACACACACACAAAAAAAAAAAGTGCATTAAGTTTGGATCGAATCTGTTTCTGCTAATAAATAAATAAAAAAAAAAAAAAGGAGGCACCATCGGTAATTAGAGGGGAAGGAAAGCCGCGTCCGGCCAGCTGCACGGGCTGAGCAGCGCGGTGCGGCTGCAGTGCGCTGGCTGCCCGAGAGGATCCATCACAGACACAAACCGCCCCCTCCCACTCCGAGTGCCCCCGCTTCTCCACAGGCAACTCAAAAATACATAAAGCCTCCATGTTGCACGGGGGACGTGGGACCACCACATGTGAACAGTGAGGCCGACCTGAAGGTTGAACGGCGCGGCTTCTGGTGCGTGTTTCGGGAGCAGACCCCCTCCTCGGACGGGCTTCCTCGTGTCTCGGGTCTCGGCCTCGCGGTTTGGACGACCGGCGCTGCTAACCCGCCGAGCTACGTGCTAACTTCGGCTAGTTCGCGATTCAACGTCGGTTGTTTTTTTGTTTGTTTGTTTTGTTTTTTTTAAAGTCCCGCGTCGCCCCACGAAAAAAAATAATAATAAAATACACGATTGCAGCGATGGTATTTTGCGGGGAGCCGTGAATGACAGCCGCCCACTGGCTTCCTTCCTTCCTTCCACCGCCGCCCCGCCGACCCTCGTCCCCGGCCGGCCGCTCCGCTCCGCGGGCTGACATCCTCCGCCCGACGCGCCAGCACACGAAGCAAGCGCGCTACTACGAATAACAGTGTGGGAAGCGAAAGAGGAACAACCACCCGTCTAAATGGACCACATGTCCATAATAACCCAAGTTTCCAACCCGAAGGAGGAGGAAATAATATCCTTTAACCAGGAAAAAGGTAAGAAAGAGTCTGTTAACGGGAGGCGACCGATGCTAGCGGGCTAACTGCTCTGCTCTCCGCTGACGTTAGCCTTTAGCTCGTTAGCTGCTGCTGTCTGTGATAATCTCTCATGAACCAGGACTCTGAGCTAGTCTTAGTTAACCAGCTCCTACTGAGCAACACGGTTGTTTTTTTTCCCATCAGTGGGGCCTCGTCCCGGACAAGTTAACCAAGTGGCTTAGCGTTAGTTTGCTGGAGAGCGCAGCCGTGTTGAACCACCAGAGCCCCCGAAATAACGTCAACAAATGTGCTTTGAGACTGATGTTAAGACCAATGGCGCCTTTTAAAGTCTTCTCTTCTATATGTCTGCATTCAGCACGTCTCCTCGTGTGTGTTTGAGCTCCACAACAGGACTAAATGAACTGTTGGGTGACTCAGTGCATGAATCACGACCACAAGAAGCTAAAAAGTTCATGGTGGTTTGGTGTGAGGGGCAGAGGGGAGCGATCTGCTGTCGGCGGAGTTGGATGTAGGAGCTTTTTCCCCCCAAGACTTGAACTTTGATGTGGCAGAGCTGTCGCGACTGGTCGGTCAGCTCGTAGGATGCACAGGTTTACATTGCGTCCCGTTCAGCTGCTCCTGCCCCCATGTAGTAAACAGTGAAGCTGCCTGATCTCAGATGAAGATCAGCCTGTGTATTTTCTCTGCTGTGTACCGTCCGGTGAAGTTCACCTACCAGTTAAGCTTGTGTTTTTATCACCAGTAAAAGCTCGACTCCTAGTTTCAGTCGTTATTTTGATTTTACAGTCAATAACCACCCACGGACACGGGGATCTCGGGGTCAGAGTGGTTCATTGTGCCTTCACTTCACTCACTCCATCCTCATTTATTTCTCCACTCGCTCTTTAGCATGATCTGCAGTGGAGGTCAAATCTCTGCTAATGTCCATTTATTCTCATTCCTGGGGCTGCTCTGATACTTTCCGGGTCACCCAGGCCCACGGGACATGTATCAGTATCAAGTCTCAAACCTGACTTGCCAGACCATTAGTAATGTGAGAACTTAAGTCTTTCAAGCCCAACAATACCTTCTCCTCTGAGGGTACAAGGGTATCCATCAGTAGTTACTATGGATTCTGTGTGACTTGAATATATGTGTGCGTCTTGTGAGATTATCATTGCAGGTATGTGGGAGTTATGGGGGGAAATCATTGCAGGTTGGGATTTGACCCACGCAATATGAATGTATGGAAGTAAAAATCCACCGCAGTGATTCACATTATTTTATTTTTTATTTCTCAGGGCTTGTCTGCATTTTATAAAGCATAATTTGGTGTGTGGAGGTTGTCTTATAGTGTTGGGTAAAAGTGATGGTAAAGCCATTTATTGGCACTGAGTATGAGTAGTGCTGAAAAGATTAGTCAATTAAGTGGTTAGCTGATAGGAAAATTCATCTGCTAGTGGTTTGCGTTAGATTGAATGAATGGTTTGAATAACTGTTCCAGTAAAAATGCCAGACGGTACAGTCTTCATAACAGCAGCTTTTCTTTTGCTTTTCTTTGTAGATTTCATTTTTTCCTTTTTGTTCTTTTGGCTGCTGGTCAGAGAATGCAAGCAAATGTAAGGCATCATTTTTGGCTTGTGATGTGGAATTTTTTTTATTCACAGACAACATGATTAATTGAAAGCGTTTAATTCAATGTTTTATTAAGTAAACAAAGTGAAATATTTGGAGAGTTCTCAGGATTTGTTGTGTGCTGCTAGTTAATGACACACTTTACATCTTAAAACTTTAATCTAGGCTAAGTATCAGTAAATTATTATTATAATGTTTAATTCTGTAATTACAATTTAGCACATCTCAATCAGAGACAGTAGGCTTACTTGTCATATACCTGCATTCTGGTATAATGTAGTATGATTGTTTACCAACAGAGGAGTTCTAGTGGGAATTCACTGGTGTGTTAAGCCGCTGCATGAGAATCGCACCTAATGTTGGCCTGAGTAAGAGTTGTCTGTTATACAGGACACCGTTGAGTTTTAGGACTAAGCAGAGCAGCGGTTTGCTCTTTGTTTCCAACCACTTCCATTTTCTCTTAAGAATGAGTCACATAGAATTCTCCCCTTGGGGCTAAGTCAAATTTTTACCATCATTAAGGGGATCATATGACCATGTCCTTTATTCCATTTGTTCTGGACATTTTGGAAACGCAAGGTTTGAGTGTGAGGTGCAGAGTCATCAGCTGTGAACTGAACAGGAATTTCAATTTTTTTTTTAACACATAGTATAGTTTTCTGGAATACTGCCGGATTCTTAGCTTTATTCCCTGAGTTTATGATACAGTCAGCCAATGATTTGACTGTCCCTTATCTATTGCAAATCACTTAACATGTTGCCCGTCCCAGCAGCTGTCCTAGAGGAATTTGACAGGTAGTCTTCCATTGCTTGAACAGGCTCCAAAATGTCTGGACAAAAATTGTCCACCTTTGCTCTCAGTGTTGCTCTACTGGCTGTCTTATGCCATGTGCCTCCCTTTCACACTGGTTTGGCTGCCAAGCAGCAGCCTAAATATAGACTCGCTGCCCTGTTGGCCAGAGTACCACTGACCTCGAGGCCAAGTATAACTACTTGCAAAGATGACAATGATCTTTTTTTAATTTTCATTCTTGCTGTCATACTAGGATTTAGTTTGGAAAAACAACAACTTGATTTTCAAAAGAAGAAAATAAGGACTGTTGTCTTAGTGGGTCTTTTTTTTTCTTTGCTGTGATTTTGTGGGGTGTTGATGAATTGGTGTGGTAACTATGTAAAGTTGCCACTCAATTCAGATCTTTGCATTTGTGAGATGACTGAGTGGCTCTTACATGATCCTTTCACCCTTGTTGTTGTCCTGTATACTGTATTTCTAGATTATTGTATTCTGCTGGACTTGATTTGTTGTGACTTTTTAAAACCAAACTTTCCAAACTATTGATAAGTCACTCTTAGAACGGTGTCTAAATCATTTGGTCTTGTGCCATTGTCTCCACTTCTTCACACTCCTTTACTCAGTATACATATATTTGTGTTTAACGTTGGTGGGAGGCTTCACTCCATCATTGTCAGATTGAGTTACATTTTTTATGTCGAGTAAAGGCACTACACTCTGTTAGGTTAGCGTGTTTACTTTTGACATATATACATGTGAAAAGTTAGTCCACTTATTATTTAGACAAATGCTCAGTGCACCACCTACCGTAGACCATATATAAAGCTTTAAGATTGCACTGCACTGCTTACAGCATGTAGTGTAGGAATAATTAAGCCAAAGCTTTATGTGTCAACAATCACCAACCCACTCATAAGTCTAGGACACCACATACAGTCCTCGGCTAGAGAGAGGGGAGGCTTTTCTTGGTCAGACCCCAACTGGAGACCCTGACTGGAAGTTATTGTCACACCTACTGTTTAATGCTTTATAGTATGTTTGTATGTGGAGCGCCTGGTGCTGGATATACTGTACCTGAAAGGCATAAGACCAAGAGGAAGAGCGCTGAGAATATGTTGTTGTGTCCAATAAATGGTTAAAGTTTTTGGTAATGAAACCTTGGAATGTCTTGTGGGAAAGAAGTGAATAAAGAAACGGAACTCTGACTTCTAACTGTGTTAATTAAACAGAGAGTTTACCCTCTTGTTAGTGAATCACTGCCCTTCAGCCACCCCAGGTGAGCGATGTCTGTTAGAGACCCAGCTTTGCTTTGTGCATGACTCAATAGTTCTGGGTGTTTTCTGAGGGTCTTTGTGCAAGAAATGGGCCAGTTATAGTGATGAGTCACAGAGAGCTGACAACTGCCTCGCTGCCCCAGTTTTACAGTAAAACAGAGCTGAAATGACAAGACAAAGTCCAGTTTAATAAAGGAAGTCGTGTGGTCCTGATTAGGTTATTTTTAGATTTAAACCAAGCCTACTATGGCAGATAGGATCATCTTGCAGTGTTGCTCTTTAAGTAAAGCCAGGGGATCACAGAGAACAATTTGGTTAGAATTCAGAATTCCTAAAAGAAAGTATTCTATAATTTTATTCTCTGGTGATATCGCTAAACAAATCTCTAAATCTCTTTTATTAGTTTGGTATTTGGTGGTTGTTCTGGTGTTGTGGAAAAGTTTAGTATTTTCCAGTGGATTGGGTCGGATGGTGGCCTTTTTATACTCTGCAAACATTGAATTTATTAGGTATCCTGTTTCATTTCTCTTCTCTGTTAGCACTTGCAGTATGCCCTTTTTCGTTTTGGACACTAAGAAGAAGGGATAGGGTTTTCCTGCTTACATTTTGCTTTCTTACATTACTAACAAAAGTAATGGCATGGCCTGTCTCTTCATGGATCCGCTCAATTTCACTGTGTTCACAAAAATGTGAACCTTTTGGTACTTATGTATTGCTTTACACCAAAAAGGAACAAACAAACACAAAACACTCTGAAGATCTTTTCTACACACAATTAATGAATGAAAGTTTTATTAAATATAGTAATAAAATTAACTGTAACATAACAAAAAAACAATGTCAGCAATAGCCAGATACAGTGTCACTGCTTGACTGAGCAATTCTATGTGTTTAAGTTACTTAAAATAGTCCCTGATGTTTTAATGTTGTCTCCGTGTTGATGGATGCATATTGTACTTAATTTGTCTCGGGCTGAAGGAGCTTGTGTCACTGATAAGATATAGTGTAAATACTCAGCACAGTGTGCCCTAGCTTGAAAGGCATTCATTAATGTGACTGGAAACCAGTGATAGAGGGAAATGACAGAGAGATCAGGGAAGGCAGAAAGTGTTTCATGTAGCCGTGACATGCTGATACTCTGTCCTTTGCTGCACTCATAAGTATTTTTAGCTGTGGAATATAGAAATTAAGTAATTCTTCTTAAAACAATAGTGTGATAACTCCACATCATGCTTCAAAATGTTGTTTTGTTGGAAAAACATTTACAAAGCTGGATTGATATTAAAATAGTTCTGGTGTTTGTAAGGGTTGTCTGAAGTTTGTTGTCCTAACTAATACATTGTGTTCTAGCTTGTTTTTATGACAACTTATTTGATGTATTTTCTTCAGGCACAGTGTTTCCTATGACAAATGTCTGGTGGGTATTTGTTTAAGGTCAGAAGCACAAAGTGGCACAATATCAAGATGCCAAAAGACATGACATAATGCTGTTTGCTCTTCACTGGTCTTCAGTTGCAAAAGCATTCTGGTTGTGTGAGCCGAGGGGTGAGCAGGGGGGGACTAATGGGTGGAGAGGAATGCAGCCTTGTATAGGCTCTGCGGGGTCTGAGGGCCTCCCACCTCTTCCCTCCCACTCGTCTCTTGTGCATGTCCAGGCTGCCTCAGTCACTCACCTGCCAGCTGAAACATGGGAGGGAAACATAAGCAAGCTTTCAAAATGGAGACTCCCAGGCCAATCGGGTGACGGGACCCACGGCAGGGCAAAAAAAGAAGGGAGGAGGGTGCAGCTTCCAACTTGTCACTATTAATAAAAGCTCAGTGTCTGATTTAGGCCCTGCTCCGTAGTCCTGGAATGAGAGGCGATTTGCAATCAGAGCAGAGCGTGCTCTGAACTGTCGCTATGTGTGACTGATGAAGTCACCCAGCCAGCTAAGTTATTTTCAGTGGTTCTGCCAGCCAGGGTCAACAAAACCAACACTAATGCCATTTAATCACACTGTCAAGGTCTCACCTATTGTTGCGATTCAGTGTAGCTCACACCACCCTGGTCACTTTTGGAGCACTGTAATGATCATGTAACAGTTTGTTCCCAGTTATTCCAACAGCATCCGCAGCTCAGCATCCAAATAACCAAACGTAAATGCTTCCCAGCTTCAGCCTGCTCCATTTTTATGACAGAACATCGATTTGCATATCCACCTGTTTACTCTTGTTCTCTCCCACTTCTTCCTGTTGTTTTGACAGCGTCCCAGTCGAACAGCAGCCTAAAGAAGCAGAGAAGCCGGGGCATCTTCAGCACATTCTTCTGCTGCTTCCGCAACTACAATGTGGAACCGCCAGCCTCCAACACCAACACCAGCTCCCAGCCTCCACCTGTTGAGGAGAATGGATCGCCTCCCAAGGTGGGCTGCTGCTCCACTGAACTCAAACCTTTTTTTTTTTTACCATCTTTGTGGACCCTCTTTTGTCTCTTTATTTTGTTATCCTTCCTACCCCTCACCCTGTTTTTGTATGTGTGTATCTATATCTCTTGTGTTGTAGTGTGACCAGGTCGAGGTCATCCCTGTCCCTAGTGTATGTATTGCCTTTTTTTTCTTTTCCTTTGCATGCAGGCTGAGTGGGCTGGTGCTGGCACATCCTGTCTGTGTGGGCTCCAGTGCTCCTCAGAGAGCTTTTGCTCTGCTACCGTACTGCGGTTCATTTTCAGCCCATCGTAGCACTGGCTGTGTGCAAGGTGTATATGCACCTTTGGGTTTAAATGGTGCCTCAGTGTCTGATCTGCATGAGTGACACTTTGTGGTTTGTATGTTTTCAGAAATACTGTGAGACTAACTGTCTAACAAGTTAAGTTTCAAACTGATTATTTTTATTGCCTCAGGTGCTTCCATGCAAGAAGTAAAACCATTTATTGTGCTACTTATCCATGCAATTGAATAATATTAGTAAGAGTTACGCTTCACAGTAGCTGTTAGTCTTTTGGTTAGTGCCTAACTAATTCATCCCATCACTCAAGGAAGAAATTACATGTGATGTGGTTGTATGGTGTTCTGCCCAGCGTACTGGCCAAATCACCCATCAGTCACTGTATGAAGGTCAACTCTTAAGATCCATGAAAAGTGCATGGATTTTTTTTAATACAGCACTGTTGCTGCACTGAGGCATTGTTCCCACATGACTTCATCCTAAGATTATTGGTATTTTCAAACTGACAATTTTTTAAGTTTGAGTGATTTCAATGGAACTAAGCCTGCTCTACAGCAGCTAATCTTTGCATGGCCTTTTTATCTGTGAGAATGAGTGAAAACTTGTATTTTATCCCCACATATTTGACAGAAATCTAAATGGGATTTAAGACAGCGTTACTCTCTCTGAGTAGGTTGCTGTATCAGGGGAATGCCCAGTGCTGAAAAAACCCATAAGGTGTCATTTGAAGTGATGGGTCCATTAAACGCATCAGTTCAGAGATGGCTTTATTTCCGCTGCATTGTTACCCATGGAGATGCTCCTCCTAACACAGTGTTGGCTTTTCTGCTCAGCCTTACACATTAAGCTATGCAAAGTATGTGTTCTCTCTCTCTCTCTCTCTCTCTCTCTCTCTCTCTCTCTCTCTCTCTCTCTCTCTCTCTCTCTCTCTCTCTCCATATATCTGACATTATCTGCCTTGTCTCTCCCCCCCACCCAGCCACCAGCCAAATACCTCCTTCCAGAGGTGATAATATCTGACTATGGCAAAAAATGTGTGGTGATTGACTTGGATGAAACGCTCGTCCACAGCTCATTCAAGGTAAGAAGAGGCTTAAGCTCAAATTGAGGTTTGATATTGCGCACAGTTCAGTTCAGTTCTTCGTAGTAGTAGTAGTAGTAGTAATCTACAGTGGCAGCTTTTGTTACAATCCAGATATGTGTTTAGACTTCATCCTGCTCCTCTCCCTGTTTATCCTTCTTCCTTTTTCTTAACTTGTCCTCTCTCTGTCCAGTTCCTATATTAGGACGACCACGTCAGTGTCTGTTGAGTTAGATTACTAGAGAGTTTACAGTAGGAAGGACAATGAGGAGGGATTTGTTCTAGCAAAAAAGAGACAGATTATGATCCTCTTCCTGCCAGAGATTTGACAATCTGTGAATTGCAAAGTTTTAGTGTTACCAGCAGGACCTCTGCTGATAAATTGTGGTACTACACCAACAGGTCAAATGACACTGATATGCTGTTGTTTTTCCTTCTCACAGCCCATAAGCAATGCTGATTTTATTGTTCCAGTGGAGATCGATGGTACAGTTCATCAGGTATTGTACTACACACACAATAAAATGACCTTTTTAGTGAAGTATATACCGTTTTTTTAGGGAAGAACCTGAAGAGAATGGCTGTGATCCAGTTCAAGTAATCCAGGATAGGCTGTGTGTATCCTGGTTGGCCTATTCATGATTACTTGCACTGGATGGCAGCTGCTGGGCGAAGAGAGGAGGGCATCTAAACCGTGAGTGAGAATGACATGGGTCCTTGTACATAACATCATATTGTGATAAATAAAACTGTGAACGTTATAGTAAATTCCGCTCTTTTCGCATTTCACACATTGAGTCATGCATTTGTTTGGCACTCGTGTTACACTGTGTATTTTTAAAACTCTTTGCTCGATTTTGCAGGTGTATGTGTTGAAACGACCCCACGTGGACGAGTTTCTGCAAAAGATGGGAGAGCTATTTGAATGTGTGCTCTTTACAGCCAGTCTTGCCAAGGTGTGTTCAGACCCAGCCATGACATCTGTTTTGGTTACGAGCCAGCGATGGCCATAGAACAACATTTTGTATTTCCTTGTTCTGCTCTGTATTTTTTCATCTGCTCTTGCTGTCTGAATGTTCATACTTCCTCTGCTTCGCTCTCCATCTGTGTCTTTTGCATCTTAGCCAATAATGCATGGGTAAGTTTAATGAATGAAGCTGAGAAATAACCACTTTTTAGGGCCTGCTGTTTCTGTAGTAACAAATGTTGTGTATGCTCAGTTAAAAGCTAGGTGTCAGTGGTGCTTGTTGTGTTGTAGAGTAGTATTTCCTCAGGCATCTTCCCTGTCAAGTAAACACAACTGTGAAGGATGACCAGCTTCGCCTCCTTGTGCATTTGCAAGTTGTTCTGTTAGCTTTGTAGTTGAGACATGTGACCATAAAGATTTGCATCACACTGTCTTCACAACATGCAGTTTGTACAGCAGTGTAATTCAGGATATGTCAAATTCTGTTTATTTATATAGCAGTGTAACATTTGTCTGTGTTTGGTTTGGACAGTATGCAGACCCTGTGGCAGACCTGCTGGACCAATGGGGCGTGTTTCGAGCGCGACTCTTTAGAGAATCCTGCGTTTTTCACAGAGGGAACTATGTCAAAGACCTCAGCCGGCTGGGACGCGAGCTCAGCAACGTCATCATTGTTGACAATTCCCCGGCATCTTACATTTTTCACCCAGAAAATGCTGTGAGTCCCTAAACCACTAATATATTTGTCACAGTCAGAAGCTAATTCTGTTATATAATTTGCCTGTTACATAATTTGCCTTGCCTTTATCTTGGTAATAAAATTGAGTTGGTATTAAATAAAAGCTAACTGCAGGTGGTTTTCCCGTCTCCCAAGGTCCCAGTCCAATCCTGGTTTGACGATATGAATGACACAGAGCTCCTGGACCTGCTGCCTTTCTTTGAGGGACTCAGCAAAGAAGAAGAGGTTTACGGAGTCCTGCAGAATTTGAGAGGCAGGTAGCAGGACACACCGCAGCGCCGCCTGCGCTCTCCATCCTCCTCTCTGTCGATCTCAGCCCCCTTTCTACAACCACATCTCTCAGACTCAGGCAGATCCTCCCACACGCGCCCCTCTTGTCTCTGCCCCAAGGGGACGCCTTGGAGTCTCACTGTGGAAACCTTCACGTAACCCCGTCTCTGCTCCCATCTCCTGGTGACTGGCTGCCTTCCGAGTGCCATCAGAAAAAAGAAAAAAAAACACTAAATATCCCAGGAGCACTGTGTTTCACAAAAACCACACCAGAAAGTGTACAGAGTGTCCGAAGTTGATAATATCGGGGACAAAATGCTAAGAGGAATGAACTCTGGTCTTTATTTTCAAACCAACAAAGTTTTACTATTCGGTGAAGTGCTTGTTTTAAAACCAAAAAAAAAAAAAAAAAACTTTTTTTTTTTAAAACTTCTTTTGTGGTACCACACAAGAGTCTGAAAAGATTTTGTCCTCGTATTGTTGCTATGCAGGCAGTTTCTGGTAGTAGAAAGGACTGTGATTCTCTTTTCTTACTGAATGAAGTGCCTTGTGTGAATGTTGTTTATATGGGGAGATATTTTGTAAATGGCATATTTCCAGAGTACTTCAGTCTTTTCACTCACAATATGCTTTAAAGTGGACACAGAAGTATCTTGATATAAAAGTTTTACTTTAGTTTTCTCGATCATCAAACGCTGGGTAAATGTCTCCATAGTATTATTTTTTTCCCAGTATGCTTGTGCCATTATATAGATTGTGACTTTGTTTCTTTCTGCTTTCATAGTATGTAGAATTAGTTATTTGGTTTTAGGCAAAGGACTACGTTTGCAATTGTGAACCTTACGCCCCACCTGCAAGTACAGTATTTCTTTGCGTTTGATAGTTTGATCTGAAAGCTCAGATAAAATTGTGCCATTTATTTTCTGTCTCTCACATTAACCCCCCCCAACCTAATTTTGTTATTTGCCAAATAAGGAAATTATTTTTTAACAGGCTTCATATCTTTAACGGGTTCAGCTGTAACTGTTAAAACATTAGTAGTAAGTATAGCATTATAGGTTTTAGTCTTCTGACAAGTAGTTGTCAAATACATTTGTATGTTTTTAATGTTATAAGCTCCTTGTTTGTTATGTCGTGCTTATCATAAGGCTAGTTTTTAGCCCTTTGTTTTCTTTTCTTATGACACACGTGTGGTGCAGCTTCACCCTTAGGGGATGATCTTTCTCCAGAATTGTACACAGTTGCAAAGGTTTCCCTTTTGTTGTTTCATGGTCTGGGATCTTACCGTATGTGGGTCGAGTGCCATGTTTTTATTTTTCTCATGAGGTTAGTGTCTTTAGGGAATATAGTTTAGTGTCGGATCGAGTCTGGACAGCGTTAAAATCACACCATTCTCTCCTCATTTATATCTGGCGATGGCGCCGGTCTCAGCAGGCGTAAAACCAGTGGAGACGATGTATGGTGTTTACCTTCCCAGACTCTTTTTAACTGCTCTTCACCTCAGTGCCTGCGTTTTGAAAGGAGCCACGCAAACCGAATGCTGCAACATTAGCTACCATGGCAATAACCTTTTTGGGGGGGGGGAGTTTCCATCCCAAGTGTTTGGTTTTGGTGTCTAGAGCACTTGACACGGCTAGCCAGTAGAGGTTTGATTGACGGTAAAGGCTGGCCCGTTTTATTACAATGACTTTTAGTGTTCATGATAGAACCTTCAAACATGCATTTTTCACATTATTTGATCCAGAAACTGGACATACACATATAATTTAGTCCTTAAGCATAACATTTAAATTATTAGAATGTCAAAATTAAAATACTGAAACAACTTGAATGTTGCTTGGTCTATTTCACCAACAGCAGTCGAACAACATTAACATTGCCATTGTCATCAGCTTTTGTTGTGGAAGAAAGTTTAAAAAAATCACGGCTTCCAAACCTACAGATGGGTGCTCAGTCCTGGCTCATCCAGACTGCCTCCATATGTTAGGGGCCAGATCCACATGGAACACTACTGGGGCACTGAAAATGGACTGTGAAGAACCTCATCATGGCATTAATGCCTTACTGCCTGTGGAGGCACAAAGCAATGTTTGTTCATTAATTCCGAGGTTAAATCTACACGTTTTAGCATTGTCTCACTAGTATCTTCTTATGGAGTGTGAAGACACCTCGGCCATATATGTGGACCATATATGGTCAGGTCAGTTAACAATAAAATAATAAAATGAAGCGATGAAGCACGAAGAAGCTCTGGTGCCATCAAGGGATTGTACGCTCCAACAAACCTCATTTGCTTTATTGCTTGGTTTATGGGTCATGATGTTGTTCTAAAAAGACCTACACTACTTCATAATTTCCAACTTTCAGTTTTTTTCAAGTTGAAAGGCTGTTGCTCATTCAGGCGTGTTGAAATGTTTTCTTTCTTTTACATAAGCATTTGTGTTGGCGGTGGGCTCATGATGATGGTTTCAGTGCAATGTCATTTTTATAAGAAGCGTTCGGTCGACTCTTCTCAACCTCTCAATGATTACCTTTCTCTGAAAACGTTGTTTGTATCGATGTGATATTTTTCTACCTACCTTTTTGTCAGTATTTGGTTTGAAAAGTTGCATATTACCTATTGTATCTAGCTTTTTTTTTTTTTCTTTCCTCCCCTTCCTTTCAGATCTGTAACGTCCCTATCTCTTGCCTTTGGTAAGAAGTCTCAGTCAGGTTTCGTCTTTCCTATCAGGGGACGTGTGTGTGTGTGTGTGTGTGTGTGTGTGTGTGTGTGTGTGTGTGTGTGTGTGTGTGTGTGTGTGTGTGCGCGCGCACAGGCATCTTGTCTGTGCTTCCTTACAGTGTTTCTTTATATATCACCTTCATAATCACGCATTCATCATTTTATATTGATTTAACACCAAAGTTCTACAACACTTGAGTTCAAGTCACTGTGGGGTGTTTTTTTGGTCCGGTTATCCACCTTTTTTTTTTTTTTTTTTTTTTTTTTTTTAAAAAAAAAAAAAACACTTGTCGGTTCTTGTTGGCTTTGAATGTTGGCAGCGTGTTGTCATCCTGAGCATCAGTTTTTTTCTTTCTTTCCATAATAAAAGGCTTCATTGAAACAGTTTTGTCATGTCTATATTTCTTTATTCAGATGTCTGATATGGTACATGAAAGTGTGAAATGAACCAAAGATTGTCACATTAAATTGGTGTGATTGAGGTTTCCGTTGTCTCTCTGTACCTGATATGGTCTTAACTCCAGAAGTCATGAGAGAAAGTTATGTTCTGTTAGTATATTTTACAGTGAAATTGCTCATTAATTTTGCCATTAATGTCCTTCCAGACATGTCACAATAAAGCACATTTTTATGGACGAATGATGCTTGTCTTCTGTTAGCAGACTAACGGCAACCAATTCAGTTTTTATTTAGCCTCAGTGAGCTGGTGTACAGAGGTCATGCTGCGATAGAACAAGCTTATTTGGCAGTTAGTAACACAAATTAACTGAAATAATCATTTTTGGACACTTAAACGCAGCAGGAACAAGCTGTAAACACAAAACTGACACATTTTACTTTGATATGGAGAATGTGTTGGCATACAGCTGAGTATTTACACATTCAGCAGATAAGGAGTAACATTAGCATTCATGTGGAGCCGTGTGTCTGACCTCCTGGGGAATGTGAGTCAGTATTTACTCTACTTACAGCTCTTTTTTTGTCTTCACTTAACTGCTTTTTTTTTTTTTTAGAGCTATTTTTCTGAAAAGTTGCAGGTTATACAATCAAAACAGGATAAAAAGAGCTGAAGGGAACTGCAGAGGGGAGGATAATGATCTGTGGGATATTCACTAAGAGCAACCCTTTCACAATCAAGAAGTAATGTAATCAGTCGTTTATATAAAATATTGATTATAGCTGTTTTACCTACATAAGACAGTAGTCAAAGGCTTCCATGCCATTCAACAGTAAACTAGGCTATGAGCGGTGCATTTATGTGCATTACCTCCTTTTGATTGTTGAAGTGACGCTCTGTGTACCAAAGGTGTGTCCATCCAAAGTTCACTAGATAATGGTTTTATTCTCTGGAGAGGCTGAAGTGACTCATCCACAAACAGGTCTCCTTCTTTTCTTGTTTGCATAAAATAAAGTGGTTGCACTTTCTACTGAAGGTGATTACTGTCATATAACTGGTGAAAAGACTGATTATTAAGTACTATACGTTGTATCGTTCCACTTGGTACCACTTGAAACAAAGTCAAACAATTATTAATTAGGTTAATCTTTAAAGACTTCCATGACTACGGATGCAAAGTTTATCCTGATGTGAACCCTTCAGAGGAGGGAAACACTGTTTGGTTCAAAGTGCTGAAAATAAAAAAAGGTCGAGACAAGTGTTCATGTTTAAAACTTTTATCTTCATCTTGATTTTACAAAGAGATAAAGAAGCAGTTGTGATGATGTCACATGAAAAATAATCATACTTGACTAAAATTACTGATGAAGACAAAGCGCATTGTTTTCATGTTGGCTTATATTTCTCCAGAATTCAGAAAATGGTAATATGAATAAAAAGATGTAAATAGACAAAACATTAACTGACCAGAAATGAGGGACACAAGCTGTCTTAAAAAATCCAATGCCATTGCAAGTTGAACATGGTATAACACTAGTGCAACTCATACAAACCAATTAAAACAGTTTGTAGAATAGTCCCTGTAATGTGTCTCATATGGAGCATTATAAAGTCTAACAAACCTAGTGTGTATGTACAGTATTTGCATGCATACACCCAGAACAACTCATTTCCAGTTGCAGATGGAGGTCTTTAGTTTGAACCCACACTACTGTTCCTTGAGAAGAATGTTTTGCAACAGCTGCTCAAACTACTGGAATTAAGCCAATAAGTTATTAATTAAGTTAATAAACTAAAACTAAAGAGCCAAAGAAAAAAATCAAATTTAAAACCAGCTAAAACATGGCTGTGTAGTGGAGGTCCTTTTGTCCTGCAGATGCACATGACAGTCGGGGACGTCTTACTCAGCATCAAGTACCATGATGTGTACAAAGAGTCCAGCTGAGGGGAGAACGTGTCCGTTCTTATTGAGCAGAGGCACATGTCTGTATCCTGTGTGGGAGCACAAAGTGTTTGCAGTCAGTGATCAGAAAAAGGAAAATACGAAGAACTCTTTGTGCAGAGTGTGAATTGAGTTCTCTGTGCTCGACCAGAGGAGGGAGAGTTCCTATCTCTGTTTGTTTATGAAGTGCAGAAAACAAAGAGCAATCAGTGGTTTTACAACATTGGGTGAGGAAGAAAGGGACCGATTAATTCTGCAAATATCCACCGCCAGTTGCTGAGCTTACCCATTTTTAAGCTGTTGAATGGAAGCGTGTACTGTCCGACAAACTCATTATCAGACGTGGAGTCGTGGTCTTCGACGAGGAAGCGCACCAGTGCCAGCTCTGGCACGTACACATCGAACTGGAAGTTTTCGTTCCACATCGGGTTAAAACCTTAAACAGAAAAGAAGAAAACTTTTCGTCAGTAGCTTCATGTGCCACAGATGTTATGCATCATTAATTTCTGATGTTCAGTGCATTCCCGGTAGTTATTTAGTAACCGTTTAACCTGCCTCGTCTACCTGTTCTTCAGAGGCTTCCCACATTGCCTAGAATGCACTTTGACAACCCCCCAGAGGGCTCGAACACATTAGTCATATGCAGCTGTGAGTTTTACAAGCTAGACAAACAGGACAAGACGGATTCACAGGCCAGGCGGAGCAGGAGGTTTTTCTCCAGTAAACAAGAAGCTTACAGTCTTTCAGCTGACTCAAAATGCTAAGTGTGTTGTGGCTGCATTTCATTCTGGTCTACTGAGGCTGCTGCAGGTAGAGACACGTACCACAGCTCTACATGATCCTGGAGTCGCACCAAACACTGATGTAAAAATATAAGTGTTGCATGGCTAAATTCAGCTAATAATCTGCTTGAATTAGAATTATATATTTTTTTAAGTATATAAAAAAATGCAAAAACACAAATTTATATGACCAATATCTGCTTTTTGTAAACTGCACTGTAAAATAAAAGTATGTAGTGTATGAAAAGAAATATACCATTGTTTGGAACAGGACTGGTCTCTTTCTCAGCTACATCAGCTGGCACTCCGAACACCTCCACCTTAACCAGCGGGTCCACGATGGAGGATTTCTTCTGGTTCACTTTGGGGAGCTGCTGGGCTGAAATAACCTGGTGACAGGTGGTGACACATCACGTCAGATAATAAAAGACGCTTCCAGTCTAGAGAACAGGATTTTGAATAAGAAACTACAGTGAACACTTAGGCGTAATGTCAGTGTGTGTGTGTGTGTGTATGTTTGAGAGAGAGTGTGAGTGAGAGTGTGAGAAATACGCACCATGATATGGAGTGTCTTGTGGTTCAGCCAGGCTCCTCGGGTCAGGGTGATGGGGTCAAACTCTGTGGCTGCGTCTCTCATGAAGGCCGGTTTCAGGATGTAGCCGCTCTTTCCGTTAACCAGGAATCTGCCCTGGTTAACGTCCATGTCTGGGCAGGCTGTCTGGAAGTTTAAGGCCACTGAAAAGGAAATTAAGAAGATGATTTAGGGACGGCGACTATTAAGCTGAGCTGTCTGTGCATGTGATTTAGAAATTCCCTCCTCGCGTCACTATTATGTACCAATCTGGCAGCCAGCATTCCACAGAGGCACTGGGTTGTAGTTGGAGGAGTTGGTCCTGGAGCCTGCTGGATAGATGCGGCTCAGCTTGTCCACATTATGACGAACGTAGGAATTAGCTGCAGGGAACAAATCGAGACCGAGGAAAAAGTGTTATCTATCATTGCAAAGGGGATGTATCCTTTTGGATATTATGTGCATTTTATTCTGACAGATGTGCGATCATAGCGTTAATCACCATGTGACTGATTTGATTAATCTTTTTAGGAAAGAAAATGTTTAATTCAGTTCTTTCTTCACACCTTTTCAGTAGATATTAATCAAAATAGCTCGAGATGAATAGCAATAAAGTATTTACAAAATATTACTGGTAATTTCTTAAGATAAATCTTGATACTAAAACACTTGAGGGAATCCAGCATGAAGTCTTGCTCACCCGACTCCTCTGCCAGCGCCATGGCCTTTCCCTCCTTGAAGGACGACATCTCGTAGAAGCTCAGGTTTTTTCTTGCGTCCTCAAAGCCGTTGAAATGGACGCTCTTGCAGTAGATCACCATGTCGGACAGCTCGGTGGCCAGTTTCAGCTTCTTTTTATTCTACACATTAAATTGAGATTAAATGTAAGTACAAAAGAAATCCCTGCTTATGCAAAAAAAAAAAAAAAAAAGTGTTAACACAGATGATTTATTGACTCTGCCTTGAAGTGACCCGCACCGTGCTTTTCTCTTTCTCCTCCTGTTCTTCCTCATCATTTGACTCTTCCTCCTCTGTCACGTCCGTGTCATCCGCTGCCGCCCCCTCAGGGGCGAAGCTGGCCTCCAGTTTGTTTAACCTCTTCCCTTTGATCAGGAACTTCCCCTTTAGCTCCTGGAGGTGTGTGTACAAACAAACAAACAGTGTAAGCCCTCTCACAGCCGCCTGTCACACACGTGTCTCAAATCTACCTATAGATGAGAGTGGATACAAACCTCAGGAGATGGGAAGTTTGGGGGCATGCCGTCCCACAGGGGCGAAGTGACGAGTGCACTGCCCAGGATGGAGCTCATGTGGTGGGCCATGACTGCCTGCTGCTCCACACTGCAGTGGTTCTCCAGGGAAAGGATAACTGGGTATTCTGACGTCTGTGGGGGGGGGCAAACAGACAGAAAACACGGAGAAGGAAAACTTACACAGAGTGCTGGCGGATGTGTTATGATGCTGAATATTACTGGGTACTAACCACACCTTAAAAGCATGCTCATTGATGGCTCTGATGGCGTCTTTGAAGAGGATCTTAGAGGTGAGTGTGTAGCCGTGGTAGATCACTGGCTCATTGTCCGATCCGTCCCAGCAGTCCAGCTCCACGCAGCGGCAGCCCTTATGCAGAGCCCTGAGAGAGTCGCAACCGGCGTTAGTGACTGAACGGTTGGCCTAAAAGAAGGCTGTCGTTAATGAACTCCAGATGGTCTAACTAACCAATAACTTGTTTAAGCATCAATGTTGTGATAAATTTGTCTCAGTGCATCAATAGTTGACAGAATACAGGACATCAAATAAACACATACTATATGTGTTGTTCCCATTGACAATCTAACATCAATCAACCAAGAAATAATTGCCTCGGGACAGGGGCTTTGCTCAAACTACAGACACCCTGCAGCCCACGGCGTCCTCCCATTAGGACAGAGAGATAACCAGAGACGAAACGCTGGATGCATATCTGCAGACTGCGATGATTTTTATCAGCACGTTACAGCTACAGCAGCTTCAAGACTTCAAGGGCAGATTCCTACAGGCTGGATGAAAGCGGTTACCTGACATAAGCCTCCGTGCTGCTGGGCCCGCTGAGCTGATCCTCCATGAGATAGGTGTTGTGCGAGGAGGAGATGAAGTAATGGTTGAGGGGCTGGCTCATGTCCTGGTACACCTCTTTGTGATCTAAATTGAGGACCGAGGCCTCCGGGTGGTGCAAGTACATGAGGAAGCCGTCTTTGGTCAGCAGCTTCTTCTCCTTGGCTGAAAGAACACATGGACGTGGCAGAACAATAGTGACCAGGGAGCCAGTCATTTATCCAGGAGGGAGTTTGTGAGTACATATGCGGTCTTCAATTAGAGGATCTGAATTCTCCTGTGCTCATTTCATACTGAAAGCCAGGATAAAATATCCTTGCTGAAGAGACCGTGTGTGAATCAGCTGAGTTTTGTTCTGCACCTTTGGCATTGAATAGACTCAGTAAATCTGACATGAAATCTCCTAAGTGGTGGTGCATGTATGGAAAACAATCATGTAACCCATTACTTATCCTTAAAAGCACTACCAACACTGAATAGACTTATCATCAATATTCAAGATAAATTACTGACCATTTTCGTCCGGCTCGTACTTCTCAATAATCTTGTGTGCGTCAGCCAGTGAGGCTTTCTCTCTCTGCTCTTTCATCAGGAAGGCCACCAGGTTTTCAGGACTCATGAACTCTGTCGTTTTGGCGTATTCCCCGTAGATCACGCCAATTTCCTCCCGATGGGTCAGCAGGTTGTAAAAATGCTCAATCTCCTCTCCAGCCAGGTATCCGGATTTTGATTTGTCACAATTCTGGATGACGGAAATATCACATGACATGTCGATCCACACTTTACATTTAACTTCAACTTAATATCAAAAGGCGATCGTGTTAGTATCAGGAGGGTAGGTCAATTAAGAGCAATTATCTGCATGTGGATCATGTATATCATATAGGCAGGCCGGCAGTAAGCAGAATAGATTACTTCAGTTTAGGCGAGAAGACTTTAAACATTATCTTGTATTTAAATCATAAATTCACATCTTTTATATTCTTTTTATATAGCTCCTGTGGATATCTACTTATGATTTTGATATTTAGGAATCGTTCAAAAGCTCTGAAGGGCATCGTCACCTTGAAGAGCACCTCTGCGTAGTCGTCCTGCACCTCAATGTTGATGAGACGCAGGAAGTTCTTGAGCTCTGGCAGACTCAACTTGTCATCTTTGTTCTTGTCTGCCTTGCTCAGGCAGCCTAAGATCCAACTGAAAAGTTTTCAATGTAAGGAATGGATATGTGCATGTTCAGATAGGTGTGTCATTCATATTATAGGGCCCTTCAGACCAGCACCTAAAAGTTTAGGGGTTCCTAAACCACAGACAGCCGTTTGCTAAATGTTTTCACAGTATAACCCGCACAGTGTAACCCTCTCCCGATAAGGATACTGCTCGGTCTTCTGCTGGCGGCTGAGGTTGTTTATGTTGGACACCATTTTCTGCAGGCTGTTGACCCACTGCTTGGCCTCCTCCTCCGAGCTGGCGATGAGGTCCAGGTTCTTTCGGCGGCCCTTGAACATGATGGAGAAGCAGCGGCCCTCCACCTGCTCCTCTGTGTACTTCCTCAAGCCCTCGGACTGACGGCCCATTCGCACCGCTGAGATTTCATCGAGGGAAACTGAAGACAGAGTTGCAAATGTTACCTTACAAAAAGGAAAAAAGAAGTCTTCTTCTGCTATAATAAGGCTTCTTATGTACTTTTGGTATCTTCAGGCATCCGAACCAGCCTGCTTGGTAAACATAAACCTGCTGTTTGCAGTTTACGGATGTCACATTTAAAGTTTCTGCGGGCAGTGTGTCAACGTTTTCAAACTGCTGCCTTTTAATGAAGTTCAAAGTCACGAATGTGCAGAATTGTTGGATGCAACCTTTAAGGGCTGCATGTTATCGCACACGGCGTCGGACATGGAGACATCAGTTATCAGACTGTGACTCTGTGAGGACAGTTTATGGATGTAATCCAACAGCCACCACTCCTCCACACACTATAAAAGAAATCACTATCTTGATAAACACACCCACAAAACCTATCACCGCTATCATGAAAGATCCAGCAGCGTATGATAATACTCAGGACTTATAGACACAATAGACTTTCACGGCTCTACGATCAGTCCTCCACTTTTATAATCCATAAAGGTGAAATCCATCTGACCTGAGAAAAGACATCCAAGACGGTTTTAGTTGTATCATCACTGGAAACACACACGTATTGGATGATTTTCTAAGTAATAGTTAAGTCAAAAGTACAGAAGAGGTATGAGACACATGTCCACCACAACACCAGACAGTTGCATGCAAGAGTTTTACTGAGGGGGTCTAACCCACATGACGGTGGGACGCTGGAACAGCACTCACAGGTCTGGCTCGTATTGAAGACTTTCTTCGATTCGTGCCACATGGTCTTGCAGTCCTCCTGGAGCCTGTAGTAGCGGGTCTTCTTCCAGGACGGGGAGCGGACCTTGAGGAGGTCTCCGCCCTGCAGGAGGAACTGGAGGTCCTGATCGCCCTCCATACCTGTGAAACCGGAGGGGCATCGAGCACAGTTCAACCGATTAAGCGCTAAACGTCTGCCAACCTGCTGAGCCGAAGCCCACTTCACACGATCCGTGTGTCAGCCGACTCAAACCTCAGCTCTCCTGCCCTCACCTGCGTTCACCTCATCAGAAAAAAAAAAAAAAAAACTACACGAAAAAGGAGTGAATGAAAACCACAAGCCAAAGCAGGCAGCCCAGTCTGAAAGCTTTACGCACTGAAACAAGTTGAGATCTCCACTGTAACAGCAAAAAGCACGCAGTCTGACCCTGGAAAACGCTTTTGATGACATAAAAAAAAAAAAAAAAGCGCAGCGCAGCAGCCTACCTAGGAGCTTTACGTTCATTTCTGTCACCTTCTGGTTCCTGGCATAGCGGAGCAGCTCCTCAGACCTGCTGAGTCTGGCTCGGCGCTGCAGGCACGTCATGGTGCCCCGGGGGTGCTGAGGCTACCGGACTGTGTCGACGAGGCGGCGGGTCCGAGCGGAGCGGAGCGCGGCGGGGCGTGGGCCGGCCCCACCCAAAGGTCACTTCTCGTTTTCTGCCAGGACGCCCTGCAGGAAGTGAGCCGACGGCCCGACACGCACGCAACCTCAGCCATCTCCCGTGCGCTCAGGCGGGAGGAGGAGGAGGAGGGTTGGGTTAAGCGTTGGGATGTGTCGGTCAGGTCACGGGACACTTCGGGGAAACGAGTTGACCAAACTTTAGATAACCGGGTAGTGAAACTCTTAAAAACCCGTTTTTTTTTTGTTTGTTTTCACGGGTGAGCTCAACGCCACTTCGGCTGCTAGCTCCTAATTAAACCTGGTAACCTGGCAACAGCTGCACAACACACGTGACACTGAAGTTGGCGCTGCCAGGAGGAAGTGCGACAGAGGCTTAAAGTGTGGGCAGGTGGATATATTGAAGCGATATAACGTCTAAAATTAAATTATATACCTATATATAACTTTAAACAATACATGTGATCATCTACTGTGGGATATAATAGCGCCGACATTATCGATGGTTGACTCGCGGCGCCATCTACCGGTGACTCCGCGGTGCTGCGGACCGCTGTGATTTAAATCAATCCGGCCAAGTTTACTCGTTTTTTTTAAAAAAAAAAAAAAAAAAAAAGAGCTCATCGCTGCCAGAACAGGTCAACAAACACACTGAAAGCTGAGAATATAACCGTGGTTGCCAGCGAGGCTTCAGTTCCTCTTCTGCGGATGGCCGGAGGCTGTGTGCTGTGAACACATGTTTGTGTTTGCGGGCGACAAGGTGAAGCTCGGCTGCATGGAGGGGGCCACACCTTTCGAGGGAGTATGAAATGCTCTTGAAAAAAGTCTGCAGGTGATCTTATTCGAACACATTGCGCTCAGTTAAGTGGAAATACGCCATCTGTCAGTGATGATAAGTTTGTTTGCAACAATTAAAAAGGTAAGAAAAAGCCACTCCACGTTGTTCACGGGCCCCTTTTGGCCGGATGGTTATTTAATGCTGGAAGATTCTTGGGACACAGTAACCTCCCAAGGCGGCGAAACGCTCTTTAATTTGCGAGATTAAACAGAAATCCGAAAGCGGTCCATGGTCCTACCTCTCTGCTTTTCGACCCCATTGGCGTCCATCCTCTCCGACCTTGTCCCTCTCTCCTTCGACGCGGCCCCGGGTCTCGTCTTTCCTCGTGTCACCCAAAGGTGCTCCTTCTTTCCATGCGCCCAACTGTGCGAGAGAAGGTGGGGGTCGGCGGGGGCGAGGCGAGCCACGGGCGTGAAGGACCGCACACCTAAAGGCGGCGACGCAGGTGGGTTTCTCCCGGCAGTCTGAATGGTGTCAGCGCTCCTGCAGCCTCCCAACACCGGTTTGACGAGCTTGCCATGCAAGCTGCGCTGCTGATGTCACAACAGGGCAGGTTACACCTTAACACCGGCCACTGCCACCAGGCCTGGGACTGGCTCACACGCTGTTTGACTTAATAGCCAGCCTTCACAGCATTGCCTCATTGTTAGCTGGCTGTTGCACCTGCAGCCAAAAGAGAGAAAAAAAAAAAAAATCCACTTTGAAGTTTTTATAAACCTGTTTCCTAAAACACTCCAGGGCCAATTCCTCACTGAGAGGAAACTCTAGAGGTGAATAAACAGGGAGGGGACGATCACCTGAGAAGCACCCACAGGCCTCAAGATACTCTAATCAGGTTTTATAAGTCATATTTATACAGTGTGGAAATTTCCTATGACTTCACGTCTACAGTCGACTTCTGCTAAAGCCAGTTATTTATTCATGTGGGCACCTGTTCCTCATTTCAACACAAGGTAAACACGATCAAGATGGCTAAATAGCAGAGTTGGCTCCCTGCCCGTCCACATAGTTTGAGTATATTGGTTACACTGAATGGAGCAGATGAAGTTTTTTTTTTTGCTTTTCTCTTTTCATGTGCAGCTTAGGCTTGGCAATATAATAGCACTGCAATCACTGGTGGGCTGGGGCTCCTGTGGCTCTCAGCACTTCCCTTTCAGGCCTGGCTTACCCTCGGCGCACCGTCAGCATCAGGATGAGTGAGCTTTAAAGCAGCATCGGGGGGAGAGCTTCCGGGCAAGTGCCGACCACTTCCAAAATCCACGAGGTTCAGGGGAGCACGCAGGAAAACAGAGTGCAGCATTGTCTTTAGGCCTGTATCGTGGCTCTGGATGCATGTGTGAGAACAGGCGAAGTGGGTTATTTCCTGAAATGCATAGGAAACTACTGCAGAAGAAACGTGCAAGAAAACATGCATTTTATCTTGGTTTCACATTTCATACACTTACACACCTTCATGTGGGCGTTTCTTTGCTCTGTGTGTGCCATTTGGTCTCAAGTGTTTTGCTCAAGTGCATCTTGAAGTACCCGATGAGGCAGGAGAGAGTGTTACATATTCAAGTTCTCTGGCCAGATTTCCTGTCCTTTCCTTTTAGCCACTCAACTGGCTCAAAGTTTCCGCTTACTTAACAAAACAGGAGACTTTCAACGATTCTAAAATGTCTGTCCAATTCAAAACACTGTAAACAGAAAGGAAGTGGAAATTTACTTATTTTGTTGGTGTCTGTGCCCGTGGAACAAGCAAGCACAGGCCACGCTGTTTCCTCACATGCCACTGATACCATCCCCAAAACATCCTCATATCTCCAGGAACTCTCTCAGTGACAGATTATGCAACTCCTGGGTAACCAAAGATACAGCCCAAAGAGGAATTTGTGAAATGTCTGCATGCAATTCAGTCGTGGAAAGTGGGAAGTACATTTACTCAAGTAGCCTACTGCTCCAAAGTATCACTGTAAAGTATTTATATTTCAGAGCAAAATATGTTCTACTTTTTTTACCCCACTACATTCACTGTATTTAATAGTTAACTACTTAATTTTCAAGATTTTTCATACAAAACATACAGTTAGTTTATAAAATTAAAGATAATTGTAATAGATTAAAACACTGCCGTTTCCTGCACTGAACGTTTCCTCAGTCCTTGGTGGTGTAAATCAGTTAAAATGAAAAAAAATAAAAAATAAAAAATCCAATTCCACTGTACACCACTGAGAAAAGACAAAAACATGTACGAAAGTCACACACTTAATAAAGGTATTACCGCCCTCTGCTGGGTTTACTGTGCACACTTTTACAGGCGTGGAGTGCAATAGTAGAGTATATGTTGTCTAAAGACTAAAGTATTTCAACTAACCGGCATGCCAGGTCCATTAATTATAACTTAATACTCTGCTCTCCCTCCCTATGTTTTCAGTTTTTGCAGTTTGGTGGCCCTGGACTGTGCAGACCATGGATGCATAAAGAGCAGACCCGTGTGCAGACCTCTGGCAGACTCTGCCACACTCAAGATGGCGACACCTCTACGCCTCCTGCTGAGCTCGTACGTCACACGGTGCGTCAGTCGCGCGTAAAGTTGTGTTGACAGGAGCGCTAGGAGTTGTCAGCGGAACCGCAGCAGCAGCAGCAGCAGCAGCATCACCGGAGCCGAATGGAGTAATCACAAAGATATAATTCCAGTCTCTTGTTATTATTCGGAAGCACCGTTTACAGCGTTCAAACGACGACACCATGGCAGACGACCAGTCCTCTCAGCCCTGGTCCATCGACAGGGACGACTACGAGCTCAATGAGGTGATAGGTGAGTAGCTTAGCTGGCTAAAGTTAGCGCCCCAGCCTCGCTCCGTCTCCACGGCGGCCAACTTCCACCAGACAGACAGAGAGACAGACAGACAGACAGACAGCGTAGCAACTGGAGGCCACCAACAACCCGCAGCTACACGCCAGCTCCGTCTAGGCCAAAGTAGTTCCCGGGCTGTGCCGGTGGGCGAGCTAAGATGGGAAGGCTCGCCGCGAAGCTAAGCGGATGGCTAACGCAGGTTAGCCTGCTGTGCGAGAAGCTTCGTCAGTTGTTGGAGAGGGTGGTGCTCTCCGGCTGAAGGTGTGACACGGATTATAGGGAGCCATTCACACTTTAACTTACTTTAGCCCAGGTAACGTGACTGATGCCTTCGAACAAAAGAGTTTGTTTGATGGGCTCTCTAACTGCAGTCTTCCATAATTCAGTTACATTTGGATTTAAGCTCCATATTGCAGTATTGTGTAATACTGTAATGACCTTAGTCACTTAATCTTAGAAAACTAGGTTCTACTCAGATTCAGCACGTTTGTCACGTTGCACACTAAAGATTTGGTTGAGTCATATTCTGACTGCTGCCCTTCAGAAGCCAAAGGCTGTGGTATTCCTACAGTGTGGTGGTTTCACTCTTAATGTTCTTCCTCAGGGAGCGGAGCCACTGCAGTTGTCCAGGCAGCCTACTGCAAGCCGAGAAAGGAGAAGGTGGCCATCAAACGCATCAACCTGGAAAAGTGTCAAACTAGCATGGATGAGCTCCTGGTAAGAAACTGTAGCAATGTGTGGGCCAGTATCTGCAGTCCAGATGTTCTCTATGAGTGTGTCTGTTTGCTGGGATTGGTGTGTATTGGTCAGATCAGTCAAGGGCAGATCAAAAGCTTGATACCACAACAACCGCTGAGTACTAGAGTTGTGTAAAATCAATAAGACACATCATGAAGACAAATTAAATGTGAATAAACAATATGTTCCTACCCAACAGTGTTTTTCCTGATGACCATTTGTGCATAATATATGTTTTCTTTACATTATTTTTGAATGGTCAAATGCAAATACAAAGATAAAATGAAATCAGCTGGAATCTGCCAATCTCAGTAAACAGTGGGTTCTACTCTAAATAGTGGAGAAATGGTAATACAAGTTATGACATGTAATCTTGACATAATAAAAGTGATTTTTTTTTTTTTTTTATCATTTTTATGCTCGACATTTCTGCTGAGTGGGTGTGCAGGATTTTGACATCTTGCACTTTCATCATTTCATTTCAGGATTTCCTGCAACATTTTATAATAGAGATATCCCACCTCACCTGAAATAAAAAGCAACTCTGCTAATGTCAGAAAAGTAGAGATAAACAGCCCAGTCTGTCATAATGAGGTTCAGTTGTGTGAGGAACAAACACATTAACAGCACCAGGCTGAAGTTAGTTTCATAATCACCGGTTGGACATGTTTTACCCAATAGAGTCATCACACTGATGCAAAATGAGTTTCTCACTCATGTCTATCATAACTACAAATATTAAAGACATGGTTAATTTTATCAAATAGTCATAGCAACATCTCTATTGGTTGTCATATTTCTATCATCTCATGGTTAATTCCTCCTTATCGGCTAACCCTGCAATTAGAAGTTAAAAATTTGACTTTTAAGTTGTGCTTTTTGTGCTGGTTATTTGTTTTTTCAGCTAACTTACATGAAAATGAAACTTAAGGTTGAACGTCAAAGGGTGATTGTGAATTATCAGCATCGCATTGTTTGCTATCTGATGTGAATATTTCATTACGTTGCCCTTTCTCCCAGGACTTCTACCTGCCCAGTCCTTACATAATATATCATGGTCCTGAATTCACCCCATGTATGTCATCTAGGTTAAAAATGTCTTGGCTTGGTGGCTCAGTGGTGATGTAACCCAGGTTACTCCACTGTCTGGAGTCAGAGGCACTGTGTGCACCTGGTTTAGGATTGGTCTATTTTAACAGGAGACGGTTGACTGTGAGTGTGATAGCAGAGATTGGCTTGTCTCATTCAAACCACATTTACAGTAATATCCTATTAGATTAAGTTCAAATCAAAAGATTAAAACCTAGTTCAGATGCAGTATGACTGAGTTTCAGTTTGTCACTGAAATGTAAATATTTAGTAAGTGCTTTGCTTTGTACTACACCATTTCTTCTCCTTGTGTGACTTTGTATCCCATATTTTCTTCTCTGTGCAGAAAGAGATCCAGGCTATGAGCCAGTGCCACCACCCGAACATTGTGTCTTATTATACCTCCTTTGTGGTGAAGGATGAACTGTGGCTCGTGATGAAGCTGCTCAGTGGTGGTAGGTGCTGTAGTGTTTCAAGAAACCTGAAGAACTTGGCTAACTCTTATCTTCACCTTGACTTTGACTTGACGTCCTTTTGTCATACCTTTCTTACTTTTTTTTCTTTTTAATCTCAAATAAGCCTGGGTCCACCTGGCAGTTCTGGGTCATTGTTTTTGAATGATGAGCTGTTTTTCTAACTCCCAGAGATGATCGGCCACATGAAGACAACTTGACATAACACTGAGATATTTTAAGGTTTTTTGGTTTAATACTACAGCAAAACACTCCTACAACAAGCCTTTGACCAATTGCAAGATGCACTTTTTAATTAGAAATTAGTCCTGAATGCAAACAGAGCAAATATTTGCTGTTTTCTAGAGCGAGAAATATTGTGGATAATCATTTGCATATTACCACTCTTAATGGACACAGTATTGAGAGGGACTTGGAGTATTAATATCTTGATATCTGGCTGGATCAAATGGTTACATTTAAATTTCACATTGACACAATTGTCAGCAAGCAAAATATTTGTACAGAAACCGAGCCTATTTTCCTATGCTCTGTAGGAAGCGGATAATTGAGGCCATCTTCTTGTCTGTTTTGGATTATGGTGATGTTATCTATAGACACACCTCTGCCTCCACTCTTAAACCCCCAGATTCAGTTCATCGCTCCGGCCTAAGATTTATTACCGGTGACAGTTATTCTACTCATTAGTGCATCTTGTATGAAACGGTTGGGTGGGCATATCTAACAGTAGGTAGATACAGGGATTGGTTTCTATTTATTTATAAAACCCTTCATGTTAACTTGCCTTTGTGTGTCACTTCCTTATTAAATTGGTCCTATCCTATAGTTATTATTTGACTCGTTCAAGTGATGGGTTAATGCTCGAAGTCCCGCGTGAAAACACTACATTTACACCTATTGGTCAATTTAAAACCATGATTACAAACTACTCCGCTCTTGACTGTAACTTTGTTCTAACTGTGTTCTGTTGTTTGTTTTCTTAATTATTTTTTGTGTGTACTTATTCTGTTTTAAGTGTAATTTATTTTGTCTTGTGAAAACTTTCCCACTGCAAGAAGCATATTCCTTACTACTATAGACAGACAGACAGCATAAAAACATTACTTTAGGAGGTCTGCTGCTGCTGTGCACTCTACTGAGTTCTGGCAGGCTGTGTTTTGTTGAGTTAGGAATGAGGACACAACTGTACATTTTGTTTACACTACCAGATAAATTCCACTCAATGTGGCTGACTTGCCAAACTGAAGTTTCCCCCCATATCCTGTAAACATGTCTTGTGACGAGCCTCTGCCTCTCTCTCAGGCTCAGTGTTGGACATCATCAAGCATATCATCTCTCGTGGCGAGCACAAGACCGGAGTGTTGGACGAGGCCAGCATTGCCACCATGCTGAGAGAAGTGTTGGAGGGGCTGGAGTACCTTCACAAAAACGGGCAGATTCATCGGTGAGTTCTAATGATGTGTGACTGTACACTGTGTTCGTGCAGTTTGAGTCCCGGTAGCCAGTATGTCCCATAATACACTCCTGACTCAGCTCACTCTGGCTCTGAGCCTTTCATGTCTGCATGTGAGCGTGCGGCTTGAACTAAACCTCGCTCCTTCAATATTTAATACAGTTAAAAATGCATAATTGAGGAGGTTTGTTTCACATAAAAGTTCCTCCCAGGAACACAGTGAACCTATATAGCCTCTCTATATCCTCTGTGCCTTTTTGTATGACAACTATAATCTTTTCAAATTTACAGGCGCATGTCTCTTACTAACAGGGGTTTTCTTAAGGTTTGTCATTATTCTGATTTCTAAAAAATCCAGTCATTTTTAAAGATGGTTTATTTTGTGATGTACATGTGTTGTATGTAAAGTTACAGTCAGAGCAGGCGCAATCGGTATTTTCACTAAACAGAGACCGCGGCTGCCAATTGCGCTCAGACGCTGGGGCTAACTCATCTAATCAGGAGGGGGAGGGAGGTGGTTGGGGCCAGGTTAATCCACTCCCGATCTTTGTGCCTAGATGTATGCAAATAGAAATCAGCGGGATTAAAATGAGGCAAATCAAAAGTGCAGCTTTAACTTGTTTGTGTGCAAGAGTAAACGTGTTTGTTCATTTGTAGAGTGTGCAGCCAAACCACTCCTCTGTTGGTGCAGTCATTGACTTGTGACATCTTGTTTTAATCCTCCTCCTCTTCATCTTCAGGGATCTAAAAGCTGGAAATATTCTTCTTGGGGACGATGGCTCAGTACAAATTGCTGGTACAGTATCTCTGTTTACTATGTATACTGAGGTCTTACACCTTTTTTCAGCTGCATGGTTAGAGTTTTATGTCCCTCTGTAAAAAGTTTCTGTCTAGATTTAAGAAATTTAAATAGCCTTTCTCTAATTGTTCACTAATTGTCGTACATTCCCAATCACAAACACTCCCCAGACTTTGGTGTGAGTGCCTTTCTAGCAGCAGGAGGTGACATGACTAGGAACAAGGTTCGGAAGACCTTTGTGGGGACGCCATGCTGGATGGCCCCTGAGGTCATGGAGCAGGTAGGAGGCTTGTTTTGTACATGGCTTCTTTCTCTCCCTCTGTTTTCTTTCTGCAATTCCTCATAACTCAGGGATAAAAGGAAGACTGGAGCGCTTTGTTGACATGGTTCTATTTTTATTCCACAGGTCCGCGGGTATGACTTCAAAGCCGACATCTGGAGTTTCGGCATAACAGCCATTGAGCTGGCCACTGGGGCTGCACCATATCACAAATATCCACCCATGAAGGTAACCGTGTGTGCGCTTACTAGTACTTTGCTGCACGTCAGTAAGGCATCTGCTGTTTCAACAGCTCAATCCAGGTTAAGACAATTTTACAGGCTGGCCGCGGGTCCTTAAAAAATCTTAAAATGTCTTAAATTCACATTTACTAATAAAATAAAGTATTGGTTTTAAATTCTGTTTAGGAATGTAATAAATGTTTGTTTATGGAAAGCTATAAGCTTGGTCTAAAATTCACTCCAAGCGCAAAAAGCCTGTGCATTTAATCCTTGTCGAAATCAAACTTTTGGCCCTGGTGACCACCGTAGCGTCTCACTGGATGGCATTGAGACATTGAAACACTCTAGTTTCTGTAGGTTTACTTTCTCCATTATTTTAACTCTTTCTCCAGTGCTTCTGTTTAGCCGCTAAACGATATTAGCTAAATAATGTGTAGGAAACATTGCTGGGTAAAAACTGATCCAACTTCACCAATATTTGACCAAAAGACAAACAGTGGAAAAAGTGTGTCAATCCTCAGTCCAATCTACGGGAGGAAGTTGACTAGATTCATTATGAAAACATAAAAACAAACTGTCTAAAAGCTAAATAAGACAGGATGGCTTTTGACTTTCAGCATTCAAATTTGCACTCCACCTTCATATAGCTTCTTTTCAGTCTCTGGCTGTAAGACAACTGCCTTTTCCTTACTTCAAATTTTGAACGGACGATATATGTATTTACTCAGAAAACACCTATACACCTATCCTTTCACATTTGATGTTCATTTTTATTGCAAAATTGGCCTTAAATTTAATTAAACGGTGGCATTAAAGTGTTACGTTTAACATGCTGATATATGTAGAGCCTCTTGCACTTTTTGGTGCATATTATGGAAATGCTGATGTCCTTAATTCTAAAGAAACCTTTGGAGTCCATGTATTTCTGTCCAGCCAGGCTTTGGCAAATATTTCCTCAGTTTTGAATAACCAATTGATTTCATATCAGTTTATTGATTGAAGCTGATCTTTGCATGTCTGTAGGTGCTGATGCTGACTTTGCAGAATGACCCTCCTTGTCTGGAGACAGGCATCACAGACAAGGAAATGGTGAAAAAGTATGGCAAGTCCTTCAGGAAGATGCTCTCCCTGTGTTTACAGAAAGATCCAGAAAAAAGGTCAGTTAGTCCCCAAACTTTGTTTTTTTTTTTAACCTAATGCCAGATGAAAGTTGTGCTTGTTTTTCTTCCCATTACATTCCCTAGTTGTGTAATGAATATAATGAAGAGCCTTGTGTCTCATTTCCTATTTAGGCCAACTGCAGCAGAGTTGCTGAAGCATAAATTCTTCACAAAAGCCAAAGTAAGTCTTACATCACTATTATAAGAATAAACCAGATTTCTTTGTGTGTTTTTAAAGAGAATCTATATACTGTAAGAAATGTTTGTCTTTCTGTTACAGAACAACGAGTATTTGCAGGAGAGGCTTCTACAGAAAGGTCCAACAATAACAGAGCGTTCCAAAAAGGTTTGATAGGCAACAAAGTGTACTAGTAATGACTAACATTGTTGTCCTAATGCGTGCTGGGATACACCCCGTTTAACTCAATAAAGGATTAACCAGAAAGACGTGATGAATTAGCCAATATGAAGTGTTCTTTTTTTTTTTTTTTTTATCCATTGTGTAGGTGCGTCGTGTGCCCGGCTCGAGCGGCCGTCTGCACAAGACTGAGGACGGCGGTTGGGAGTGGAGTGACGATGAACTGGACGAGGAGAGCGAGGAGGGCAAAGCTGCTGTGGCAGCTCTGCGGGTGAGACTCTGCATGCATCTTCAAACAGTCAATCCAGTTCACAAGGCCGTTTTCTGTATGTCTCACTGCACCCTTATGGCCAGCAGATGGTGCTGTTGGACTGTTAGACTGAACATTTCTTAGGTAAACTAGAGTTTGCTTTTGTCCAGGCCTCCTGCGTCAATGTCAAAGTAGTTTAAGTTAAGGTTACTCAGGTAAATCAATTAATAATAATTGCTAATAATTATTCTCCAATGTATGTTCATACTCGATTGATGTCTTGGTGTGGGATTTTACTGTCTGTTATCACCTTGTGTCAAATTCCTTCAATCTTACAATGCTCCATGAGTCCATACATTGGGGGGATAAAAGGAGAATTGCATGTTTTTAATCCTGACAATCTGTCATGTCCATTCTGCAGTCACCCAGGGTGAAGGACGGGTCCCAGAATATCGAGGTGAGTCCATTTGTAGTGGACATGACATGAACATCTTGATTTATCATAATGCCTTGACAGCAATCTGCATGACTGTCCTATGTGTGTCCTCTCTTTTTTTTTAAAATTTTTGTAAAACTCAAAACACGCGCTGATTTGTTTGAAAAATCGTGTCTCGTAGCTTTTCCCACCAGCAGAAGGCTCCACAGGACATTTGCAGCCACCTGGTGCAGCACGTGAGAGCCCTGCGAATGTGGGCCAGACAGGAGAGGATGCTCCACCACAGGCTCCCACTCAAACAGCGAGCCCCTCACATGCACCCACTGCTCAGGTAATGAAAATAAATAAGAGGTGTACTTTTTAGACCAGCAAGTGTTCTTAACATTCCTAGTTTAGGGCAGGGTCTATGAAAAACGTAATGATTAAGTTTATCGTATCATATATTGTTGAAAAGGCAATAGCACTACTGCTGCTGCTTTTAGTATTTTCTTTTATAGGTCCTTAATTTAAGTCTCTTAAATTCTCTGAACTACAGGATTGGTTTCCCTGTGGGGATTTTGACCACATATGGAACTACAAAGCATTTTTTGATTCTTAGTTTTTGCCAGTCTTGTATGTTTGGGTGTACAATACTGAAAACAAATTTTTATTTGAATTAAATGGGTTTGTAAAGGTGCCCTGTGGAATTTTCTTGTAAACAAACAAAAGTTATGTTTACAATAATCGTTATTCACCAAAACATCTTGAGGTCTGACAAACGTGTTGATTTTTTTCTTAAAGACGATGTTTGAAACCTGCACTGTTGACATTCATGGTTACTAGCTTGCAGTCTTCTTCATTGCTTTTGTTGGTGCATTATACTTTCTTGGTGCGTTACCACCACCAGCTGTCGAGCAGTGGAATAGCACAAAACTTGCAGCAGAATGTTAATCATGCATGTGCTTTCCTGGGCAAACAGAGATCCACTTGTGAAGACATGACTCCACAGCAATACAAAAAAAAAAACTCCACAGTGCACCTTTTTAAATTCAGCTTTCGGAAACTTCCACATTCTGCTTGGGTGGTACTACGGTATAACAGAGCATATAGAAATCCAGACGGTATGATTTTTCAATAATGTCAGGCACTCCTCTTTCTATTAAACTGTTATAGAGATGCTATATTGAGGCGATGTATTGTAGTGCACAGCACGCGCAACCAGATGTCAGTCTCTAGCCTGCCGATGGGTGTAGTGTAGTGCTGCCAGAGCACACGGGAACGATGCTCCTATTGCTTTGCCACTTTTAATTCTCCAAGTGAGGAAATTGGGTTGAAATCCGGTTGAATATCATCGACATTTTTTTGAACGGTTGAACATCGGATCATAACTACAGCGTATATCATGCAAGAGAGCCAATAAAAACAAATTAAATGGTCAAAGTTGTCATACTGACATTTAAGGTGTGTTGATTGATTCACAACGTCAACTCATGCGTTGAGTAACATGCAAGAAAACATTCCATCTTAAAAGTTTCCGGTAGCTGCCAGTAGCCTTTTTCTCCAGTGTATAGCCAGCTTACATTAACTAGTAAATGTGAAAAGGGAACAAAACACCCTTTCTTTTTTTAGAACAGCTAACAAGGTTAAAGTTTTCGATGATGTACATCCATGATATCGTTTAGCACAATGTTCTCAACATGATGAAAAGATTCATAAAGTCATTCTAATATTTGATGGTGTGGTCAATTATACTTGACTAATGTATGTAAACCTGCCACCATAGGAACAGTGTTTACTAACGAGCCCCAATATAACCACAATAGGTGTGCTCTGGTACTTAAACAAATAGCACTACACCTACAATGACTTCTATCACCAGCAGCTCAGCTTTTAGATTATTTTTTTAACGCAAATACTGTCATACTGTATACCCTTTTGAAATGTCAGGAAGGTCTGAAAAAAATAGATACCGCCCAAGCCTACTGCACATTCTGTACTTTGTCAAATAAGGGTTTATCTGTGAAGCCCTGATTCTTCTCTCCCTGTTGTGCATTCTAACCGGAAGTGTCTTACAGTAAATACTTTACTGTTGTGCTGTTGCAGGATCCGGCTGCAGCCAACGCCAGTGTTCCCATCAGCCTTGTCCTGAGACTGAGGAATCTCAAGAAAGAACTCAATGACATCCGATTTGAGTTCATGTCCGGAAGAGGTTACAACGCGTCCTCTAGCCTTTTCTCTTTTATCATGTTCTATTAGATGCCATTCTCAAGTCTGACACTTTGGTTTTTCCTCTCTGTGTCTGTCCTCAGATTCCGCAGATGGCGTTTCTCAGGAGTTGGTCTCAGCAGGTCTGGTTGATGGGAGGGACTTAGTCATTGGTAAGTACCAGATGTAGCCCTGTATGATGGGATATTATCAGAGTTGCTCAGATGACCTGATGAGGTCAGTTCACTTGAAACTTGCTTGTGATAGGTATTCACATGATTGTTTTCACCGCCTCATTTAAAATTTTCTTCTGGGTTTAATTTTCTGTGATCAAAGTACCTAAGGCAAGGTGCATGGAGTTTGTTGTGATGGGTTATTTAACTCTGCAAGTAAACTATTAATACTATGCTGAAATCATTAGACACAAGGCAAACCGATATAAAAAATCTACAATGTTTTGGAAAAAGATGTTAAGTGTAAGTGATTTGTCATAAATGTGGTACAGCGTGTTAACCCACTGGTGCAATATGATCTGAATACAGCTGGTTTATGACTTTATAGTATGCATGTGGCTCCAAAACCAGTTATTTCCTGTTTTCACCACCGATCATGATGGAAAAGTCTTAGCTGGTCATCTGACATGGTCCTCTCACTTCCTTTTATCTTCTGTCTAGTTGCTGCCAATTTGCAAAAGATTGTTGATGATCCTCACAGTAACAAAAATGTGACTTTTAAATTGGTAAGTACATAGAATATGAATTTCTTCCACTGATGTATAACATATTTCATATGAGCAATTATTGTTGTCATAGATTTAAAAATAGTCTGTACAGTTTATCATGTTGTTCCCTCTCTTCCAGGCATCTGGCGTGGAGGAGTCTGAAATTCCTGATGATATTAAACTCATTGGATTTGCGCAGCTCAGCATCAGTTAAGTGAAGCAGAGCCAGCAACAAAGGACAGAAACTAATGGTATTGCACAGCTGCATTGTAGTCAATTCCAAGAAACCACTACTGCCAAAGAGAGGAGGGGAAGGATGAGGAGGAGGAAGATAAAGAGGAAACATGAAGCTGGCAGGAGTGCGACACTACTGCAGGATGTATGAGGACCACATTGAGAAGGGGCTCAGTTCATCACAGGAATCTCACTTGAAACGTTTACAGTGCGCTTATACAGTAAATGGGAGAAGAGATGCAATCAACTACATCAACTCCTAATTTCTATTTTGTTTTTTCTTCCTCTTCATACATAAGCACAATCCAAACCATCTCCTGCCAGTACTGGAAGTGATTGCCTTTTTTTTTTTTTTTTATCAACTGTGCCACAAAACTCAAGAGTGTTGTGCCACCATTATATGGCACTTTGTGCTACAATGAAACTGAAAGGTATAAATTCAGCCTTAGTTAGTCCAACTACAGATTTACCAGGGCGTTTGGTGAAAAATTTAGTTTATCTGTGATTATTAGGTGTATTCTCTGTACCCCTATTGAAGAAATCTAAGAAAATCTCTCGCAACACTGATCTGATACAAACAAATTATAAACACACTGTAGCATAGTTTTAGTTTTGTAACTCTGTAAATTCTGATGGATTTTTACTTAGAATAAAATAAAATTACTAGATTCTTGTATAAAGTTGCCCAAGGCGTGTGGTTTGGTGGTTTTGTCAATACATAACCAAAGAGTTAAAGCTCTGGCTGCACTGCTTAAATCATTCAAATACAGATAAATTTACTGTAACTGCTCTGTCCCATAACTGCAGTTACAACACTTTGTCAGATGGCGTTTTTTCCGAGGTATTAAACGACAGGATTATTATTACAGATTGAGATCTGCCTAATATTCTTGTACTATGCAATAGGTTTTTTTTTTTTTCACCATATGTGACCGCTGGTTACTGATAATATTTCTTTTTGGTTGAACAGAACCACTTTTTGTGCTTGTACCTGACTAAGAGTTCATGAAATCTAGCAGCCAAACCGGCAGCCTTAGGAACCTGCAGTGAGAATTTACTTTCATTTTCACAAGCATTTAACAAAGTGAAAATTTAGCACACCAACAGACAGACACAGGTAAAGATCGCTGTTTTCTACATCCCCTTACTATCTCCCACCATTATTGATCTAACAGCTGGGAAGAATCCTGAATGCTGGCAATGAGTGTCGAACATGGTGCTGCTCGTGTTACAGGCTGACTGCTGATGAACTTCTGTGGATGTGTGCACGCCCAAAACCTGGCAATGTTCTACTGAATTGAAATCAAGTTTAAAGGGGGAGTTCATCCAAATAGGGGAAAAAAGTAAGATTGTGTGATTTGCCTCTAGTGCTATTTAGCCATGCGGATAGTCTCACTCGTAGAGGTTTTGAGATGTTTGTCTCTAAGGTTTCTGCCTCCACAACAATACAATGGAGATGAACGGGATTTTGTTTGTATCCCTGCTAGAGGCATGGCTGTAGGGACGGTCGTGTTGGTCACTTTGGTCCAGACTAAAATAAAACAAAAGGTATTAGATGAAATTTGATATATTCGTATGTTCAAGGTCCCTAAAGGATGGAGTTAACTTTGTCCAGGTTTATAACTAAAATAACTGCAAAACTAATGACCCTCCCGTCAGCCTCAGCTGTACTTTGTGTTCAGAGCTAGTAAGCAAATGTTAGTGATAACACGCTAAACTAAGAGAGTGAACATGGTAAACATTACACCCACTAAATATCAACATGTTGGCATTTAACTCAACACACTGCTCTGCTAAAGCATGGCTGTAGACTCTTTTCACATAATTTAAAAACAGTCAACTGCAACAATTACTTCTGCAGTGTCCCCATTAATCCAGACACGTCACGGCCAGTTTTCATTGGAACTGCTGAACTACTAAAGAAATAGTTCCTACAGAAAAATGGCTTACAGTGTGTTTAATGGAATATCCAAAGTAAAGAAGACATGTTTTTGGATGGATGGTGACCCCCTGACTTTACTTGTGGCGCCACCATGAGACTAGTGACTTTGGTGATCCCCTGACTGGTGATCAGGTTCATCAGGTTATTTTTTTTTTGTCCTTGGCAACTACTTGGTCATAAACCAAACAAATATTATTAGGGGGCAGCAGGAGTGTTGACCCAGATGTCTCAAAACCTCAGCAAATAGAAATGAAACTGTCTGCACGTCTGGATACCGCTAGCGCTAATTCTTTCATATATTTGGTGAAGTAACCCGTTAAACTTCTCCCGAGGCCAGTTATTACTTTAGTTTTTTGTCACTAGGCAAGTTGTTTTTTGACAGTACTGTTTATAAACACTCACCAACGAATCACTGTCGTCACTCCCGTCGTAGCTGTATGGTTGTTTTGTACCATGTCCAAAGGGCTGTGAAATAGCTCCTAGTTCAGGTACTGATGTAAATGGTGTATGTAAAGATGTTGTAAATGTACGTATGGTGGCAACTCTATTCACTGTCACACAAACATCATGAGGTTTGTATGTAACGATGTAGATGCATTGACCGTTTCAAGTGTACATGTCAGTTAAAAGGAACATTTTACTTGTAAATATTAAGGCAACCGATTGAGACTCGCATGTTCAGTAGACAAGAATTTGTTTTGTAGTGTTTCCCACTGTTGGCCTTTGTCATCGCTCATCATGCACAAATTATTTGTTCAATTGGCACCTTATTGATCTGTTAACATGCATATTTTTTTTTAATTACATGGGGTTTGTTATCACACACTGTGCTTTTATGTCATTATATGCATTTTTTTTCTCACTGAAACCTGTCCAAGGCTAATGGATAAAAATGTCATTTTAGTAAGACGGACGGCACAGGTTACACTTCTCTCTCTCCCCGTGTGTGTATGTGTGTGATTTTGGTGGTAAAATGATAGATCATCAAAGGCTTTAGAGCTCACCGTCACTTAGATTTTCAAAATTTCTTTCCCTTTTATTGTTTACTCAGAAAACCATCATTCTGACTCTTTATGGGGTCACTGAATGATTAGTATTAATTTAATCATATAATTGGCAACTACATTTTTCTTTTAATTTTTTTTCTTACAGATCATTACATATATTTTTAAAATATGATTAATTATAAAACATGTATATCAACAAATGCATAATTTGAAGTGGAATATTTGTGATAACATACAAAAGAGATTCCTTGACATATATAGATTATTGGAAAATGTCAACACATGCAGATGATTTTTAGTAGCTGAATAAAGTCACAAGATGGAATTCAATGTGTGAGGACAATGTTTAATTGAAATGCAACATGTTAAATCCCAGTACACTGGGACATTACATTTTTAAAGTTCAACCATTAGGAAACAAGGTTTGGTTACATTCCAGTTTAGACATTTAGTAACTGACTAAAGTCATGGTTACACATTTATTTTGCCCATCAGTTGCCCCTTGAAAAGACCGTCTACCAGAGTTTGTTTCAGACATCTGCTGTGTGACAATGGTGGATTTCGGAGAGATTCTGAAAACTATCGGAGACTTTGGTGTCTTCCAGAAGATCATATTTTTTGTGCTTTCCACCCCAAATTTACTGCAGGCCTTTTTTTTCAGTAGTTTTCTTTTTATCGAGTCAGATCCAGAGCGACACTGTAACACAGACTGGATCCTTCAGGCCGACTCTAACCTGACCACAGATGAGCAGCTGAACCTGACTCTGCCCCGGGAGGAGGATGGGACCTTCAGCAGGTGTCGGATGTTTGTCCCTGTGGACTGGGACATTGGTGCCATCAGGGAGTACGGACTCAATGAGACCACAGGGTGCCAGAATGGATGGGTGTACAGCAACATGCTGTATGAGGCCACCATAGTTACTGATGTAAGTCAAGTTTGATGTGTGATATCTTCTTTGCTGTCACCCGTGCTGACTACCCTACTAATTTTGTTGTTTTGCAGTTTGATCTCGTCTGTGACAAGTCTAACATGGCCAACGTTGTGGAGACAGTCTTCATGACTGGTTTACTCGTTGGTTCATTCATCTTCGGACCTATGGCTGAATCGTAAGAGACTTGAAAGAGTTATATAAGGTCACGTGCTTCAAACCCTTCATTTGACAAAAACCCACTTTCTAAACTTTAGGTACGGCCGCAGAAGAACCACACAGTTACCAGTTGTCCTTTTGGTAATATTTGTCACAGTGGCTGGTGTGTCTCCAAACTTCTATGTTTACGTGGTGTCACAGTTCATAACTGGAGCTGCACTCTCAGGATATAGAATTAACTCCATTGTATTAGGTATGGCTACTTTGTATCTAACCAAGATTTATTTGATTTCTTTATGGTCAATATCACAAGCATGGAATTGTTCTGTTCTTAAAAACATTTTGTTGTTGTTGTTGTTGTTGTAGCTCTGCAGTGATTTTGCTGTTTAAATTCTTTTTGTAGCTACCGAGTGGGCTGGGGTCAACAAAAGGTCCCTTGCCACCTGTGTGACCCATATGTTTACAGGTTTTGGACAGTGTGCCATAGCTGGTCTGGTGTATGTTGTTCGTGACTGGAGAAAAGCACAGTATGTCATGGCAGGAATGCAGGCCTTTGCATTCTTGTTCATATGGTATGTGTTATACTTTCTTGTTTTCATTTTTTTATTCACAGTGCTGTATTTCGACACGCACAATTTATGGTTCAACCAAGGATGTATTATACGAACTGAATACTGGACTCAAAGATGGCGCCTATTCAGTCCAATAAGAATCGCTCACCTGGTGCATACCATTCCAGGGTATGCAGCCCACTCAATATGCAGTGACATAATTCTGAATACAAATTACTTTTCTGGGCTTTAGAAAAGTTTAACATGGCTTCAAAATATACAATACAAAAGCTGGAGGGGTCCTGTCAACAGTTTTACAGACATCTCTTTTACAATGGTGGTCTATAAGGAAAAGGCTTTTTTTGGCCACAATACCAAAAGTGGCCAAAAAGTGGGAAAAAGTGGTGGCACCCTGTCCAGTTCTTATAATACATCCATGGGTCCTACCTACCTGACCAAATCCAGTTTAGCCATGTGTATCTTGGCTTCACTGCTCTAGTGGCACTTCACCTAATGAGATAAAGCAAAAGCTGTGTTAGTCTGTTGCCTCGTTTTCTGACTAAGACTCTGACAAATTAGTAACGTGAGTGACTCCAACATTAGGATTGTGATTAATCTTTTCAGGTGGATTCCTGAATCTGCAAGGTGGTTGCTTGTAAAGGGAAGAACTGAAGAAGCAAATAAGTTGATTAAAAGAGTTGCGGCAATCAATAAAAAGAAAATCCCAGAGAATCTGCTGGACGAGGTAAGATTCGGATACATAAGATCAAATGAAACTTGAAAGATCCCTCAGTAAACAACCTTTATAGTCTACAGCCATACTAGTGCCTCTGTGAGGCTGTGCTTTGAGCTAAATGCTAACATCAGCATGCTCACAGTGACATTGCTTGCACGTAGAGTTTTAGCAGGTATAATCTTTACCACGTTCACCATCTTAGTTTAGATGGTTTAGTATTAGCACTAAACACAAAGTAGAGGTAAGGTTGATGGGAATAACATCAGTATTGGACCTGCGTATGCTTAAAGGTCACTGGATCATAGTTGTTCTAGTTCATCCTCTGGGGACCATAAATGTCTGTATCAATTTTCATGGAGTTCTATAGGCCTTATGGCGAGTAGGCAGTTTTTTGCTCATGGGTGGTGTGGATAAAGGGGCACATCTGACAAAAAAAAAAAAAAAAAAGGAACCATTGTAGTCGCCAATTTTATGTCAATCTAAAGATATATTGACTGATAACAAAAGCCTGTTTTGTAAATCTTCACCCTTTTCCAGAATAAATGTAACTGCTGCCTAATTCATAGAATGGTTACTAACTATCAACTGGGAAAATTCATACCAGCAAAGTGTTGTCTGTATTATAATGATACATTTGCTCTTAGGTAACTTTGGAACGAGAAGTCCAAAGGGGAGGAATCAAAGACATTTTTACCTCAACTGTCCTGATGAAATATTTATTCATTTTATCCTTTGTCTAGTAAGTTAAGCACATTTTGAAATGTTGTTTTCAATTAAATAACATTTTTGCATCAAATTTGTGTTTTTGTGGTTTGAAGTATTTCAACAGGTCTAGCCTTCTTCTCACTTTTTTTGAATGTGGGCAAGTTTGGTCTGAACATCTTCCTGGTTCAGTTCCTGTTTGGGATCTCTGAGATACCAGCACATGTCCTCTGTATCTGGGTTCTGGAGTTGATAGGAAGAAAAAAATCCCTGATATCAGTCCTCCTAACAGGCAGTTTTGTTTGCCTCTTAACTCTGGCTTTCCCTCAAGGTGAATTTCCTGTCCTTCACATTCAGTACATGAGAACACATCCGTCTGACTGTCAATAGTTTAATATATTGTATCTAAATTGGAATTCCAGACAGCGCAGTTGTTATCACAGCACTCGTAACAACTGGAAAGTTTTTTTTTACCTGGATGGGGTCAGTATGTATGGTCTACAGTCAAGAGTTGTTTCCCACTTCTGTCAGGTACGCAAAATAAAGTATACCAAACATCTAATTATATATATATATTCTACAAATACACTGTATTTATTTAAAAGTGAACACTCTTTCAGGCAAACAGCTGTTGGCTTAATTTCCATAGCCTTTAGATTAGGGGGCTTGATGTCCCCATTGCTCAACATGTTGGCCATATACCACTGGTCCATACCCATTACAGTCTTCAGCAGCCTTGCAGGGATCGGTGGAGCTCTTGGCTTCCTGCTTCCTGAGACCACCAGCAAAGAGCTTCCTGATTCAATTGTTGAGACGGAGGGCAACAGGTAAGCAAGCTGCACGAATTACTGAGGAATTGTTTTTTTTGTTTGTTTGTTTGTTTTTTGTGGTAATATTTTCTTTTATTGGGGGTCACTTACAGGCCAAGAGCAGCGTTTGTGTAGTAGATCAATGTTACGGTGGTTGTTGAATTACCTTAACCCGAATTGGATCTAACATGATTACTTGATTGGTTGAAAATACTGAAAATATAAAAGCTATTAAAGTGATTGAGGTGAAGATCATTTGTAACTTTCAACTTTAGGATACTTCAGAGAACTTAAAAGGTTCAACATTTTGGGAAACCCTTATCCACTTTCTTGCTGAGCGTTAGATAAGAATCTCACCTCATTTTGTCAGTACATCTATTCAGTGTGTAGACCATGGTGTTTATAAAAGAGCATGATTTTTTGCTGTTTATAGGTGTTCAGATATTTAGAACTCTTTTGCTAAAAAGCTGCTATATCTGTCAGTAAAGCCTTAATTTATTACATTTCTAAATGTTAACAGTACTAGGGAAAAAAATTGTGGCAGTGGTAGTTGACGTTCTTCCTTTTGCAATCACAAGTGCCATAATGACCTATTCTGTATTCAAGGATAAATCCTCAATTCAATACAACTGTATTTATCCTTGCAAGGGCACCTAGGTCAACAAATATACAAACCATTAATTAGGAGACATAAATAAAAACACTGTTTATCATAGATATAAAACAATCAAAGGCCATAAACTTAGCTGAAGAGCAAAAGTCAGAATTATGTAATCTAAACGTTGTGCTTATTTTCATCACAGGAATATGAAAACCAAGAAGACAGGAAGTGACTCCAACATGGTTGGACACAGCAAATCCACCAAACTCTAGTCAGAATACTGTATTTCTACGGAGGTTTTGTTGTGTGTAACATGAGCTAAGTATTGTTTAGTAGAATATTTTTATGTGGACCGTCTTGTCCCTTCAGTGTTGCTGAGCAGTGTGTTTGCTCATGTGCTTTGTCCGACTCAATCGTCTTTACTGCTGTGGTTAATGTCCTGTCGCAAGAATAAAACACTGATCGAGAGCTGCGATGATGTAGCACTTATTTATCTATCATCACAATCAGTTCAGTTTTTATCTACTTCTTAATACAAAATGTGTGTGTGATGCCAAAATAAAATGTAAACCAAATAATCTGTTTGAATTATGTTGTTTTTCTTATTTCCAATGGTGGTTGTAGTGTGATGTGGAAAATGAGTGTAAGAGGAAGTCGTAGCTTTGGCTAACTTTAGTAGCTTAATAATATCATCACTGAACCCTGGAGACTGACTGGATTCCTACACCAGGTGCAGACTACACACGCCCAGCTGACATCACACCCCTGATCACTCCGCCCTGCCCTTCAATGAAATAGCACTGTTACACTACATCACCGTTTATTCGATTTCACCGATCAGCTCCGCGATTTCCTGTGGCAGTAGCCTGGGGACAAAGTGTATCTGCAATAAGTTGTTTCCCAGGCACATACACGGCTGTAGGGTTGTAACGCATCATATGCAGCAGAAGTCTATGGAACCTCATTGGCACTGAGTCGAAGGTCTTTACAGCTTATCAAGGGAATGAGCAGCTTGTCATCACCCTGTAAAGGAGTCTAGTCCATAGAGGTACCTGGAAAACTTCTCACAGGCCCACACTTGCATGTAGCGCTGCTCGGCATTTCTGTTCAACTGTTTGTTATGTTTCTGTAGCAGGACTCCACCTAAACCATAGCTACTAGCCTCTGCACTGATAATGGTAGGCTTACTCACATCATAGAATGCTAGTACAGAGTTGTATTAACTTCATAAAGGCCTCCTCCTGCACTTCACACCACGCCAATGTCACGTCTTTTTTGAGTATGTAGTCGAGGGGTTTGGTGACCACAGACATGTTTGCCAGGTACCTGCCTAGGTGCCGATCATACCCAGGATCCTTCTGAGATCAGTAAGGTTGTTTGGTGGCTCAAGCGGAGTGACGGTCTTGATCTTGGCCTCTTGGACCTTATGCAAGTCTCCTGCAGACCTAAGCACAATAAGACAATTCTAACACAGTAATACTCTGTAACCACTTCACTGAAGTTACGATGGCTCCATATTATGTAACAGCTTCACCTTTATGTAAGAGCACTTGCAGAAAAGGTTTGATGAGTCAGCATATTGTAAAAATTAAGATCAACAGAGCTTTCTGTGAGATACGTTATTGAACACATTCTGCAAATAATCATCAGTAAGGCAGCACAGTGGAATTGTATTTTTATGTAGTGGAAAAAGAAGATTAAAGTAAGTTATGACTGTTTTGGAATTTTGAAAGATTGCTAAAATGTTTGTCATTTTGATTACAAAAAACAAAAGTTGGTAAAAGTTAACTCTGAGCTTCAGGCCACAGAACCACATTGCTATGAAGGTACAAGAGTGACATATCTGGTTAAATAATCATAAAACCAGCTCTTTCTACAAAATGAATATCCATTTAAATGCTATGTCATCGTGCCTGAAATATACAGTCCAGGGCTTAAACATTAATGGGCATTGTTTAAAGGTCATCTCTTAACTGAAAGGCAGCTCCCTGAATGAACATGGCTGATTTTGGAGAGATCCTCAGGAATATCGGAGAGTTTGGATTATTTCAGAAAATCACTCTTTTTGCTCTTTGCTTCCCAAATCTTATTCTGCCTTTTCACTTTGCCAGTGTATTTTTTATCGAGTCAGATCCAGAGCGACACTGTAACACAGACTGGATCCTTCAGGCCGACTCTAACCTGACCACAGATGAGCAGCTGAACCTGACTCTGCCCCGGGAGGAGGATGGGACCTTCAGCAGGTGTCGGATGTTTGTCCCTGTGGACTGGGACATTGGTGCCATCAGGGAGTACGGACTCAATGAGACCACAAGGTGCCAGAATGGATGGGTGTACAGCAACATGCTGTATGAGGCCACCATAGTTACTGATGTAAGTGACTGGTCTGTCTCATGGTCGTTTATAATACAAATATTAATTCATATCTTTATTAACTATACGGTTTAATTTTTTCTACAGTTTGATCTAGTTTGTGATCAGGCTAATTTGTTGGAAGTGGCACAAGCAGTGTTGATGGCTGGCATTCTTGTTGGTTGTCTCTTGTTTGGACCTTTTGCTGAATCGTAAGTGTGCTTGCAATTCTACAGAAAATGCATTCTTATATAATCTTGTTCACATGCACATAAGAAAACAGAAGGTTTTATCACATATGCTGACCAGAGGGCTTTTATCTGTTCCAGGTTTGGTCGTAAACGAGCGGCTCAGATTCCAGTCATTGTGATGCTCATATTTACTGTAACAACTGGATTATGTCCCAACTTCTATTTATATTTGGCATCCCAGTTCATGGTGGGAATTGGCTATGGAGGATATCGACTAAACGGCGTCATATTGGGTAGGCCTAAAATATACTCCATAAAACATTTTATCCTGCAAGCTTATGATAAAGAAGTTAGAAAGCTACTTGCATGTTCACAGACACCGTACTTCTGTCTTCAATTATCTTCAAGTGCATGTCTCTTGTCTTCATCAAGGATCACAATGGAATAAGTGTTTTAATCAATAAATAAGTATTTTATTTTGATCAGCAATTTATTTTATCAACTCATTAGTGTTAAAATTAAAAAGTTATCTGCATTTTCTGTAACAGATTATGTTAAAGGAAAAGTTTAAAGCAATTATATTTCTTTTTACTCTCCAGTTTAATTATTTCAGTAACGTTATTATATATAATTGTCAGTTTTGGTGGTGGAACCTAACTAAGTAACGTAAGTACATTTACTGAAGTACTTTACTTAAGTATTTAAGTAATTTTGAGGTACTTGTACTTTACTTGCGAATTTCTTATTTTTTTTTTGCTACTTTATACTTTTACTTCACTATATTAAATATGCAAATATTGTACATTAGTTACTTTGCAGATTCAGATTCATAATAGAAAATATAATCAACAAATAAATGATGATGTATTATTTGAAGTTAAGATCTGATTTTATTGATTCCTTAGTGAAATTCACAAGATATGCAGCAGAAGGCCTATATATAGGAATGTGATGTACACTTTGATCCATCAATAATTATAGTTCAATAATATAATATACATTATTCTGAAATGGGCCCTTCTGTATAATGACTACTTTTACTTAAGAAAAAGATCTGAGTACTTCTTCCAGCACTGGGCGTAGATGTTGAAGTAGTGAACTCAAGGTTAATTGTCTTTGATATCCTATGCTAGCCACTGAGTGGATCGGTGTGTCCAGAAGATCATGGGGAGCATGTGTGGCTCAGCTATTTGGTGCAGTTGGACAGTCCGTCCTTGCTGTTATGATCTACTTCATCCGAGACTGGAGACTGGCTCAACCTATCACAGCAGCTCCGCTTGCAGTTGTTGCTGTTTACATATGGTGTGCATTAACTCATTCTGCACTCCATTAAAGTTTAATGGTAAATTACAGGTTACTGATACTTGTCACTTTCCTTGTTTCCATCAGGTTTATTCCAGAGTCAGCCCGATGGTTGTTGGACAGAGGAAGGACAGAAGAGGCTAAACAGCTGATTACCAAAGTGGCAGCCATCAACAAACGCACTGTTCCAGACTCTCTGCTGGAAAAAGTACTGAAACTTCACAAAAAACTTGTTGACGTTGTATTAATTAAGTCTTAAGTGGAATATGACATATACCAGTAATAGTTATTACATGGTGTATATTTATGGTGAAAAACTATAACATAATGCATAATGCTCAGGTATGCAGACTGTGTCAAGGAGATTTATTGAACTCCTTGAGGCAAGACTATTGGATTATAATAGCTTGGAAACACTATAATCAGTTGGACATTTCTAGTAAGTTATTTAGGACAAAATAATAGAATGGCTTACACAAAGTGTTTACAGTATAACAGAGTTCATCGCCTCTCTGACACAATGTGAACAAAAAGTGAATCCTTTATGCAAGGCTGCTTGATTACATGATTTGCTGAGATAAGAAAATGTTAGCATGATATTGTGTCCAACCCCTGTGCATTACAGATTGTTCAGAAAGAAACACAGAAAAAGGGAGGCATTATAATTCTTATCCAATCATCTGTGCTTAGGAAGTACTTCTTTACCATACTATTGGCATGGTAAGTTACATTTGACAATTCACATAACAACTCTACTGAGCCTATGAATGGTGCACCAAAATGTAATAATACATTTTAGAAATTATATATATAAAATGTTTTGTTTTTTTTTCCTTGGTAAGACTAATACTTGTTTTCTTTTTGAAATCCTCAGGTTCTCATTGAATGTTACCTACTACTGCCTTTCATTCAATGTGGGAAATTTTGGCTTGGACATCTTCCTGACGCAGTTTATGTTTGGTCTGACTGAACTACCTGCTCATATACTTTGCATCTGGCTGTTAGAAGCACTGGGGAGAAAAGTGTCACTGATGGCAACGCTGCTGATTGGGGGATTCCTGTGCATATTAATCCTAGCTGTTCCTCAAGGTAAAGCAGTGCAGACGCTTTGAAAATGCTTGAAACTAAACTGTTTTGTTCCGAATGTCGACCATGTCTGAAGGCAAAAGCGGTTATACAGTAGCTGCTCGGACTGTCCACTCTTGAAGGCGGTTTGAAAGGCCTGCCGTCATAGAGAAGGGTGAGACACGATTGTCGTTCAAATGGGGAAAATGGTGCACACTTCCTGAAAGTCTCTCCAGTGTGAAGTAGGTAGGGTTGTTGGATTGTCGGTTTTGCAAAGTGCTTTGAGTCTTGAGTGGACCAGAAAAGTGCTATATATAAATCCAGTCCATTTAAATATAAAGGTTAAATGCTGACAATAGCATTAACTCCAACTACATACCTTCGCTATTTTAAGGATAGCGACAGCGATGTTGGCCAGTTGCTGTACTCTCTGTCCTGTTCTACAGTAGTTCTTCATTCCTTTGACTCTGTGTTATTCTGTTAAAGGTAATGCTGTTGCTGTTACCACGTTAGCAATTGCAGGACGTTTCTTCATTAACTGGGCAGGATCCATATGCAACGTTTATATCCAAGAGCTGTTCCCAACGTCTTTTCGGTAAGATAAGTTTCTCCATCTCACTGTCAAAACATCGTGATATAGTACTTGCCTCAGATTGGTTTTTACACCAATAAACAACACCAGTAACTTATTAGTTAACTGCTGACTTGCCTGATATTTGTTTAGTTATCTTTAAGGACAAACTGTCCAGCCCAGGGTTAAATATTAGACTTGGTTACTATTTTTGATTTATTTTAGTTGAAGGAGGTGAAAAATATGATCACATGTGGATCAAGCAGCTGTCTGACTAGATTGTGTTGCTATCCTAAGGCACTGATAAAGGGAAATCTACCATTCTTGCACTATTGTATTATTTGTACTGTACTTAAACTTATTTAAAATAATAATCTCAAAGATTTTCATTTAAATGACTGTTAAGTCACTATCTATTGCCAAATGTGTTAGCATATGGCCTACTGATGAAAGCACTTACATTTGCAATATTACGAACTGGGGGTCAGTGGCGACATTCCGGGGCATAATTGTTTTCCATCACCCAGCTGTGGTTGGTCCACCAGGGAGTTAAGGCGGATCTAACGCTACAGACTGGCTCTTCAACTACCTTGTGTGTAAAGCAAGCAGTGTACTGTTTTTTCTGGTCTGCTAGTGTTGCGAGAAAACGGTGACTATGGACAATAAAACTTCAAAAGCACAGGCGACACAGTTTGGATCTCTGGGAAGTGAGTTCCAAAAACACATCTGCAATTACCATCTATTGCCATAGGTGCCGCCAAAGAGAACAAAACTGAGATTTTCAAGATCTTCAAGATTGTTATTTTTTTTAACGGTTTAGGAAGCTTTATGAGATTTAATTCAGTTCAAATGGCCATGAGAAACTAGGCAAAAAGGCAAAAAGCTGTGCAGGTCTGAGCTCTGTGTGTTTCTGTTTCAGACAGACAGCCTCTGGTTTGGGCTCCATTGCAAGCAGAGCTGGTGGCTTGCTGTCTCCATTGATCAACATGTTGGCCATGTACCACTGGTCCATACCCACTATAGTTTTCAGCAGCCTTACACTGGTCAGCGGAGGTCTCAGCTTCCTGCTTCCTGAGACCAGGAGAAAAGAGCTTCCTGATTCAACCGATGAGGCCGAGGGCAACAGGTAAGCAAACTGCAAGCTGACGGCGTCTACCCTGCATGATCAATACGTCTGTCCTTGTGACTCAAGTGTGCAGTATAACCACCTCAGGATTTATTACCGTATGTGTGAATTCGATAAGTCTGTTTGTAAATGTATTTTTTGTGGATGCTTCTGTGGTTACACAGAAAAGGCCCGCTGACTGTGAAAGCCTGCCTTCTGAAGGCAAACTTTATTTGAACTAATCCAGTAATTATTTTAAAGACACAGCATTTATTGTTTGTTTTAAATCACATTTTGAAATTGTCAAATTGAAATTGAAATTTTGTTTTTTAAAAATTTAAATTTTAGTTCAGTATGAATAACTGTGTATTAACATCTCCAAATGAGTTATTTTTGAAATGTTGACCAATATAAGCTACTTTTAATAAATCCTCAAAGTACTACACATCATCAGATATGAAAACATCAACCAGATACTCTCTTCCAGCTGGGAGCAAGAAGAAAACAAAACAAATGTAGCTTCTGTAGTTTTGTTGACAAAAGGATTCCAACACAATACATTACAGAAAATGTAACATGTAACAAAATGCTCAACATTGGGACACTATCAACTGAACTAACATACACTTCTGTGTGTTCTTTTCTCCTACAGAAATAATATCAACCTGAAGAACCAAAGTGAATCAGACAAGCCTGCACAAAGCAAATCTACCAAACTGTAGTCATAATACTTCTGTTATTTACTTTCCTGGCCCCATTAGCTGATTTTCACGGTTTTCAGAGAATACATTTAAATGTTTTAGTGACTCCCCTGAACATTCCTCTAGAGCCACCAAATGTCCTTACTTGTACACAAGAAAGTAGCTTATCAAATTCTAATTGGAAAATTGTCATGAAACCTATTGATTACTTTAATGCTTTCCATTTTGGACACTCATAAGTTTTTTTTTAGTTTTTTTTTTATGTGCCACATTCAGGCCAAATGTAATGAGCTGAGAGCTCTGGAAGTTTCATGCTAACCAGGTTTTCATTTAAATGGCACCATGGCTTAATCTCTCGCACCACCCTCACGACAAACTTAATGCTGTCTTAAACTAATACAGTAGCATTTTACATACATTATATACTATAAAATAAAAATTATAAACTGTTTTCTGAGATCCACCTTCAATGAAATATGTTTCCTGAAGTTGTCAATAAACTGTTCATAGGGGTGTCTGGATTTTTCTGTCAGGCACATTGTGGAAGAGTATAATTGTGGAAAATCATACTGTTTTTTTTTAGAGGCTCAAACAAAATACCATTCACCTCCAGTGTGTTGGGGTTATGGCAGAAGTCTCAGCGGCGGCAATACATAAAATGGAAACTGTTTGTAAGGAAGTAAATGGTAAAATATGTTTTTTTGTGTGATTTTGAAGTAATCAGCCCAGAAGCAAGACAGTCCCTGCTTGCAACTGCATTACACTAGTAAATTAGGCTGCCTGTCTTACGCAAATTCTTTTCTTTTATTCAAGTAAAGGATTTGAGTACTTTTTCCAAAATTGTTTTTCAAAATTAGCATTTTACTACTGATACTGTTTTGGTCTAATATGCAAAAATTGTACTTCTGTATTCAAGTTACATTTGAAATGCAGGACTGTGTGGTACTTCAGTAAGATTACTCTTTCCACCTCCTGTACAACATAACACAAAACATGGTAACAGCTTGATTCAAGCAGTTAAAGTACATCAGTAAATATTAAAGAGAGGACAGAAACCTGAAATATTTTAAATGCGACTGAGATAGCACCATCTCCTGGTCTGTTGACATAACTATACAAGTAAAGGCAAACTGAAAAGCATTTAGCAACCCCGGATTCTGCCTGTTACGGTAAACACATACTTGAGTTGTATATGCTTCCTATTTCATTAGTTGGTATGGGACCAAGTACGATACTGAAAAAAAAGTTTTGCCAATGTATATACTGCACAACAGAGCTGATTTTAATCTTGCAGAAAAAAACAGAGTAAACACAGACTTGTTGAGAAGGTGAATCCAAAACAGGATTGCATACTGGTTAATGGTTATATCTAATGTGAAAAACAAAGGTAAACTTTACTCTATATTACATACAAAAGAATGCTCAGAAAAAATGTGTATAATATGGGAAAAATAAAAATAATATTCAGATTAATGTAAGAACTTATTTTCTGCAGGAACACCTCACAAGACTCATGACACTGGAAACTACTAGGATGAAAAGAACTGTTTGATCCAGTTAAATTAATTAATAATTGGTTGGAGTATAAAGAGCTCAAACACTGATTTCACTGTACTTAATGGATTGTACCCTATCAGGAAATTGTAACAACATAGTACTATAGTTATTTAGATATGGCTGAATTAAAAATATTTTATTTATTTTTAAAATTGGCCTCATTCAAGTGAATCTGAAATTGAGGTCTGAACATTGGCAGAGATTTATAATCACTATCTAATGAAAACTGAAATATACCTGTAAATGCATGAAGTGGGAGCTGTTCTTTAAGCAGTGTTAACTTACATACGTCACACTACTTGCTTGCAATGATGCAATCATGAGCTCAACAACACGTTATATCGAGAACCAAACTCTAAAAAAAGGACAGGCTCAGTAGGCCTGTCAGTGGCTCAGAACAGTCTATGGTTTGTACCAACAGCCAAAAGCTAAGGCTGCAAATACTTTTATATATATACTATTATTTTGCCCATGACCCTTGACTATGGCCTTGAAAAAATTTGAATAACCCCAAACTGCCAAACGTGTACGGCAGTTATGATAAGACTTGCAAGATAAACACCCGTCTTGGACCCACTTCAAACGTTATCAAGAGTTCAGTGACAGATCATTTCATTTAATCGGTGTTCACCTGAAACGTACAACATTATTATTAGATATTCCCAACAAGCACTGTTGCATTTTGAAGAATATGTTGCTTATCGTGTGTCATTTTATTCTTACTGACTACTAATTCTTACTGTACTAATTCTAACAGACTCCAGACTGTTATCTTGACATCATGACTCCATTGCAGCACATCTATATAAGATTTGATGAGACCTATGATATAGGTGTTTCAGAGACTACACAAAGTTTGGCAATGAATACACTTTCGAAAAAACATAGTTTTTAATTAATAAACACAATAAGAAAATATATGCAGTCTTACATAGTAAGTATTCTGAAATTAAGGGAAGTGGGGCATTATATATTTTGAAACGATATAGAGTACAAGGCCTTAAAACCTCCACTGAGTGTGTGATGTACACCTTGTACAATCAAACCTAATCTAATACAACAGCCTTGTAATACATCCTACTTTTATTAACCTCATAATATTAATTGGTTGCCAATGTTATAAAATGCACCTGCTACAAAAATTATCACTTGATTGAATGGGCATTATCAGTGGTGATAAGCCCCATAGATATGGGTCAGAATGGGCCATTATCATCAATTTGCATGGTTGATCAACGTTATGAACACAAAAAGACTTTTACAGTCCACCAGTCCAACAGGAATCCAGCTCACTGCTTAACCTCGCGTCACATGACTGCCAAGTTTCTCTCTGAAAGGCCAAAAATTTGTTATATTCACAGTGGAAAATGCAATATTTTAAAATAGTTTCATCATTAAAATGCGTTTTGATGATATTTTTATCAAGAAATGTGTATTTTAGTTTCTGAATCTTCGGTTAGTGAATGTATATGATCTTTAGTTTCTTAGTTATTACGAAGATTCTGCCACGTTTTCTACTGTTTATAGTGTGGTTGCTAGGGAAGCGGCTACGTCTGAAACCACATCCATGTTTGAATCATATTGTTAATATTTATTAACCTAACACACATGATAGGCCAGGTGTTCGGAGTTCAAGCTCTCTTTTAGTTCTTTACAACTTTATCTGGCACTTTTTGTGTACAAACTAGTACAACACTTTAAAAGCCTTCCAGGGAAGATTATCCAGAGTGTGCACCATTATCCCCAAATTCAAATGTTTACACATCATACATCTATGATGGCTTTTCACCGCGCCTTGAAGTGGGGGTGTTAACCAATAAAAACACTTCTGTGTTCTGTGGTACAACTAGTTCATTTGGAGCATACCTCCAGTCTTACCTTATATACTATGGACACAAAATGCACACTAAGAAAGCACTAATTTTTAACAAACATTTTTGTATGTCAGTAACTAGAAAATTAGCTTTTTATGGAATAAGAACATACTTCTTGTATTGCTTGTAAACTGAAATTGTCAGTTTAGGGTACAGAGAAAAAATTGTTAGTTTCAAGCCATGTTTCAGTAATAAAGAGATAAAGTGATTATTCTCAGTGAGTTTGTTAACTAGAAATGACTTATTGGTCGAGGAACGGACATTCAATAAGGCACAATTAAGAGCATGTTGGGTAGGCCTGGGGTGTGGGGTGGTGTGATTAAAGATAATTGGGACAAGATTAGCACTAGAAGTATGACTCTTTACATTGACTGACCACTCCGCACTTTACACTATTGAGTCTGCTATTGTTCTTAACAGCATTATTGTCCTTAACTGACGTCACGTGTTTATGCTACAGAATGATCCTTTTTTTCTTTTCTTTTTTTAACCTGCACTACAGACTAACCACAGATAACTGTAATAACCTTCAAAGGTAAATTTCAGGCTGTAGATTTATATCACCTTTTCATAGAATCAATAAAATGTATCATAAAAGGTTTTATAATTTTGGCTTCAATTCAAAAAATTACAAGGTGTTAGTTGAGAGCTTTCAAAACACATGGTTTTGTAAAAACCTTTTAACCATTTTATAAGCCCTATCAGTACAAAATAAATTTGGATAACTTGTATGTGTGTGTTAAAATTTATACACATTTGGGATGACAATGATTTGAGAGAAACATTTCCACCCCAGATCACTAGTCTGTAAGCATCTTATACAATTGTTAGCAAGGAATCAAATATGTGAAGATAACATTTTGCACTTCAGTCCAAGTGAGAGATAAAAAAAACACATGATAAGTAAAACATTACACCACTGGATTCAGAGAATAATAAAGTTTTAGTGCACTGTAGTGAACACCAGTTGAGTGAAATAATCAGTCTTCGGTTAGCTAAAATATAATAGGTTATACATTACTGGGTGTTGTTAAAACATCTTGGTGCAGTGTTCAGTAAAGCAACACAACGTAAGATTACCCGCATCAACATGGCTGATTTTGGAGAGATCCTGAGGACCATTGGAGAATTCGGATTATTCCAGCAGCTCACTCTAATTGCACTTAGCTTTCCAAATTTTGTTCAGTCTTTTGTATTTGCAAGCTTTATTTTTATCGAGTCAGATCCAGAGCGACACTGTAACACAGACTGGATCCTTCAGGTCGACTCTAACCTGACCACAGATGAGCAGCTGAACCTGACTCTGCCCCGGGAGGAGGATGGGACCTTCAGCAGGTGTCGGATGTTTGTCCCTGTGGACTGGGACATTGGTGCCATCAGGGAGTACGGACTCAATGAGACCACAAGGTGCCAGAATGGATGGGTGTACAGCAACATGCTGTATGAGGCCACCATAGTTACTGATGTAAGTAATGAGTGTAGAAACTGGACAAATTACCTCTATGAAATTCTTCCGTCATGTTTCTTCTTTCTTTACAGTTTGATCTAGTTTGTAATAAGTCTAAATTCGTGGAAGCGACACAATCAATGTTCATGGCCGGTGTTCTTCTCGGTACTCTGATATTTGGACCCTTCTCTGAATCGTAAGTGTATTTCCTTCAGTAAAAAATTGTGTTTTTGATCTATACTGTGAGGACAAAAAAAACATATATAACCTCACAAACAGCTCCAATTAATAAATGATTCATTTTCACAATGCCATTTACACAAATGTATACCATATTTTTTGCCAAATACCAAATGTTTTAGGATTTTGTAAGACGTTAAACACCTACAAACTAACAGTGGGATGCATCATTAGCTCTTTTAAAACTGTGTGCTGACTACAACAGAAGCTGGTATTTTTCTCTACACTGCATCATTTTGTGTTTATGTCTTTCTGTTGCAGATTTGGTCGCAAACGAGCGACTCAAATTCCAGCAGTTATAATGCTCATATTAACTGTAACAACAGCGCTATGCCCCGGTGTCTACTCATATTTAACGTCCATGTTCTTAGCGGGACTTGGAGCTGGAGGATATCAAGTCAACTGTATTATACTGGGTATGTACTGTTTCCTCAGCTCTTATAATTTTTCATGAGCCTATAGACATAAAACTTAACTTAAAGACACAGCTGTTTTAATATGTTAATGTTGTCATAAAATTTGTATGTGATTGTAGCATAATTATGTATATGATATTTCTTTTGTTTGTTGAGTAAGAAAACAGTCTGAGTGAAAACTGGTAATAAATATTATACATTTCATATTTTCCTAATTGTAGCCACCGAGTGGATCGGGGTGTCCAAACGATCATGGGGAGCATGTGTGTCTCAGCTCTTTAGTGCAGTTGGACAGTGCGTCCTCACTGGTGTGATCTACGTCATCCGAGACTGGAGAGTGGTTCAACTAATCACAGCAGCTCCTATTTTGGTGGTTGTTATTTACATATGGTAAGCAGTAAGTTTTTTTAAATGTCCTTTTATTGCTTTATGTGTATATTATAGACTATTTGAGCTGTCACTTTCCTTGTTTCCATCAGGTTTATCCCAGAGTCAGCCAGATGGTTGTTAAACAGAGGAAGGACAGAAGAGGCTAAGCGGCTGATTGTCAAGGCAGCAGCCATCAACAAACGCACTGTTCCAGACTCTCTGCTGGAAAAGGTACTGAAACTTAAAGCTGCTGCATATAGTGCTTTTATAGCATCGGTTTTCTAACAGATTGTCTACGACACACATGTGTACATGTGCTCCTCGCTGGTTTTCCCTTTTCAATTGTTGATAATTGTTGATCCCGGCCCCAGAGGTTGATTGACAAGCAAGTATCATCCTGAAATAAATATACCATGAAATAAATAGACTACGTACCATACATACAATCTTTATTTATTTAATTTCTTATTATTATATTTAATCGCTTTTGTATTCAATTGTCCATTTATTAATGTCTTTATCTGTCTATTTTATGAATATAATATATAACCTATTACCATTAGTTTAAGGGTAAGTTTTTAGTTGACCAGTTCAGTAAAATATGAATTACTTGATATTGAAAAGTATACAGGAATCGTGTAGTTAACACATTTTCAGTGTTTTACTAAATTATATTTCTGCCACAGATTGCAGTGAAAGATGCTGTAAACAAAGGAGGTATAAAAGAGATTCTCACGTCACCTATACTGACCAGATATTTCTTCATTGTCATATTGGCATGGTAAGTTGCCTGTAGTTAGTAAAAGAATGGACAATATATTAAATGTTGAAATGATTAAAGCTCTTTATTTAGTCTAAACACTAGTATCATAACCTATAATAATAACTAACAGTAATTAGTCATGTTATGGTAGCAGACACTCATTGCACTTGAGCAAAGGCTGGCTTTCATAACTTTGTGTTATTTAATGTTCAAATAGCAGAGGTGCTTAATTAGGCTGTAATTAGATGAAATTGTCACATCGATAACCAGGAACATGAGGTAGGACACATATGCAGACAGAAGAAGAGGCCGGCAGGGATAGTTCAGTCAGCATGGCCGAAGGAGGGACCAAGAACCAAAATGTGACAGAAATGACCGATTACAAATCTGGATCAATGAAGCCAGTGTTGTTGTATTTGATGTGCATGTGTTATGAATGTAATTCAGGACATCTTCTGTGTGACTTATGTGTTTTGTTCCTGTTTTATAAGGTTTTCATTGAACCTTTCCCTACTCTGCCTGTACTTCAATATTGGAAACTTTGGCCGTAGCATCTTTGTGACACAGCTTTTGTTTGGTGTTACTGAAATACCAGCTCATTTACTCTGCATGTGGCTGTTGGAGGTTCTTGGGAGAAGAATATTATTCATATCAACACTTCTAACTGGAGGACTCTCTTGCATACTTATCTTAGCTGTACCTGAAGGTAAACCTATTGGTTTGGTTATCAAAATGACTACTTCATGTTTTTGTTTGTCAGGTTTAATCTTTTTTTTTTTTGTTTGTTGTTGTTGTGTTTTCAGAATGTGACGTTGCTGTTACATGTTTAGCTGTCGCAGCACGTTTTTTCCTGGTCGGGGCTGGTAGTGTGTGTTCTGTGTTTGTGCAGGAATTGTTTCCAACATCTGTTAGGTAGGTGTTTATATATCAGTTAATATTTAGCCTCTTGTCCTTTTGTGCAAATGTTCCAGACCAGAGTGAACCTGTATTTAAAAATGCAGTAAAACACATAATTGGGCAATAAGTACTGAAGTCTTTCAACTTAACTCAACTCAAGTTTATTTATAGCAAAAATGCAGCCCAAAGTGATTCACACAGCGAAAGAAAAGGAACAAATACAAATACACATAAAATGATTTAGAAATTAAAAACAAGGAGAAAAAATTTGAAAAATAATAAACATCAATTTATTGCAAGACTAGAAATAAAACAATAGAATGTTTTAATGACCTTGTTAAAATGACAATTAAATCACTCACTCAGTCTAAAATCACTCCCAGGCTGGTGACGTTGGGTTAAGGTTAATTAGGGTTTGCTAAGGCCACCAAGTGATTTTCTCTTGCTGCTTTGCATCCTATTAAAAGATTCTCAGTTTTTTTCCTCATTTAGCTTTAAAAAGTTTTTACCCATCCATACATTAATGTCGTTGAGACATGGTGATGGTCAATAATCTTTCCAAGTTGGAGCATATATAATAAAAACAGAATTGGACCAAGAATGCTTCCTTGATGAATACCATATTCAATATCATGAGACTCTGATGCATGAGCACCCAGGCTGACAGAAATCTGTCAGTTAAATATGACCGAAACCAAGCTAATACCCAGTCAGAGAGACCTACCCATTTCTCAAGTCTGTCAGTTAAAATATTGTGGTCGATTGTATTGAAAGCTGCACTGATGTTTAAGAGAAGGAAAGTAACATTATTTACATCCACAGTGATTTTCAGGTCGTTTACAACTTTCAGTAGGGCTCTGTGCTATATTTTGCTCGATAACCAGATTGGACATTTTCTAAAATGCAATTGTCGGTTAGGTGAATAAGAAGTTGATTTAAAACAATTTTCCCTAAAAGCTTCCCAAGGAAAGATAAATAAGAAATGGGTGTGTAATTGTTTAGCTCTAGATTAGATTTCTTGAGGAGAAAGTTTACCATACAAGTCTGGAAAGCTGTGGAGAAGATGCCTAAATTAAGAGAGGAGTTCACAATACTTGTTACTTTGGAGAGGCCTTGGAAGGATTTAAAGTGCTTGGTTTAGACTAATAACTAATTACTTCACTGATGGCTCCTTCTTTCAGACAAACAGCCACAGCTTTAGGCACCATATCAGGAAGAACAGGTGGAATACTGGCTCCACTGCTCAACATATTGGCCATGTACCACTGGGCCATACCCATCACAGTCTTCAGCAGCCTTTCACTGGTCAGTGGAGCTCTCGGCTTCATGCTTCCTGAGACCATGAGAAAAGAGCTTCCAGAGTCAACCGATGAGGCCGAGAACAACAGGTGACTATATGTTCCATCATTATATATGTCATTAGACATGTTTATCTCTTACATTTCACCATTTGCTCCATGTTATCTCTCATCTCTCAACTCATCTTTTTCTTTCAGAAACGGGACCTCAACAAAAACAGACAGTCATTCAAATGTAAATTCAACCAAGCTGTAGACACGTTTAAAATTCAGAATGTATTAACGTCAAACTGCACACAAGTCACCACTTAACAGAGCAAACCAAAAGCAACTGTAATAAATCTGTAGCATAAAGCGGTGTACGCACAAATATTTCTTTCCCTTTGCTTTTGTTTTCTTATGCTGCTTCATTTGTCATTAACTGAGTTGTTATAAAGCTGCCAATAATGAATTATTAGGTTGTCATTGTGATATTTTTTTTTTGTTGGGCACACTCTTTTATATAAACATAATAAAATCAAATGTTGACTATAAAATCATAAAAAAAAAAATATAATATATTTGAATAAATTTTCTGAGCTTGGGTTTGCCAAAAATCAATCACACTTTCTTTTATAGGCTGCTATTGATACCGAATTACATCCATTTTCAAAGGAATTAGCACAATATATGAACATCCTATCATAAGACTAAACACCACTGTCTTTTATTAAACTTGATTGTGTCTTACTTATCAAAATTACATATTGATTAGTTTACTTCTATATTCCTTAAAATTGATAACTATAATGAGTGGATACTACTAAATACATTTCCCTTATAATTTTAGCAACAGACATACATACATACATATATGGAGAACCACCAATGTCACGGTAATAAAGCATTTCATGGATTAATAAGTAATTGTACAATAAAAAAAGCATTTATATTTTATTTTACAAATTCATTTATTAATCTATAAATAAATAAACTCAATTACAAAGTAATTCATTATTTGATATTTTAATGGGCAATAAAAAGAGGAATTATAAAAATAATTTACAAATGAAATATGAATCCATCAATACATAGTTCAAATTTAATTGATAAATAAATATTGTAATTCAAAATTCTATTTGAAAAAGCTGTTTAAAAAGAGAAATGAATAACTGAATTCACAAACTGGAGTAAGAATTCAGATTTTAAACATTTAAAAGGGCAATTTCCTTTCCCGGTTCTATTTCCATTTCCCTGCTGCTTTTCCTTATCCTATTTTCTATACGATTTGCTTAGTCATGTAGCCTCTCCATTTAGCCTGTCTGTAACACTTTGAGCCTAGTGCTGGTTTTCACATGTATGTGAAAAGGGCCTTCCGGACCTGATTCTCCGCACATTGTCCAGGGTGCCCGGATCGGGGCCAGTTGTCGAGTCCGGACTTCTTCTCCAACACTTAATAATTATTAAAAACTAAAAAGGTAAATCAAAAAATCACTGGAGATGGACAGAGTTCAATGCAGTTTTATTCCTTCACAAGAATAACTCAGAGTCTTGTCCATGGAAGAGAATGAATTCTGTGTTTTGTGCATACCCTTTTATAATCCTAAACCAGGTGGGGTTATGGCCTAACATTTTATCAAACATAATGGTATATCAGTGCTCTGTAACACATCCCAAAAACTATGGAAAGTACCAAATACTTACATAGAGAGATTCTAAAGGTGGCTGGATGTTGTAGGTGTACAGAAAGCTCCCCAATACAATTATAAACGTATGATATTGCTTACTATGTGTTTAATTCAAACTGAATACATGTGGGTTTTCAGTCAAATCAAACCACTTTTCTTCCCCTCCTGATTATTACAAGCTTTCACACAATAATAACTGATTACATATGATGTTAATTCTTTGATTAATAAATGCACATGAACTTGATACATTTTATACTACAGTTTGAGCAATACACTTTTGCTTTCTTGCCCAGAGTTGGATGAGAAAATAGAAACCACTCTCATGTCCATATTGTGAATATAAAGCCAGCAACTGGTTAGCTTAGCTTAGCACAAAGACTTGAAATGGGGAAACAGCAAGCCTGGCTCTGTCAAAAGGTAACATCATCCTTTAATGCGTACTAAATAACATGGTTATCTTGTTTGTTTAATCTTTATGAAAACCAAAGCATGAAAAAAGTATGAAAACAAGTTGCTTCAGAATGCTTTTGCTGCCACAGAGTCTGCTTGGAAGCCGACCCTCCTTTACCACGCGGTCAGCCAAATGCACCAGGTTTCGTTTTATCTGAACCAAATAGGTTGGGTGTGAAAGCACACATATTTCTAAAACATTTCAAATGATTGCTTTTACAGCAAGGGCTGCCCTGGAGTTTAGTACGAACAAACAAAACTGCCTCCGTGCTCAAAGCTGCAATTTTATTACAGTTGAAACATTAATCAATACATTCAGGGCACTGACTTTTCATACCAGAGTATATACAGTTTATATTCTTGAACGTATACAGACATTTCTCAGTGAAATTACTCTTGACTTTTATTTTATTAACTATTTTTTCAGACAAAATCTCTTTAAAATATATAGTTATTGAGCAAATGTTAAATCATATCCATAAAAATAATTTTGCAGCAGCACAAGTTTAAAAAAATGAAATCAATGTTACAGATTGTGTTTGATACAGATTTCTAAAAAAAAAATGCAATGCTAAATGAAAACAATATTATCTTTTTTTAAGTCATTTAATGTTAAGTGGTTATCATATCCATTTAAGTGCTTTTTAAAAACATCTTAATATGATGTATTTTTTGTTTATACATTCAAACATTGTGCCATCAAGTAAACACAGTCCTGCTATAACCCAAGTAAATCATCCATCCAGCTACTACTTGCGACAGTATTTTCTGCTGTTTGCTCAGTGCTGCTGTTGTTAGACACAAAAAGACTGTCCACAAATAAGTTTACATCACTCGGCTCAGACACCGGCAGCGACTGTGGGTCTGATACAAAGATGTCATCAGCAAAAAGATCTGTCTGAGCTGAAGGGGCAGCAGTGGAAGACGTATCTGAACCAAGTAAATCATTCAGTGTGTTAGAAGTGGCGAGGGTGGATGGTAGCATTGTAAACACATCTGCACTGTTTGAGATGTCACTAACTCCAAAGATGTCATCGGGAAAGGCCGACGGTTGCTTTGTGGAGGCATCAGCATCTCCTTCATCAGACACATTAACAGTAGGTGACTGAGTGAACAGAACGTTGTTTGAGCTGAATATGTCAAAGTCAGTATCCTGCTCTCTGGTCTGGCTGTTTGTACTGAAAGGACTTGAGGTTTGAGCCACTTCTTGGTTTACAGGCGCTGAATCTGGGACAAAAAGCTGATCTGTCACGCCAAGGATCACTTCATTCTCAGAAGATATTGGTTGAGTGTTAAGCAGGCTAAAAGTATCAGCAGGAGCAGTTTCAAACAAAGCTGTGACACTCAAAGAAGATGAAAATGCATCACCAGGGGTGTTCACAAAAATCTTCCCAGAGTCGGGCAGATCATAAAGACTAGAAGAATCTTGAGGAAATTCATGGTTGAGATCAAGAAGCGCTCCTCCTCCTATGTCCGGCGCATCAAGCAGTTCATTTGGCTTTTGAGCGGATTCATTAGTATTTATCTGAATGTCCAACGGGTCAACAGGGGCTGAGCTGACACTGTCCCCAAAAATATGATCATTAAATGGGGCACTTAAACCTTCATCACCACTTTTCTCTGCTATCAACTGATTGATTGACTCCTCAGACGCTTGGCTCACTGATTGCACATAAATGGGAAGATCTTTAGACTCAGCTTGTCCAGGATCAGTGACAGACAGGCCTGTAGACTCACTGCTTTGTATATGTGATTCTCGATCATCAGTTGGATTTGTATCGGTTTGTTTGGAAACTGTTAGGTCATCACTTGTTGAAGTGTTGAGTAGGTCGAATTGCTCTGTGGATTTGTTTACAGCCCCACTTTTGTTACTATCCAGTGTGTTGGGCTCAGCAGAAAGTGACTTTTCATTCACATGCTCTTGTTTCTGAGGTGGTACTTGAGACATATTGCCTTCCTTTTGCATCTCTGTTGCGACGGCCTCCTTTACCTCTGTCTTTTTGTCATCAGCATGTGTTTTGTCATTTATTTCATCTTGCACGGCCGATTTCAGGGTATCCTCAGCCTTATCAGAGGATGACTGAAACAGTTTTCCTAATAATCCACCACTGGGTTTGACATCTGGTTTCTTGACATCTTTCGGGTCAACTTTGTTTGTTTTGTCACTTCCACCAGGTGTGAATAGCTTTGACAAAGGACTCTTCCCTTTGGACCAGGATCCCAGTTTAGTCTTTGGCTTCTCAGACTGTTTTGCAGAACCTTTCAGAGAATTTGTCCTCGCAATAGGCTTCCTCTGACTACCACTGTTTTCTTGGTCATTGGCTGAGTCAGTCTTTTCAAACTGCTTTTCATTCCTCTCAAGACTGGCTTCCTTTCCAGTCAGATGTTCTGCAGGACTGTGCGGACTACTGCAAATTTCTGATTCACACAGGTTGATGGAGTTTCTTGGAATGACATCTGTTATCTCAGATGGCTGTTGGTGTTTCACAACTTCTTGAGTTGTATTAAAAGTGTCAGTGAAACTCTGAGTATGGAGTGATTCCTCATCCTTGTCTACAACTCCAGTGGGAATTGTTACATCAGTCTGTGGCATCTCTTGACTGCTCTCTACTTTAACATCAGGCTCTTGGTTCAACTTGTTGCTTCCCTCACTTTCGCTCTGTTCTTTGCTGAACTCAAATGACAAATGATCATAGTTATTTTTATCACTGACATCTTGTATATCTTTGGATTCATTCGCTTTGCTCGGTTCAGTTTGGTCTGAAGTGCTCAGCTGAGAGGACAGGTCATACTGAGCCACATCAACATTTGGAGCAAACCGTACAGACTTCCTAGCTTTATTTGGATAAGCATCCAGCCTGTTAGATTTTGGATTGTAGTTAGTTTTTGAGGTGGGTGCCACATTTTTCTGTTCTGTCTTTTGGTTTGTGACTGTCACAGAGATGCTGTCTTGGAAATGCCCTGCTTTAGTTGGATCACTCCTAGGTCTTGTTTCCTCTGAGGGAAACTTCTCGGAGTAATAACCTGTTGTCTTAGATGGGTCCTTGGCCCCAGAAATGAAGGAGCTCGGCAATGTCTTCACTTTATCTTTAATTTCTCCATTGTGGTTGATTTTTAATTGGTTGCTGTCACTTTTGTGATGCTCTGAAAAGCTCATACTATAAGTAACTGTTTTGCCAATGTCAGATATCTTATTTTTCATACATGTTTGCTGTGCTCGATTAACCCCAGTACTCTTCTTCTGTGGTGGCCAGCTCATTTTCAGTTTTCCCTTAACATCATCACGACTGTTATATCCCATCTCTCTCATGGACGACTTCGTAACAAACACACCAGCAGAGGACTCTCTGGAGCCATCCGACGTCTTTATGTTGCTTTTTGTCATTTTGGGAGTGGACACAGCATCTGGCTTATCTGTGCCTTCATTTTTCTGAAGCCACTGGTCCTTATGTTGCTTGCGCCCAAATCCTTCATCATAATTTCCTTTTCTTTTAAAAAGCTGTTGGTAGTGAGAAATGCAGTAGAACTCTCCATAAAGTGATGAATAGTTGTAGATGCTGCAATAAAGTAATACACTTTAATTAAATTTTTAATATGTCATCTGATTTGTTATTTGTACTACATTGATTGCTGTGAATGATTTCAGTGCATTGGAGATTTTCAATCATTTTAACGTAATTTCAAAAATTCAAAAAGTGTTTTTGCTCATTAATGTCAATATTAGAATTTTCATTCTTGTAAATTATAGTATTAATTAAGGTGAATACCTGTTGATTTGAATCATTGTATCATAAAATCTCTCACCTGAGCTTCTTCCTACAGTGTTTACAGCAGAAACAGTTGCTGTGCAGGATAAGTTTATTGGCCACCATTTTTTCCATTGGATAGACAGGAGTCAAACAGGCAGAACACATTTCCTTGGCAGGTGACTGGAACTATGATGATAAAACAAATTCAGAGTGAGGTAACTAGGATTTTATGTTAAACATTTCATTTCATTTGACATGTCATCTTTTTGTCAAACTTTTTGTTCGTAGTTCAATGACTTATTATGGTTTTTAAAAAATGTTTAATGAATTTTGTTCTTTTTTTTTGTTTGTCAAACTACAGCTACAAAGTAGGGCAGAGCTACTTACACCAGCAGTTGCCTTTTTAAAATATGAATGATATGTTATATCAAAACATCAGCAATATTGCTTCTTGAAAGAGCAACTTCGAAGGCATTGGGCATCATATCAATTCCGATTGAGTGGCAGAAATAGATTAAATTTGAGTAACCGGACAGTATAACTGAACACCTATAACGTAGGTGTTCTTCGGTGGTGAAAGTGATCTTTGGACTTAGCCAGGCCAACTGTTTCCTCTTGTTTCTAGTCGTTGTGCTAAGGAAAGCTACTTGGCTGTTTGCTTATATTCAGTACATTGGTAAAGAGTGGTATTGATCTTCTCATCTAACCCTCCGCCAGAAAGCAAATGTGTATTTCCCAAAATGTTGAATTATTCCTTTCAGGGTTCTTATTTATATTGCTAGAATAATTAAGAAAATATACAGGGCTCGACAGTAAAGGTTGCCAGGTTGCCATTGGTAAGCATTTTGGGAAGTTGTCAGCCAATTCTGGCTTTAGGTTGCCATCCCTGGGAACCACTTTTTAATAGGTGTGGGTGAAAAGATAGATTCATATAATAATTGCGATTCTTATCACCTACAATTCAGAATCGATTCACAAATGTCAATAAACCAGCTCTGAGGTGAGAAAATAACAAAGTGCTCAGTCAGTGTCACCTTAAAAACTCTGCTGGATATATAACAACAGTATCACAGCGGAGCACTCCCCCTCACTGATTAATTAATGCTGTTAACTGTTAAAATTAAAAGGCTGTGGATCATTTCTCTTAGTTGCCAGTTATGTTTTTATATTGTATTTCAGTGGACTAAAGACACCAGTGAATGGTTTGGCACACAGTTTACAGGAGTAAGACACTGAAAATAGTGCCCCCTTTTTTAATTCATTCAGTGGAGAGTCAGATTTGAATTGAGAATCCATTCTGAATCAAATCAGACCCCCAAGAACCAGAATCGAATCGTGAGATTCCCAACGATTCCCACCCCTACTTTTTAACAAAAAAAATAGTGACAGCAAACAGCAAAACATGCACTCCAAAATAAATACACTGCTTATATTTCTTGCATTAGTGATTTTCTAATATTGCTGTTAGTGTCAGAACCAGAACCAGACAACGCTACATACACGTTGGTGCGTTTACTCGCATACAAACAGGCATCTGTTTTGGAGACAAAGCAAATTAAGTTGTTTGACTGTGAGGTGAAAAGTTTGACTAACCCGTCAACATCCCAAGCAAACTGATTCAAGTGACAAAGAACCATTTGAACCTGAACGAAGTGAAAGGAAATTTCTTCCCCTGTGATGATTCAAATTCTGTGAAGTATCAGATAAAACACAAACTACAAAGAATTTTGTTTGGTTACTTTAATAAAGCTTTTATTTATGTCACATTTTCATTATTAAGTTGACGTTTAACCACATAGTATCTTAATTACTCAAAATATAAGGTGACTAAAAATGGCAACCATATTTTCATTTTTGGCAACCACAACCTGAAGCCTGGTTGCCAACCTGTAAAATGTGTGGATAATAATGAGGGACCAGAATAGAAATCACTTTTTACAATCACATCTTTTAAACTGTTATTTATTTGACAATTTACACAACAGAACATAAAGTATCAACTATATGCTTAGCTTTAATAAAAGAACTTAACACTTTATCATTGTGGTTACAGTATAAAATCAAAGACAATTTATTTTTTTAATTAAAAGTTAACATTTTCATGATTTCAAGATCAATTTTATGACTAACAAAACCTTTTCATGAAAACATAATGTAATAAATACACATGTGGAATAACTGCTTTTCTAAAATGAAAGAAGTGGAAAATGCACTTTGTGTCTAATTTAGTGCTTCTCCTTTGGTTGGCTGAATGTTACAAACACCGTCCCTTCCTCATTTGCATTGCTCGACACTTTTTCTTCAAAAGAGCGACCAGATCTTCGAATTAGTGGGGACGTCACGACTTCATATCTGGCTGGACTCCCAACTACTTCAAACAGTGCGGATGATTTACTGCCAGACTGCTTGGTGACAAACGTTGAAGTCACAGAAGAAACAAATACGTTGCCAAAGCCGTCGGTCTCTTCGTATGTTTCACTGACAGTCTTCGTACCAACTATTCCTGCAGGTTGGTCTGGAACAGTTTTCACTTCGAGCACGCTGACCTTGCGTTGTCCAGGACTGTGACCTTTCTTCGGGGCCTTGGCAGCAACGGATTCCTGTCCTAGATCACTATTTGCATCAATGCAACTTTGAGAATTACCCTCTGTTTCTGGTTTAAATGTTGACATGGGTGACTTTGGTTGTTCGGCAGGCTTTCTGGCAGCTGAGTGAATAGAGATGAATGATGGGGAAGACTGGGAAGAGGACTGTCTGACGAGTGGCTTATTGTGCACTTGTCTGGGTGCTTCCTGTTTAGAGGGACTTGAATCTGAAACTGTTTGCATATTCACGTCACATGTCTCTTTCATTTGACCCGATTTGGCCTTGCTTGACACAATACTGATTTTCCTGATGTTGTTTGCAGGTTGAAGGTTTTGCTCTGATTTCAAAGATTCATCAAAAAGTCCTGACAACCCTGCAATGTCAGCCTCACATTTCAGACTGGAGACAGAGTACAAAGCCTTTTTAATTGCCTCTTCAATGTCAAGAAGTTTTGCTAATGTTTGTTCCTTCAGATTCATTATTTCCTTGCTTGCTTTTTCCAGATCTTCAAATGCAGTCTCAACTGAAGAGATGCTTTCTAGATCATCGTCCTGTGTCTCTACTTCGACTTTCTTCTCCTCCATTTTACTTTGCTTTGCATTTCTACTTGGTGTAGCCATCCAAGCAGGGACATTCTCATATAATGTCTTCAAGGAGCTAACTTCTGCACTGCTGGTCTCTCCCTCTATCTCTTGCACCTGAGACAAGATTCCTTTAAGTTCCTCTCTTTTTCTCAAATTTTCAAAGATTTCCATGGCTGCTGTCATGTTTCCTTTCATGATCTCCTCCTTGTGGACAGAAAGCCTTTGTCGTCTTTCATCGTCTGTCTCCTTTACTTTCTTCTCTCTTAAAACAACTTTGTCCTCAAGTTTCAGTTGCTTTTCATTGAGGTCATTTGTCTGTGAATGACTTTTGCTCTTTGACGTCTGCTGTGTGTCATCAATGTTGTGTTGTTTTCTGGGAGGTTGTTGTTTATGGTCACTAACATTGTCATTTATTACTTTTACCTTCTTGGACAACAAAGGGGCTCTTTTGTCTTCTTTTCTTTCAAAGTTCTGTAGAGCAGCCTGCAAGCTCATGTTCATGTCATGTTTACCATCTTCTGCATAATTCTTCATGCACATGTGTATCTCCTCAGCTGCATTAATTTTCTGTATAACATTTCTCTCCATTTCCGCTTCAGCACTGGTTGACACCATCACTCTGCAATCTGATTTGCTCCCTGTAAGTGGTGCTGTTTTATGTTTCTTCTTAATATCCTGCGCCTTTAAGACCATTGGTAGACGTTCATTTGTTTCACTTGAGTCTTGCACTGCTTCATCAACAAAGCTTTGCTGGTATGTTTCATGTAAGGTCTCTTTACTGATTTTGCCATGTGTTGTGGTTTCTTGTAGTTTATCTATAGAGGGCGTAGGAAACTGTTTGCTTTTTCTTGGAGGAATCACTGCACTTTCTTTATTGTCTTTAATTGGGCAGGCGACTTTGGGAGCAGGAGTTGGTGTAATATTCTCTTCTTCTACAACTACTGATTTTGTCCATTGTGGCTTTGGTGGTATAGATGGCTTCTGCGGTTTCTCACTTGTCTTTTGGGGGAGTGGAGGTGGAGTTACACTCTCAGAGTTGGATGATTTAGAGTTTCCATTGGCTACAGGGTTGGGTGTTGAATTCTGTGTTGTAATGGATGGTTGTCCTTCACAGGTTACTGAAATTGAAGGAGACAATGTTGTGTCAGATGGAGGCATAGACACCACAACACACTGCTTGTGAACAGTCTTGCTCCTCCCTGAACAAGACCTCCCTGAATTCCTGTATATCATTGCAGCTTTATAGTCTCCTGTGGATACATTTATACTCGACTTCTCAAGAGATTGCAGAGCCAATTGGACATTACCTCTTACAATATTTTCTTTATCTAGGAGCTTCTGCTCTGTTGCTGCACTCTGCAGGGACCTAATAGCTGCCTTCACATCTCCTCTGATAACTTCTTCTGTCTCATCTTCTGTTGTCTGACCATTACACTCACAACTGACAAAAGCTGGCAGTGATTCTGGTGCACAATTACTGACTATAACTGCACTTTGTTGAATAGCCTCAAAGGAAACATGACTTTCCTGATCTTTCTCTGCATCACTGACCTTTGGATAAGTCTTGATTTGCTGGCATCTGGAGGAAGACGAACATGTAGATTGCATCTCTGCTGAGGAGCTTTCCTCTTGTGCTGTGACATTCAGGTTGTATATTTTGCCTGGGACAATGACTTCACGCTCCACATGCATGCTTTGCTGCTTAGCCATTTCAAGCGACTTTTTAGCTGCTTTTACATCTCCAGATATAATGACTTCTTTTTGTCCTTGGCTTCCTTCTATTTCAGGACCTTGAGCTGACAAGTCCATGTCATAGATAGTTCCAGGTGTAATGATGTCCCGCTCCACACTCATGCTCTGTTGCTTTGCACGTTCTAATGACTGCATTGTTGCCCTGATGTCCCCAGCCACAATTTCCTCTTTTTCTACCATGATAGCTTGCTTGACTGCAAGTTGTTGCTTTGCTGATGAAACATCCCCGGGGATTATTTCTTCCTTTGGAACACAGTTGTCAACACTGAAAGAGCAATCAGATGAAAAAACTTTTTTGGTGTTCTTTACATCCCCTGGCAAAACATCAGAAATGGTTCGCTCCACCAGCTCTTTTTGCTGACAGAGACTTCGCTTTGCCTCCTTCACATCCCCCTGAACTACTTCAATGTGCTCCTCAGCCAGAGGGCTGTGATCAACTTCATCTCCTGAGGCCTCAGCGTGAAGACTTTTTAGATAATGCAGATCTCCTTTCTCAATGCAACTTTTGTACAAATTCACATTTCCCTTTTCATTTTCATCCACTCTACACGATGCTGCAGTCTTCTGACTATTGGCACTAGCTAACAGATTTCCAATCGTAGACTTTACATCTCCCTTCTCTCTAACGTGACTCTCGGTTTTGGTTTCATGATTGCAGATGAGTGAATAAACTGACATCTCTGCTTGTCCCATGGCAGTCTCTTGCATTACGATTCCTTTTTTCAAATCCTTATCTTGAACAAGCAAGTCATCAATCATCTGGACAATGTTTTGTATTCTTTGATCACCCTCGAGGTTGATAGTTGTGCCTGATTGGTAAACTGGAAGTTCTACTACCGTGGTATTCACTTTGCCTATCTCCACTTCCTTAAGAAGACTAACTTGGGGCTTTAGGGTTGGTTTGAGTAAGAGTTGTAACATGATGTTCCTGATGTTACCCCCAACAACCTCTTCTTTCTGGATTTGCACACCTTCATTGCTTTCAAGCAGATATTTTGCCATGTTAACATTTCTACTCTCATTTGCTTCTATTATGATGCCGCTTGAGTGAACAACTGTCAATTGATACAGATAGGAGAGGGTGTCAGCAACACTGCTGGCAGTGATTTTGTCCAGTGGAGTTGTCTCAAAGAGCCAAGTAGTGCACTTTACATCAGCTTTTGGTATCTCCACCTCAGTACCTTGCACTGAGGTATCCTCAGACTCTTTGATCTTGTCCAGTGGCTGCGATTCAAACAGCCAAGTGCAGCGTTTCACATCTCCTTTATGGCTGTCTTCTCTGTGGACTGTTTTTACCGGACCTTGCTCCTGAGGTTCCCCTTTCAGACTGTCAATGGTTTGATTCTCAAAGAGCCAGGTGGAAGTCCTGACATCACCATGTTGGACATCAGTGACACTAACCATTCGTACAAACTTCTGGCATGACTGCTCAGATTCAAATATCTGTTTACTGAGCTGCACATTACTACTTCCTAAGTCTTCAATGACCCTGACAGAGGGCTCATCTTGGCTGGTAAGGGAGTCCAAAGGTTGTGTCTCAAACTTCCATCTGGCCGATTTGACATCTCCTTTCTTGACATCTTCTTGAGTGACAGCCCGGATGACATAAACTTCGTTCTCTGCCTGGATAGCGTCAAGGGGTTTTGTCTCAAACATCCACCTTGCTCCTCTTACATCACCACTCTTTACCTCCTCTTTTTTCACAGTTGTAACTTCATGAAACTGGCCTTCTTTGTCTCTGATGGCATACAGTGGCAGGGACTCAAACATCATGGTGCTCGACTTTACATCAACATTGCTCACAGGCTGTTCCACAGAGTCTGACTTCTGTTCAAGGGGTTGGTCATGGATTTTGTCCAGTGAGGAGGTTTCAAATATAAACTTTTTGTTCTGTACATCACCAATCTCTGAACCACTGACTCTCTGAATATTTGCGTCATCATTGTCCTTATTGATCCGGTTCATGGGACAGTTTTCAAACATCCAAGTGAATGTATGTACCGAACCTTTTTCGATGTGTTCATCTTGGTTCTTTTCATCAGATGTCACAATTTCTGATCCTATTTCATCGAGGGACTGGGATTCAAAAAGTTCTTTGACTCGTGAGACATCTCCGGACTGAAAGTTTACCTGACTGACACATCTCACATCGCGTTCAGAATTTGCATCCTTTCTAATTTTATCCAAGGTTTCTGTTTCAAAAAGATGTTTGACTGTTTGAACACCAACCTCTGATTTGACAGAATCCTGTATTGTGCTGCATAGCTTCAAATTGTACTCTTCACCATCTCTGATGCTGTCTAGAGGCTGTGATTCAAAAAGCCAAGTAATGGACTTGACATTGGTATTGTCAATGGCTTCTTTATCATTTATTTTTTCCGTTTTGTCATACAAAATGTCCATTGGTTGTGTCTCAAATAACCATTTACATGTCTTGACATCACCCTTACGATTCTCCTCTTCTACGGAAGCATTCTGCTCTGCCTGGTTGAACTTGGAATGGATCCCATCTATTGTCTGGGTTTCAAAAAGCCACTTTGCCATCTTGACATCACCCATTGTATCCTCCTGTCTGGTGATACCTTTGATCACCTCAACGTTTTCTTTTCCCTCTGCAAGCTCATCCAAAGGCTTGGTCTCAAACATCCACTTATAGTTTTGGACCTTCCCTTTGATGAATTCTTCTCTGCTGACTGTTGTGACCTTATGGAGGTTTCCAGAGCTGTCCTTTATAGCATATAAAGGAGTTGTCTCAAACATTGCTTTGTTACCTTTAACGTTTCCTGCTGCAATGTCGATTTCCTTCTCACTAATTTCCTCATCAGAATGAGTAATTTTGCTCAGAGGAATTGTTTCAAAAAGATGTTTGAATCCCTTAACATCACCCTTCTCAATCTCTTGTTCCTTGAATGAGGTGTTCTTTTGAATATTGCAGCTCTCAAATATTTGCTTTTTGCCTTTTACCTCTCCTTGTTCATCAGCTGAAAGGGTAACTTTCTTCAAACGCCCAACTTCATAGCTATCATTAAGAGTCTCCATGGGTTGAGTTTCAAATAGCCACAGAGAAGTCTTGACATTTCCTCCAATAATTTCTTCCTTTTCCAAAGACTTTTCAGCAGAGTCTCCTTTTAGGGCTGCCAAGGGTTGCATCTCAAAGAGCTTCTTCTTATTGATGACATCTGCCTCTCCTGTGCATTCAGCCACTGTTCCTTCAAACTTGTCAACCCCAACAACCTCTTGTATTGTGTCAAATGACTGAGTTTCAAACATCCACCTCTTTTGGTCAACCCCTCCTCTGTGCCCCTCTTCCAGAGATATACCCCGAATTATTTTCACCCCATCAGTTCCCTTATTAATCAGGTCCAAAGGCTGGGTTTTAAAAAGCCAACGGGCAGTGCTGATGTTACTGCTGTTAATCTCCTCCCTGCAGATGGATTTAATCTCATGGATGTTGCCACTGTTGTCTCTGATGGCACAACAAGGTTCAGCCTGAAAGAGTTTTAGAGTCTTCTGGACGTCTCCTTTCTGCTCCTGAAGTTCAGATCTCAGTTTGAGGAAGCTATGGTCTTCTATAGAGTTGCAGCGTCCCAAGTCACTCAGTGGTTTAGACTCAAAAAGCAACCGAGTCCCTCTCACATCTCCTGGCTGGATGGGTTCTTTCAGCACTGCTTCAACCAGTTCACCTTCTTCTCTTTTTGATTGATTCAGAGAATCTAAAGGCTGGGTCTCAAAAAGCCACATTGATGTTCTCACATCCCCTTTGATAGAAGTCTGCCTTTTAGCAGACATTTGTTGGGTGTTGTCAGTGTGCTCAAACATAGAGGAGGTGCCTTTGACGTCTCCACCTTTCAACTCCTCATCATACAACAGCTTCTTGGTTGCATGAGGATCCCCAATATTGTCCAGAGTCCAGTTCTCAAAGATCCACCTCATGGACTGCACTTCACCCTGATAAGATGCATCTGCAGTGTTTTCTGATTGCACCATCTTCATTATTTCATCATCCGCAACATCATCAAGACTTGCCCGTAAGTCTGGATGGATGTGTTTAAAGAGCCTTTTCAGCTCACTCTTCTGTCGTTGCTGGTACAATGTGGAGAAGGTTTCTTTAGGTGGAGGCATAGGGAGGCTACTTAATGCCGAAGGCTCTTCATAGTCGAGGGGTCTAGGTGGTACAGGAGGAGGTGGGGGAAGAGGCAGGTCGTCTTCATCATGAGATGATTGTGAAACTGTGATTTTCCTGGCTGCTTCAGCCATCTTTAAATGAAAGACAGATGGAAGTAATATTGTCAGGTTTCAGTAATGTAAAACAGTATTACATGCAAATACTAGAATGACGTGCATTTTAGAAAATGAAGCCATACTTTACCATTCTTTATGCTCGCTTGATGTTATTCACAGCAGATCCTCTGTCACACCAGGGTTAACAAAACACTCCATAGCTGTTAGTAGGTCACACAGACACCTGTGGGGTGTGCTACGAAGCAAGTTTGATGTAGCCAGGTTTTTTACATTAGCTGGCTTGACAAACCCTATACCCTCAATCGCAGATAATTGGTATCATGATGGTGGTTTTTGACGCAATTTTGTAAACCCAGGCTTTCATCTTCAGGCTCTGTGTGGGTTCCCATAAAAGGGGGTGTTTGGTGTGTCATTTGAGTCAACTTCTGCACAAAATGGACAGATTGCATGCTGCCTACTTCGGTTAAGAGAAACAGGTTGTTATAATGGAGAGCTATGAAGAATAGAAAAAATTATTACAGCAAAAAGCAACACTTTTAGGCCTACTGCAAAAAGAAGCAAGAGAGGGATGTTCGCAAAAATATGATAAGCATGTAAATTTGTATGTTCCTGTTTATTTCTAACATGACAGCTGCACATTGTTGAGGTCTGAAACTTTAAACTTGATACAGCATATTTACACATTATACTCAAGAATTGCATTTATGTCTGACACTGTCCTATAGTGAAGGATACGTAGTAATCCCTTTGGTTTTTGGTCAAATCAAAGTGAAAAGAATTGTATTGATTGAATATTGTCTGTGATAAATACCAATAGACTAATCAATTTTCTAATCTGTGTTCTATTAGCTGCTATACCAGCAGTGTAAAACTGACTTGGCAGCCAAATCAAGACCAAGCATAAAAACATAATCCAAAGTGGTCTATAGTTGTTGTGCCTTCATCATTCTTTTAGTGTATGGATGATATGCTGTGTTAATATTAAAGTGTTAATATTACCTGAAGCTAACAGAAAAGAAAAATATTTTCTGCATCATAAACTGAACTGTATCTAGGTTCCCTGTGGCAAAACCACCCTACGCTCAACATACCTCACTAACCCTATTAATCTCACTTTGTAGTGCACCCCTCTGATCTAAACTGAAAGTGCACTAAGTTGCATTAATAACTTAACTTTTCTCTACAGAAACATCCACAAATATATGCAAATCTGCATTAAACCTGCATTAACTTATTTTTTGGCCACTTGAGGGCAGCAGAAAAAAAGCCGTAAATATAACACTGATGTATTATTACCTTTTAAAAATGGCAAACTTATTCCAAATACCAAACAGTGGCACATCCAGCAGCAACACTATCATCATCAGCTCTGTTTTTGACTTCACCAACTCCTGAGTTACCACAGTGGGTTCTTAATGCATTTTTGCTGGACACTGTTGCCTGCTGACGAGAGCGGTGTGACTGTACCAAAATAGTAAAGTTGGATAACCAAAAACATTGAGCTGAACAACTGAGTTGAAGCAAGCATCATAGTTGGGTGATGGCTGCGGGTTTGTCACCTTTCACATTCACATAGTCATTTGAAATATCATTAATATAAAATATTATAGATTATAGAAGCTTTATGGTGTTCATATTGTTTGATCCTCAGAGTAATTTGTAGCTCTGTCATTGTTCTGATGCACTGTACCTTACTATTTTAAGTAATACTGTTGCCTGATTATACAGAAATGAATGTGGTATTGACATTAAACCTGAAATACATCACCAGTAATTGTTTGTCGATTGTAATTCCAAGGCCATGGGATAAGAATATGGTACAACGCAGTTGTAAATGTAAATGTCCTGTGTTGCTAGTGTGTTGCTTCTTGAGTATTAGGTCAAAGGTTAACTGTGCCTCTGGTACAAGCAAAATAAGAGTCAGTTACACAGCACACATACTAACAGCACCCACACACTTTAGTAAAAGATGCAAAGTGAATTATACAGTACCTTACTGTTTTTAGCCCTCTTTCCTGGAGTACCAATGAATTCCTGTTGAACAACAACAAAAAATAAAGTGTTATTTAGATCAGTTTGGATCATGAGTAAGTTACATTATTATCTGTAAAAGTATATTCCATTACTGCACTGCACATGTGCTATACATTTAAAGTATGCATTAGATTTATTGTACAATGTTGGGTCGCTCCTATTGTGACAGAGCATAGTGGCCATTCCCTATTGAATCCTTTGACCTCAGTGTGTGGAGAGGAATGAGAGGCATTTCAGGAACTCACTGGCTGCGTTGAGCCTCTTGTGGCGTCGATAGCTGCTGCTCTTGACAGATAGAGAGCTGATCTGTCTCTCACTGAGGAGGAAGTAGATATCTTGTCTCTGCTTTGCCTTGTCGGGGTGCCCCCTTTAGTCAGTGATGGACTATATTTGTCATCTGCAAAAATAAAAGGCATCATAACCACCTGAAATATTTATAAAAATGTGCTCAATAACAATAACTGAAATAAAATAACCTTTGGATAGTTTTGCTTTTGCTAGTTTAGATTTGCTGACAAACACTTGTAAAAGTGGAACTCAAGCAGAGTGTGAATAGTGCCAGCAACAAGTATAATGATATGACTGTGTGTGTATTTATAGTTATGTTCATAGTGTGTATATTTATAGTGACCCTGGAATCTTTCTTATCACTCTTGTGTCTCCTGGTTAACTTGCGGAAACTATTTCATCTGTGACAAGGCCTACAGTATATGGCATCCTCACGGTGATTTTGAGTAGCTCGGGGGGGTATTGTTTAAATGAGTGATTTAAATGAATAAAGACAAACATTGTACCAAACAATTTTGTTTACAAAGGTTTTGATCCCAGTAGCTGACAAGACAAATAGGCTCACACAGCGTGCCTGCTGCCAGGGACCCTCACCAAACTGCATGCCGTGGTCTGACCACGACGCCCAAGAAAAAAAGAAAACAGCAACTGCTAGCTCAGCTGGAGTGACACATATTGTTTGCACATTGTTTGTGTGAGCTCGCTGCCATTAAACCATCAACACCTGACCAAAGGAATGCGACTGCCTGACCCCGTGAAAAACATGGACTCGAGCTCAGCTTGGAGTGCATCATTTAACCTGAAGTTACTTTACCCTGCAATAATACCGTTGTTTGATTGATTGAAAAAAAGCAAGTGTCCTGAATATATATCAGCTGAAAACAGTCGATCCGTCTGAGTTATCAGTATGGTCGCTGTGATAAATGGGAAAACATTTCAACAACAACAGCACTGTGAACAATATGAGTAGAGGTCAACAGTCCAGTATGTTGCACAGGCCATCCAGCTGTAACTAATGGCCAGATTTGAACACACCTCCCCTTTTCACACACTAAGCCCTGACAGGACAAAAGGATGGACCAGCACGCTGGCGCCTCTCACGAGTCCGGACTTAAAGCATTTTCATAGATGGGTGAGCAGACAGAATGAGGCAACCGAGTGCCATGCGTGTACTGTTGAAGTCCTCAGCCGCTAAACTGACTAACTTCATCATTTATCACACCCACTAGTAAAAACAGCTGCTGAAATACTGATTTGTAAAATGCAATTGCTGATACCTTTTCTCAGTGATTCCTGCAATTTCAAAGCAATTTCTGCTGACATCTGTTTGATCTGGATTCATTCTCCAGGAGTGAAGAGGAGCTATTAGCGGCACAGTAATGTGGGGGCGTTTTGGGCCACTGGCAGCTGTACAAATGATGGTGAAATGCAGTTGGTATTTGTTCTTCACCACCACCACCTTCACCACCATCAGCTGTTGGTGATTGTAGCCACATTCACAGACTGTAATGAAAACCAGCGTGCCAAAAGGGCCTCAGCCCCGCAAACAGCACGTCGTACCACAGTGCGTTACACCAGTCAATAAAAGTTCAATTTGATATTTCCTTATTGCTTTTATGACGGATAAGCTTTTCATTTCATAGTTCATCATCAGTCTTTTGATGATAGAAACAAGGAAACCTAAAGACTGAGTGGTTCTGTTGTCTGACCCCCATATTCCCTAAGGATAAGGGGCCACTTAAGATTTAATGAAGATGCCAGCAACATAGTCACAACACTCTGTGACCTCGTTTAGCTCTGATATCACTCATAAAGAAATAGACATAAAGAACACCAATATGTTTCTTTCTTTTTTTTTTCTTTTTTCTTATCATAGCTGGTTATTGAATAATTTATTCTATGTTTTTATCATTTTAATTATTCTCGGAAAAATCTTTTGTTTCTCAGAGACTTATCATTGACACACTGGCATAATATTAAGCTTTAACTTAATTTTGAATACTGATTTGCTGAGATGAAGGTAAAGAGCATCCACTCCACTCCACATATATTCTACTTATCTTACAGATTGGAATCCCATGCGACAGAATAAAGTACTGTAATTTGAAACAATGTTTACATTTAAGTTGCTTTCTTAGTCATTATTATACAGCAGTACTTGTATTTTTTACTTTAGCTTCACATTCGTACCAGTTGCCTCCATTTCAATACTCAGGATACTCACTAAAATACCATCCGGCGTCGTTCTTGGTCACTACCCGGTGTGCCTCGGCTCTGCTGGATAACTGACTCTTAAGGGCCCTGTGAGTCCCTGTGATCCTCTCTGCTCCTCAGTTCACTGTGACTGAGCTCTTTCTAGTCCTGTGGCCTCAGCGACAGCTGATTTTTATCAGAGCCCGCTGCCCCAGTGGAAGACTTTGGCTATTTTGGGAGGGTGGGCTGGCGGCTGCTGCTACGCGGCTGAGTCAATCACCTCTGTTAGTCACTGAGTGACTGGGGGACCCCTCCACCTCCCATTCCCACAGCTACATTGTCACCCACTATAACGGGCACTAGGTGGGACCTGCAGTATGTGTCAGTGGGTGTTTGGTGGGCAATATAAAAAACACATATTGCAGGTCCTATTTTGGTAAAGTGGTACACTGATAAATCCTATATTCTAGGATTATTTTATAGTGGTTGAAATATGAGTTGTAGCTAAAGTTTTAAAATTATTTTACCAGTGTTTAGGAAAGCACACTAGGATTTTGGTCTTCAAGAAATACCGTAGATGTCCACTCACATTCCTGCCTGTGTCTTACTCATAGCAGAAACATCACAGGGTCAAAGCGTCAACTACGATATGCTGGAACGATATCAGTTCCAGAGCACAGAGAGGCATGGCTTAGAGGACCAAGGTCTGCGTCACGGTCAAAGCCACCACCGACTGTCTCACTCCTATCTTAAGCATGGGTGCCACACGCATAGTTATGCATTTACACCACTACATCCTCGTCTTTATTTAGTTGTTTCCCCGCAACTCCCAGGGCCAAAGAACACTGAGGTTAGAGCTTACCCACCACAGGCCTTGATCCTGACATTTGTACTCTGTGGTAACTCAATCTAGATCCATTTGATATTCTGAATGTGTGGGGACGGTTTTTGACACAGACAGATAGATGTCTCAGCCTACATACATATTTCAAAGAACCAGCAGGAACACAAACATTAACTTAGCTCAAAGATCAGTGACAGTGCAGTTAACTTAAAGTATAAAGTGAGGACAACTGATGACCGTGACACCAAAATACAACGGTGATCTCATGCCTTCGAGGAACCTTGGCACCAATCTCATCTGCCCTATCAGATCTCAGTGACTATAAACATGAAATCCAGCACCACTGCTCACCGTGTGAGTATCTGGAGGCTCTGTCGTAAGAATCTGGGAGCCCATTCGTGGCCTTTCCTCTGTCTACCTTGGCGGTTCTCTGTGGATAAACAACATGTATTGTGGTGAAGACAGTTACAACACAGTGCTTTTGGTACAGCTTTTAGTATGTCTCTTTTTGGTTGCCTTCCTTTAATGGGAGCTAAAAGGAATAATTCAATATTTTGTATTATGTATTATTATTATTATACATTTATTTGCTTTGTTTCTTAAAGTTATATTGATACCATAATCATTTCTGAAAAAGCTAGCCTGGCTCTGTCCAAAGTTTAAAAATTCTGCCTGCCATAAAAAAAAAAAAAAAAAAAAAAAAACACAAATAGTTGTTTTTGACATTTTTTTAAAAAAATTTGTACAGGTTAAATAAATGAGATATAACAGCATAACTTTGTCGTCCCTGGGTTGCTTGGTGGCCCTGACTTTTTATGGGATGAATATCATGCAATTTTGAAAAACTCATTCCATAACTTTTGGGATATAAAGAACCAATGAATGGATCAGCACAGTCAATGTAGTCAAATCTGGTAGATATATCATGCTGAACCATGTATACAATAATAGAAAAGTGTACCAGACTCACACACCTGGATGCTTGTATCCTTTGAAGGAGTGTTGTGACTTCTCCTGTCCTGCAGGGGGCAGTCTCTCCCCGTCTTACTGCCAGTAGCAGCTGCTGAGACCAGCAGAGGGCTGCTGTTGAAGCCTTGCTGCAGGGTGGCCTTGGACTCAAACAGGGCACACAGAGCTTTGGTGCCTGAAGACTCCTTCTGCGGGAGGAAGTCCATGGAGCGACTCCTGGACAGATTTGAGCTTCTTCCAGATCCCCAGAAGGCCACATTCTCACTGCTCTCCAGCCTCCTCCTTCTACCATCACCACAGCTTTCTGACACCTGAAAGCCACGACTGATTTTTATGGACAGTGTTGTTGCTTTAATGGTTTTCACATTTCTTACTTGTGATGAAAAAAAGGAAAGAAAAAGATGGACTACCTGAAGTTTATCCTCCACTTTTTCAATACTCCTTATATCAGCACAGCTTTGGTAACTGTTTGAACAAATGTATTGACAGTTTTATTAACAATGACACTGGGAATTGGCTGGGGATTTGTGAGCAGTAAAAGTGAGTGAAACTGCCTGCGTGCCAATATTGTAAGTCTGAAGCACGGTGAGGCAGGAAAAACTCAAGCATGCTCAGTTAGCTTTTCTTCTGTGTATGTGAATGTGCACATACAGTATATTTTGCAGAACTTACTGTTGCACCAGCTGAGACACAGACTTCTTGTCCCAGCGGGTGGGAGCTGGCATGACCCATGACCTCTCATGAACCCCTGAAAGACTCCTCAGGGACTGGGTCCTCCTCAGGCCAAAAGTCTCCATAGCAGTAACAGCAGCTAAAATAAGGAGACGTTACAGTGATAATGTGTGACAGCAACCTTGAATGGCCTTATTTATTAATGTAAGGAATCTGTGTGTTAATGCTTACAAATGATTCGTAACAGAAAGTATATGACTTGTAAATGCTCAATAACTCAAACATATTTCTGTTCACTGATCATAGAGCTTATTGTCACATTTAGAGCAGAAAAGATGAAATCCATAAATTCTTTCTTACATTCTGACTAAAATTCTAAGCAGCTGAGCAGCTGAGGCTTAACTTCATTTGAGTTACTATACAACAGATTGTCACTGATGGTCATATGACTCTGTTAATGTTTATGAATTCCAGCACTCATAGAGCAAACCCAAATGTATCCCTCAGTGTGACTGTGTGCTATTGTGTGACCACTCTATTGTTATATTGTTGCTGAAAGACATGCCCTGGTGTCAAAAATGAGAGAGTTACAAACTAAATTTATACAAACAATTTATAACAGAGAAATTTATATTCAAATGTACATTGCATAAACTTATACAAGTCAAGAAATCCACATGCTACAAATCATAACTCAGTTACCATATTGTTATTGTAAATATTTGCAAAATTAAAAGAATATTCAGCCCCATACCTGAAGAGAAGGAGCAGAAGTCACCTGTGCATCTCTGTCTTTGTGTCTGACTTGTGGTTTAGGAGCATCTCTCACAAGACACAGCAATTTCTGGTGGTCAAAGTCCTTTAACACCTTGTGATTCAAGGCCTCCGGATATGAGATCTTCTACCATCACGTCACGTGATAAATGTCAGATCAATAGAACCCGAGATGTGTTTTCAGTTTGGTATTTAAATACTAATGCCAGTGATCACAGAGTGATGTATTACAAACCATTGAGAAACCTGAGAGCAGACCTCTCTGTACTATGACAGCTGCTCCAGTCAGATGTCAGTGTTGAAATGCCTGGCATAGTCGCTCTGTTACTGTATTTCATGCAAAAACTCAGAGCAGCAGCATTTTATCTGCACCTGACATGCTTATCATAGCCTTTTTTATTACTGCAGCAGGAGTCACATTCATTCAACTCACACACAATTACTCCCCAATGTGCTTTAACAGATGATAATGTGTTAAGTTGCTACTGTTATTCTGCCAGTACAGGACATATCCAGAGCACAGGAAAAGCTGACGCTGCATGTAAATCTATGTGGCACTCATTTCTGTTGATGATTACAGTCTGCTGGTGCTCAAAGGGTGGAGTTACAGTTCTACCAAACTGCTGGCACATGAATTATACTCACCAATAAAGAGATAACTTTATATTTAACTTTTATTCGACACAGGAAACATGAAGTAATCATTAAATGTCATTAAAATTCACTAGTGTACTACATTTTACAATGCACATATTACCCTTTGAAACCAGAGAATCTGAGTACCCTCAAACTATGGTAAAATGAGAATTATAGAATGGTTTGAGACCTGATGTTTTGGTGGGCTTTTTTATTTTGGTGGGTTTTTTTATTAACAAAATTATTATTATGTTAGTTTACTTTGGATCCCCTACTCTTATTGTTTTTTGGTTATTACTCTTAATGTTTTGTGTCACTTTTAAGGCACTAAAAAACTCACATGCTCTTAGCAGCTGTTAAGTTTCTGTTTGTGCTTTTATGTTTAGCGGGTTATTTATGTTAGAAAATGAGGTTGCTTCCAAGGTTAATTTACAAAAAAAGGTTTACCACGCTCGTTTTGCTTGTGGTTTGGTGTTTATTTGTAATGTTATCGGTGCGATAATCAGTATTTTCATATTAACAATTGATTTTTCTCAGCTCTACAGAGCTTTTTTAATGTCTTCCAGCTCGTCACTGTGGTCTTCCAGCCTGAAACGCTACTGTTTTGGTTCACTCCCACGGCTCTCATCAGCCTTGCAGCGGCAGCAGGCAGCCGTTTTCAATGAAAACCCTCTAAAATCCTACCTGCCCACCACCAAACGGCAGGCCGACAAAACTAGGGGCCAGGTAGTTAACATAATGGAGCATTCAGCGGCTAATGGGTCGGCTGTGGCTGCACTGTAACCCAAATTCCTCCCGATGGTCAGGCCTGCACTTCACATGGTGGACATTAACACAACTCCAAATGAATGCTAATGTTGCTCTGTAACTGCTGGATGTGTGAATTGAAATACGTTAGGCATATCAAACTAAAAGTTGACAATATGTCAGTGTTGTGATTGCCCCTTGTTTTTCTGCTGTCCTCCAGAGGTTAAGAAATCAGTTAATGCAGGTGTTATCTTATAATTTGCTGACATGGATATTAGATAGATATAAGGTTTATACTGTTAGTGTTTTGGAGCAAGGCCTGTAGTCATATAAGACTTATTTGCTGTGTTTGCTGTTCATATTAAAATGATCTGGCATGTGTAACACTAATAATATTTCTTTCATCTGACCAAGTGACTCCTCTTGAGCGTTTCCCATGTCGGCCTCCAGTGGAGAAAATGGTTCATTCAGCCTCTCGTTGAGAAAGGAAAACACAGCATTGATTTTTTTTTTTTAACCTGATATCTTGTTATAGCCAGGAGATGGCACCAGAGCAACATGCCAACCCCGCCATCTATGACAAATATGGTTAAAGGGCATTATAACTGATGCTTGTTGACAGAACATTTGCGGTGAGAGGACATGTTTACATGGCAGCTATTTGCGATACTAATGGATTGATGGGCTGCCTTTGTTCACAGACATGTTATGCACCTATAAAGTATCACAATACACATTAATGCTTTGTACAAACACATTAATACATGACAAGTAACAGTGGTGTCATCAGTGAGAGAAGTAAGAAGCCCACCCTGTATCTAACAGTTGTGTTGTCAGCCTTTAATGCATGGGTTTTGCCAGCTGCAATGCAAGAAGAGAGAGGCAATGAGCATGTAGGGGAGGGAGGAGGAAGGAGGGGAGGGAGTCAGACAGTCTCACCCACACAGCTCCACAACAAACAGTCAATACTGGCCCGAACAGCTGAGAACAGAGCAGGTCTCCTTCTTCCTGCTGCTGCTGCTGTGTGCTCCTGCAAAAAACCTCACATGGAGGCACATGTGACAGCCAACAGTACACTTTGCTGGAACTCGGAGAGCACAGGAGCTCCCACTGCCGGGCTGACTGCCAGACGTAATCAGTGGCCAGATGAGAACAGGAACACACACTTCACCCACATGTACACACAACTTTAGTCAGTCTGCACAATGAAACAACAGAGACGTAAAGAGAAATGCGTCTTTACTACGTTCCTTCAGGGAAAACGCCTTTTGGGTCTGCATTGCATCACACAGGCCAGTTTGTAAGTTTGTAAGAAAGGTCTCCACAGCTCTGTGGTTAATGTTGACAAGAGGCTCATTGTTGAAGGGGGAATGTCAGACCCAGTCGCACAGCTGCTTGGCTGTTACAGCTTGTGCTGCTCACATGCAGCGACAGATAAGATCACTTCTGTTGAAAACTGTAGTTGTGTAACCTACTTTGCACTCTGTGCTGCAGCTTAACTTGCTGTTGCAACATTACTGTACAAGTGATAATGCATGGATGATGTGTTGTAGGGATACAATGGGCCAAATTGCCCTTATAAGAAGAAACTGTATACTGTAAATAAGAATTCTGTTAATCATATTAGTTCATAGCTATTGCATATTCCCTTAAAATATTACATTAGATTAGCAGCTTTGAGCCTGACTGTTCTTAGCAATGACAAGGCTGTTAAGTGAAGGCATTTGAATTATACATTGCAGTTCATCTCAGTCCATGCACTGGGCATGCAGGTTACTCCCAATTATAGCTCAGATCTCTTTAATCTCCATTTTTCAGCCAATGTGTCGTACAGAGAGCACCCCTGGGCTCCAGGATGCTGTAGCCCGAGTGACTATGCTACAGAGATACGATATTACCCCTGGACCGGCCCCAGGATTAGGCAGCAGTACACTTGGCACGCAGCCAGCGCCTGCCATTAGGGTGTCACAGGAAGTTCTCTGGTGTCACCCCCTCTACTGATACCACAGCACAGACAAAAGGATGGCAGTTGACACATCACTTAAGGTGTCACTGTTGTGAAATTTTACCCAAAGTCTTTACCTGATGGCATTTTCCGAGTGGAGAAAGTGAGATTGGTGTCTCTTTGATAGACTTTTGGCACACAGTTGAGTCTAAAAGTGGTGAAAACACGTTTTTTTCAATCAGCTTCTTACTGAGGGCAACAAGGTCCAACATGAACACAACATTTTTTGCCAAGGTTTTGGTTATTTCACGTGAAATATCTGACTGCGCTGTTTTATCTTTCCTGTTCTCACTGGTTTGAAGTGGCTTGGAAAAAAAGTGATGCCCCATATTTTTGCACACCAATCAGAGTTTAGCAACATTTTAGTCAAAATGTGCAAACAATTGTGTAGTGCAGTAGGTGTGCAAATATGAACTGATAAGCGAAACTGATACAAGGGCCCTGGATTTGGCCACATTGATACACAGCCACAGATCAGGTCCAAACTCTGCATGACATTTGTGGGGAAAATCGATCTGGAATAAAAAAAAAAACAATGTTTCCAAGTAACTCTCTCTCTCCCTGAAGTTCTGTGCCTCTAGCATGTGTAGCAAACTATATAATGCCTAATGCCCCCACCCCCCTCAGCTTTAACTTTGCTTGTTCCTTATTTAGTCATGAATATTTAATGATACAGAGAAATACTTAAGATTTGTTCAATTCTGAACACTCATTGAAAGTCTGCATTTAAACCTGTTCAAATGTAGCAAACTGACGTAAATGCTTCCAGCATGAATATCAAAAAGATGAGTAAACCCGAAGTCAGAATAAAAGGATCCGATATAAAGCCAAGAACACCAGTGACGTAAAAACTGATGACAATAATGACTGCAAAGATGTTGGCAATGTTGATGATGATAGCAGTCATGCTGCTGCTGCTGATGATGATGAAGGCAAACATATGATTCACTGCCATTCCAGCCTCTAAAATAGAAACTGCTGGGCTATATTTGCCCTTGCGACCATGGTGACGACTGTCAAAATATGACATCAGAGGCTATGTGAAAAGGAACCAACTTGTGTGTACATGTGAGATTTACCATGAGGGCTATCTATCTATCTATCTATCTATCTATCTATCTATCTATCTATCTATCTATCTATCTATTCCTGTTGTCAAGGAAGTATTTTTCTGAAAAACAAAACATTCTCTGGGCAGCATGTGGCTCCATTTGGCACCTTACATTACTCCCTGACTGGAAAGCAATAATAACGCACAGTCCAGCACTTCCTGATACTTCCCGTTATGCCAAGGAAGACTGAGATCTATCTAGTATCCACGGAAAGAAAGGAGGAACTGGGGCACAGTTTCACATGCCCAAAGCTTTGTCAAAGCCCGTCAGTATATTGCTGTATGTGGGCCATCGCTGGCACAGCTTGACTGAGAAAACAGGGCCACAAGAGCCAGTGGCAGCAACCTGAGAGGCTGCCAGAATGTAGGTTAACTATAGGTTATGTAATGTGGACTCTGGACGGAGAGCACAGTTGCAGTTTACTCTCACTGTACGAGCAGATATGAGATAAGATCATGTTTCAGCCACAGAATATGAGTGGATGACAATGTTGGGTAGAGCAGCTCTGAAGTAATGAACTTGTACTGTGGCCCAAGGTGTCACTTCTTCATTGTTATTTACATGAGAAAGGAATTAAATCAGAAGAAAAAGTAAACAAATCAGGTTTGGAATCTGGGTCAATTACACTTGATGGCTACATTGATAAAGTAAACAAATACGCTAAATTATGACAGAATTAGTGTATTTACTGCACATTCTGAACTAGAAATTACCATTTCAGTTTTGCTCCATGACTCATCTCCTTCTGTGTTAGTGCTGCATCAGTTGGCTCTGAGAAAATCGGGATCAACTTCCTGGCAAATTTAAACATACAACAAAGTCAAACTGTGCGTGGTATCCGGCCAGTAAAAGGAACAGGAAACGCCAACTGTATTGCATAAATGTATTTTTGGACAGGCAGTGTGATTGTACTATAAATAGCCATGTAGCCTCACGTAGTAAGTCACACCAAGATCTCAGAAAGGATACACAGACCAGATGAACCCTCAAGCTGCAAAATCTACCTTAGACCACACACTTTTTTAAAGCTCATTACACTGACTCACAAAGTTTGAGCATTAAATAAAAGACAAATCTTGGTTGTTTAAGTGCTTTTTCACCATTTTAGTAATTCCATCCTTTCTTGCAGCACTGTCTGCCTGGTGTTTACTCCCTACACAGGTCAGTGGAATAGATACACACAACTGCATTAGAGTGATCCCTGCCAAAGTGGGTCACACTCTGATAACACACTGAGTGCCGAGGTCGGGACGAGCAGTCCTTCCTCTGGCCAGAGTATTTGGACCAACAGGTATTTAGGTATTAGTGCAGTTTTCCTTCAAACTGAAGCACTGATGGGTATCAACATGGGGTCAAAGCTCAAGAGTATTTTGGACTTGTCTGTCTTTCCGTCCATCTGTTGGGCCGTCGCTGTGTTTGTCTCTCTCTCTCTGAGCGCTGAGCTTCATTTTCCTCCCAGTCGGGGACACAGAGTAGCCTATGATTATCTTTAAAAGCAGAGACACTGGAATGTTAATCCCGTCGCTTTCCTTTTTCTCACTCAGTATTTTCCCCAAAACCACTGAGTTAACAGTTTGTATAGTTCAAAATGAGCATGTCTGTGCTAAACCTCAGTTTCTAACTAATGCCGACATCTGTTAAGACGAAACAGAATATAACAGGAAAGTGGGGAAGAGATTTTTCCTTGAGTAGAAGAGCCGAGGCTTTACACCCAAATCCATAATCCTGCCCATCTACAGCTTCTCTACACTGCAGGGAGCTTCCTGGAGTTTAGGAGTGTCTGACTTAAACCCAGGGCCGGATGTTGAGTGGGTGCACGGGGTGGCACTGCCCCCCCCCCCCCCCCCCCCCCAAGTCATCTGATTCCCCCCCAATTTGTATTGGCTCTCCAGTGATACCAATCTTTGTGTGCTCTGAACACCAAAATGAATTAACACCCACCAAGCCAAGCCAAATGCATGATGATAGCACTTTTTCTTTTGTTTCTATGAGCATTAAATAAATCGTTGAATAAATCGTTTTAATGGACAAAAAAAAACTGTACAGGAGAGGATTCGAGTAAAATGCTACCACAGTCCAAACGAGTACATGTGCTCCGTCTCTTTTATGACTTCGGCTGACTGACGTCTGATAATGACCAGCTGGAGGTTTAAAAGTCATTGATCTACCACAGCCCCGCTGGTCGTGGGCCAGCAGACAGCTCCTGCGTGCGGCGGCGCCTGCGTCAGGAGCCGCAGAGAGGACGGACGTGAGGCGAGATGACTCCTCGCTCCCAAACACTTCCGGCTTCGTCGGGCAGAGGAGCAGTGTGGGCTGGATGCGTTTAAACTGAGGTACAAAGGTGGGGGGGGGGGAAAAAGGACATATATTTTTAACCGGGGGGGGGTCGTCTCAGGTTTGGTTGTTTTGGTCTAAACAAGGTTGGCCGGCTGTCCCGTCCCGGAGGGTTGCACGCATGCGCGGGCCGGGCGGAGGGACGCCGCCTCTCGCTGCCGAGCCTCGGGTCTTTGGTCTTTGGCAGGTCCCGGAGCAGCCCGGCCGTGCTCGCGCTGGCTCCCGCTTCACCGCGAGGCTCCGCACAGACGCAGCTCGGCTCAGCTGCTCCGCGGCTCCCGCGACCTCCACACCGTCTCAGCCTCCTCGGGTATCATGCTGCGCTTCACTTCGTGGTGAGTGACATCCCGTCTGACTGTCGGAGGGGTACTCTGCCCGGGAACTGTGGTTTGTATGGAGACCTTGTCGTGTTTTCTGTTTATCACTTCTTATGTCAGCCTGAGAAGAGCACTGACGTCTGAGCAGACCTGCGACCACAACGACGCCGTGTGTCCGGGGCAGCGGGGGAAGTTTGCTCTGCTTTAAATGAGCCTGGCCGCCGGTGTTTGTGCTGGGAAGACGGGGACAGACAGACAGACAGACTGGGGGGGGGGGGGGGGGGGCAGTGTTGTCACTGGGGCTGACATGATCCCCGTGTGTCTCCTCCAGGGGTGAGGAGGAGGTCAGCTGCCTGATGAAGCTCCTGCGCTCCTCCGCTGACACCCCGCCGTCATTTAAAGAGTGTTTGAACACAATAGTGAAATTAGTGTGAACTTCTTTTTCTAATAGGGTCTATTAAAAAAAAATATCATGCCGCCTATTCTCAACTACTTTAGTGCTTCTCCCGCTTTGGACCTTTTTAAATTATGGATGGGGTCTCAGTGGATACCCACATGTGCAGTAAAGTCTATCCGCTCACTCAGATATTAGATGTGATGAAGGTGATATAATTGGGACAAGGGGCAGATCTAATAATACTGCAGTGCAGCGTTGATTAAGAAATGTTGTCATGTCATTTTATTTTTTAGGAATGTGAAACAGCCGTGCAGATGTTTTTTTCAGCAGAGGGTTGTACAGTGTAAACAGTGTCATGACACAAGAACATGTCTCTTGTTTCACCTCTTATGATGTGCTGATGGATCCAGGAAGTAACACACACATACACACACACACACACACACGCACACGCACGCACACACAGCCTCACTGGTTTAACTCTTTGCTTACAACAGGCATGAGTGTGTATCAGTGCAGGGCAACAGCAGAGCTTTTTCTGACCAGAAGCAGTGTCACTGTTTTACCTGGTGTACTCTCTCTTTCAGAAAACACACATGCTTTATTATTTTCAGGGGCTCGTGTACGGTTGAACGTTGCCTACATTTCTCTCTGGGACTGGAGGGGAGGTCGGTCTGAATCCTGGTCAGCTGCTTGTATTACTGTCACTTAGCGGACCGTGATGGAGTTCAAAGCATCTTGAGATCAAACAGTTCGGATTGTAAAAAACAGATCGTTTTATTAGTGAATATTCAGTTTGCAGACTTTGCAGACTGACAATCGAGAAAAATGACATACAAGAGATCATTGGCTCCCATTGTTTCCAAAAATGAATTAATAGCTTCTACACACACAGACTTATGTGTTGTGTAGCAGACTATTTTGAACATAGTCTGCTCAGATCTTCTCTTTTACCCAGTATCATTGAGCAGCCCTGCTAAGGATTGTAACCCTGAAATCACTCATGTTTGGATTTCTTTTCCGTGTTCACATCCAAAAATAGCAGCCACTTGAACCATTACACCCCCCAGTCCTAAGCATGCAGCCATTGGATGTTCCGTTTCTACGTTTTCTTCACAAAAAAAAAACTTGAGGAATCATTGGAATGTTAATTACTCCATGGGGGAAAGAAAAAGAGCTGTTGTTTTTTTGTGTGTGTGTGTTTTTTTTTCACTCTCTCAAGTGCTCAGCTGGTTGGATTTCCGTTCCTTTTTGTGCACTTATGAAACATCAGTTTGTCAGATAATCACTATCTAGATGTAATTAGCCTAAACAAACTCGTGCCCGGAAACCGGCTCGACCAGCTGAGCTGCAGCTCTCAACAGGAACGACCTCTCATTCCTCCAGTTGTCATTTTCCTAAGACGCATTATTTAACTGTGTACATTGTGTCTCTCAAACAGAAGAGGAAACACATTATTCTATTTTTAATTCATTGATTTGCATAATGTTTCATTTTATGTTTGAAACGAGTGCCGCTGTTTGGATGAAGCCACGATGCATGACCTGTTTTTTGCCTCTTAAAGTATTGTTAGTATCTTAAGTTTATTACCACAGTGTGATAAATATTTAAACCAATGTCCCTTTTTTTTCCTTTTGTTTTCATGCAGAATGTATATCGACCACCACAGCCAAACAATGAGAGGCATCCTAAAGAGAAAGTTTGCAGAGGTAGATGACAGTCCCTGCTACTCCTCGTCCTCTCCTCCGTCCTCCCTCTCCTCCCCCGCCTCGTCGGAGTGGGAGTCAGACGGGGAGAGCAGCCCCTCCGACGGCCAGGGTTTCACACCTCACAGTGGTTCATCACCTGCCAGTTTACCCAGTAAGTATCCAAACCAACTGTGCTTTATTTTCTCCCTCTTTCAAATAATGCAGTCTGCTTCCTTATCAGGCCATTTTCCCTTCAGAGTTTTATAGGAGTGTCTCTTATCACCCTGCAGCAGCACTGGTGTGAAAACACTGACCTTAAGCGGCTCTAGATAATGCACAGCCAATGACTCACTTCTAGACTGCCTGTCCGGTTGGGTACAAGATCATTTGCCTGAGCAATAGGATGTTGTGGAATCAATTTGAATAGCAAGGTCCTTTTAAACAAGTCATATCAAATGGCCTTATTAGGATATCACAAAGCTGCACAGAGGTCCTGCAGTGACAAAATATTCTGCAGTTATTGTTGTGCAATCTAAAGCCTTTTGTATAACAGTTTCAGGCTTGTTATTTTGAGCCTGTTACCAAGTCAAAATGGAGTCCCGGTGCAAACAGTGCCCCACTGTGGAGCCTTTTAGGCCGACAGAGCAGCTGAGATGAGCTTAGTCAGCTGCTCTCAGTTGTTTACTGACTTTAGGAACCACAGTTCAGCCTCAGTTATGTGTGAAGGTTAAATAATGTGTTGAAGCCAAACTGCTAAACCAGACCGGATGGATATTGATGGCTAAACTGGCAGAGAGAGTCTTAGCTGTGTGTGATCTGGTAAACCTTTAAAGAGCAGCAGTTAGACCCTGGTTTACTTCTTTTCTCTCTGCACTGCTGATCTGCCCACTGTTTCAGTGGACCCTTTGCATGGTATTTCCTGTCCACATGTATGGTAAACTATTGACCGGAGCCACTGCAGTCAAGCACCTGTAGTGTGTCACCTGGTGGCCACTCAGAGACCTGCACAAGACAAAGCCCGTGTCAAAGTGTCAGGGCCTGTCTTTATAAACAAAGTTAAAAATCTTCTAAAGCCAGACCTGACAGTGCCTCGTTTCTTCTGATGTCATCGGTGTCTCTTTTTCCAACACAACCAGTTCGGTCCATCCTGAAGCGGCCCAGGCTTGCGGGTGCGCAGAGCAACGTGCGCTTCGACCGAGTGGCGGTGTTCAGCTTCCCACGCTGCCAGGGCTTCACCAGTGTGCCCAGCCATGGAGGAGCCACCCTGGGCATGATGCGGAGGCACAGCACCCTCAACAGGTACACGGTGGCAGAGCATGCACTGGAGCAACGGCAGCGGCGCAGAGAGAGGCTCAGAGAACGACTGACAGAAGACAGGTCCGAGGCATTGAAACATAAAGTGAGTGCACTTCACGTCTGCATTAGCTGGAATTGCTGGTCTGCACTGCGGTTCGTCTCACTTTATCTGTTTGCTGGTCCCAGTTTATCTCCAGCGGGGCCGTGGACCAGAGAGAAGCAGAAACGCTCACAGAGGATCGCATCCCGGATGAAGACGCCGACGTCCACATCAGTGATGCTGAGCTGGACGACGGAGGTTTCCTTCAGCCGTACTCCTCCAGGCAGCGGCAGGCTCTCCTCCTGGCAGCGGGGGTGAAGCGCATAGACAGGGATGAGAAGAGGCAGCTTCATGCCCTGCGTCTGTCCAGGGAGGCCTGCGGGTGCGACTGCCGAGGCTTCTGTGAGCCAGACACCTGCGCTTGCAGTCTGGCAGGAATCAAGTGCCAGGTACGAAATTTTAGATTGAGTTGGTTACGTTTAAGTAGCCAATCAGGAGCCTGTTTTTATTAGAAAATCAGATTAAAATCTGTAAACGGTTAAGGATTTTATTGGAATCTTGCAGACAACGGCACTTGTTTCTCAGTGATTGTTAACTTCAGATCCTGGCGTCAATACACTGTATTTTACACACAGGTGGACCGCTTAAACTTCCCATGTGGCTGCACGAAGGACGGCTGTGGAAACACTCAGGGGCGCATCGAGTTCAATTCCAGACGTGTTCAGACCCATTACATCCACACCGCCATGAGACTCGAACTGGAGCGACGGCTGCAAGACAATCCACAGAGACAAGAGGACCAGGCAGGACTCTCAGAGGACCTTAAAGAGTGTGCGGACCAGGATCCGGTGCAGAGTGCACAGGACAAGAGCTGCCCCTTTGGGTTCACCATGGAGGAAGACGGTCTTCCTCTCAGCATGCCCGCCACTCCTTCCTTTCATTTTATCCCGGAGCGGTTGGTAGCGGAGGAGAACAGCTGCAGCAGCGACACGACTGAATCTTCGTGCTCCTCCGACTCCGACACAGGAGGATGCCTCGGCGGGAGTCCGAATCTCCCCGACGTTGATGGGGGGTTGTCACGTGCCCTCAGCATCCGCAACTCCGAAAATAACAACTTCTCTATGTGCAGCCAGCTGAGGCACACGGGAGAACCACTGACACAGCGCAGCGGCAGCTCTGCCACATACAGCACACCTGCTGACAGCGTGGGACCACTGACACCCAGCACATTCACAGACAATATGAGCAGGACCTCACTGACAGATTACCTCGACGAGAACGCAAACCAAGCCAGAGACTTGCTTGACGACGACTCTCTTGAGGGCTTCCCCAACACTCCCTCCCCCACCGTGGACTATACCTCGGGCAGGTACATGGACCTCAGTCTCTCCTCCGACTCCGACCTCGACTTCTTTGACAGCGACTACACCTCCGGGCTTCTGCACAGCTCCTTCAAAGTGCACAGACACCCGGACAGCCTTTGCCACCTCCAGCTGTTCAGCTCTGCTAGTTTGCCACAGTACGAGTCGAGCACCTACCTCCTGGAGTCCCTGATCGGCCTGACCGAACCGAGCCCAGAGCAGGATTATGTGGTCAGCGATACGCAGCTTTTATAGCTGATTCAAGACATTCTAGTGACATAACAAGAAACTGTGTAAGAGATTTTAATGTATAAAGCACTGCTTTTATGTATTTCTAAGAATATTTTACTGTACAAAGAATGATTGATACAATGTTTTTTCCTAGCTCGATATTTTTTCTATTGCCTAAAAATAATTTTGCCTTTTTTTCAGAAAAAACACACTTGAGTGATTAATATATGTCTTGTTTTTTTATTTTCTTAACCTATATAATGATCTATTATGTTATTTAATTTTTCATACCATGGCCACATATACAGTATATTATATATTAGGATTCAGGGAGAGCGTGCATTATTCTCAAAGAAGCACTCTGATGAAGCAGCCTCATCATTGCTCACTGCAAGTTAAAAACAATATTTGGAATGCCTGTGAACTAAATTCTCCTATTTTTGGAGAAGTTATTTAAAGTAATATGTATTCCAAAGGTCATACAGGTAAAGGGAATAAAGAGTTCCCAAGTATTGCCCCAGATATCAACAAAAATGTTGCTGTCAGCTGGCCATGGTATAAACAGGGTAATCCACTTTGATAATGCAGTAATGAAAAAATAACTCCTCTATTATCAACCTCTGAGTTCTGTATTTTTTTAAAATTCACTGCCTGGCTACTTGTGGATTATCCTGTATATGTTTAGAATATTTCTGTATGCGAGAAATAAAATAAAACGTTTTTATTTATTTATTCACTGATTTAAAATGTATTTGATGAGTGGTGTTTTTTTAATTCATCCCTGGTACGTGTGAAGAAACCAACACTGGCTTGATATAACGGTGTAATTACTGTGGTTCATGATTCTCCTAGTGCAGAGCCGAAAGGAAGACCTACCTAAAAGTTTTTTTTTTTAAATGACTATTTGATTCAGTACAATCTCCGCTATCTAACTCAATCCAGTGGTTTGCAAATTCCAGCAAAAGGCCTTTTACATGGCAGACATTTTGACTCTTCAAAACTCTTTTCATGGAAAAGCAGGGATGTAACTGAGCACATTAATGAAGACTCAGTTCCATTAAATGTCCCAGCAAGCCTCACTAAAGGCTTGCTAAAATGAAATGGAGTCATTCGTAATGTTTTTAATTTCCCCTTTGCTTTCCCTGCGATGACATGTTAAAGTGTGTGCTGGTACAAGGGTCAATTCTTCTGTTTGTCCATAGTGGTCATGGTCAATATATAATATCAACTCTGGGACATGAAGCAGCTCTGCTATTACTTCAAATCATTATATAACTAATAGAACATGTCATGGTGTGTGCGCATGCGTGCTCGATAGCAGCGATGTTCGATTGTTTTGGACTGCAGACAAGATGGCCGCAGACTGTCAACCGTGATAGTTGTCAGACACTTGATATTTTCTGATGATATTAGCGAGTATTTGAAGGTTCCTGACAGAAATGGGTTTATCACAGAGTTCAGAGGTATCCGAAGGAGGGACGTACGGGTACCATGTGCACGGCGTAAGATATTATTCAGCTTCCTTTGTGTTGTAGCGACGCGCACGGCGGCTTAGCGCGACCATTGGTCGTTAACGCTACTGAATGCTAACGGAGAGCTAGCTGCTGCAGACGCCGGTCTAACCTGATGAGGTGGCACTGTTTACCTGTTTGTTTACCTGTTTACCTGTTTACAGCTTCACTTGATGCAACACAGACTTTCATTTGGTTATTTAAAAGCTATGCTTGGATTCAGGCTTCTGTGTTGTCTCGGAGGAAGTCTTCCAACAGTCGTGAGCCCACTGAGCCGTTTCAGTGTCCAACATTATCAGTTTTACCAACGTCGTTAAATATAAGATGAATGTCTGACTTTGATTAATATAATATAATATAATGGTTTCAGCGTGAGGGCAAATTAAAGAAGAGACATTTCACTGTCCTCCGAGGAATCGCCTTACTCCAACATGCACCAAGTTATACAACGATTATATTGATGATGATTACATTAGTGTTGGAATTGATAATCGATTAACTGATAAATCGATCAAGAGAAAATGCATATAGGGGTTCAAGACAAAGCTACTATAACCGTCTCTGTTCAAGCTTTTGCTGCTTATCTCTGTTTTATATGATTAGAAATTGAATTTTTTTGAGATTTGGACTGTTGGTCGAACAAAGAAGACATTTTAGGTTCTTAGGCCCAGGGGAAAATTAAACGATTAATTGAATAATAAAAAATATATTCATTAATCCACAATACTAATAATGCCTTGTTGAAGCTATTTGTTTTAGATGCTCCAAAAAACATAGTCCAATATTTAAAATTAATTTCTCAAATATAACAATAATAATAATGATCGCATAATACAGAGACAAATGTGAAATGTGGATTTTATTTTATTTTTTCAGCCTATTAAAACATTATGCAAGCCTTCAAAACTTCGTTTCAATCTTGTAAAACCTTTGGTATTAGACCTCAAGCTTTCAACACTGATTTTCAATATTTCGAGGCTTTTTGTGTTTTGTTCGAAACATGGCATGATATTCATCCCATAGCATAATTGCATTTAAAGTTGAAGTACGACAAGTTATCAAAATGCTTGTGTGTGTTGTGACAGGTTCAGCCAAGTTCCCCTGCAGAGAAGGCCGGACTGCAGCCCTTCTTTGACTTCATTCTGTCTCTGGACAGTAGAAGACTTGTAAGTTTATTGATTGTCTTATTGTAAGCAGTTAAGGCTCTGGTCATTGACTACAGGCTGGTCATAAACAAAGAGTGCACAGACACATTGGCACTCTCCTGCTCCTACTGTTTGACCATTACCCATTACTGTTCACCAGAATGAGGAAAACGAGCTGCTGAAGGAGCTGCTGAAAGCCAACATGGAGAGGGCGGTGAAGATGGAGGTGTACAGCACTAAAACCACAAGGGTTCGTGAGCTGGACGTGGTGCCCAGCACCATGTGGGGAGGGCAGGGCCTTCTGGGTGCCAGTGTGCGCTTCTGCAGCTACCAAGGAGCCAATGAAAATGTCTGGCACGTTCTGGTGAGCTTCTTCACAAAGACCTAGGAAAACCAAACTGGATTATATACTCATTAACACAATGTAGCCTCATCTTTTGTCTGCTAACTCCCATTTATCCCCCGTAGGATGTGGAGGCCAGTTCTCCTGCTGCACTGGCAGGGCTTGAGCCCCACAGCGACTACATCGTTGGAGCGGATCAAGTGTTGCAAGATGTGAGACTCATTTTCATTTATTTATAGCTAACATTTGGCTCTGATTGATTTTGCAAAAAAAGTGTATCTCTCTAAGAATTATTTAAAGAAGAGTCGTAGTTAATTCAGAGGTTCTGATTTCCAGTCAGAAGACTTTTTCTCGCTGATTGAGGCCCATGAAGGGAAGCCCCTGAAGCTACTGGTGTACAACACACACACAGATGCCTGCAGGGAGGTGGTGGTCACCCCAAATGGAGCGTGGGGCGGAGAGGGCAGGTACATGACAATACACAGATACATAAGGTTAGCAGTTTCTTAATAGAAAAATAACAGCTGTGTTTGGTGTCACTGGAGTTAAATGCTGAAAGGTGCATGCAGATCAATTATTTTCTATTGTATATAATGTTTAGTCAAATAAATCCATTGTATTGACATTCATTTACAATGATGCCTTCTCAGATTATACAGCATTTGTCATGTTATAAAAAGCGTGAATTGTTTAATAGCGATGTTGTAAATGGTTTTAAAGCATTTTAAAATGTTTGCTCTCAGTTTGGGTTGTGGCATTGGTTATGGCTACTTGCACCGAATCCCAGCACAACCCGACGAGCCGACGGAAAAACCTTCCACCCCCGTTCCTGAGGAGGAACCCTCTTCAGAGCTGCCTACCCATGGGTTCACTGAGGTAAATCTAAATCCACATTCACCACGTTTAGTGCTACAACTAATGATTACTTTGATTGCTGACTAATCTCTTGGTTATATTTTCAATAAGGTGATTAATCATTAAGTCTGTAAAATGTCATAAAATGGTTAAAAATCCCATTTGAGAAGCTGAAATTAACGAATGTTCAGCACTAATTTAGCTACTGACTGACTTAATGTACTGTTACATGAGATCCAAGTATTGCTAGCAGTGACAGAGCTATTTTCTGTTTGTTTTCCAGGCGCCTTTGATGGCACCTTCAAGCCAAAGTGAAGATGGGTTAGACCTGGAGCAGGTCACCCTCCAGGATTCTCCTCTACCTCCACCCATCCAGAGAGTCATGGACCCTGGTCAGTACAGATATGCAGTGGTTTTAGAGGAGGATGATATACGACATATAAGTCTCCTTGGCATGTCACTGTGTTCATATTCTTATCAGCAGGTGTCATTGCTTTTCCAGGTTTCTCTGACTCTGAGGTGGCAGTGATGAACCCTGACCCTGCAGATTTGGCAGACAGACTGGATCTGTCCATGTCCTCCATCGACATGACCAACACCGCCCTGGCTATGCATGAGGAGAAGGACGTCGACATCTCTGGTGTTGGTAAGTGAGGACAGCAGCAGTTCATACCAGCGTCCCGGTGCTTTCATGTAAAGATTTGGCAAAAGGAATATAGACTATGTTTGTGTTTCCTGTCGCACAGAGGAGCTGAAGGACAGCGTGCTGCTTTCATCATCAACAGACAACCAGACTGACCCAGAGCTGAGCTCCCAGGCAGCCATGGACCTCACTTCTGCTCTCGCCTCAAATGACACTTTGTCAGATTCAGGCGTGCCACCAGCTGAACCATCTCACCTCATCACAGAGTCCACAGACCTGCCCGTCTCTCTTTGTGAGTCTAGCGATAGTCCAAGTCCACCCGTAGGTGAACTGGCTCTCCCTGTAGAGTCCCCCGAGCATCCTGCTGAGCCCCCTGTCCCAGCTGAAGACCCTCCCTGCCTGTCTCCCACCGATCTCCTCCAACTCTCCGCTGCGAGTGAGTCGATGGCGGACGATTCTCCCACTCAGGCCGCCGAGAATGCAACAGGGCCAGCGGAGGAGTCCGTAGAGCCTCTAGACGTGGCTCCTGCTCACCACTGCAGCCATGAGAGCGATGAGGAGGAACCAGAGGAGCCGCCTCTTGAGTAAGCATCCATCAGGCCATACACAAAAGAACAAAAATGCAAAGTGAAGTTGACAATCACTGGGGCTTTTTAAAGAAACACTATATAGGAAATACATGACTGACTGAGGGGAAAGCTGTCTGATTTGATACCAATAGTCTTACAGTAAGTGTACGGCTCCTTCATCAGATTAGTTACACTATGGAAAGCAGCTAAAGCATTAGCATGTTAAGTAGTTAAACACTTAGAGGCACTGTAGGAACATCCTTTTTGTTTTAAATGTGAGAATTCAAAGTTACTGCTCGTTTATACGCCAAGAAGGTTATAATGCATTCAACATGTTTCCTTGTTTGGTGCAAAATTAGATTATACGGGTGAGAAGACTTCTGGTACACTAATGTGATGAATACTTGAACACTTCCAAAGATACAAGATAAACACATACATTTATTACAGCAAAACATGGCTGCACCTTAATATCCATGACACTATCCAGAGTTTTAAAGCTGCCGGACTGTTGGCACGAGAAGCAAGTAATGATTCCCACAATACAGCTTTTAAGAATAGCTTCATAGAATTTCATAAAAGGGGAACGTTTACTGTAGTTTGTGGCCCATATATTGGATTTTAAAGGCTTTTTTTTGCTATGGTATGAGGGAAGTATTTGTCCACCTGTACTGTGTGACCATTCAGTACATGTTTTTACACAGATTTGATAAGATCAGTATGTTTTAAACACTGTATTTTAATTTGATTTATTCAGCCATGCACGCTGTAATCTGTTTGAAAATAATTTTTACTGTTTGTATCGCTGGAATTATGTCCCCATGTCTCCTTCAACACTATTCTTACTTTGTAATTTTTGTCATCTATGCAACAGTAGACAACTACTGCCTGTGACTTGACAGGTAATGTGTATATCCAGTAGATGAGTCCTCTCATATACACTATGTAAGAAGTCTGGTAACAGTGATGCTGCTGTTGAGTAATTGTTTTTGTTGGGGGCTTCTTAATGTTTTTCACAAAGTAGGTGCTAGTGTGTAAAATAAGGAAAATATTTTTGCAGATATTTTATCAATTAATTGTATGTTTTATTAGGAATGAGTGCAGTCTTTTGATGAATGTGAAATGGGTGAATCTTTGATGGTTAAACAATCATATCACTTAAAAGAAAAGAAATCCTCTCGTTTTTCTTATTTATCACTCATCAGTAGAACACATTACAACTCAAGAAACATCCACTTATAATTCCCATAAATCTGTCATTGTTAAACCATTCCAATTTATTTCTTCGAATGCCTAAAATATACATATTTCACAAATTATTACAACAAGGGATATTGCAGTGTTATGACCTAATTATGGTACCCATCGTGTTTTTGGCCAATCAGAGCTCACTCGATGCATCCCCACTATGGCGTTACACACTCATCATGGCAAAATTAACTGCAGAAAATTTACAATGAAAGGATCTGTTGTTCTGCTTGGTGACACACCAAGAGAGAAATAGGTTTTAACTTTTATTTTGCTTTGGTGAGTTTCCCACAGTGGTTGAATATTCACATATTCTCTTGGATGAGATTCCCCTTCAAGTTATATTCATGTTTCATTGAACTCCTATTAACTAAATGAAATATACATTAGGAACAGCCCTCACTGGCATCAAAGTCACTGCTCATGACCCAAGCACAGAGCAAGTAAGCATGAGTTATTATTAAAGATACATACCGTATATAGAAATTTCCCAATTGCTAAGATGACTTGGACGACTTCTAAGATTCTTAAGAGTAAACTGCGATTTCTGGGTTGTACTGAATAAAACAAATGCAATTTTCAACATCCAAGTCAAATTACCTTCATGATCATGAATGTGCTCTAGGGATTTGGAAAAAATAACTTGATTTTAAGTAAACTGTACAACACAATATAACTGCTGCAAAACCAAAAGAACAAAAAAGTCACTTAAATCAAAAATGTTGTACATATATTTACAAAAGAAGAACATTCAGTCCATTGAGAACAGCACAGCTAAAACGAAAAGACAAAAACAGAGTTCTTCTGTCAATGAGGTTCAAGCTCTGCAATAATTAGATGTCTAAGCCGAGGTTAAGTTCAAGTTAAGATGACGACAGAATGGACGAGGATTGCTTTGAGGGGCTGCAAACTGGTGACACTGCTGAGACAGGTGTGGAGTTTTCGTAGAACAAGGACAGTTTCTGGAATGTACTAGAACAAACTAACGGTCTACTACATCCATGTGCATATACACACACGCTCAGACATAAACACATACTGTACGTTTTGTCGTCTGAAAATAAAATGCCAATCAGAAGGAAAGAACAAACAGCAGTTAAAAGAACAAACCAAAAAAAAGAAAAAGAAATGGGTGATCGCTTGAGAAAACTGTCCATTCTTCAAACTGTAAAAAAGAAAAAAAGAAAGAAACACTACAGACCACTTATCTCCCAGGTGTCTCTTGGCAACTCCGGCCTGTTCTGGTCAGTTCCCTATGATACACCATGAGCCACGTCCTCACAAATTTTGACTGGATTCTCATTGATTCTGCAACTCTTGACCACACAACGGGGTTTAGGGTACTACATGTCAGAGGTGGGTGGTGATTGGCAAATGACGAAGAGTTCTTGTTTTTAAAAATGAGGACTTTCACGTGGACTTCTGCCTATAGTGAAGCGTCAAGTCCCCTCCACTCTTCCAGATAAAATGTTTAACTGTTCGCAGGTCCATGTTGGGATCTAGAACCTGGTTGAAAGACAAAAAAAAAATTAAAAAAAGGTTAAAACAATGATCATTGACTGGGGATGCACAAGATGTACTCGATGTCAAAAACGTGCAAGCAAAGGCATCGTGCCCACCTGGTCTTGACACATTAGTTCAATCTTCTCCTCGGCTAGCATGGCCATGTCCTCCTCCTTCTCCTGCTCCCCGGGCTTATCGTTGGCGGAGGAGCTGGTGGTCTGCGACTCGTTGTCTAGGTTGATGATCTTCTCGTAAACGTGCTCCATCACCTTCCTCACTTGGAGCATGTCACTGGCCGAGAGACGGTCCCTGCAGAACACACAGCAGGTAAGATTAGCGGGCGGGCGGGCGGCAACATGATGTACTACTTTAATTTTTTACTTAATCAAAAGGAAATACGATTCCAGAGTGGACAACAAACTCACTTCTTTAGAGTTTTTGCACCAGAGGAAGAATGGGGCTGGAGGTAGAATGGGATTTTGTTGAACTTGGGCATATTTTTCTGGAATAGAAGAGGAAGGATGATACATGTAAATCAAACACGCAGGAGCAAACTATTAGTGCACATGCTGTATGATGGAGATGCTAATAAACCTTCGTCCTGGGAAAAACACAGTGACATATCCCTTCAAGTCAGACATCTGATTTTCAGTAGGAAAAGCACAGGCGTGACTAACAATATTAATGGTTATGGATTAATGGATGGTTGGTGGTATTTTGCATGCTCGTTCACTGACTTACTGGGACACCTGAATTGAACAGAGCCATTGTTAATGTTATTAGTAATGCCTGTGCTTTTCTTACCATGACAAGTGCAAATGTCTCCTGTTACAAGGACCAACACACTACTTCAGGAACTTCCTGTATTGTCTTCCCGCACTAAACAAAAAACATCATCTTCAACAGCAGGTGAGAGTAGAGAACAGCTTGTTAAAGCAGTAATGATTACCTATGTTAGGGTACAAGCTAGTGAGTAAAAGTAAGTGAGAATGGGTTTGGAACCAACACTGACAAAAATGTATTTAGTTGGCTTTTCTGAATGAAAGGGTTAGACAGACACGCACCAATGTGCATACAGCACACGCACAAAAAGTAACACACGTAACATGCAAATCCAAACACTCCCATGAGCCTCCAAACGTTATTTTAGTCTATATAAACTGTAACCATTTTTACTTTGTTTTATTAGACTTAATGTAAACTAATATAAAGGACAACATAAACTGTACTCACATCTACAGTTATATCAATAACCCACTGTGGAACGGTCTCATTCAGCAGCATGGACTCAGTCTCTCCACCTGAATCTCTACATAGCAACCTGCAACACATAACACGGGACATCAGACGCAATGCAGAGGTTCAATCAATAAGTCAACTATTAACATTTCTGTTTAGGACTCCATGATATTACAAAGCTCTCTGCAGCTTTCTCAATTTACACTGAACCAGCATTGATAACTGTGTTAGTGAAACATTACCTAAATAGAGTTCTGCCTCCTGCTTCCCCAAAGATGACTGGCGTGTGTGGTGGCACTTGGAAATATCCATTTCCTTTCTGGACCCTGTTCTCCTGCTCTCCGTTAACTGTGGGCACAAGAACACAATCCTACTGTGAGACAGACTGAAGGACGCTTTGGACGCCCGCCGCTAACTGACAACAGCAGGAAATGATGGCGAGAGTGCAGCCAGAGTCCAAGGGGATAAAAAGATAAGTGGAACAATGAGTGCACACATTAGTGTTCCCAGACCATCACTGCAGAGGTTTGCTTGAATTAGTTTCTTAATGATTTGGCCGTGGGTGGGCAGACGGCCAAGTCCTTACCGTGGTTCACCTCGTTCTCTTCCTCGTCCATGGGGTTGATGCGAGTCCTGGGCCAGAACTCCAGCAGAGCCTGAAGCAGGAGTCCCCCCAGGTTCACTGCAAAATAAAGTTGCAGTGAATACAAAGTGAGCTTCAGTTCTGCATTATTTGACAGTTTTGCATATATAAAATGTGATTCGGTCAGATATCTTACACTTTGGGTCGGATCCATCGGAGCTTGAAAACCCAGCGTCCTTTGCAGACACCCATGCAGCGAAGCAGTCGCTCTCATCCAGTGTGATAGTGAGCATCTATTGAGAAAGAAAGGCAGAACACAAAACTATGAGACTTCTGAGTTTGAAATAGTCACAGCTGCTGCTGAGACGGATGAAAAGCTCCTGTATTACCACATTTGTGACTCACCCCAGTTTTCAGATCAACAGAGAACCAATTTGGCACATAGACCATCTTGAAGCGCTTTTTAATCTCTTCATCAAACTCCACTTTCCCCAAGTCTTCACCCTTGCATGCCTGAAGGTAAAATATGGAAAGTCAATTCAGACCACAGGTATCACCAGGGGTGATTTCACACAAGGCTCATCAGGAGAGGTTTTATTTAATTCTGGAGTGATTCATTTCGTGTGTATCTGAATCATTAATAAATAAATATTTTCGCTACAGCGTGTAGTTTACCTTCAGGACATCCCAAAAAGCCACGTTGTTGTTGGTATCTTTGGTGAGTATGTGTCTCTTGTCATTCAGAATGTGGCACTGTATAATGCTGGCACCTCCTGCAAACAACACAAGATTTTTCCTTTTTAAATGTCAGAGAGAAGGATATAGAAGATACTGTAGTTTTAGATAAATGAACAAGTTTACCTTTGATGACTTGTTCTGGCTGAGTGCACAGTGGTGTCAGAGGGGTACTACAGTCATTGTCATACTCTCCTGATGATCTGAAGTTGTGGATTCCCTTTAGAGACTGCAACAAAAACACACACATACAGAAAATAATCATTACAGATTATTGTGGATTTTAATAATCGCTTCCTTGCAGCAATAGCTGTGATTAATGTAATGCAATTATCTTTTGTGTATCACCCACACAGTCACAAAGCTGGTTTCATTTTTTAAACAAATTACAAGGGGATTACTGCTGAATAGCATTAGGCGAGGCTACATGCACAAGTCTCTGTCTACACTGTATTACAGAGTGATCATGTTGACAGTCGACCAGTGATCTCAGAGGTGTCACGCATGCTTACCCATTTATTAACGGATGACTTGGTGGTGGAGACCCAGATTGCTGGAGGTGGGTCAGCAGATCTGTCCAGTTCCATCTGAGCAAAAGAGAAAGACAGCAAAAAGGTTGAATGACTCCAAATGATTCGCTACGAGCATTGGAATGACTGAGGAGAACACAGGGTCATTTATAAGAACTGTTTTTTTACCTTTACAAAAAAAATGCAGCATTAAAAGTAGTAAAAATGCACTTTTAAAAAAGTGCTGTCACTGTTAACAAAACAAAAGACAAGCCTCACAGAAAACAACAAAATTAAAAAATCATGCATGTGGGAACATAAACACCAAACACAGGTCAAATGAAAGATCGCCTAAGCACAAACTACTACAACCCAGTATTTAAATCTACACTGTAAGCAGATGGCAGTTGACAGCAATGGTCAGCATGCAGACCTCTACTGCCTAATAATAAACTTTTAAAATGAAAAATTACTAAAAAATACTCTAGTGTGTCACAGAGTTACACGATTGTTTTGCAACAGAACATTTAAGACGTTAAAATGTACTGGTGCCTTACTTTGAGCACTGGGGCCTTCTCCTCACAGATGAGCACACGGATGTCTGGGTTACGCAGGTCAGTGCAGTAGATCTTTTTGTCGCGGCCTCCAGAATAGACGTGTGTAAAGGCCTCATTGACCTGCAGGGCCCAGACCCCTTCATCGTGCACCCGGTAGGTGGCGATACACCTCTGCTGGCCGAGCGACCACAGGCGGATGGTCCCGTCTGAACTGCCAGACAGGCACTGTGGAGACGGTCAGCAGCTTTAGATTTTAAAATTCCTGTTCAACAGCTGCCACCACTTTATATTTTAGACATGTTAACTCACCTGAGTGCCATCTCGATTCAGCAGCAAAGACTTGACGTTGTCTGTGTGACCTTTTAGCTTCATCAGTTTTGCACATGTTCGAGGATCCCACACTCTCAGAACCTGAAGAAAGAGAGACAAAAGGAGGGCGTGAAGACAGGCACTTCTTCAAAATCAGATTACTGTGTGTAAACAAAGTATGCTAAGAGTTCAATTAAAGCATTCACATGGTTTCAAGGAAACTGAACAACTCCTGTAACCCCAGTTTAGAGTTTCTGTTACGTAATCTAATTAATGTCCACAAAGCCTTCAGGAGACATCTTATGAATGTCTCAACGGAAAGGAGGGTAAAATGAAACGGCACTCTAACATCCAAACAAGTTTCACCAAATAGCAATAATACTGGCACCAGTTATGTATAAAAATACAATAATAATACAATCTGTAATCCATCTACTGCACCTGCGTTTGTTAATCCAGTTTCAAATGAACTATTAGTGTTCAAATGGAAACCCAAACCTTTTCTGTGGATCCAGACACAATGACTGTGCCCATCTGGTTCATAGCCAGACTGTAGATGGAGTCCTTGTTCCCACTGAGAGAGGAGGCTGTCAGAGACAAATTCTGGTAAGCCAACAGGTGCAGAATATCTCCCAGAGAGACATATCAGCCATTACAGAACAGTAATAAGAACAAATGCACAATAAAATGGAAATGGGCACAATTGTCGCACAAAAAGAAATAATACTCACTGGTGACAGTGTTGTTGGAAGCAGTGAGTGCTGTTAGTGTGTTCACATCCCAAAGAAAGATCTGCCGGTCCAGACCAGCTGATGCCACAAGCTCCTTGTCCTTGGCGTAGGCCAGAGCCTTCACGTAATCCTTGTGTGTTCGTAACGTTGACATGCAGAATCCTTTATGCGCGTTCCATACTTTGACTGTTGTATCTGACGAGGCAGATATCACTGAAAGTGGAAGACAGTGAAATCAGATCAATCTGTCAGCCAGAATGGTAGATCTGAAAAGCCGTGCTTGATGTTAAACAATGCCAATAAATGAAACAGCTGGCAGTAATCACACTCACATGTTTTTCCATTGCAACAGAGAACTATGTCATTAACCCAGTCTGTGTGATGCTCCATCGAGGCAATGTATGGGTCCTGCTGCAATGAAGGAGAACAGAAATTAAGACAAATCCACTGTTGAGAATAAGAAAGTGTTGTTAATATGGATATAGAGTCTAAGAAACTCTACCTTGTGCTGGTAGACGCTCCATATCCGGATGATGGAGTCCCTCCCAGCCGTGAAGAGCCGGTTCAGCGCAGGGTCCAGCTGCAGCGCGTTCACCCCATTTCGATTGTACTTCTCCACCTCGTCTCTAATGACATAGGACACCTGAAACACAAAGACCAGGGTGAGCACGGAGGCTCACTCGGACTCCCACCTCGACCACATCCCCACAACACACTCACTTCCTCCTGCACGCTGAGGACACGACGGAGCCAAGCCGAACGACACACATGTTGGGAAATAAATCCCCATAGATTCATATTAACGACGGACAAATTCAGCGCCCGCCCCGTGCTTTGATCTGATAGCGGTGTGTGTACAGTTGCAGGGTGAGCGACACGACCAGCGAGGCACGTACGTTTTCCCAGCAATTAGACCGAGCCCGGACACCGAGCAGCGCCGCCGCCGTGTAACAGCTCGGAAACGCTGCTCAGACCGCGCGAGGCTCGTCAGTGCACATTCACAGGCTTGGTATTTATGTTATAACGGATTCAACGCGTACTTATATGATAATTACTCACAAAAACCTGTGATTATTTTCACGGCTGCATTAGCAGAAGAGGCTAACAGCTAGCTGGCGTGAGCTAAGCTACTTCACAGCCGGCTCGAGTCATGACTTTAAAAACAGCGTCGCTGCTTCCTGGAGACGGTTTCGTGTCCCTCCGGGATCCGCGACGCACTTTATCAACCGGGAGGCGATAATGGCGCCGTTGCCACACATTTAGCAGTAATGCAACTGTTATTATTTACCTGTACTTTTCTCCGCCCAGCAGCATTTTGCCTGTGATGCGTGGCCATCTTGCATGTTGACAGTCAATTCATGTGACGCTTCATCCGGAAGAAAAGAAAACATCGGCAGCTGAGCTTTCTGGGTAATGTGGTTTCCACACGGTCGTCTCGTGGCGCTGCGGGGAGGACGGTTCTCCTAAGGATGAGTTCATTTTTCAGCAGCAGGGCCAGAGGCGGGGGGACCAGGCCAAAACCTACAAGGTTTATCAGAGGACATCTTAACATAAACGTTCAAACTGACACGGGTTTAGTTTAGCTACCAGTTTTTATTTAGTCAAGTGCCTGGGGCCCCCAACTAGGAGGGCCCCTAATTGCTATAGGCTATTTATACTAGTACTAATTTGATATTTAGATATAAAATAAATCAAATGACCTTCTAACATACATTTATAAACTCTTGTATCACCATCAGTGCTAAACCCGACAGACATACTCAGGCAGGCAAACACCAAGCAGCCTTTAATCCTGGAGAGTGGCTTCCTATATATATTATTAAATACAATATCATTTTTCTTTTGTATAATAATTAATAGGACAATATGGATGGAAGTTTTGAAGGCTTGCAGAATGTTTTGATGGGCTGAAAAAGTCAAATAAAATCCCTGCAAACATTATTTTGTATTTGAGTTTTCCTTCTTCACAGTTGCAGCCCTCTTTTTACAGTTCCCCATGTCCCATTCTCATGGTGTTTTTGTTTCTTTCCTGTGTTTGAAACCTTTGACTGAGGGGCGGTGAATCTTTATTTGGAAACTTTTGCAGATGTACATTTCCACTGGTGTTGCAGAGTCTTTTTCCCGCCAAACCGGGAAAAAGACGAGCGAAAATTGCAAGAGGAAACAATGATACACGCATGCGCGCTGATTGGCCAGTCAGCTCAGTGAAAACAGGGTCAAAATTCGTGCTTGTGACTCTTAGTTTGTATCTTGTAACTTCAGTGTCACATGCACAGGTCGGAAATGTGTGTCCATCTCTCTCGGTGTTAAATACTCCTACACAAATTTGAATTACACATAGGCTACACAAAATATTTCTACAGCTACAAAACCTTTTTGCACATTCACAAACCATTTCACAAGCTCAAAATGTTTACGACCCTCATATGATCTACCTATTTATAGAAAGTCTATTGTTGGCCACTAGAGAGCGCAGTAGGACACATCACACCACCCTCAGCCCACTGGAAACGCAATAAAAACGCCGACAGCTCGTGTTAAACTATGTCCTTTTTAGGGTTCATTCAAGTGCAGCTGGTTTTAATTCCAAAGGGAGTTCACAGCAGGTGATTTCATTGAGAATTTCATCTCTGCGGTGAAATCAGTGGCTGCGAGCCTCGCTCAGCACATTGCCTGTGTCTGAACTGCAATGTGGTGTAGCTCCAAAAAAAAAAGTTCATATAGGCCTGGTTTCAGAAAAAAAACGACACATCCCGGTCATACTCTCAAAAACTCCGTGCAGACATCATGTTATTTATAACGTTTACCATAGAGGCTCCACGTGAAGATCAGGCAAATAAAAGCAGCCTATTGTATGCCAGCCTATAAGTGCAAGTCTCCCCTCCTGACTGTGTCCCTTAAACTGTGTGCGCTCTTACTATGCGTCTGTCATGTCTGAGTGTGTCACTGGGCGGCTGCAGGCCCGGTTAATCCTCTGTGGTGCGGCAGCGTCCTCCCTCCCTCAGGCTCCTGCTCAAGGGCAAATGGAGGCGCGCCTCTCCCGCCGCTGCGCAGCATCCTCAGCGGCTCGGGACCTTTCCTCCGTGGGATGAATGCGGAGGAGCCACTCGAGCGGGAGGGAAGAGGACAACTTGCAACGTCGCAAACTTTGGATTCTGGCGAGGAGGCGCACTTTTCTGTCCCGCTGCGTTGGAGTTTCGCTGCATCATGAAGAGTAAGCCTTGAAAAGGAAGACATGGATTTTGCACGGAGAGTTTGGCTGTCCCGTCTTCTGAAACCCGAAGAACTCAACTCTGGAAATGATGCTGTAGTTTCATATGTAAGTAGGCTACTTCTGTAAAGTTTATTAGATTTTGGAATCAATATTGAGCATGCATTAACTCGACTTTGCCCATACATGCACATATTTTTTATGTCTAGTTTTAAGGTTATTCTACAATTTCTATAGAAGCTTTTTAAAAGTTTTACAGTATATCATAAAAAAGACTAATATACCAGAGTGCATAATGTAAAATATCCATTTAATGTTTTATTTTTGAGTGTGCAGTGTTGAGCATTAAAGGCTTACACTAAGTTAATTCACTTCATGATCTCTCTCTGTGGCAAAATCTGTTGTAAATACCAAACAGGGAGGACAAACCTTTCTGGTGTCCCCTGACTTACTGATGATATGTCAGGCACTGGTTACATCTTTGAGATCTTTTCCTCTTTTGGTGACATGTGAAACTTTCATCTTCTTGTCCAATGTAACTCACGATTAGTTTTAAGATTTCCTGCTTTTGGAGTGGGATTCAATGAGGCTTAAGCATGGATAAAAATAATTTAACATCAATTCATCACTGTGGTCATGGTACTAATTTCCACGGCCTCATTTTGTAGGTCTATACCTTCTGTAACCTACGTATTTAAGCTATCTGATGCAATTACATTGAAAGGTTTTTGCAAAAGAAGTAGGTCATCAAACCAGTCTAGGCACCCATCACAGTATGTAGCTCTGAAGGAGCACAGACACATAACATGGCCCAGCAACAGTTACACATATAGCACTTGTTTTTAAGATAGTCAACAAGTCTTGATCAAGAAAGAAAATATGCAAAAAAGAAAACACGAAAACTCACAAAGTATAGTAAAATCAGAAAATGTATATTTAAAACAAATGAATACTTGGAATCTTATTAATTTACAGTTTACAGACCTTTGCAACCTAAACAAAGTAGTCCAAATGAAACCACTAGTTTAAGATTATATAACCAATCCCCATAAGTGAACAAAGAAATGCTGGTTGTGTTATCCAGAAATAACCGTTTTAAGGACTCAACCCCATAAATCCAGATAAACTTAATGCCCCTAATATTAGACTAAAAGTAAAATTTACTACATAAACCTTTATATAACTGTTTGCATAAATATAATTTATCATATTTGGCAAATGTTTACACACACACACACACACACACACACACACACACATATATACATATGCCAATGAGGTAATCACACTTGTTCAACTTTAAATACACAATCTGTAATATTAAATGCAAAAAAATTCACATGTATAAATGCATGTTTTCTGGCAAATTCAAATTTCAAGAAAAGAGAATTAGGCAAAAACTCAGATAAGAAAAAACAATTACAGCATGTCAGAAATTTTTAAGGCGCATTTTGAAGCCTTGAAGAAATTTAAAGAAACGGTTTTAAATTTGTATTTTACTAACTTTGAATGATAATTGGGTGACATAGTAACACAAAATGTGTTGCCTTTTGTAAGAGTTTCTCCTGATATATAACTTAAATGAGAACATTCATGAGGAAGCATAAAAAGTGACAACAGGATCAGGCTGGATGTCAAAGTAAAGTCAGGTGACCTGGTCCACAGGTCCCGTTAATGGAGTCTAGATATGAAGACCATTCTTTTAGGCAGTAATCAAATCATGACCATTTAAAATGGTTACTGTAATTTGATGGAAGTAAGACAAAAGATGATTTTCAGCTTGATATTTTCCAGAGAGTTTGACCCTCTCAAGTCTCTCAAAGCTGAAATGAGTTGAAGTGATGGGGTGTGATGCCACAGTCTTCTCTAAACTTGTTCACAAATCTAACTTGATGAGCTACAGCTCAAAATTACAATTTTCACATGAATTTCTTAACAGCTTTTATACTTTTTTAAGTAAGTTTTTTAAGTATTTTTAAGTATTTAAGTGCATAATGTTTTCACATGCAATATTAAATAGTGCAATTTTTCTAATAAATATCTTCCTCCATGAAACCATTCATGACCATTTATTTGTTTTAGTTTGTTTGTTTTAGTGGAGAAGGTATCATAGTAACTAAAAACATCAGAAGCTGGAAAACTTAAGTAAATCCAGTTATTTATACAATAAAAGTAACAAATACTGCTCTACACAACAACAGCTCATGATTTCTGAATCCTCTTCCTAAAAGATGCACTAAATAATCTTAAAATGCAGTCCTCTTCTTAATTGTCTTTTAAGGACAACAGTAGTTTACTCAAGTTTTGATATCTATACTTTAAACATTTCATACATTTTGCACTTTTATCAGAGAGAAAATGAAAAGGATGTAAAGATGGAAGAACATTTTATTACCTAAACAGCTGCTATTTTCAAAGGCAAAAAAAAATGGTTTCACGCCAGCAGGTTATGATAAAAAGAAAAGATAGATTTGTCAGATGTAAGAAATAGTATCTGTATAGTATCTCTGTTCAAGTGTAATAATGATTCAGTACAATTCTGTCCCTGGAAGTACTGTTTAATTCCTAAGGGGGCCACAAGAGACCTCACGTCAACTTATGTCAGGGTTGTGCCAGACCGCAGACGTTGCAACTTTCCACCATTTCTCCTTCATCACAAAGGATTTACTAAATGCTGTGATATGATTTGGTAGTGTTATTGAAGGTTATAGTTTAGTGCAAAGCTCTGTCTACTTGCAGAGAACTATTTGTTGCAGTGCCTGTTTTGTCTTATATTTTACTGGCTTTCACTAAAGCTTCACATTTTACTGCGCAGCAAATGTCAAAATTTAGTGTTTTGATTTATACCTTCAATGTAATTTTAGGGTTTGGATCTCTTACTCTGATTTATTAGAAAGAAGTTAACCTTTTCCATCATCAATTAAGAGATAAACTAAATTAATGCATCAAACCTCAGCAACAGAACCATCTGATGAGAAATGTTGTGTAGTACACAACCCTAATCCCTTTTAATCCTGTCAAAATATTTTAAAGGCTCCTTTCTTTTAAATGAGAAACAGTGAAAGATGTTGTTAGTGCTTTGTTGCCTTAACTTTTGGAGAATGAAATCATAATTTCAATGTTTTAATTAACTGTCCAGAACACCTGCTGTCAAAGCGAGGATTGACTAGCTGGTATTAACTACTCATTCATTCTTTCAGCTGCCTAAGGGGTTCAAAGTAGAGCTAGAACGATAAATCAGGCAGGCCGATTTATTGGACGACATAAGTTTATTGCAGATGTATCTTATCGTGTATATGTTGGCTGATATGTATGAAGAAATTACACAAAAGAAAAGTCAAAGTAGGTTTGAGATCATGAAGAAACAGTGTCACCATTACACCATTTCTCCACCAGAGAGCACTGATAAGTGTATTTTTCAACTGTTAAATGTCCCACTTAGTAACTGTCTTGGTCACACACAAAAAACAACAACTTTAGATTAAATATTAAGATTGTTTCTCTATGTTAAAAAAAATGCACTACCGGCCTTTAAAATTCCGTAGGCTATCTGTCAGCTTATAGTTTAAACTAGCAACCCCACAAGTCTGCTGCCTAACTCTTCTCACAATCAGTATTTAAAACAGAAGTACTGCAGAGCACATGTGTCAAGTTGAGGGTGTGTGTGTGTGTTTGTTTGTGTTTGTTTGTGCGTGACAGTCCAGGGCTTCGCTCTACTTTCAATCTAATTATCATAATTATTTGCAGTGATGATGAACGTATCACATCTGGCTGTTATGGGAATTAAATTTCATTCAGCTAAAATACTTTTTTTCTCTCTCTGTGTTGTCTAATTCTTGCCACAATTTCCTGGAAACAGTTCACAGTGGCAGATATTCTGTCCGTGCATTTGACTGTAGATTAATATAATTCATATATAGTTTGATTATGTACGCTACAGAGTAGAGGTCATTGTCATATACCTTCTCACTGTTGGCTTTATTCTGACAGAAACATAATTGCTTTGAACCCGTTTATCTGCTTTATGACTTTGCAAATGGACCATAACCTATTTATTTTGATAGCAAATGGGAGAGCGCTGGATTCAGTGTATGAAACGAGCTGATCTGAGATCAACCTGGGCCAAATAAGCAGATCAAGTGAAAGCAGATAACTAGCGTCTGGCTGGACGTGTGAAGGGATCAATGCATTTCAGGACAGGAGGAGATCGAAAACTCACCGAGCTTAGTCGATATGAAAAGGATACAATGGTATTTTCTCAGTCGAAAGGGGAACATAGAAATGTAATCCTCTCTTTTGAAAGCTTTTGCAGTTATTAAAATATCAGTCTCCGTCACTGGCTAAAATGAGTGAGGGAATTTTTGGTCGCAGAGAGGCAACGTTAGTCTTTATTTAGAAAGTGGCTTTGGTATCTCATCAGATTAGCTGTCTTTATACTTTATTAAAGTCTAGAGGAACAAAGTTTGCCAATAAGAAAAAAGCAAATGTGTTTTTGAAGATTTTAGACATCCACACGTAGCATTTCAAGCTATTCAATCTATATTCAGTAATGTGTACAAAAATCTTTTTCTGAATTAATTAAAATAAACATTTAGAATTGGCTACATTTATTAGCATGGTAGTAAACTAGAAAGGCATTAGAAAGCTTATTTTATACCAAAGAAAATAATTTAAATTTATGATTTTAATGTAGTGCTTTTTTACCAGACAACCTTTAAAGTTTAACACCTTAATAACCTACTGTAAACATTTAAGGTGAATAAGATTTTTAAGCTGTTTAAGCTTCATTTTTGCACACCCTTCCACATTCATTTAAGTTTTGTTATTTTTCCTTATATCTTTGATCAGGTATAATCATCAGGGTCAGACTTCTATCTCTTTGTAAGGTTTGTTTATGATTCAAAGCTGCATTAATCAAAATTGTACACAATAATCAAAAGATTGTGTGTAATTTGAAATCCCTCGTAATGATGATTCCACAGAGAATTGTAATTCCACTCTGCAGTTCTGAAGGCGTTTTTGTTTCGTCTTTCAGCACGTTGTTTTGTTTTTATGGCCTGCAACTTAACAATTTCCTACCTGCCCAACACCGAACAGCAACAGCAGCAGGCAAATATAGCGCAGCATTGAGAAGCTAAAGAAACAGAAATTTTGCTCAGGAGTTGGTTGAGCCCAAAACAGAGTTTAAAGTCAGCTTGCCTGAAAGACAACTCCAAATTAATGCTCATGAGTCTGCTGGATGTGTAAATAGACAATGTTATGCTAACACATTCACCAATAACAGCTTTATAAGGTAACAGTATGTCAATGTACTGTTAACAGCTTGGTGCGCTGTAAAACATTTTGTTTTTCTATGTTTTGTAACAGTGACAGTTATATTGTAGCCGCAGAATGTGAGAATGATCTTTCAAACATCCTGTATGTTAAAGATATGGCATGTTGGCCCATCTCTCTGCTATGTTTTGAAACCTGACACCATACACAGTTTAGTTTTAAAGTATCAAGAGAGTTCGGAGGACATTTTTACTTATTGGGGTGAGTTTTAGGGTGATGTTAAAATGTTGAAAATGACATCTTTAGGGTTGCTGGCATGTCCAGGCGCTGCAGTTTTCTTCAGCTCAGCGGGGGCAAACAACAAGTGACTGCTAAATCAGCGCTGGTGAAAACCCCTGGTCAGAGCTACAGACTGTGGACATAATCCCCCTGACTCAGAACTATGGCTGCCCTAGTTTGACAGAGGCAGTTGGATAACAGGAAGCTGATGGTCAGTGGTAAGGGTAAAACATTTTTATCGTGTCTCTGGACCTCCCTCAGTACCATCTTCTAATCAGAAAATCAGAGGCAATCCAGCTTTTGACTTAAGCCACATTGCAATTACACAATGTTTGAAATAGAGAAATGAGAGAGCTTCAGTGATGGAGACGTACATACCAGTGCCCTTCATAAATACTTCATATTCCATTATAGCACTGGTAGGCTTTCCTTGCAAAAGAGAATATTTCCCATGGCTTGATTGCTGTGTTATTGAATGATCATTTCATTAATTTTTAACAATAATAAAATGTCACAATACAAAGACCTACAATTAAAACAAGAAATACAGCAAACCAAAAAACAAGAGTAATCACACATTATTGCATTGTAGTGCTTCTGTGAATCCGACCTTTTACATTATTGAAAGACGAGTTCTGACAAGTTTTTACTGAACCGTTTTTATATTGTACTTGTTTGAGCCACTGTGTAAAATGTTATCATTCTGATGTTTGTTGAAAAATGTCTATGTTTTACTTTCTGCCCATTAATTTAGTGTCCCTAGGGTTGGATTCTGGTCTTTTTTGAAACCAGCACTGTGGCTGAGGCTTTGAAAAAGTTATACTGACATATAATCACCTCATGAAGTTGATATGGCAAATGGGGCAACGAAAGCATTCATTTGGAGTTGCGTTTGTGCCCAACTGATGTATGTATTCCAATATCCACTCCCTTTTTAGCTCTGGTTTGGTCTTCACCAACTCCTGAGGGAAAATCGGCCTCTTAAGCTGTTAAATGCTCCATTATTTATTGTCGCCAGTTAGTCACTAACTTTGTCTGTCTGCTGTTTGGTGCTGGGCTGGTAGCCTACAGCAGGTAGAGCTAAGGGAAATGCAGAGTTGGTAGGTAATTATCGTGGGTTTGTCACTACAATCAACCTCTTGACATTATAAACAGCCGTGTCATCCATTGTTAAAACAGAAATATTGATTAAAGCAGCTTTAAAGCTGAGAATAAGCCTAAATAAAAAGAAACCGTTGTGATAGACATAGACACGCTAAACATACTCTACGGCATATTAACATATAACCACAAGAAGTCCAAGTATCCCACATACACCAGTCACAGAGAAAAAGAGGAAAGTGATTTTCATCTTGTCCAACCCACGCAAAGCCCCCAGACATGCTTAGTGTTTAGGCAATGTGCCACTCAACTGGGGGACGTCATGACTCTTCCAGCAGCTCCTAGACTCTCCCCTGGACATTATGTCTGTACAAAAAACACTGAGGGGCTAAGGTCCCAGTTGACTACAGGCCAATAGCGTTAACATCTGTGCTATGTAAATGCATGGAGCGCGTTGCGTGTGACCACCTCTCAACCTTGGTTGCAGAGAAACCTTTGCCTATAAAACAAAGGGAGTACCTCTCGCCTGACACCACTGGATACTGTGACAAAAAGTTTGGGCTCCTTTCATTCCTACACCAAGGTTTTATTTATGGACTTCTCCTCAGCTTTTAATACAGTGAACATGCAAAAAAGCTTTGCTTAACTGCCATATGAACTACAGGTCAACCCAATACTGGTGGATTAAAAGCTTCTTGCAGGATAGGCCACAACATATGGTGGTTAAAAGGAGTTAGATGCAAAACTGTCATCACACACTTGACACCCCTCCATAACTCCTTCCAACTCCTCTGTTCAGGCTGCAGATATATAAAACCTCTGGCCAGGACAAATATATATAAAAAAGTCATTCATACCAACTCATGATAAACAAGCGATAGAGGAATTAGTATTCTAACACTTGCACATGTTTGAAGCCAAACAGTTCTTAGCTCTATGTTTACGCCTATATATATATATGTTTATATATTCCGAAGGCATTTGAAAACTTACAAATATTTTAAGTTTGTTGTTACTGATACAAAAAGATGTTACATTTTGGAAGTGATCTGATTATTGTTTCATGAGCCTGTATGATTTAATTTGATTACTTATTCTCTCACCTTCTTCCATCTCTGCCCTCTATGTCTTCGCTTCCCCATCCTGTAGCTGTAAGTAAATTCTAGTACATGAGAATCAGGATGAAAAGATGGCAGCCATGCTGTTACCAACGGGTCCTGATGGCTTGCGGCGGTTCACTCGCGAATCCTTGGCTGCGCTGGAGCAGCGGATTGCGGAGGAGCAGGCCAAGAACGCCAAGGATTGCCATGATGCTTACAGGAACTCAGAGCCACCCAAACCCAGGATCGACCTGGAGGCAGGCAAACAGCTGCCGCGCATCTTCGGTGACATCCCTCCAGAACTTATCGGGGTGCCACTGGAGGACATTGATCCGTTTTACTACAAGAACCAGAGGGTGAGAGCTTCCTTGTGTGCGTGTTTGTTGGGAGGGTTACATTGTAGTGGTTGTGTGTATGTCTGGTCAACAAGTAATCAAAGGGAGGTCAGGTTAATAACTGCATTCAGTCCAGGTGTGTTTAATACAGCCACTCCTATTAAGGTTAATACGATACAATATGTAAAAATATAATTTTTTTCCAGTTCAAAGAACTGTGCCTGTGGTGTCTTTTTCATTGAGATAATCCTTCCTCCAGTTCACACTGGCCATTCAATGACCCTTTCCTAACACGCCTCCATTTGAAGTGATGGGGGATGAAATCCACAGTCGATATCATGATATCATATCAAGTTGGTATCTTCAAAAATTATAGTCTTTTAAGTTTGAATTTCCCCCTTTTTTTACCTACAGTGTTAAAAGTGGGAAAAGTAACGCAAAAAGGAAATTTGGTCCTAAAAAGACTGTGACTTTGGAAGATCATAGCGTCGTATTAGCGTCAGATAAACTTTGCAATACATTTTTGCTCAGAACAAGGACGGTTGATTTTGTCCCCCATCACATACATTGAGCACTATGATAAAGAAGGATCTTTTAATGTGGCCAGTATGAATGTACATATGGGCACCTGACCACTACTGTACTATTTTCTCATCTGGACTTGCTAACATGATACGACAGGGATCCTCCTGATGAGCCGAGGTTTCAACTGATATCACCAAGTGGTGTTTCAGAGCAGCTAGCCGAGACACGAGGAGAGGAGAGGCGACGCAGCTGCATCTCTTTAGATCTCTTTTGGATGCGGAAATAGGATTAGCAAGTTTTGATTTGCTGAGTAGATCAGGCTGCTGCCCATTAATGGGCCGCTTATGGAGAGATGAAAAAAGGACGTGGCAGTCATTCTCAGGGTCTCTTTGTTTTGGCACGTGATCCGCTGCTGGATGGGAGGATTATCCAAAGACGAAAAAATATTTAAATAAATGTCACATCTGTTGGGGAAAGGTTCAGCCTGCTGTGGAGTTGCCATTAAATCGACTGGCCTCGCTCGTTGCATGCTTGTGCATTCGCTGCTTTCTTGGAGGCAGAAGTGCTTATGGTGGAAGTTAACACAGATGGTAGACAGAGTGGTAGACTCAACACAGCAGCTATATTATCATCCCTGCAGGGTGAAGAAAACAGCTGAGCTGCCGCTCCGAGCTGCTTTTCAGTTTCTTTGCACAACTGGAAAAAAGTGTGCCTCAAACTTGTGTTTGGGAAATGTATTTACATTCTGATGACTTGTTACAATTTCAAACATTTTTGCAATTCATTTACAGAATGTAAGCAGTAATATTGGAAAATATATTTTCTTACTAATGATTTCTGTTTTGTTTTTGTTTGTTTTCTTGCAGACTTTTATAGTACTTAACAAAGGGAAGGTCCTCTTCAGATTCAGTGCCACATCTGCACTTTATATATTTAGTCCATTTCACTTCATCAGATCTATCGCCATAAAAGTTTTAGTCCATTCATATCCTTTTTGATTACCTGGCTCCTGTGTCTCTTCCTGCCACTGACATATATAATAATTATGTATGAGTCACTTTAATCAGTTTGTTTAAAGTACTTTATCTAACTAATGTCACATTAGTTAGATAAAGTACTGGTGGATGAGCGCCCTCATGGGGGGAAATACTAAAAGAGAGAGATAATAGAAGTGATATGAGGATATTTTAATAGTTATAATCAGGATTAGGTCTGCGGGTGACAAAACCACAAAACCGCTTTCAGGTATTGCTTTGGCACACCAGTGTTTGACGACCACTCCAAAAAGGGCTTCACTTCAGAGTAAAAAAGGTTAATGTCAGCCTGCTGGGAACAAACCACGGTTGAAAAGTTTTCAGCAAAATGGTAATTTTATGCCGAAAAAAAAAAATCCAGATTCCACTCCTTGCATCTTATACTGACAGATTAACCAATTTCCAATATTTACTGAATCCACCCTCTCCCCCAACCCCCTGGAAAATTTCTTTTGGATTTTTTCCATAGTCCCATTTTTGAAACAGCTTTGTAATGGTCCTCTCTGGCATCGCAAACCAAATCCCCTCATATCCCTCTTTTAATCTCTGAAATGAAATAAGAGCAAGGAGATTTCGCATCATGTGATGGCTGCCTATTAGTTCTCAGACAGCCTGTTCTTACTTTACATGCGGGAGGGAATCTTTCCTCTGGATCTCCTCTATGTTGATAGATGACAAAACATCTATTGATCACATTATCTATTAAATAACATAAATCAACTGTTATTGATTCTCTGCAACTGATAAATCACATGAATAACTGTAAGCGAAAACATTACGCTCTGAACCACATTTTAAGTCCTATATCCACAAAAGAAACATGCATTGTTTTGTAATAAAATTTATATTCAATAATCCAGATTATTGAAAGATACTGAAGTTACGTTTTGAGATTATTATTCTGGTGACTTTGTAATGAATTTATCCTGAAACATTTAAAATTTTGTCTTTCAAAGTTAGCAGTTGACAAATCCTTTGTTATTGTGTCATGCATCCATAAGAGAGAATCACTCTCCTGATTTAATGTCAAATGGAATTTACTTACATTTTCCATAATCTGCATGTACTTTAATTCTAATGCCGTTGGCACACGCAGTGATGGTTTATCCTGATGGGTATATTTCATAGGATTACAAGAAACATTGTGTCATCGTGACAAAATACTGTACATTGTTGGGTTATCACAAAAACTTGTTTGACTGTAAAACTTTCACAGCACACTTTCCTTAACCTCTTTTCCACATTGTTTAGCCTGTTCATAATGTTCACTATACTGACCAACTGCTGCTTCATGGCCATGTCGGATCCAGCACCATGGACAAAGTACCTGGAGTAAGTACACACCCTACTTTTAAGCTGTTAGCTGTGAACTTTTTGTTTCGGACAGAAATTGAAACTGTGCCAAATGTGTTCTAATGTGAGACTTTGCTGGGGTTTGTTGTTTTGTCAGTGATGATTGAAGAATCAGTTGACATGTAAGTATATGATGCATGTAATATTGACTGCATTCAGAAGGCCCCATAGGCATGTTAAAAGAAAGCATGGAAGCAATGAAAAAGCCTTCAAAAATATTGCATGATGAGGACGATGTGGCCAACTTGTTGTCATTATCAGTGGATCACAGGTATTCATAGCATGCAGCACTCTACCTGCATTGACGGAAGAATTTGAATTTGTTCATTTACTTTTGCAACTTCAGAAATTAATTCATAGTAAATGTGAAAAGAGAAAAAGCTTGCTTTTAGGCGAGAACACGCTTTCTTATATACATGTTAAATATTAAGCCACGAGCTGATTAGCTTAGCTTAGCTTTAAGACTGAAGACTGGAGGAAACCGTGAGCCTGGCCCTGTGCAAAGGTGGGCTGGGCTGAGAGTTTTTGCACATTATAAAATTCTTACATTTTTTCATGCTTTGTCTTTCAGTCCTCATTGTTACTGATCGTGGTTTATTTCACTGCACAAATTCTGAACACTGGATTCAGAGCTAACTGCATTTTCTTCCCCTTCCATGAATATTTTGCAGGTATACTTTCACTGCCATTTACACTTTCGAGTCAGCAATAAAGATATTTGCGAGAGGATTCTGTATAGTGCCGTTCACCTTCTTGAGAGATCCATGGAACTGGCTGGACTTCACCGTCATTGTTATGGCGTAAGTAACAATCTCGTCAATATTTCATTCATATTGACTATCAGTCTAACCTGACATTCACTTTACATTACATGGCTACAACTACCAGAGAAACATCTAATTAAAAGTTTCTCCTTAGTCTAGTGTTCACATTCTGTCTTGTGGGACTTGTTTTTGTGCAGACTAATGATGGGCATATAAAAAAACCTCTTCCTTCTTTCAGTATTTTTCATTTTTGTCAAAGTGAGCGTAGTCAGTCAGTCATCCTGAGTGGTGATTTGAAACACCATGAAATATAAGCTGATAGTAGAGGTCAGAGATCTGTGTGCCACAGCTCACTACCCATGATGCAGATGGCAGCTTAGACAGGTGACCTCTCGATGCATTGATGCAGCATTGTCAGAGACCAATCATCCTGATAGGACATTTGCTTTGTTTGAAAACAGCGAGACAAAATCCCTTTTACTGGGTGTAGACACACTGAAAGCTGTCATTACCTTCAGCGATTCATTGGTTTTAATTAATTATGGTTCAGTCAGCTTATTCAGTGGCCATTTCTTCTCACAAGTACTAAACACGTTTGCATATTCTGTTGTTTTTTCTCTTAAGGGGGCTTTAATCAATGTTTTTAGTATCTTTCAGCTCGTTGTTTTGGTTTTCCAGGCCGCAACTTTAAGATAGCGACTAGCTGGTGAACACAGCGGAGCATTTACAGCCGCTCAAGAGCCAGATAACCAAAACAGAGCTAAAAGAAGAGTGAATATTGGATTCATCAGTTGGATGGAAAAAAGGACTACAAATCAATGCTAATGTTGCTACATGTCTGCTTGATGTGAAAATAGGCAACTGTTTGTCATATCAACGTACATGTCAGTGTTGTGTTCACAGCTTGTTTGTTGCCCCCAAGTGGCCGTTTGTTTGTTTTTTAACATTTGTTCAATGCAATGTCTACATGAATTTAGAGAAAGACTGAATTAAATCAAGATGCTAAGCGAATAAATAGACTTTTATTACAAACCCATAATGGCATGAAATTGAAATGTATTTATAAAGACAGGATATACAGACCGTTAAGTATGTCTGAACATTAGGTACTGATCCCAATTAATAAATCTCCTTATATCAAATTCCAGATATGTGACAGAATTTATAGACCTTGGAAACGTCTCAGCATTAAGAACCTTCAGAGTACTACGAGCCCTGAAAACCATCTCAGTTATCCCAGGTAAGGCGAGCATCAGGTCAAACCTCAGGCCATGTCTCCTCTCTTGTTTCCAATCATCTCTGAATTTGCTTTTCCCACGTCAAAAGAAAACTTCATTTCATATGTCTCTTCTCCTCCGTCAAGGTCTGAAGACCATCGTCGGCGCTTTGATCCAGTCTGTGAGGAAGCTGGCAGACGTGATGATCCTGACTGTCTTCTGTCTCAGCGTGTTCGCCCTCATCGGCCTGCAGCTTTTCATGGGGCTTCTGCGGCAAAAGTGCATCCGCAGCCTCGCACACTGCATCAACTCCTCGTACAGCTCCAACGCGTCCTTCATCTGCAACAACAGAACCTGGAGCTCCAGGGCGGACTTCCTCGGCAGTGAAGGTCAGCCAAAAACAAAAGACACTGGCGTGAGGAAAGCATTTCTCACATGTACAATACTCTGAATACTGTCCAATATCATTAACATTCAGTGATGCAAGGGGGGAAAAGCAATTTTGTTTGTTTAACTTTGTTTGTTTCTCCCCTTTCCTTAGATAATTTTTACAAAGTTGAAGGAGCAAAGGATGCCTTAATATGTGGATATGGAAGTGATGCAGGGTAAGTGAGTCCTGCTCACTGTCAGGCTATTACATAATATCAAAGCATCTAATGGCTTTTTATCCCATGCGTGTCATGTGTATAATTGGATACAGTAGCTTGAGCATCAGGCTTGGCGCTAATAGTTTCCGCAGAGCAAGAAAAAAAAACGATACAACAATAGATGATGTGCTTAAGGTATTATATTTAAATCTGTGACTTAGAGGCGTAACGTATAGAGGAATGAACCCCGTCAGAGGGAGGGGTGTAGCGTGACAGAGCCTGTACACAAGACAACATGTGGTGTGGATAATCACCCTGGCTCTACTGGAACCCTTTACTGAGAAACATGGAGTTGCCAGCTGGAGAGAGGGGGGGTCTTTGGAGATTTCATCATCTCAAAAGCTCTATGACATGATTAGGTTAACTGGAGCGGACCGGATCACTTTGGACTGATATTCTGTCATTGTTGAGAGAAGATACTGTACTCAAGTCTTCAAGCAGTACCTCACTTGCCAGAAACACTGTTGAATTCATTTCTAACATCAATATAAATGTAGACATGCACAGATGATATTTTATCTGTGGAGTGATGGACGTTGTTCCCAATCAAAGGCACAGTGTGAAACCATCCAAATATTGCTACTCAGCCTACGCACTGAATAATCCTATAAATCCAAATGCTTTTGAAACAAGCACAACAGGATGACTCTGCCCATGCCAGGCCCAGTTCAAGGGTTATAGTGAACTAAATACCCATCTGTGTGAATCTGAAATCCTGCAGCTTCAACAAATGGCTTCCATTAGGTGCTCTTGTTAATGATACAAGATAATGGCTGATAGCAAATAACAAAACATGGTGACGATTTTAAGCTTTAACAGGGAAGATGGGTACAGATTTGTTTTTTCTTTTCTTTCTTTGCTTACACTCTTAAAACAAGTGGTTCTATATTTAACTTTTTTTTAGGTTTTATATCTTGGTACACGTAAACAATTCATTATAAACCCACTTTACAGGGTTCACTCTAAAGAATCCTTGGGGTTCTTCAAAAGTTTCCATTTAATCAAATAATAATAATAATGTTTTTTTTTTGTTTGACAGAAAGAATTACCTAAGTAATCCAAATCCATTTAAACACTAAAAGAGCCAAAAAGCATTGGTAAACTAATACTAATACGCTGATTAAATGCAAAGGAATAGACCTTGTATTAAACATTCTCAACTTTTTTGATTCATGCAAAAATGTCAAAGATTGAATTGTTCCATCTTCTCCAGTGTGAGGATTTGCTGCTTGTTTCACAGATTCTTTGGTGGCTGGACTTTAAAAAATGATGTATCCCAATGTGCATTTTCGAAACAAACATCCAATTGCAGAGCTTAAAATTATGGGGGGTGGATGTTACTGTAAAGATGACAGTGTTGAAAAAAAAAATCCTTATTGGACGTTTTTATGATTTTTAAGTGTGTAAGCCTTTTTTTGCAAGGGATTAAGCTAATATTGATATTAATACACTATTTAAGTGAGCAAAAAGTGTGGACACAGTGGAGGAAGTTACACATTTTTATTGACATCAGAGTGCAGCCACCCTTTGGTATTTAATCTCCCTCTGTAACCTCTCCTCCAAAAACGCAGGAACTTAATCTCCCAAGAAGTAAAATCTGATTCAGTAATTTGTGTTCAAGTCAGAGCAAAAAGAGGACACATTTGAGGACATTCAGGGAGCAATGACATCATTAAACTCCCATAAATAGGAGGTCAGTACGATCAGACTAGTACCAATGTGACCTATCCAGCTGTCCCAGAGTTTACCTACAAGTTACTGCTATTGGACTTTTTTAGGTTGTTTGTGTTTCTGCCATTTGTTGAGCCCTGTGGTCAACATTCAGTTTTAATCTTTTTTTTTCTGTGTCTAATGGGTGTGTTAATGGCTCTTTGGACAATAAGAGAACAAGGAGGATTAGACCTTTTTCTAACACAAAAGGTCGAATGCGCTGTATTCACCAAGAATATAGATTTATATATATATATATATATATATATATATATATATATATATATATATATATATATATATATTATATAGTTTTTTATTATCTCTTAGCAGTTAGATTGATGTTGACAAAATGACAGAATGACACAGGTTTATGACAGACTTGCCAGGTTATAGGTTAAAGTAACCATGAGGTAGCTTATGTATCAGTTAGCAGAATGATTGAGTCAGCCTTTTAACTTCTGTGACATTTTCGATGGAACTTTTGGAGGCTGGCTGTGGAGACGGGCAAGATATTAAGCAGGTCAGGATGGAGGACGTAAAACATAGAGGATGCTTAATCTTTTGAGTGTATTCCAACAAGTAATCCCTGAGTAGATTTCCAAATTAAAGCTTTGGATACATTATGATGACACACACAATCACACACAAACACACACAGACACAAGTGGGCATGCATACACAGACATATTCAAATGATATTTTCAGCCTAGATGGTTAACAAGTTTGCGATAAATGATTTGCTCAAAGATTCAAGCTGATTCTCATCGCGCCTACTGTAGAGTTCGCTTAGTAAGTGCTTATCCCCTCACATCTTAAAGCCACTGTGCATCAAGGATTATGACTTTATTTCTTTCTTGACCGGACGGCTGTGTGCATGGAAACCCACCGCCTCAGCCCCCACCCACCATAGACGGAAACACTTTGCTGCAATTGACAGATGTTGCTCTGCTGTTCTGTTGCACAAACTTCAGGAAACTGATGATACATGCTCAAGGATACAACTTTCGAATAATGTAAACATGTTAGCAAAGAGCTTTCATAGAGCTATGACACACTCTCAGACTGTGTTGCTTTGGTTACATGACATAACTTGTACTTTTATGAATATAGTATTTGACTATTTTCAAATGCATGCTGTGAGTTTTCTATTTTTTTGTATATTTTTCCTGGCATTCCAGGAAGCCATTGATTTCTATTAATTTCTGTATGGTATGAAATCAATGGTAGAAGAAGTATTCAGATCTTTTACTTAAGTAAAAGAGGCTATACTACACTGTGAAAATACTAAATACCACTACAAGTAAAAGTCCTGCATTCAAAACCTGACTTAAGTTAAAATAAGTAAGTATTATCAGAAAAATGTAGTTAAAGCATCAAAAGTAAAATGGTCCCCGTCAGTGTTTTACTATTATAGCCTATTTGATGTTTTTGAATTAATATTACTGCTGGGTTAATGTGTATGTTGCATTTTACTGCTGTAGATTTTAGGTTTAAAGTTAAGCTAATTTTAACTATTTTATATATTGTTGGGTAGTTTAATCTACAGCATTACATGATAATAAGATTATCATATGTTATATGTATCTCTAAAAAGTCAACTTTTCATGAGCTCAGAAAAACAGCCCTGTTTTCAGCTTTGTGACAATGCATTTTCCAACTAATCCAAGAGGAGAAGTAGGACATTTTTCTCAACCCCCAAAGGAACACTGCATCCTTCAGTTAATCAGAAAAATTCAAATTACGCTGGAGTAATACACTGTAGGATGTCCAATGTATTACTAATGAGTACAAAGTAACACACCTTAGAGTTTACAGTAGTATGACGGCTTATTCTGGTTTTCCCTGTGCAAACAGTACCCAGCCACCACTGCTTTATACTGGTCTATGTGGAGGCAGGTCAGATCCCACAGCGAGTGCATATAGCATATCAGCTGTCTCCAGGGCAGTTACTACAATATAAAAACCTCAGGGACATTACCCCACAGAAACCTTGTTTTTACAGCAGCATCTAATTGCATTAGAAGTCTCACATTTATGTAGTTGTTTAAGTGACAACATTGTTCAGCAGTACGGTAATAAGATTAGCAACCACAACATTAGATGTAGGAGTCAATGTGTGTATTGCATGTTAGGCAGCCAAACTTCAGCACTGGTGGTACTTTAACTTACTGCCTTGAAATAAATTAGAAATTATTGTTTTCAGAAAGCTTCTCAGACTATTTTATTTTATTTTATTTTATTTTTGAGAAAATAAATCCAACATTCTGAACAAATTGAAGAATAATGATTAAAGAGAGCATGACTTGTTGTCATTGAATGCTTTGGCTCTTAGTTTGACTTCAAATAATTTTCTTTAAATTTAATTTAGGTTGATTTCATAAATTCCTTTAATTACACTATAGTATGGAGATAAATAGAGTTGCAGCGGTCATATTAATGATCAATAAATGTACATATATAATTCTCGATTAATAGTTTAAAATGTATCTATAACATGCTGAAAATGCCCTTCACTGCCAACATGCCCAAAGAATATTTGGCATTTTTGCTTGAAAAATTATCAAAATATTGGAAAAGATTTGATCAAACTCACGAGCTGTGTTGAGAAATCATGTTTCCTTGATTACCACAAGAAGAGCACTATCTGCGGGTTGTATGTGTCTGTATTTTTTGTAATACTGAGTAAAAGAGATAAACAGATTGATGGCAGGTTGAACAGTGGGGAGGAACAGCCTAACAGGAAGATGTCGCTGGCCTCACGCAGCCCCCTCTGTCCTTACTGCTCGATATTAGCGACATTCCTGCTTAGCTGGCCGGTTGGTGAGATCTACAGCTGTTCTCACAGCAGCGCTCTGCCGTCCAGCTGTTTCCCGGCCATTATGAAATTATTTTGCACTCAGATTGACATGGCAGTCCAGCTTGTTCTCAGCTGCTGGACTTAAATATTTGCTGTAATGCCACTATGCTGACAATGAAGATCAGATATGGAGGCATGGAGCTGAAAATTTTTCAACTGCAATTTGATATCCATCTGGCATAGCGTAATCCCTTTTGCTCCGGTGCATTTTAGTGCTCCTGCCTGCAACAATGTGCCCTTTTCGGTTGAAATAATGGCGTTATTTGGAGTGTATGTACTTACTGACTCATACAATTCTCTATCCTGTGGAGTCAAAGGCCACATGGCGCTACATGCAGATACAGGAGATGTTAACTCTGGTACAGCATCCTGCACGCTACCACAGCTGTATTGGTCCCAGCTCCCTTTGATTTAATTGTGCACAGCCTTTGTTTATCAGTGTCCCATAATCATCTGTCTTCTGTCTACTGTTTGTGCATTACAGGAAGTGTCCAGATGGATTTGACTGCCTAAAAGTAGGGAGGAATCCAAACTATGGCTACACCAGTTTTGATACCTTCGGCTGGGCTTTTCTGGCTCTCTTCCGACTCATGACCCAAGACTACTGGGAAAAACTGTTCCACCAGGTGCAATTTTTTACACTGAAGTGTAAATAAAAAGTCTATTACACAGACTGTGAACTGTCTCTTAATTACATTTAAGGTGTCATTTGTGTAGCCCCCAAAGTCCCCAAATCTTGGCAAATCATTGAATAAAACGTTATCCATTATAACCATATATTATGCCAAAACTACGAAACACGACTCATGAATTTGACTGTACTGACTTCATGTCTGCTTTCTCAGACCCTGCGCTCAGCAGGGAAGACCTACATGGTTTTCTTTGTGCTGGTAATCTTCCTGGGCTCCTTCTACCTGGTCAACCTCATCCTGGCTGTGGTGGCCATGGCCTATGAGGAGCAGAATCAGGCAACCATTGCTGAGGCCTGGCAGAAGGAGAGGGAGTTTCAGCTGGCTTTGGAGCACCTTCGCAGAGAGCAAAGAGTAGGTGCAACGCAAACAGTCAGCAAGGATATTCATATTTTCATGTGTGCTTTCAACTTCCTGTAACACCTTTTCTTTCTGTGTAAAGTTGGCAGTGAAAAGACAAACACAGGACACAGACTCAGTGTTGTCCCCAGAGTTGTCTCCATTTTGTCTGAAGACAGGCAGCATACGTCGAAGCAGCAGCAGAAGAAGAAGATCGCACAGGACACTGTCAGAGGAAACGGCAGAGGAAGCTGCTGAAGAGAAGTTTGACCCATTGGATGAGCCAATGGTACATCACGCAGAAATCCCACTCGTAAAGTTTCTCCCAGTCTTTGATGTTCTTATTAAAAGCCATAGGAGCTAATGTATCCCCTGTGTTTCTGTAGCCTCCTCTGTCTCCCCTTCCAGTCCACCCGCTGCTGGCCACGCTCTCCGCTCACCCTCTCAGCACCAGGAGAGGAAGCCAGGTCAGCATCTTCAGCTCTTTCCGGGCACGCAACAACTCGGAGGCTGACTTCGGGGATGACGAGTACAGCATTCATGGGGACGCCTTCAGGAGTCGCGCCAATTCAATAGCAACACCCTGGAAGAGGAGGACGGGCAGTGTGCGGAGCCACTGCTCCCAGATCTTCACCCCCAGCCTCAACATCAATGGCCGGCTCAACATCTCGTTAGACCAGAACGGAGTCACCACTTTGGGTCTGCATACTCCCACCTCCATGCCTGCTCATAGCATGGAGAGGGTCAGGGAAGACACAGTGAGTGACAGAAACCTGTGTGTAATTAGAAAACCCTGCCAGAGAGAGAAATATGCTTTTATTAGGATGTAGTACTCTAAAACTCTCATACTGTATTAACTTCACATTGATCTTAACTGACCTTGATTTTAATTACCAGCACACCAAATAAAAGGAGAAAAAAGCCTTGTATTTCATTTTGGTGTTTTCTGTCTACCAGAAGCCCACCAGTGCAGAGGACACAGTTCCCAGAACTCTCCTCCAGCCTTCCCCTACAGTGACTGAGCCTCCTCCAGTGCAAAGGAAAAGAGGGCTGAGCTCTGTCAGCTTCCTCAGTGATGCAATGGAAGGTGAGTCCCTATAAATATTAATATATGTGTGTTTGCCGAACTCTGCCAGGACGTACCGTCCGACAGGACGGCGTTTCGTCGCTCTGATTGGTTGTCTCCCCCTGTCGATAACGCCCCTTGGAAATCAAACTGAGATGTTCCAGACTAATACGCATTTGCGAATTAGTCTGGCGATGCCAGGCTACTAATTGGCTGCTGGCTGTAGTTTCATATTTATTGTACAGACATCAGAGTGGTTTCAATCTTCTCATTAAACTCTCAGCCAGAAAGCAAATAAGCAAATTTCCAAAATGTCAAACTACTCCTTTAAAGATTGCTCTTTTAGCTCTTGCTACGTTGAGAGACTTATTAAAGATTGAGGCTAGCCTATAATTAACATAAAAAGTTGTACATGCGTGGACTTAGGTTATGTTCACTTGTGTTTGAAAAGAAATGAAAAGCAGGCATACATTTCCTTTTTAAGGGTGAGTTGAGGGAAAGGCCTGCAGATGAATGTTTACCTTGTTTCTTTGCAGAGCTGCAGGAGTCGAGGCAAAAGTGCCATCCCTGCTGGTACACATTCGCCAAGAAGTACCTGATATGGGACTGCTGCCCCTGGTGGCTGAAGATGAAGGAGTGTGTGAAGTTCATGGTGATGGATCCTTTCCTGGATCTGGGTATCACCATATGCATTGTACTGAACACCCTCTTCATGGCCCTGGAGCACTACCCCATGACTGATGAGTTCAACATGATGCTTTCAGTGGGCAATCTGGTAAGGGGTTTTTAGTGATAGGGTTGGGCAGGTTTCCAGCATTTTACACACTTCCTCCTAAGTGCTGTTGGGTGAGTGATGGAGGACTGAAAGCCTCACTGAGAAGAAAGTAAAGAGGCCTGTTCATTCAGATAATGTATTTCTATATCAGACAGCTGGGTTTTTTATAGCCAGTGCTGTGCTGGACTTAAGTTGATCCTTTGTCAACGCTTCTGCTTTAGACTACTTGTGATTATCCTTGGTAAGAGGGAGTATTTTTAGTAGGAGGTGCGACAGATTCCCTCATTTGAATTTCTTTCCATCTCCCCCTACTGGTAAATTATAAGCTCTGCCATTGTCTTCCAGTTTGAAAACCTACCTAAAAGAAGATGAATGGAAGTAATACCTTCTTATTTATTATCCTCACCAATTTACTTATTGGTACTTTTGGTCCTGTTTGTTTGTCTTTTGTTTGTTAGTGAAAAGGATATCTCAAAAACGTTAAAAGATTCCTTTGGAATCTGAAATCTGAGATTTTTTTTTTTACATTTTAAGAGGACATTTTGAAATATTCTTGGTAGTTTCTCTTGAACAACGTGGATATTTGGGTCCAAAAACTGGCACATTGCAGAAGTAGCCACCCTAGTGCTTTCTAGTTTTTCACTATGACCTTAACCTAAGTGATCTACTTAAACAAACTGAAAGCTGCATTATTTAATCTGTTTTGGCCACTGTGGGGCAGGGTAACAATCTGTAAACACATCATTGACATGTTATTAACTTACAAAGTTCTTACAGGCAACCTGTTAGCAAAGAGTTGTCATTTACAAATACTATACATTGCAAATACGGAGCAACATGAGCATTCATTTGGAGTCGTGTTTGAGTTCACCTGATGAATGAAGGTCCAATAGTCACTCTTCTTTTAGCTCTGTTTTGGTCCCCACCAACTCCTGAGGGAAATATCTGGCTCTTTAGCAGCTCAATGCTCCACTATGTTGTATATTTGTGTGCCATAAAACCAAAAAAATGAGCTAAAAGACACTAAAACGCTCATTGAGGGGAACTGCAGAGTTGTGAGTCACTACAAGCAACACCTTTCACGTAACACATGTCAATTTTATCCATTGTTAATATACAAATATAATAAGTAACATTCCACTTTAATAGGAAACATTGGTACCTTTTCCACCTCTTACTGTTTTTTTGTCTTTTCAAGGTGTTCACAGGGATCTTTACAGCTGAGATGGTGCTGAAGCTGATTGCCATGGACCCCTACTACTACTTCCAACAGGGCTGGAATATCTTTGACGGTGTCATTGTTTGCCTCAGTCTGATGGAGTTGGGTCTTTCCAATGTAGAGGGTCTGTCTGTCCTGCGATCTTTCAGACTGGTAACAGAAATCTTTACATGTACATAAAAGAAAAAGGCTAATGATGGATGACAAGTTTCAATATAGTAGATTAAACAAATACTAATACTATATGTCAATGTTTTTACTTCCTGTGTGCTCTGTTCTTCTGGCCTTACTCTCTTTCTGTTTACCTTGTACGCTACCCTTCTGTTTACCTTGTACAACTTTTTTTGTGAAGCAATTTGTAACTGTTAAGAAAAGTACTATATAAATGAAGTTTATTATTATATATAAAAAATGTTACATTTCATTATGATTATAATGCAGTCTAGCATTTTCCTGTTTCTCTTTGCATTAGCAGTATAAACAAAAAAGACTGTTTGGACTGAGGTTTGGTCAAGAATTCAATCACTCCTAACAATGAGAAAACACTTATCGTCACCTTGTGCTCTTAATCAGTTACGAGTCTTCAAGCTGGCAAAATCCTGGCCCACTCTCAACACTCTCATCAAGATCATCGGCAACTCGGTAGGTGCCCTGGGAAACCTGACGCTGGTGTTGGCCATCATTGTCTTCATCTTCGCTGTGGTGGGCATGCAGCTGTTTGGCAAGAACTACCAGGACTGTGTGTGCAAGATCTCCATTGACTGTCAGCTGCCTCGCTGGCACATGAAGGACTTCTTCCACTCCTTCCTGATCGTGTTCCGGGTGCTGTGTGGCGAATGGATTGAGACCATGTGGGACTGTATGGAAGTGGCCGGGCAGCCCCTTTGTATCCTGGTGTTCATGTTGGTCATGGTCATAGGGAACTTGGTGGTGAGTACAATATCAGACATTTTTATGTTTTTTTATATTCTAAAATTTCTGTCAACAAATCTCATGACCAAAACCAACACTGAATTGATCTTATGTACAATTATTGACTGTTAAACCAAAGCCTGATATGGCTTATTCTTCATAGACCTCCAATGTTGCCCAAAAACTTGGACATGTTCCTTCATTACGATGAACGTGGGCACTGTAGTTTATCTTGAGTCAGTACTAAAAAGAAAAATACTAGTCAAGTCAAGTCAAGTCAATTTTATTTGTATAGCTCCAAATCATAACAAAAGTTATCTCAAGACACTTTTCACATACAGTATACAGTAGGTCTAGACCATACTCTTTAAAATATTATTTACAGAGTTCCCACCATGAGCAGCACTTGGTGACAGTGGTGAGGAAAAACTCCCTTTTAACAGGTAGAAACCTCAAGCAGAACCAGGCTCTGGGTGGGCGGCCATCTGCATCGACCGAGTTGGGTTGAAAGGGGAGGAGAGAGGGGGAGAGGGGAGACAGAACAGGAGGAGAGACAACAAATCAGACTAATAATAATAACAACTGCAGCAGTGAGTGTGGAGCAGGAACATGGGGGCAGTAGACGGCCGGCAATCACAGATCCGGAATCTACAGCTCCAGAGGCAGAAATACCACAAAAAGCACAAGAACTACTGGGAAGAAGTGGAGTTAGTAACATGTATTAGTGAGATACGAATGCATACAGATAGAGAGGGAGAGGAGGAGAGAAAAGCTCAAGTGTAAATACTCATTAGCACACAAACTCTTCAGCTCAAAATTGTCAGCAAACAAATGCAGTATTTACTCCTGCTAGATTAACTTCAGCTAAAAACTGCAGTGGCCTGCTGTTGAATGAGATTATTCCGCTTTTCTTTAAATTAAAGTTTATGTTCCTGACCAATATACATCTTTAAAGGGAACAGATGGGCTCTTTTTATTGCATTTGTTGACAATAACAAAACTACAGAATATTTTCAGCCTCATCCTTTAACAGTATATGATAACGGGAGGTCTAGAGAGAAATTCAATTGCACGTCGATGAAACCAACTGTGATTACTGTTAAATCCAAATGATGACGTCATGAGTAATCAGGGATTACGTTGCATCAATGAGGACTGGTGGTTCCATATTATGAAGATGGGGGATCCTTGAACAGTTATTGGTGCTTGCTAACTCAGATATTGGTGTAGCTACAGGGGTTTGTGTGTCTCTCCTTCCTTGAACACATGCTCGTCACTGAGAAAGTGGTTGTGTCACAGCGTCATGCGAACTGTCTTGCAGATTGGCATTAGCGGACTTCAGACAGATCACGTCTGGGCGACATGTAAACCATCTGTTGTCCCTCCTTAGTAATATATGTATTATCTGCTGTCATGCAAACTGTTGCCACAACAGACACACTCTGCGCTACGAGCGGCTTTACTGCAGCATCCTGACCAACAGGGCTGAATGCTTTATCCAGTGTTAATGAACTAAGCCTTATGGGTGAAATTGTGACCTAAGAACTGTACAAAGGATCAGCCAAGGCCACAGAGTGTTCTTGCCGTCGTTCCAGCCTTTGCGCTAGGTATTGAGTTTCACACAGGATGAAACACAGCTTACACATCATTGCATGCTGCTCTTTCTATAAAAAAAAAAATAGTTCATCTGTGTGACAGCTCTGTTTATACACAACTGTTGTCCTTCTGCCATAGCCAGGATATGTATATTTGTTGGTCCACCCATATGGTGATTTTCTGTCCAGATGTGTCCTGTAAGCTTAATGAGAACAGAGAAAAATAGAAAATCCCGGAAGCGCTGACAGCCAGCAGTCGCAGAATTTATTTATAGTCAGTGTAGTTTTACTTAATGTGGTGTCATTTTAGTCCTGATTCTTTGTAATATATATAATCACATGTTGTAGTGTTTTTAGTCTGTTTTTGTAGTACAACTTTAGATTTAGATTTTTATTTTATTATTATTATCATGATTTTTGCCCTAATCCATTTCCAGTATATTTCTAAATCTATGTTTAGACTCCTGGCCCAACTCAAACATAAATTAGATTAGATAAAGTATGTATTATGTAAGTCATAAACAAGATGTGCTACCAGCTAGTGGCTTTTCCATTTCATGTTGATCACATATTAGAATAATATTATACACAGAATTATCATTTGCACCACAATCCATTGAGTTCTGTCACATAACTGTTTTAAAAAGGAGCAAGGCTTTGAGTGTGGATATGGTTCAACACCTGTTCCCAGGATGCCCTCTGTTCCCGCTGCCATTCAATTTTAGTTTGTTCCGCATTTAATCCTATGCTTTGAAATGTATCTGCCTGTCAGAAATGTTTTAAATCTAAAATATTTGTTGGTTTTTGCCTGGATGATGACTGACACTGTTTTTCATGCAGATCTATAGATGGTGAACTACCATAATTATGGATGCATAATAGCTTCTCATATTTATGTATTTCCTGACAATTTGATTTCTTCAAACTACAAGTTTTAATCATACTATAGAACAGCTGTTAAACAAGAGAAACATTATACTACTCAACTGGAGAAGCTGTCAAAATCTGAAGAGTTTGGAGGGTGGTGTCTTAAAAAAAAAAATCTATCTTCCAAAACCAAAAACACAATTGCAAAAGTTTGAGGAATGGATTTTATTTCTAACATAAGCTGCAAACGTATATTATTATATATATTATATATATTAGGTACTTTAATAACCTAGCATTCTTTCCAAAGGCACAGGACATGGGGTATATTCTATATTACAGGAGCCTAGACGCTAATAAATTTATTTGGTTTATGGTAGTATTCTCCTGCAACTCAAACCAAACTTGCGTTAGATAAACTCTGCTGTTATTCCTTATCTGTGGCGGTTCCAAGGGGTGGCAGCTGCCAGCTTCAAAAAATGCCTTGCCACCCGAGTTTTGGACAAACAACTTTAAAAATATTCGAAAAGTTTTAGCTTGTCAGAAATGTACAAGAGCATAGCTCAGATGTTCGAGTGCAAGTGAATGCAGCAAGAGATGACGCTGCCCATAGACTCCTAGTGTGGTGCCGGTAGCAGCGAAAGTACACATGGTTGGTAACAGACCGATTTCACCCAGCAGCTCTAATGTAATCAGTGTAACACTGACTACCGCTGCAAGCCCAGTGTAGGGTTGCCAACTTCCACCAGTAAAATCCTTACTTGCACAGTATAACTCTCATGCAGTACCTCGGCCTAAAATACAGAACGGCCACAGATGAATAGTGGCAGGGGTTGTTTTACTAACTTGTGTTTGATTGTGTAAGGGATGGATTACACTTGACTAAACCCCAATATTCACCGGTGCTTATGAGTGTGTCCGGATTGCCTGCAGCTACCAATACCTCTGAAACTTCTCATTCTGCAGACAACATGTCCAGATTTCATGTCATGTCAAGTGCAACATAATCATGCATCCAGTTTAAAAAGCCCTAAAATCACAACCACATCACAAACAAAAGGCCACATTAGTCAGCAATTAATTCAGAGCTTAGTACTTGACATTTTGCGCTTTCACCACATTTTCAAATTGAAGCTCAGAGAAAAAGACTTTTGCTGTTTAATCATCATTACTGGGTAAACACTGGATATCTTGGATCACTGGCAACACAAAATGTGTGGCTTCACAGAGTAGGAAACCTGGGAAACATTGAAGGGCTGCAGGAGGTGGAAACACACAGTAGCCTAAGAGAAAAACAAGCCACATTTATTCAACTTTCCACAACATTCAGTGTTAAGTTGAACACCATTATTAATATTTAGATATTTTAATTGAATGCTTTACTCTTGTGCCACTATAATGTAATGGGTTGCATTTGGGGTCTTTTTCTGGTGTATATCTATATCTATTGATATATGTGATTGTTTGCAATTTATCTGCATATATATAGTATATCTCTACCGCCCCTTAAAGTCTCCATGCCACCCTCTTGCCACCCCATAAATATTTTTCTAGATCTGCCCCTGTTCCTCATCATAAAATCTTATAAAAGTAAAGCATACTGTTTGAAAATATCACTTTAACGCTCAACAAGTATGTTTTTCTATAGCAGGCATCCAAACTGTCCAATTATGCTAGAATGAATAACATTTAAATTACATTTTTATAAATAGTACTGTACTTTAATACTATAGCTAACTAACTTTGAAAACAAATTTTCAACCAACTCAAAGAGTTTTAATCTTCGAATTAGTTTACATTAGCTAGCGACAGCTGATAAAATGAGTTAGAAACAGTTCTTTTCAGCCACAATAGAAAATGGTCATTTGCAAAATCACCCTTCTACTCTACTTCCAGCACCATTATATCATCTTTACCTTGGTGGTTTCACACCAGTTCACACCTTCTGTCTCTTTAAATTCTCAGTATAGCTTTTTAACCATGTGCTTTTAGAGTGGTGAAAGGACCTAAAGAGTTCATAGCCGTTTATCTGGTTGTGCAATACAGATTCATTGACTCTGTTGCCTTGTTAGGGCAAAGACCAGATCACAACAGTGCTCTTTATAGAGTTTAATGGACAGAAGCCTCCTCTGCACATGAACTGTGAGAAAGCTGTTTATCCAAGGGATTATCCAGGATGGTTAGGGGCGAGAAGGTCGGGGTGGCATTCATCACGATTCATCTGCTCATGCACCCCATCTCTGATTGGCTCAGTGGCTAAAGATGATCCCTACCAACTGTGCAGATCACACACACACACACACACACACACACACACACATACACACAATACTGTGCAGAGTTGTGCTTGATGCTGTTGCTTTCTAAGCTAGTATACAGATTACTTGTTTGTAAACTTGAGTTCAGTGTAGCTGAAGCACCCAAAGCATTTGTGTCTGATCATATCTGCGTAGAACATCCTCCTAAATTCACAAAGCAGGATTTGCCAGTGTTGACAAAATATGTGGGCTATTATGTCATGCATTAGGTGCAATTATCATTTATCTTACAGGCTTACTTAGGAGGAGGAAGATACATGTTGACATAAGCACAATGTGAATACAGCATTTTCTGCCATATTCAGGCTAAATGGCTATAAAATGATAACAATGTTCTGATAACTTCTCAGAATCAAATGTGATGTAACATAACATTTGTCTGTCAACAGGTGTTGAATCTTTTTCTGGCCTTGCTGCTCAGCTCCTTCAGCTCCGATAACCTCTCTGCTCCAGACGAAGACGGCGATTTGAACAACATCCAGATCGCCATTGCCCGCATAAATAGCAGTGTCTCCTGGCTCTCCACACGCATCATCGACCTCTTCAACCGCAACTTGAAGTGCCGAAAGCACAAGGCCAAAGAAGCCAGTCAGGCCATCACCCTGGTTGTAAATCATGTGGAAAGCAATGGGGGAATTTGTGGACGCTATGGAGAGAAGTATGTCATACCAGAGGAGGACAGCTACATGACAAACCCGAACTTGACTGTCATTGTTCCCATCGCGCCCGGAGAGTCAGACGTGGAGTTTCTCGAGGAGGAGGAGATTTCTGAGTCATCAGAGGATGAAGACAACAAACCGGTGAGTTTTTAACCTCCACATGTTTGTGTTTACACTGGAACTGAAGCCTCCTGGTTTATTGTCGTAGTGGTCTTTGGACAGTATTATCCAATAAAGTATTTTTTGCTAAAATATGGTGCGCTAAATCACAGATTTCTTATTTACTAAAATAACAGTATTTACTTATTTTCAAGAGTAAATTAATACTTCATCACGTGCTGCTCTGCTCTCCATGGGTTGAAATGTTTGAACATTTTGCACACAATACAGAGGTGCAAGTCAATAATGTCAAAGCAGGTGTTTTACCTTTGACTCCTGTCTATTACTACTTATTGCTACTTTGGGTGAGGCCAGAAGCATTATGGCTATTATGGCTAATACTTTATTTCATGGGTTTCCTAATAATTTCCTAGGATGTTTCCAGAAAATGTTTTTGTACAGTTATTTGGTACTCATTTTAGGGAAAATCAGCTTTTTCTTTGAAGGAACAGCTCCATTCAAAGCTGGTGGCTGGGCATAGGCGGAAGTACAGGTGGGGGTGGGTTGTGAAGGGACAATATGGAGGCTTTCCGAACACAAATAATTAATCTGCCTAGCAGACAAGGCGAACTGTGATGGATACTAGTCCCCTGGTGAGACAAATATAATTTGGGAATCCAGAGTTATTAAGAGTTAATGTCATGCAGTGAACATCTGGCAAAGTCTCCTCAGAAAGCTGCGGAAAGGATGACCATAATAAAAAAAGTTTTTTTGTATTGTTTATTTTTATTTAATTATAAAAATCATTAATAATATTAATTATTTTTGCTGACCCTAATATGTTACATCAATAGCGATGATACAAACTGGTCAAATGACAAAGCATATTTTTATGGACAGGAGTTCCAACTGCAGGGGCAGTTTATCTATTTGGAGTTGCCTTGACTTTAGCTGTGATTGACACTCAATTTCACTCAACCAGTTGTGGTTTCAGTGTCTCACACCTCAACTATTGTGACATTATTATCATGTTATAATGCTGATAAAATGTTTTTATTAGCCACCTTTCTGTATGCCGCAATAAAGTGCTGTTAAACTGAGTCAGCCCCTCGCTGTGAACCCTAATCTCAATCAGATAGTCAGACACACACGTGGATCAGAGGTTTTCAAAGATTTGCACTTTTGACATGAAAAAGGTCATGCAGTAGGCCTTTCACAGTACGAAAAGCACAGGTGTCCAGGGTCCTGGTATTGTGCATGCTGACTCACTGTCATGACTTACTGGGACACTGAATAGATCTGAGCTATTGTTAATGTTAAAACAAGTTAAAATCTCATCTGTGAAAAATGGCCTACAATATACAGGCAATATTGAAAGGTCCTGCACACCCACACAGTTGTTTGAAATTATTCTGGTTGATTAGACCTCTGCTTGGGCTGAAGTTGGGCAGATCAATGCTAAAATTCATATCCTAATAAACATATTAAAGGTGTAATTTATCCTAACCTCACGGAAGTGAGAAGACTAGTGAGTGAGGGAGATGTCAGTCAAGCAGAGTTGGTACTTCCCAACACACAAGAGGTATTTGTGTATATAATAACATCTGTGTGGGTAGACCAAAAAGTGGAGTGCCAAAAGTCTGACAGAGGTAGCTAGGCTACCACTATTATTTGTTTTATAAGTATTATTAGACAATTAACTGACAGACCACCATTGGCTGAACAAGCTATATTTAACAATATAGTTCAATATTTTGGTAAATACGGTTATTCGCTATGTTGCCAAAAGTAAGACCAGGAGATTTTGAAGACTCTGTCGACAAGAGAACATAATCTGCCTTCCAGCACAGCACATCTGGAGCTCACTAATTAACATGTTATATCTTGTCCAAAAAAAAACTAAAGAAACAACACTTTTTAACACTTTTAAGGGGGGTTGTGTGCCGGACTATTTCTTGGCTTAGTGCAGTAAGTCTTGCCATGACTGTGAGGTTGCACTGGATCTGGTGTTATATGTTGTTCAATAGTGATCTTTAATTCTGCTGGTAGGTGGATTTTGTTACTTTTGACAGAGCTAGGCTCGCTGTCTCCCCCCGGTTTCTATTCTTTGTGCTAAGCTTAGCTAACCAGCTGCTTCATATTTACAGTACAGACATGAGAGTGGTATCGATCACCTCATGTCATTCTCAGCAAGAAAGTGGATAGACGTATTTTCCCCAAAACCATACCTTTAAAATGTTACATCCACCTCTGTGATTGGCATAGCTGTTTAAATAAGAGAGAAGCAATGTGATTGGCTGAGTCACAGCCTAATGGGTGAAATTATACTGATGGACCTGATTTAGTTTGGATCCATCTGATCCAGGTCCAAACACCCTGGATAAATAAAGTTTAGGAAAATATTTATCAATATTGGCCAGGGGTCAGGGGTTTATTGAGGTGGGAGGTGTGTCGCTCCTGTTCTCTCTGGCAGCCAGACAGCAGCAGGCCAGATGTGGAGCCAGGCCCTGCAGAACAGATTATACTGACACAGCTGAGCGGAGCCAGGCAAGGCCAGAATGAGCTGAGCGGCCTGCAGGATTGTGGTTATGAAGAAGTTAGTTACAAATTATTTACTTGACTATAAGTAAATCTCTTTAGAGAGCAAAGAGCAATCAGCCTATATGCACATGTGTCACTACTGCATACGTGTGGCAATAAATATTATTATTATCGTTAGATATAATGTTGAATCAACAAAATGCCATCAGTGCACATACTCTCTGCTATGTCTTTGAGCACTAAGACTGGTAATGCTGGTAATCTGATCTCCAGGTCATGTGGATGTCTTTAATGCTGGATTAGACTTCGTACCAGTTTATAGGATTGAAGCTGCACCTCTGTCCTATAAATCATGTTAAATATGTTGCTGTTATAACACAAGAAAATCTCATCAAAATTGTATTAAGGCTCAGACGAGATTGAAAGACAAGGCGGTACAAGGTGAGCTATTATTGATGGGATGAATCCACACTAAATACAGGGCAGAGAAATGCAGCTACACTGCTCTGTTTGGTTTGAAACATATACGTTTATTGCACCTACGGCCACACCCCAATCTGTGATGTCACAGCAAGTGTTTTCCATCAGCTGCCAAAGGCTAAACACCAAATCCACCAAAACTATGTGTTATTTTGTGCAGGTCTATATTTTGTGCTATTCACGTCTATAACAACTCAAGTCAAGTACATAATGGATCTAAAATTGGTTAGTAACAGAGAGACTACTTACTACTCAGGAGGAGATCAGCCTATCAGAGGGCAGTACGGTGGATCTGAGGAAGCCTGGAGAAGAGATCGACGACTTATCGGAGCTGGCTGAAGAGAGTATGGAGCCGGAGGAATGCTTCCCAGAATGTGAGAATTAAGAATTTAGACTTGTAACCCAAGTAAAGCTACGTGTTACACCGTAGTTCCTTCATCTGTGCTGGTTTGTTTTTGCGTTCCCACAGTCTGCTCGAGGCACTGTCAGTGCTGTGACATCGATACCAGCCGTGGTCTGGGCGAGGCCTGGTGGAGGCTGAGGAAGACCTGCTACCAGATCGTGGAACACAGCTGGTTCGAGACTTTCATCATCTTCATGATCCTGCTCAGCAGTGGGGCCCTGGTAGGTGCCATTCGAAAAATAATATAATTTAAGCTCTATTTTTAAATGAATTGAACTTTTAATAAAATAAAAAACTAAAAACACAAACAAGATCACGTCTCAATCAAATCTCAATGTGGACACTGGAGACACATTAACACCAGATGTAATTGTAATCAGGTTAAACACTAACAATGAAAACTATTATATAGAGAGTTCTTTACTGAATGTAAATTGAACAAACAGATGACTACATTTAATTTCTGTTGGACTTTAAATGCAAGAATTTACAGACAGATGTTTTGTATGTTCAGCCAACAGTAGTGGTGTTGGTGTGTGTTGGTAGTTGTATTTTCTGACACTTCTGTTCCTCTGCTGCTGAAGGCATTTGAAGATATCTACATTGAAAAGAGAAAAGTCGTAAAGGTGGTGTTGGAGTCTGCAGACAAGGTCTTCTCCTACATCTTTGTGCTGGAGATGTTCCTCAAGTGGATTGCATACGGCTTCAAGAAATATTTCACCAACTACTGGTGCTGGCTTGACTTTCTTATCGTGGATGTAAGTGAACATTTTGCTATAGCTTGGGTGTTTTTGTTGCATATATGAAAGGTAATTAAAAATCAAATGTTGAGAATTCCCTTTCATTGTAGTTGAATGTAGATTTTCATGTTTGTGGGATTTACAGCTTGGTAAGTGTTTATTCACAGGAAAGCACTTGACAGTTCACTTATGCTTTGCAATAACTGTGCCCTTTCTTCACTGAAATTGTGATTCCCCCACCATCAGTTACTACTATTTAAAACAACCTCTAAATAAGGACCCGGATGAATTTACTAGAAAGATATAGATTGCTAAAAAAAAACCACACTAAACAGTTGTTACATTGTACAATTTTACATTTGCTTTTATGTCAGTGATTCTGCCAGACAAATTAAAAGAAGTGCTCCAGCAATCGGAGTCATGTTACACTTCATGTAAACTGTTGGGTAAATTGGATGTGGCTCTGTAGTGTGTAGTCATCCAAAGTGCCCGAGGCGTGCAGCCCGAGGCCTGACTTGACCTCCTCTGATTTCACCTGCTGTTACACAGATTGCCACAGACCGCTCTATTGTTAGGGTAAGTTGTAGTTAGCAGGTTCCAGGTGAGTATGGGCTTCTGGAAATTGGAAACTTGCATCTGCATCACAAATGCTTCCGTGTTTTCTTCACTCGTAAGTGCTTTCTGTTGTGATATCAAAAGCCACCGTCTTGTTTCCAAACACATGCGCTTCTTATGAAATGTGCTAAAATTGTTGTTGTGCTATAAAACTAACTCAACAGTCATTCTTTGAATCACTTACTTCAGGACCTTGGCTTTTATATCAGAAACAAATGCAGTGTCATGTACTCTAAGGTTTATCTACAGAAGATCTGGTGTTCTTTATACAGCATATTAAACCTATAAAAATGTTGCTTCGCAGACATTTTAGTCTAGAAATGCACCAGTTGAGTTCATGTCTAAACTGTTGTTTAATTCATGTACTGAGTGTTATTTTATTATGTCTGTTTAGAAGAAAAAAATCCTGTTGATCATTGAAACTACCTACCTTTCGTTTCTCTCTATAAAAAGAACCACGTTACTTTCTTTTACTGTGTTTTTGTATTTTTCCGTCTGTAATTTCTTTGAGCCAAAGACTTCTCTTCTCCTAAGAATTAATTTTGAGTATCTTCTATAGATATATTGGACAAACACATGTGTAAATAGACTTTTATAAAGAAATACACACCATTGGGACCTTATTGGTCCTAAATTGTTTTTAATGAACTTATTGGATCAATTGGATGCAAATTGGGAAATAAATTTGGCAAAGACAGATATAAATTCTTTATAAAACTCACTCTATTTGATATATATACATATTGTATATGCATATATAGCTGAGTATGCATGCATGGACACTATTTGTCTATATGTGCATACTTGTCTGTGTTTTGTCATCATCAATCATGACATGAATCTTCTTTCATTTTTTTATCATGTCATTTTCATTCATAGCCGTCATCCAAGGGTCATTCAACAGCGGAATACCATTTTGTTTTGTCCGTTTGGATGTAGAATAGAGTGGAAGTCCAAATTTCGCTAAAAGACGATACAACAACCAAACTAAATCTAAACCTCCAAAATTAAGTCATTGTGTTCCTAACTGTGGAATGTCCCAAAATACACAAAAACTCTAAAAATATGGCTCTTCAAATGTTTTCAACCTATCTTTTATGATCTTCAATTATGTTCTTTGTTTAAAAATCACATAATAGTTATATAATAATAAAAGAAAATATATGCAGTTTCTCAACAAATATGTAGATAAGACAATGTATGTGATATTGCTTTATTCACAATGTCTTCTTGTATGGTACAGAAAATGCTGATACTTTCCCCCAAAGGTTTAAACGTGAACAAGAATTGACTTACACATTTTAATTAATTTTATGATTCTCATAGTTTACCTGTCTTTCTGCACATATAGGTGTCCTTGATAAGCCTGGTAGCAAATTCACTGGGATATTCCGACTTTGCTGCAATCAAGTCCCTGAGGACCCTGCGGGCTTTGAGACCTCTCAGAGCTCTGTCCAGATTTGAGGGCATGCGGGTGAGAAATACGTTTTCTGAACTACGCTGATACGCACACATATCTCTTTTACAACAAGGTAATGTTGACAGGTAACTTGCTGATTAGTCTCAGGATTTTCACCTCTACCAAGGAGAATATGTTTTCACCCTGGTTTGTTCATTGTTCTGTCTGGCAACTGGAACATGCTAGCGGCATCACTCTAGGGATCGCAAGGTTGGGCAATTGATCGTTACCCTTAAATATAGGTGATTTGAGAAAAGATCTCATACATATGAGTGATGTTTCAACTTGAAGGCACTCAGTCCACACAAACAAACACTAATGTTTAAATCATCTTAAATCTGTTGCCTGATTGACTCCAAGTAAAAATTGTATACCTAAATTATTACATTATGAGCTAATAAGAACTAGCTTTAAAATCAGACTAAATTGCCATGAATTGCTGAAAAAAATCAAAGATGTGTGCGGAAATTCAGAGAACTGAAACCAGGCTAGTATAGAACCTCAGTGCTGCGAGACTGACCTGTATCTTACCTGTTGCTCACCAGGTGGTCGTGAACGCTCTTATAGGAGCCATCCCCTCCATTATGAATGTGCTGCTCGTGTGTCTTATCTTCTGGCTCATCTTCAGCATCATGGGGGTCAACCTGTTTGCCGGCAAATTCGGGAAGTGCGTGAACAGAACAGGCTTCATCCACAGCATCTCTGTAGTCAACAACAAGTCAGAGTGCCTCGCTATGAATGACACCCAGTTCTACTGGACAAAAGTGAAGGTCAACTTCGACAACGTGGGACTCGGCTACCTGTCCCTTCTGCAAGTGGTGAGTTCTTTCTGCTTCATCATTTTGGCGTTTGTCAAATATGTCAAACACACTTTCATTTTAGGAATGTGGAATTAAAGTGATCATAATATTAGTTTTGTGTTGTGTTTTTTTTTATAGATAAAGTTAATGATTCACAATGCAGCTCCGAGACAGTAATACTGTGTAATATTGTATTGTATTATAGGCTACATTTAAGGGATGGATGGAAATAATGCACGCAGCTGTTGATTCAAGAGGAGTAAGTATATCTATTTATGTCAAAGGCCTACATCATAAACATGTCACAGTAACCAGCTGATTTATAAAACTGTTTGGTTTCAGGTGGAGGAGCAACCCATCAGAGAAATCAACCTCTACATGTACCTGTACTTTGTCGTCTTCATCATATTCGGCTCCTTCTTCACCCTCAATCTCTTCATCGGTGTCATTATTGACAATTTCAATCAGCAGAAAAGAAAGATGAGTATTGACCACACTGATGTCATGCCTGGATCACTTGGTTTTTGCAAGTAATTCTGAACTTGTACAAGATAGCAGCCACTCAGGCTCAGTCAAAGAATTACGCAGTCATGGATTTCAAATATTTTAAATATTTAATTCTCCAGGTAAAACCAAATATGAAGAATTATATGCAAATGGCAGTGTTTGTTTTTGCCACCTTCTGTTAATATCCAAACAATATTTTTAACATTGTCCTATAAAAATAATGTTAGGTGTTTTTGCCTGTACTTAGGTGGACAGGACATCTTCATGACTGAAGAACAGAAGAAGTACTATAATGCTATGAAGAAGTTAGGATCTAAAAAGCCTCAAAAGCCAATACCAAGGCCTGCGGTAAAACAATATATAATATCATAATATAACGTCTTTTCACATATATTTGTAGACTTACTTTTTATTCCCTATTTTACCTTGTAACCTCTAATACTGCATATTGTCCTGCCTGCTAACATTGTAGATGATTTTGTACTCATAATGTTATATTCACTGACTGATTTACTATTCGTATTTCCCAATCCTAGAACATTCTCCAAGCTTTCTTCTTCGATCTGGTGTCCAAGCAAGCCTTTGACATCATGATCATGATGCTCATCATTGTCAACATGGTCACCATGATGGTGGAAACCGATGAGCAGTCGGAGCGCAAGGAGTCCATCCTCAACAAGATCAACATGGTCTTCATCGTGTTCTTCGCCACCGAATGCCTGATCAAGATCTTTGCCCTCCGTTGTTATTTCTTCACAGTTGCATGGAACATCTTTGATTTTGTGGTGATAATTCTCTCTATTGTGGGTACGTACATACTGCAAAAAGTAGACACCTCACTAACTATTATCTCTGCCAAGGGGATTATATTTTTCAGTGCTATTGGTTTATTTGTTGTTTGTTATCAGGTTTTCTTTTTAACATTGTGAGAAAGGGGATTTTATTTTATTTTTTTCTATTTTTCATGGCCCACTGTAAAAGAAATCTGGCAGATGTATTCATGTGCATACAATAAAATCTCTAAACATTTTCTATCATTCAGTGGCAGATAAAGAAGATTGTTGCAACTTTGTATGAAATTCTTAAAGCTGCAACTGATTTTTTTAGCCACTTAGAGGCATTTAAACAAGCTGTAAACCCAACAATCAACATTCATTGCAGATTTACGCATCCAGTAGACATGGAGCAACATTAGCATATGTTTGGTGTTGTGTTTCTGGCCACCTGATGAATGTAAGTCCAATATTCACTCACCGTTTTGCTCTGTTTTGGTCTCCACCAATTCCTGAGGGAAATATCTGACTCTTTAAGGCTGTGTTCACTAGCTAGAAGCTTACTTTGTCTGTCTGCCATATGGTGCTGGACAGGTAACATAAATTGGGTTTATTAGAGCTTTTTCACTGAAATTTGATTGGGGGCTGTAAAACCAAAACATTGAGCCAAAACACACTAAAAAGCTCTTTAGAGCTGAAAGGAACTTCAGAGTCAGGTGAAAGTTTTTTGTGGGTTTGACACTATGAGCAACACCTTCTTACATTACACATAGTCATTTGATCCTTTGTGAATATAAAAAAATGTAATTAGTGCAGCTCTAAGTATATTTAAGTACATCACTGTGCAATGGGACAAACTTACTCTTACCTTGCCTTCCTCTGTCTTTTCAGGGATTGTTCTTGCTGACATCATTGAGAAGTACTTTGTATCTCCGACCCTGTTTCGAGTCATCAGACTGGCAAGGATAGGACGTGTACTTCGACTTATACGCGCAGCCAAAGGAATAAGGACTCTACTGTTTGCCTTAATGATGTCCATGCCAGCACTGTTCAACATTGGCCTCCTGCTTTTCCTCGTCATGTTCATCTATGCTATCTTCGGTATGGCGAACTTTGCCTACGTGAAAAAACAAGATGGGGTTGACGACATGTTTAACTTTGAGACCTTTGGGAACAGTATGATCTGCCTTTTTCAGATCAGCACCTCGGCAGGTTGGGACAACCTCCTGAGTCCTATAATGTCCAGCTCCCCTGAAGAGTGCGACGCTAATTTTGTCAATACCGGCACTAACACCCGGGGAAACTGTGGCAGCCCCTCAGTGGGTATAGCTTTCTTTGTCAGTTACATAATCATTTCTTTCCTCATTGTGGTAAATATGTATATAGCTATCATTCTGGAGAACTTCAGCGTTGCCACGGAGGAGAGTACAGAGCCGCTGAGCGAGGATGACTTTGAAATGTTTTATGAGGTTTGGGAGAAGTTTGATTCTGAGGCCACGCAGTTCATTGAGTTTTCCATGCTGTCAATCTTCGCTGACACTTTGTCGGAGCCGCTGCGCATAGCCAAGCCCAACAGGATCAAGCTGATCTCCATGGACCTTCCCATGGTCAGCGGGGATAGGATCCACTGCCTGGACATCCTGTTTGCCTTCACAAAGCGTGTCCTGGGAGAGTCGGGTGAGATGGACGCCCTCAAGCAGCAGATGGAGGAGAAGTTCATGATGACCAACCCCTCCAAGATTTCCCATGAGCCCATCACTTCCACACTGCGCCGCAAACTGGAGGAAGTGTCTGCGATCATCATCCAGAGGTGTTACAGGAGGCATCTGGTGCGCCGGCAGATGAAGCAGGCATCCTATCTCTACAGACAGATAAACTACGAGAATGTAGTGGGTGTGGAGAACGCTCCAGAAACGGAGGGCCTGATAGCCTCCATGATACAGCACTATGGACCTGTGGGGGTGGAGGTTGTACAGACAATGGAGGACACTCTAATGTGTTCACCACCATCTTATGAAAGTGTGACCAGGGCAGCCAGTGACCTCTCTGAGGTCGTCAGATCAATATCCAGAGACTCTGAACTCGAGGAGCCTGGTGAAAATTATGAGGAAACTTTTCTTTGAGACTCGATCGTGTGGAGAGTGTTTGTGTGGTTTTCGTCTGTTTTGTTTACAAGAGAGAATTTAGCTCAAAATAACTCATGGTCAAAGAGATGAACTTTTTTATATATATATAAGCAGATGCCGAGGAAATATGCAATATTTTTAAGTAACTCACAGCCTCTGTTTAAATTGAACAACCCAGAAGTCAGTTTTGTGACACAGTCACCGCTTCCCTCAGAGAAGGAGAACTAGAAGATAAATTTGGCAGATAGAAATACCTATACATGTGTCACCTATATACACTCAAAACACAACATGATCTGCAATTTTTTAACTTATGATATTTTTTTTGCAAAAACACCTGAGCTCACAGTACTATAGTTCAATTTGTATCTGGTGCAAAATATCCCCACGAGGCCAAGGACGGGAGAGATACTAAAGGGACGAATAAAATCTGGTTCACCTAATTGACCAAGATAACAGAAGGGGACTAATACATACACAATAGCCTGCATCTGAAATTAAAAAAGTTATATAAGAGGCATTCATTGGCAAAAGTAGCTAACAAAACAAAGTAAAATAAGTAAAGTAGCTAATGAAAAACAAATTCAGCTAAACATTTGCAGTATTTCTTACAGAAAACAGCATTCGAGAGTGCATAAAAACAATTTCAAGTAATAATTATTAACCTGTGTTTGAGACAGGTTTTTCACATTTTCTACAAATACTTTTTATGTATGTTGTGCACATGTTCAGATGTTTTGATACTGATACAAATTCCACTCTACAAGTGCAAGAGGTGTTGAAACACTTTTACAGCCCTATATTAGTGTGCTGTTCATATTCTCCCAGATTGAAAATATTGAACAGCACACAATTCCTATTAAACATTTCCCAGTAAGCTACCATACTGAAGCTGAGCAGGCTATATTGCCACCTAATGTTGACATGAGGAGTATTCTTGAAGCTCTCTCTTACCAAAGCTAATATTTCCTCATAACATTTTCCAGTTTTAAATCTTAAATGTTTAAATTTAAGAAAAACATATAACTAACTGTAAGCCTAAATCATGACATGTTAATAGTTTCTAATGTTTGTCATTATTTTATTTATGAGTTGTGTGATCAATGAAATTAATCCTTTGATATGAACTGGCTGAATAAAGTAGCTTTATAGTGTATGAGAACTGCACACATACAAGAAGAAAAGCACGATAACTTATCTTATTATTCAGTATATACTGCTACTAATATGAAGAAATATACTGTAAAATTTCTGATGTGAAAAAAAAAATCGTATTATTTTGACAAATATAGAACATTACAAGTTAAACTTGTATCAATGAATTGATTACAAAGAAGGGCTGTGTGTACTAATAATCCCTGAATTATGTGCCTGATTTTGATTGTGGTCCTCACACTTCGCTGAATCTCTTTTGACCATTTAATTTGATCTGATGGATGTGGGTTAGAAGAGCATGAATGCACTGAAAGCTCATTTTGTAATTAACTGTGTAAAGAACATTGAGGCTGTGTAATGTATGTAAAGTTAATTTTTACATATTTTTGTAATGTATTTATATTGAAAGACCATTTCACTGACTCTCATGATGGCCATAACAAGATTTAATCAAATTATATAAATATACCGTGTTTACTTTTATATAAAAGACTTTCCTTGAGAGATTGTCTGTATTGCATTTAGATTGATCTTTTCATGGATTGTTTTATTAAATGGTAATAAAACTCTTTTCCATGTTTGTGGGTTTTCAAACTCTCAGTACAGTTCAGATAGTTAGATGACACATGTTTTGCATAATTCTGAAAGATTTAGCAAGGCTTTATAATTGTTAACACATTGCCATTTACTAATTTCAACATTTGACATTTCTAGATATGGTTTTGAATATACTTTGCTGTACTGAAAAACAAAATTAAAAGCTGTGCAGTGTCTCTTCATTTTCACATGAGGAACCAGTTAGCTGATTTGACCTCATTACAAGGCAGGGCACTGTTAAATCTCTCTGAGTCCATGTGTATAAAAAAAAAACTGGACAGATGTGCACAAACCTCTGCATCTCCATGGCTGTGTGTCCCTGTGAGTGTATTGCCCTTTTAAAGCTTGAATTTGCTTATAATGCCTCCACAAATGCAGCACAATCACATAAAACCCTACAACAATGTAGCCGAAGTGAACCGTGCTGATTAATGATTTCATCTATTCATTGAAGTATGGTAGAGAGTAGAGGGTCATGCACAAATAAATACTACACAGTAATGCTGCTTTGTGATTTACCACCAAAAGAAAATCACTGTGGTCGTGGAAAAAAACAATAATAAATAGTGCGCAACCATAAAAAAATAAAAAGAACCAAAGAAACTGGAATCTTCCTTTTTTGGCATTTGTGTGTATTTTCCATCACTGGGACACGACTCTTCTTTCTTCGAGACGTCAGTGAGTTATGTTACAAAAATGTTTTAACACGTTTAGATTTCAGTGCCCATTTCAAGTTAATAGTTGAACACTGCCACATTTTCAGTTTGGAAAAAAATCATCAAGTGTGCCAATTTGGATTTAGCCCCAAAGAGATTTCCTCTCTCTGGTTGTCGGGGTGGTCAAATCCAACTCTGACCAGCTGGGATAGAGGGATAATCTGTGTGTAAAAAAAAATCACTTGTTTTAATTACACACTCACAGACACACAAATGCACGCACTCTCTCTCGCTCTTTCTCTCTCTCTTTCACACACATACATACAGTACACATGTGGACATACATGCATTAACATGACTATCACACACACACACACACACACACACACCCACACTATGCTTTTGCCATCCATCCTCATAATAGACAGATGCTAACTTTGAATTTAATTTGGGTTTCTGCATGAAGTGCCAGAAAAATGTGACTTGACTGAATGTGACTTGGTAATTGATCTGATTTTTAAGCGTTTGGACATGTGGCGGAGATTAAAGCTTCATCAGAGAGAGCAAACATTTTTAAAAAGATTAAAAAGGCACTATGTCTAATTACAAAATGCACAAGCACACAGTAAAACACAACAATGTCAACGGAATGCTTAAGACATTTGATAAATTGCATGTTCTATGTGTGCCATTTATTCAAATAACGTTTAGTTCAACAAAGGTCATGTGTCACATTGAGTCTCGTCATCGTCAGTCAAAAAGGTCAGTGGGAATGCTGTTCAACAGAATAGTTTCTGTGTAATAAATCATATATAAAAAAAAGTGTCCACTGCTAGAGTAAACTTAAACAAAGTAGTACTACTAATTACTTATCATTGTCTTATTACTTAACTACTTTATTAGTGAGAACCTGATCAGTAAACACTAAACAGACACTATTGTTTTAAGTGGAAGCAGGACTCATGGTTTTTATGAAGACTTATTCTGGCATATGTGGTTATGGTTTTTATGTAAGCAATTTTCTGCCAAAAAAATAACTATAAGACATAAGAAATTAGGTATGATCAAAACAGTCAAAATTAGTCAATATGCTCTCATAATTTTGACAAACTTTTGACTTATTTTCTTGTAATTTTGACTTAAACCTGCAACAACTGATTTTTATCCCCTTTTAAGTTGAAAAAGTGAACCCATTCACATCATGCAGATATAGAACAACATTAGTATTCATTTGGTGTCATGTTTCTGGCCACCTGGCAAATACAAGTCCAATATTTACTCTCATTTTGGTCTTCACCAACTCCTGAGGAAAATATCAGGCTCTTTAGCTATTCAGTGCTCCACTATGTTCACTAGCAAGTTGTAAAATATGTCTGTTTGCAGTTTGGTGGTGTGCAGGTTGCATACAGAATGTTTTTAGAGCTTTAATCACCCAAAAATCTCTGCGTGCTTCGTCCGAAAACAGTATGAGACTGGTTAGAGCGAACCAAAACAATAAAATTGTGGATGTAAATCAAAAACAACAACCTGAAAGACACAATAAAGCTCTGCAGAGCTGAGGGGAACTGCAGAGTCACTTGAAAATTATCTGTCATAAAGCTGCAACATACTGTTGCTTTTCGCTATGTTTCCTTTAACTCACACATTACAACGTAGCCAGGATTTCAGAAATACTGAGGTCACGAGGCCAAGTGCTTTCAGTTCTACCCCACCCAGCAAAAATCATTTTGACATTACACCAAAACAGTTATTTCTTCATTAATAGGTATTTTTTATCATAATGTATCTTTTCTGTTCCAAAAAAAAAAGAACTGGTCTTAAGAAGAGTAGAGGAAATAGCCTTTTTAGGTACAAGGAGGCACTTGTGTCAGTCACCATCCACTGCAGGGATTTACTTGGTGTCATGGTGCCTAACGCTGCCCAGATGTTCTGATGAGGCACTATCTAATTACTTTCCCATGGTTCCTCTATTACTGAATAATAATTACTGGGCCCTCCCCTGTTTGAAAGCTTACTGTGTTGGCACCTACACCGTGTGTCTAATGGGAGAACATGTGGTACAGATTTCAGAGGCCAGAATAAGCTTTTCATATTACGAGTAAAGTTAACTTTTAGAACAGATATAGAACCACTGCATAGTTACGAATAAATGAGTGAACTAAAGAAACAGACAAACTAAGCAATGGTAAAGGAAGATGTATCACACAAACAAAGAGTTATTTTACCTGCTCGATTCTGTTTGGTTTCAGTTTGACCTAAGGTTTTAAATCAGCACACAGATAAGAGGTCAAATGTGGGCTGCTGTTCATGGTTACATGTGCATGAGTATGGTACAGTGATTCTCAGAGAGGCACAGAAAGAGGTTGATTTTACATTGTATACGTGCACATTACAACTACAGTATAATACATACATACTAGTTTTTTCAGAATAGCTCATTTGAGAATAATTTTGTAATTGCTGGGTAGCTTGTGAATTTCCCCCTAAAGGCTTATTGATGTAATAATATCATAATTTATTTTTTGATTCTATTTTGTATTATTAATCTTAATATGGAAAGTTATAGGTAAAGTTATACAATAGGATAGGATAGGGGTAAAAAATACAATATTTGCCTCTGAAATATAGGAGAGTGGAAGGATAAAGTTTCATAAAATAGGCATACTCAAGTAAAGTACAAGTACCTGAAAATTGTAAAATAAGAACAAATAAGATTTAAACATTTTAGTTAATCCCTTTACATGGAAACGGTACATGCTGATCTGTTACACTGTGTCTGTAGCAGACGCTGGGTGGCGCTAAAACGACAGGATGTCAACACAAAGACGCAACACGAAGAAGAAGAAGAAGAAGAAGAAGAAGAAGAAGAAGAAGCGGAGTCCGGAAGTGGCGTGCAGCTGCAGCGGGAAGCAGGTGTTAAATAAGAAGCTCATTTCCACAACAAGTCACTGCAGGAGGAAGACACTTTTAATTAGGAAACATTCCTCTGTCTCAGTCCAACTGTTGTAGCTCTCCGGGGGAATAAAATGGGTAAAGTTTTGTGTTTTGCTGGGCTCGTTTGTTTTGATGTTGTTAGCTTGCCTGCTAACAGCAACTTCTTGGCTTTGATTTATCAAAATAATGACAGTCATAATAATCCCTGGAGGCATTTAAAGATATAAAACCATAACGCAAGGGGAAGAGGCCGTTGCAATTTATACTATATTTATTTAATTTGGGGCAACTAACGAACAGATGAGTTACTGTAGCCCAGCATATTATAACTAATGATAATACAGAAGTGGGCTACCGATCAAACAAACTGGTGTTGTGCCTCTTAAACAGCTAACACTGGACAAACCCAATGAAAAAGAAAATTAATGAACCTAAACGGTTATTTTTGGGCACTTAAAGAGCTTATAGTGGAGCTGAAAAAGAGACCAAGCCAAGAAGGCAGCATTAAAACACATTTAAACACATCAACAGGCTAAGAAAACACATACTATACTCAATATCAATTTACAGTAAATAAAAATAAAATACTACATACAATCTTTGCTACTGTTGTCACACCTTATGTGGTTTATATGACTGCTAATCATACAGCAAAGTGAGGAACAGGCCACTTTGTTGGTGTTTGAAGTGTGATTGTGTGACCTGAGCCGCCCGTGTTGTCATCACTTGTTCTCTCAGTATGACTTTCTGCCAGTAATGGGGAGACTGTTTATTAAGGTGTAGATGCTTTACTGGTGTGAAGCTGTAATATTCTTCAGCATTAATAATAATGGTATAGTCACCTCCTCCCCTTGCAGAGGGTCCCCTGCCCCTGTCCTCACTGAGGCTCCTGGTTCCACCTCTGCGGGTGATGTCGGCTGTGATGTGGGAGGCTGTTCGTCTGAGGAACATCAAGCATTATGGGAAAGTGGAGGAGTTTGTGTTCTTGGTAACTGAAGCCATCCCTGACATCCTGACAGACAGACAGATGAGGCTGCTCACTCTGGGCTTAAGAGCAAAGGTAAAAGACACAGAAGTGCTATGTATAATTCATTTTTCAGCAGATATGAGCTTAAAAAGTAATATTTGTATCATGTCAACCTACTTTTCATTGCTTGATATTTGTCTGATTGTGGAATTGCTGTTCTTATAATATTTCTTCTACAATTATGTTGTACACAGCATCCAACCACATGGTGCAAAACATAATAAAAGCATTGCAGTTAATTTTACACTATGTTTCACCGCTAGATTTCAGTTTCAGTTCAGTGACTCTTGCCTAATGTCTTTCCAGATGATATTACAGATGTTAAGTTCTGACCAGTCAGAGGATCTCAGAAGTGTAATAAAACACTTAAACAGCCTTCTGCCATCGAGTTCAAACCAGGTGTGTGACTTTTTCAATCACGGACATTAAATGGTGTCTGTTTAAGAAGCGTTCTGCTTATTTTAGATGTGTATATTTTACTTGACAGGTCCATCCAGGAAATGAAGCTCTTGAAGCCAACTTTGTCAGGCTTGTTCAAAGACTCCTGGAGGACCCAAAAGGGAGAGAGTACTTCCTCAAGGTGTTTTCTCTGTTTTGGCCTCATTGTTAATTTTTTTTAAATGATGCAGAAATGTGAGGTTTTACATGGATGCTTTGGGTTGAAACTTTCCACTTCACAGAATGTGTTTCCTGTGGAGTATGGGCCTGACTTTGATACAGCTCTGGAGACACTGGTTTGTGAGTTCTTCACCAGACTGGAAGGGCTGCTGCCTATACCAGACTTTAAGCAGGCAAAGACAACTCATGCCATAAAACTTGCAGTTTACATTTCATTTTTTCAGAGATTGGTTGTCGTCTGCATCCAGTTTGTCAAAATAATAGTTTTGTTTGTTTGATAAAGACTGCAGTGTGGATCAGTGATACGCCCTCTGTGCTAGACGAGTACATGCAGTGTGTATCCAAAGCAGATGACCTCAAAGTACTGCTCAGAAGCAGGGCCCACCGTGGCAAAATGGCCAAGATGGATACCAGTGGTAAGTCTGTCTGCCTGGGATGCCAGCCAGGTCTCTTATGTGCGTATTAGTGCTGAAACAATCAGTCAATAAAGTAATGAATCATTTATCAAGCAGAAAGGCCAAACCTTTTGTGGTTCTAGCTTTTCAAATGTTTTTTCATCATTGTAAATTGACATTTTTGGGTTTTGGACAATTGGTCAGACAAAACCAACAATTTTAAATCTTGTGACTGACATTATTCAATATTTTTGGACAGAATGGTTAATCAATGAAAAAAATGATCTACAGATGAATTGTTATGACAATAATCAGTGGCAGCCCCAGTGTAGATATATTACAACCACTAATTTCTCTTTTCAAACAGTACCATCTCCTTCAGAGCAGCGGCTCTTCTCATCATTATCGCTCCCTCCTTCACTGAGAGAGGCCAAAGATGTGGAATCTAACACACAAACATTTGAAAACCAAAGAGAAGCTGATGGGAACTCTCCTCAGGAGGCAGGAGATGTGGGGTTACAGTATGCTAGATGGTCATCTGAGGAGGAAACTAACACTCTGGACAACAGCAATGCTGAACATACAGCAGGAGGGAAATGCAGTGACAGCGTTCCTGATGTCCACGTTGAGGAGGAGTACGATGACGGCGCTTCAGCCACCTGCCGGGCTCCCTCTACATCTACAGAGAGACCTGTGTTGTCCGGCTCCACGATTGGCCCTCCACGGCAGAGGGTTGCACACAAATGCACTCAGTGTGGAAAGTGCTTCATTTACCGCTATGAGCTCCTGGAACATCAGAGGCTGCACACTGGAGAAAACCCGTACAAGTGCTCTCAGTGTGGGAAGGCCTTTAGGAGGACCTCTGACCTGTCAACTCACAGGCGGACACAGTGCATGAAAGCAGCTTATATTTGCATCAAATGTGGGAATAACTTTCAATCTATACAGGACAAATTTAGACACCAGTGTGTTCATAGTGTCCAAAAGTTTGACTGTTCTCAGTGCGGAAAAAGCTTTAAGAAAATGCACTTGCTGGGTAAGCATGAGCTGACTCACACCCACAACCGCATCTTCACGTGCAGACAGTGTGGGGAAGTGTACCCCAGTATGAGTGAGCTGAGATCCCACCAGAAGATTCATCCTCCAGAGCTGTCCAATCAGTGCATGCAGTGTGGGAAATTTTTCAGCTCGGTTGCCTGTTTGACAGCCCACGAGCTGCGTCACAGGCAACAGAGAACACAGATTTGTGTGCGCTGCGGCAAAGCATTCAAAAACAAACATGACCTTAATCTCCACATGCGCAGTCACACGGGCGAGAGGCCGTTTCAGTGCACGTACTGTGGGAAACGTTTCTCGGTGTCAGGAAACCTGAACATACACGTAAGGACCCACACAGGCGAGAAGCCGTACCTATGCTCTGACTGCGGCAAGGCTTTTGTTTCAGCCGGCGAGCTGCAGATACACAGGCGCACCCACACGGGGGAAAAGCCATACAAGTGCTCTGTGTGTGGGAGAGGATTCACCATGGCGAGCAAAGTGACACTTCATATGCGCGTTCATACTGGGGAGCGTCCTTATGTCTGCTCTGAATGTGGGAAGGGTTTTTCACGTGGAAGCGAATTGAAAAAACATACCATGAACCATACAGGGGTTCGACCCTACGCTTGTCAGCTGTGTGCAAAGACTTACACGTGTCTCAATCACCTGAAGAGACACTTGAAAACTCACAGTGCAGTCCAAAGCCAGCCGGTCTAACTCCGATTGATTACCATATGGCATTTTTTTCATATGAATATTGCATTTATTCAATCAGCCTGTATTGATTGTGGTGTTGACTTCATGCACTGTGTAATAGGCTTCACACTCACCCTCTATGTGAGGACTACGTTGCAAAAGTTCTTGTCTTAACTGACTGATCCTACGTTGTCAGGTCTGTTCTGATTGTATCCTCTAAAATTCTTTTAGTGCAGCTTTTGGACCAGGCAATTAAGTGTATTACCTTTGTTAAAACATATGTTAAAAAGGTCTCTGACAAAACATCAGCAACAAACAATAAATCGCAACAAAGCTATGGAAGTACCCTATTTGTTTGTTCACTTGTAATTGAATCCAACATGAAACGTCCTGCAGTGGTCTTCAACTATATCAATATTCTGTTTGTGATCTCTAATCATCAATCAATCAAATCAATCAAATCAATCAATAATAATAAATTAGACAACTGAAAGAAATACACTCAGAATTAAAACCCCTGATAATTTTATTCAAAGCAGAAAATATAATTATTTCAGTGACAATCATTTTTAAATGTAGTTTTTACAAATATTTGTTCAAAAACCTTTTACTTCACAATTATCTCAATGATTCTGAGACTTTAAAAAAAAGACACATAAAAAGGAAAAAATCCAGTTCATCGAGTTTAAATGTTGGTTTTAAAATGTAGTTATCAGATGTAGTTATCCGATGAAGCGGTGCACCTCCGCCTCACCGTGGACGGAGCCGGTCTCCCCCTCCGCGGGCCGCCCCGCGCACAGAAACGAGCCCACCCCGCCGGTGGACGCGCCGCTGCCGGCCAACGCGCCCACACTGAACAACGTGTTTCAGGAAGAAGTTGGCGCCTCGGGCCCCGTGCGCGGTTAGCTAGCACGCTAACCGAAACTATGGAAGATATTCAGCTGTGACCATTTTTCTCTCCGTCGTTATTAAAGAATTCCACAATGAACGACATGGGTATGTATCAGCCTGGGGAGCGCGGCGAAAACGGGGTGTTGTTTCCCTCCTTACGCGGCTAGACGGATAGCTAAAGCGAAGGATTAGCCGAGGCTCAACAGGCCTCGACTAATCCCTGGAACAAGCATTGTTTTCCCCCGGTAATGAGCCGGTTTACCGGGCGGCACCGGCGGCCTTGTGGCCGGTGTGGTAACGTGTGCTAACGCTTTGCCTCGGGCGCAGACAACAACAGCAGTACCTCGGGTTTAAAGACGTTTTTAAGACGTATCAAACGCTACACAGCCGCCGGGTGTTTGCAGTCAGCGGGACCCGGTGTACACCGGAATAAAGTGAGGAAGTTAACGTTACACGAACAGGGAGCAGCTGTGTGTTGGCTCCTCGCTGCAGGACTCACCCCCGGGGCGCAGTGTGCGGTGCAGCGGGAAACACGGAGCGTGTCTCTTTTTAGCATTGCAGGTACATCCCGGCAGTAAGAGATGTAAACATTGCATGCAGTGAGTGTCTGGGGCTGGACGTAAGCACACACGCCTGGTGCATTAGATAAGAGCACCCTGTAGGGCTGTGGTTAGTGCTGCACAGGGAGGGACACGCTGGAGGAAGAGAGGGCACACCGCGCTGACTTTCAGGTGACATGTGCTGATGAGGAAAGGCTCTTCCATAGCACTGCAGTGTATTCCTCTTCCTCCTAGAAACAATAAGTTATATTTGTTGAAGAAGCATTAGATCCAAATCTTTCAAACATCTGAACAACATCTTCACCATCACAAATGAACATATTTATCATTTTAAGTGAACTGTGTGCGCGTGTAAATGAGGTTACAAGGTTCCCATCTTGTTTTCACGCTTGTTTGACCCAGTCTAATTTCTCTTTGAAGAATTCAGCGTCCCCCTGTCCTCGCTGGCACTCCTGGTCCCACCGCTTCGCCTGATGTCAGCGGTGATGTGGGAAGTGGTGCGCCAGCGGAACATAAAGCACTATGGGAAACTGGAGGAGTTTGTGTCCATGGTAACAGATGCAGTTCCTGAACTGATGAGTAAAAGAGAAGGGAGGCTGCTCTCGCTGGGCCTGAGAGCAAGGGTAAGTGTTCTTTAGGTCCATCGTGTATATACTGAGGATTATTCCAAGAAGAGACCCAAGAAAAAGGTATCCTGGAAACATTAAAATCATGAATTATATTTCCTCTAGACAACTCTTGAACTGCTGCGTTCCGAACACCCCGAAGATCTCAAGGCTGTTGAGACACACCTCAACCGAATTCGATCTTCTTGCATTGAGGAGGTGAGTGTTTTTATGGATTGGTTGAAGAGCTGAAATGATTTGTCAACTAATCCATTAATTCAGAAAAATCATCAGAAAATGAATCTTCAACAACTATCGTTTTGTCTAAATTTAGTTTAAATTTATTTTAGAGTTTTTTAAGATTGAACAATTTGAAGACATCATGTCGGGCTCTTGAAAATTGATACGTGCCTTTTTTACTATTTTCTGACATTGACAAAACACTTCTGATAAAACAAGAAATCAGCAAAGTAATCAATGATGAAACTAATTAGTTCAGCCCTAATTGGTTGTTTCATTTTTCTTCATATTTAATTTGCCTAAATTCATCTCACTGTGTTCTCTTGACCCAGACAAATGATCCTGTAATTGAAGCACCAGAGGCGAACTTTATGAAGCTGGTACAAGGCCTCATTGAAGATACTGATGGCAGAGAACACTTCCTCAAGGTAAAAAATTACATTTCATTTACATGGTGCAGTAAATGATGACAGTCTGCCAAAATTCAGATGCTCTAAATCTTATCACAGTTTTACAGAACAGAATGTGAGAAATGAAGTGTCTGATCATGAAGGATAAGATATGTGCTGAAGGTGTCTGCTTGTTTTTTCCATCTGACAGAATGTGTTTCCAGTGGAGTACGGCCCTGACTTCGACACAGCACTGGAGACCCTGGTTTGTGAATTTTTCACCCGACTGGAGGAGCTTCTGCCCATACCAGATTTCAAACAGGTGCAAAGATGACTTATGAAAGATTGGAAAATGAAATGAATCAATGAGCACTTGGAACTTGAAATTTAAAATGTCTCTTTTTTGTGTGTGTGTGTGCCTCTCTTGTATAGACGGCGTCCTGGATCAGTGCTGCCCCCTCTGTCCTAGAGGAGTACATGCAGTGTGTTTCAAACGGAGATGACCTTAAATTTCTTCTCCAAAGCAAGCAGTGCCATGGGAAATTGGCTAAGAGCAGTGTTGGTAAGGGCAGAATTTACTACAAACCGGTCAACATATAGTGTATTAGTTGAAGAAGAGGGAGATTGTTGTTAACACTTTGTTTTCTCTTAATATTTTCCCTGTAGCTCCGTTTCAGTCAGATGATCTTCTCATTCCCTCTCTGTGTCTCCCTCCATCGCTGGAAGTGGCCATCGCTTCCCACCCGAGTGCTTGTGATGATGAAAATAATGACGTTCCTCAGATCGTCATGTTCGACGAAGAACTGTCGACGAACCCTTCCACGTCGACGGACTTTCCCGAATCCCCAAAAAGGACTGATATCTCATCATCTCCTCGCAGGAGGCAGCAGTCGGGGATGCATAAATGCCCAGAGTGTGATAAATGCTTCAAGCATCACTCTGTCCTCATCGAACACCAGAGAGTCCACAGTGGGCTGCAGCCTTACAACTGCTCCGAGTGCGGGAGGGCTTTCAGAACAGCCACCCTGCTGGCTGGTCACAGGCTACGGAAATGCAAAAACGCTGCGTATCTGTGCATTAAATGTGGGAACAGTTTTCCGACCTCACTGGACAAATTCAGACACCACTGCCCAAAACGAGGCCGTAACTATGATTGCGGGCACTGCGGAAAGAGCTTTCAAAAGTCTAGTAGCTTAAAGGAGCACCTGCTAACTCACGTCCAAAGCCGCCTTTTCAAGTGCAGTCACTGTGGCGTAGGTTTCTCCGGAATTGGTGACCTGAAGTATCATCAGCAAGTAGATCACGATAAGCCTTATCAGTGCAAGCAATGTGGAAAGAGCTTTATCTCCTCCAAGTGTCTGACCAAACATCAACAACGGCACGAAGAGGCCGGCGAAATGGAGCCCGCCAAATTAATGAGTGGAGGTAAACACCGGAAGAGTGGCTCTGCTCATCGGATTTCATCAACAGCTATGTCCTCCAGGAAAACATCTGTCAAAAGTGTCTACCCAAGAGGGCGAGTCACGCATAACTGTCCACTGTGTGGAAGGAGCTTCAAGTATCGGTTTGAATTTCTCGAACACCAGAGGTTCCACACCGCGGTGAAGCCTTACAAATGCTCTCAGTGTGGCAAAGCCTTTCGCACAGAAGCTCACCTGTCCGGCCACAGGAAGAGAAAGTGTAAAAACGCAGCTCACATTTGCACCAAATGCGGGTGCCAGTTCCGGTCTGTACACGAGCGGGTCAGGCATCAGTGTGTCCAGCTGCTGACAAAATACGAGTGTTCTCATTGTGGAAAGACCTTCAAGATGGCCCACATGCTCAGGAACCATCAGATGAGTGAGCACCAGCTCCCCTACAGCCCCAACCACCGCTTCAGGTGCAGATACTGTGATGAGACCTTCCCTGGCATCAGCGAGCTGAAGTACCATCAGAGAGTTGACCATGAGAAGCCCTACCAGTGTCAAGAATGTGGCAAGTGTTTCCTGTCTGAAAAATGCCTGGCCAACCACGAGCTGCGCCACAACGATGACCGACCGGAGAGCTGCCTCGTGTGCGGCCGCGGCTTCAGGAACCGCTACGACTTGAAGCAGCACATGCGCACCCACACGGGAGAGCGACCGTACCAGTGCACTCACTGTTCACAGTGTTTCTCCACAGCAGGAGGACTGAGGAGTCACACCAGGGTTCACACCGGCGAGAAGCCGCACGTTTGCCCGGATTGTGGCAAGGCTTTCTCCCAGATGGGGGCAATGCGCACCCACAGGCTCACCCACACAGGGGAAAGGCCATTCAAGTGCACAGTGTGTGGCAAAGGTTTCACAATGGCACACAAGGTAACAGTTCACATGCGTGTGCATACAGGTGAGCGGCCGTACGTGTGCTCTCAGTGCGGGAAAGCCTTCTCTGATGGAAGTGTGCTGAAGCAGCACATGCTGAACCACTCAGGGGTGAGACCGTACCACTGCCAGATCTGTCCCAAGACCTACACCTGCCTGAACCACCTGAGGAGGCACCTGAAAAGCCACTCGAATGTGAACTGAGTCAGGCCTAAAGGCAAACTGGAGCAAAATCTTGGGTAACATTTTACACACACAGAGACGCTGCATTTGGCAGTTGGGCTACTAACATCGCAATGGACCAACTAAACCAAGCAATACATGGAGGAATATAAAATGATGCTGTACAGTTGCTGTTGAAATTGAGTTGAAAAGTTCAGTTTCTTCTTCACCGTAAAATAAATGTAGTCACATTAGCCAACTGTCAAGGACTAGGTGAACATTTAAAGGAATAGTTTTACATTTTGGGAATTGCACTTATTCGCTTTGTTGCCAATAATTAGTTGATAACTTTGATACTGTCTAATTTCTGTCAGTTCATAAGCTGGAAGCAGGAGACTTTGTTTAGCACAAAGACAGGAAGCGGGGGAACAGCTTGCCTGGATCACTCCAGAGGTATTAAAAATCCTCCTGGCGAGGAAATTGTGTGATACATATAAGTAGTTTTTACACTTTGTTTCAGTACAGATTAAACAAACGAGGCCAAACATTAATTATTGAGTGTTAGAGGTGCTAGAGGTGGAGTTGGTGGATGGATTGTTTTTAACCTTTTGAACAGAGTCAGACTAGCCTGGGAACCAGACGAATCTGCGAGCTCATGTTAATTTGCTCTGGCAGATACGTCTGGCCCTTCTCCCATTCAAACTGACTTCCCTGCCGATTTTTTGGGATAACCAATCACAAGCGTTCATCTAGTAGGAGGCGGGTTTAATACGATGACTGACAGAGACGAGCGCCATTCAGGTATCTTTGTAAATATCCAATATGGCGGCTCCCGTGTCACCCGGCCAGCTATAGCAGCACTATTAAACGGACTGGATGGTAAATTTTCTCTAAAAGAAGAGCAAACAATTGCACTTAAACTTTATGTTGATAGGAAATATGTTTGCTGAACTTCTGACAGGACAGCATTTCATCGCTCTGATTAGTTGTCTCTGCCTTTCGATAATGTCCCTTGGAAATCAAAAATGAAATGTGATGTGATGTCAGGCTATCTGTTTCCACCTGTTTCCAGGCTTTGTTGCCGGCTATAACTTCATATTGAACAGACAGATATGAGAGTGGTATCAGTGTTCTCATCTAACACTCAGCAACAAAGTGAATAAGCGTAATTCACAAATGTCAACCTAATCCTTTAACATCAGCACATATAAAAATGGTCCGTTCTTTTCCTTCACTCCCTACCAGGCTATTACTCCTTGAGCTTAATTTTTTTTTTCTTACATCAGTTTCTTATGCATGAATACGTTTGGACGTTATTCTGGATATTATTTGGTTGAGATACTGTAAATTCAGAAGCTGTAATAATGGTGAAGATATATTTTTTGGAAAGGCCTCAAAAGTAAAAGAAATGTTGGCTCTCTGTATATATGCTGAAAGACAAATTATTGTGAGAGTGCATAGTTAAAATGATGACAGCGTTGATTTCAACATGACATAACTTAATTCCTGTAGGCCTTTTATATCCCCCACTATGGTTTGCAAAGTTTGTGAATTTCAGATTAAATGACTGTGGTTATATTTTGTGCATTTTGATTGAATTTATGTAAAAGAGGAAAACATCTGTAACAATTCAAAGAAAAAAGTCTGGACAGAATTGGAAGTTGCCATCAGAATAAAAGGTTTCACTAGATGGCAGTAGGTGACCATTTTTCCCCCTGAGCTTCAACCATTGCCAGGCAGTGCTGGCCATTGGTGACCATAGGTATAGCAAAGCAGAAAACATTTGATTGATCAATCAAATGTTTTCTGCTTTGCTGCGTGCTGGAGCAGCTGGAGGCTTTGCAAAAGATGTCGGAGGAGACTGAGTGATTAATGCAGCCGAAGTTAGTCAGGCCCATTTCCTGTCATTATCTCTACTTGGCTTGATTAGCCTGCAATTTCCTGACATTTTGACTGGCGCCTAGCAGTATCTCAAGTGGTTTAAATGGTGATGAAGAGAACTTTTTATTTGTTTCATCTATGGTGCCACTTTACCGTTTTGCTAAACTGGGAAAAACTTTGATTTAGACCACTGTTCCCAGTATGACCGTATGACGACTTCAGCCCTATCGTAACAGGCACACTGTGATTAATCCCTTCCATCTGTGCTGCGCTGAGCTGAATTTTCTGGAAAAGCGAAGCTGTTTTATTTTTTTAACCCTCAGTTCTTCCCCTGTTCCATGCTTGAGTTTGATCTCATCTGCGGTCACTTATGCATAGTGGCTTTTGATTCATATTCTCTCAAACAAACCAAAATGTTTGCCATTCACATGGCGATCCACCCCAGAGATAAATGTGGTGGTGTGTTGAATGTTGCAAGATGTTTTAAACCACAAACTGTAAGAAAAAAAAAAAAACTGTTGTCAGGCTGGAGACACTGGCTGTACTCAGCACTATTCGCTTTCTGACTCAGAAATGCTACTAATCTTCTCCACTAAACATCAGGATCCTGTGGAAACTCGTGCTACATCCGGTCTGCCAACAGGCTGTGCCCAAGACATTGTGTAGAACTTCTCAGCTCGTGTGTTTTTAGCATTTATTTCTCCATGTATTAGCGCTTTATCTTGACCTTTTGAGGACATACCCTATGTTTGTTTCCTCGGGGTGAAAGATAATTGACTTCTCAGTGTTCACAGTCCCACCTGCCAGTTTCAGGGCTGTAAAAAAAGGAAAAAAAAGTGTCTTTCTTTGAACAAAAAACGTTTAAGTAATTGTGAAAACTGAAAACAGTCACAACCACTTGCCTAATGATTTTTTTCACAATTTTTATGGAGTAATGTATTCCTGATGAAGGCTGGTATTGAGACATCCCGCAATGCATGCATCGCAAATTATACACAGCCCGCAGATGCCAAAAATCCAACAGATTTACTACAAGAGCCCGCTAATAAACACAGATCATTACCAGATGTCCCCCCCCCCATCCCTCCTTTTCTCCTTTCTTTCCTTCCCTACCTCCCTCCCTCCTCCGCACAGCTTTTTCTCCCTGAAACAGTGATCTCAGTGGAAAATCTGAGTCCAGGCCAGACCTTTTTGCAGTCACACAGTTTGAGCATACGTACACACACAAACGTATGTCCACAGCAACCCTGCAGCATCCACCCCCATCAACACCTTGCCAAATGAACACTCCACGCCTACGCCGCTCTGCCTCCTTCCATGGAAGTGCCCTCGCTGCACCCCGAAACTCTTTCCAAAGTACTCTCCAGGACCGGTCCACAAGGAGCACTAGATGGCACTGTGTCTCTAACTGCTTCCGAGGAACCCACCCCCCCACAGATTTTATGTTCAGCTCAAGCCTGGACGGTAAAGTGCACCAGATGTATTAAAAAAAAAAAACCCACCCACCCCCATCTTCCACAGAAATGAGAGACTTTTACAGAAAGAAAATAAAAAATGCTTCCAAGATGTGCATCAAGCTGCTTTTCATTACGTTTGATGAAATTACTCCCATCTATTCGCAGTTGCACTTCTTGGTTTTTCTACAGGGCATGTGTTGTTATCTGTACGACTGGAGAGGAAAACTACAAGGCTTTCTCCCATTTCTCAGTATACGTGTCCTGAAATCACTCAAACACAAGCCAAGATCACTGTCCACAAGCACTCCCCGTCCTGCAGATTACAAAAACGAACCCTGCGCACAGTGGAGCCTCCCTCACAGTCATCAGGTTTATTGTTTATTCCTGCGTGTCCGTGTCCCTGTGGACCCCTTTTAAGGAAGCAGGCCTATCTGGGCTCTTGTGTAAACTCCTGGCCCGTGCGCGTCCCCGTGTACTCCTGCCCATCGTCTCGCAGAGAAAGCGCGTGAACCCCTCCCCCCCCCCCCCCGCACCGTGCGCTCTGGTCCTCCTCTGCGCGCTCTGGGTCTCCGACAAACTGCGGCGGAGCGCTGGATCACCAAAAGTTCGCCGAATAGGTTTAGAAGTACCGGGGTTGGAGCCGCAGTGGTTCGGTGTTTGTTTGGTGTTTTTTTTTTGTTTTTTTTCTTTGGTCTGGGGATTGAGGTGCTGTACATTTTTTTAAATTTCGTCGCAGTTTCACCATGGAGTCTCTCAGAGGGCTCCTTGCGCTGCTGTGCGTTTTCCTGGCCGGAGCGCAAACGCCAGCCAAAATAAACCGGATTCTGGGTAAGTCTGCTGGAAATATGTCGTACTTTACAAGAAAATGCGCTAGTACCTGTTCTTTTTTTTTGTGGAGCGATGTTGCATGAGGAGTGGTCTCCGTGTGTTTGAGTGTAACATGTCATATGCTGAAGTGATGTTTACTCCGGGAGCTAGTCCAGATGTTCGTCGTCTTTGGGTTGCTCACTTCCCGAAGTCCGAGAAGCCTCACAAATCAGCAGCAGAGATGCGATGGCAACTGATCGTAAGATCAGACGATGACAGTGGCCTAGCTCGCCTCGGGCAGGCCCTCGTGTGGTCCCATGATTGTCTTGATGGGCCTGAATAAAAGCCCAGGATCTACCGGGCGCCAAAGTGATAAATGTGTCACCAGAGCAGGGGATGGCACCTCTGGCCTGCTGTGCAACAGTTATAGTACAGGTGTATGCAGACGGGGGGGCAGGCAGTCAGAACAGGCCTGTCATAAATCTACCAGTTTGAAGATGGGTTGCCCAGCAGGATCAGCCCCATGACACCCAGTGTGATGCAGGGGGCTCCATCAGCATCATGTTGGTGGCCTCAGGCCTCTAGTGCTGCAGTAGTGATACCTGTGCTGACATCACTTCAACTGATGTGTTAATGATTGATTGTAAATGCATTTTGGATTTACTGGTTCATAAACGCATATATGTCACTTTGAGTGTGCCATTTGGCAGTTTTATGGTTGTTCAGTGGATGATATTTGCTGACAGCCATCTTTGTTTGTTTGTTTGTTTGTTTTGTGAGCAGATTGTCCGGTTGACCTTTTCTTTGTACTGGATACATCTGAGAGTGTCGCCCTCAGACAGAAACCTCCCAACTTTTATATTGACCAGATCAAAGAATTCACCAATCGCTTCATAGATGAACTCAAGGACATGTAAGACACACACACACACACACACACACACACACACACACACCTCTGCAGTGATGGAAGAAGCATTCAGATCCTTTACTTATAGAAGTAGCAATAGCACAGTGGAAAGATACTTAAAAGTACTTAAAGAGTAACCTAACACCCCCAGTGGTGTAACTTGTCACCTTGCTGCAGTGATGTACAAGTGTACTCTGGGACGCCGTGACATCACTGTTGGGTGTGGTTACATGTGCAATACAGCACACTTCTGACCAAACCCATCACTGATTGAAACTTTGAACTACAGAGGGCACTGTTTTTCAGCCTGATGTTAAGTTACAAAGGTAAAAGTGTTCACTATGCAGCAGAATTGGTCCGGTCAGTACCAGTATGACTGTACTTAAGTGCATACTTGAGTGTACTCCGTTACATTCCACCTCTGCCTGATTGTACCATGTTGCATATCAATGTTGTTGATGGTTGTACTATTAGATGACTGTTCCTCTACTCAACACCTGTATTTATCCAGGCGCCACCGGTGTGACCGCACCCTGAAGTGGAATTCAGGGGCACTGCACTACAGTGACGAGGTCATCCTTGTACGCGAGCTGAGTGACTTGAGCACTGAGCGCCAGGCCCTGAAGAATGACATCAGTAGGATCAAATACATCGGCAAGGGCACATATACTGATTGTGCCATCAAGAGGGGCCTTGCTGAGCTGCTCATTGGGTAATAATAACAACACACACACCTGCAATGTAGCAGATCAAGTAATAAGAAGAGGGATGTCATTTCCAAGTGTGTGTTTGTGTGTCTGGCTGCATGCAGGGGTTCCCACTACCATGAGAACAAGTACATCGTGGTGGTGACTGATGGCCATCCCATCACTGGTTACAAAGAGCCATGCGGAGGCGTGCAGGAGGCTGCTAATGAAGCCAGGCAACATGGAGTCAAAGTGTTCGCTGTCGCCATCTCGCCTGACCAGGAGGTACAAAACACACACACACACACACAGACACGTACTTATATACTGGTGAGGACCCTTATTAGCATAATACATTCCCTAGCCCCTAACCCTGAACACACTATTTTCTGCCAAACTTCAGGCATGATTATTTCACATGAGAGATCATTTAACGGTTTGATCTTATTTAGCCCTGAATGTTTAACAGAGAAATACTTGTGATTGTAAACCAAGCTTTTAGGGGCTTTAAGACTTTTTCATTATATCTTAACACAGTATTTACATACCCATTTGTACTCTCACAGAAATATTGGTCTATGTCCATAATAGCTGTGAAGTGATCCATTTCTAGTGTGACTCAAATTTAAGAGACGGGGTACAAAATCCCAGGTTCTTGTCCAGAGCACAAATGCATTCCAGATTCCACACTATATTTATAAGACCCATTTGATTGGGCTAACTCAGACTACTGACCTTAATATTTGCTACAGCTGAACTGTGAATGCATTTCCTACAGAATTCAACTGTAGAGAGTGTCTGTTATGTCTACAACATGGAAGACGAGCAACAACATTGGCAGAAAGATCAGTCACATACAGCTCACTAGGAAGCTTATTGTAGCTGCTACTTTCAGGCATGTGACGATGATGTTTGTATTTTGTGTCTCACCAGGACACCAGGCTGTCACTCATTGCCACAGACCAGAGCTACAGACAGAACTTCACCGCTGCAGATGACTCCAGATCCACCAAGATGGGAACCATTCGAACCATCATTGATATGATCGTATGAATCCTCTTCTCTTCTCTTGTCTTCTCTTCTGTATCAGAATTAAACATTTGGATTCTCAACTAACGTCTGTTTTCTTTCCTTATTTTCAGACAAACGAGACAAAGGATACGGTATGTCTCTTTAAGATATTTTTTGAAAGGAATTTCATCTTTTTGTAAGAGTAGGTACATAGTGAATGGACAACTGTATTGGAGATCCAAAAAAACTGATTTGCTCTCATTTAGGGCTGAGCAACGTGGCTAAAAAATGGTCAATAACCTTTGGCAGTTTGGATCTTGAAATTTTAATTTATTTTTTTCACTTAAACAGCAGATCTGTTTAAGATCAGTTTTGCTGATGCAAGTTGAATTAAGACACATTGTTGTTGCATACTGGCTAAATGCCATGGCTTAAAAATGTTTACAACCCTAAGCAACACAGTCTTTCTTACTTTGCGACTTCTGGAGTTGTGTATTTAGTGCAATAAATCTTACTGAATTGTTGTGAGGATGTTTACACTGTCTGGGTTTTAGCTCATTACCCTCTTCTTGCTCTATCTCAGTCGCTGACTAAGTCTAGGTACTGCTGGTCTTCACTGTAAACTCTCTCACACTCAGGAGACCGGTCTGGCTACAGGAAGCACAATTGAGCACATAAGAAGCCAGCTGAGATTGCAGTGATATTCACAATCTTGCCTATTTTTTTAATATTGCCCAGCCCTACTGTAGTGTGACAGTCAAACATGATGATGTGTCCAATGGACATTGTTATTCAAGTATTTCACTTGGGGTCAGACCAGAAAACATACATACATACTACTTTCATTTAGTTATTTATTCAAAATAGCCAATCATCTTCATGTCCAAACATACATAGAGACACCTTTCCTACTTTAAGGATTCATGATCTTTCTTTTCTTTTCTTTTTTCAGTGTTGCTCTTTTGACTGCAACGTAAGTACACTATTTATTATCTTACTGCCAACACAAATTATTCGCCTTTGTTTCTTGAGCAATTGTTTCACTGTGCTTTATTGTTTTGTCTGTAGGCTCCAGGAGGGCCTAAAGGACCAGATGGAGACATTGGCGCCAAGGTGTGATGATATGATATAATAAAAACTTATGTCAGAAAGTCAGTGCACCCAATGCATTCAGTTGCACTAGAGAATGTTGTCAGGAAAATGCACCAAAACACACAAATGTGCAGAACTCCACTCATCTTTTTTTTTCTCTCGTCAGGGAGAGACAGGCAGACCAGGGATGCCAGGAGAAAAGGGAGACATTGGCGCCGTGGTAGGTGACTTCCACCATCCCCAACATACGAACACACATGCAAAAGGAGGAAATAATCACCACGTCTCTTTGGATTTGTCACGCAGGCTTGATGGAGGTGTCATTCAGATGATGTAATATTTCTATCTCTATGTTACAGGGCAGCATTGGAGATCCCGGTCCTGTTGGTTACAGCGGAATGAAGGTAGAGTGCAAGTCTTGGCTAAACATAAGTGATATTCTTTATACTGGAGCACCAAGATTGAAAGTGACAATAGAGACTTTTTAGATGTGAATCACTGGATGCTAAGGAGATTTAGCAGCAGCAACACTGATGCATAAGAAAGCTGTGAGTAAAGAATGATGTAACTAAGTTTATTTGTGACATTTCTGTTAACATTTTTATTGATATTTTTAATCTAAATGGACTTTCAGTGACATTTGTAATGGGTTACATCTTATAGACACACACAGTATATATAGTCCATTATTTGTTTCTCCACACAGTTTATTCTACTGACAACTGCAGTTTGGTTGTCCTTTGTTGGACGGTTTGTCTGAAGTCGTTTCCTTGCGATGGCTTTTTAATAGTATTTTCTTTTTAAATATTCCTCCTGTGCCTTAAATTTATCTAGGATTTTGTCCAGGTAAAAAAGCAACGAAAGAGCAAATAACGTCTATATTTATGTTATCTCTTTAGCAATGAAGAAATGAAAGGACCCGTTTAGCTTTACATACATGTTTATGACCCACAAGTCTGAGCGTATTTATACCTTTTTCGGTTGTTCACCTGTTGATGTTTTCTGACTCTGGGTCATACGTTTCCCACCTTCTCATTGATCACTTTGCTGTGTGTAACGATGACCATTCTGATGTCAATTCTGTACTTCCGTTTCCAGGGAGACCGCGGTGGCAGAGGAGAAAAGGTACGATCAGAACGTGCAAATACAAAAATAATAACTTAAACAAGATTCAGTACCTTTTCCAGGGTTACCGTGCTGTATTAATGTTGTGTGTGTTTTCTGCAGGGTGATAGAGGACACAAAGGCTACAAGGTGAGCTCTTCCTAACCATTAGGCTGGTCCTAAGAAAGATGCTCTCCAATGTGTGATTGCTCGGAAAGCTAATGATTAAATTATTCTATCACTTATTCTATCTTCTTCATCTCTCTGTCTTTCTCAGGGAGACAAAGGTCAAAGGGGAAATGATGGAATTGATGGACGCAAGGTGAGTTACAGACCCGAACATCACGGCCGTCTTTCTTTTGTTGATATGATCAAGTTGTTTAAAGATGTGTTTCTCTGGATTTTCCTCATTAGGGTGAAGCCGGTTTCCCTGGTCTTGCTGGCTGTAAAGGATCTCCCGGATCAGATGTGAGTTGTATTTCTCAGTCTACGAATCATCCCGCTGTTAGGGTCTTTCCTTCTGGCCTCGTCTGGAGCTCCACTCACACCAGTGGTGGGCCTCTGCTGGCCTAAGAAATATCTGAATTACAGACTTATTTTAATTATAATTATTATTTTTAAATTTATTATTATTATTTTTTCCATTAATACTTAGTAAATAATTCCAAATGGTCTATTCGCCTCCTTTCATAGCTTTTCCCCTGGTTGCGCTGCTTCCAAACATGTATATTCATATAACAGCATTTATCCAATCACAGTTCAGCCATAACTTGTTGCTAGGGTCAAAGAAATTTGCCTGGAGGCCTTCACAATCAGTCCTGCGGGCCCTGTAGCATGAAATAAGTGTCGATCAGACTGTTGCTTTAACCAATCAGATTTTGAGTTGACGACACCAAGGCCTTCTAGCAGACGTACGGTGACGTCAGCGTATTCCCGCCCTGTGATTGGATAGTCAGAGAGCGTGCTAGCTAGAGCTAGCAAACTGCATCTGTTGCGAGCTGAACGAGCAGAAATATACTTGTGTTGATTTACAACCCATTTATTCTGGCTACACGAGTTATCTGTCTGTGATGCAACGGTCCTTTATACTGCATTTCTGCATAATGGTTTCTTTAAAGCGGCAATATGTAACTCTGGAGGAATGATTGACTCCACGCGGTTCTCATTCCCAGGAGTCAAATAGGCTATTGCCGCTCTGGGCTGGTGGTCCGGGCCGGGCTGCATTACTGTGTGTGGATCATTAATATAACGGTTAATCGCGGCACTCAATCTGACATAGCTGCTGATTGAGTAACGCTGGCTCTGGCTGTTCCTCACGGCTCCATAAAATTCATGGAGGATCTTGTTTTGTCCTTCTTTACTAACCTCCGACGCAGGAAGCGGGTATTGTTGCCATGGTAACCACACATACTCAGGCACTGTAGTCGGAGTGACATTTGTAGTGATGCGCTGATGTCGTGCTCATTTGATAATGCTCTAAACGTCTTATTGACCAATCAGATTGCACGTCGGACCTACTTGGTGTATAAATAGCCATAAAGTAGTTATTGAGAGGTGGATTAATTCAGACGAGCACTACTGAAGGCCTAGGTGTGAAATGCACGGTCCGCCACTGACTCACACTAATGTCACACATTGCAGACAGTTTGAATCACAGCCAGATAAACCCCAATCACAAGATGTTAACACGCTCTGACATCAGGTTTGAATCCTGCAAATACACAGTCGATCACATGTGTAGGTGTTACACACACACACACACACTCTCTAACTTTGTATTTGTTCTCTTAAATTCTCTCTTGAACAGACACACACACTCAGACAGGCCACTTCCCCATCTGCCCGAGGCTCAGCCCATGTCGTTTACAGATTAGCTATTAGCCACAGTTGCTTGATTAGGAATGTCGCTGTGGGTGAGGCCCTGATCAAAATCATGCTGCGCTCCTGGATCCCCCGGGGCAGGCAGACCCAGGGCAGACCGAGGCCCTTGGCTCTAAATCACTGCTCCGTTTACATTCTCTGCTGTCACATTGTTTAAATTAAGTCATACTATAAACAATACACACACACACACACACACATACATATGCGTACATGCACGGCGGGCTCTAAGGCTGAGTGTTGTGGCTTCAGCTGTTTATGATCACAAGCTGAAGCTGTCTGTGTGTTTTCTGCTTCCAGGGCATGAAGGGAGAGGCTGGACCAAAGGGAGACCCTGGTCCTTATGGACTAAAAGGAGGAAAAGTAAGATATGGGGAAAAAAACGTATTTGTGTTGAAGTTTTCAAATAGCCTTTTCAGTGGTCTGTAAGAAGACGTTGTGTGCTTATTTCAGGGAGATCCTGGGGATGATGGCACTCCAGGAAGGCCTGGAAACTACGGCCCACTGGGACCTCAGGTAAAAAGAAACAAAGCACGATGACAAATGACAGATCTGTATGCAGAGTATCACACAAAGCAGGAAATATGATGCATGTGTAAAATCTGTGTTGTGACAGGGTGATCGGGGCCCTCGCGGAGCCGATGGGGACAAAGGGGAGCGCGGCGATGACGTGAGTGATAAAGTTCTTGACAACGGCAGAAACATCAACTTTTGTGAACTTTAATGGCTTATCTAATATTTTAATACTGTGTGTGTTTCAGGGCCCACCCGGAACGGATGGAGACCGCGGGGAGAGAGTAAACAAAATTAATATTGACTTGAAGTCAGTCTGTTTGTGTGCGACAGCTGCCAAATTATGTGTTAACATCTTTAAAATCCCTTGCAGGGACAAATCGGGGAGAAGGGGGAGCAAGGTTCCCGTGGAAACAGAGGCCCAAGAGGAGAGCTGGTAAGTGACAATAAGGATGATGAGGAGGGATGATGAGTAAATCCTCAGTCACTCAGGGTCTGTCTGATTTCTCTTCCTTGGAAATTCATGGGAAATGCTGTTTGGCTTTTCGTCAACTGCAACCGCACTGACCTTAATGGAACCCACACTGCTTTCATAATGTTATGGCCCATGTACTCCTACTGATCGAACTGTGTTTAAAACTTGGCTCTGTCTGATTTACTTGTCTATTGTTACTGTGTTGAACGCTTCATACATGTGTTACTTTTCCTTTCCAGGGGGAGCCAGGACCCCGTGGAGAGCAGGGGAGGGAGGGTTCAGCTGGCCCCAACGGAGAGCCTGTAAGAGATGCCCATATCTAATCACACACACATTTACATAGGAACGCACACAAACACATGCACGCGCGCACACACACGCACACACAGAAGCTACAGTACGTGCAGTACCACTGTTCGTTCGTTTCAGGTTTCAGGAGGCCCCAACTACGAACCACCCACTTTTCTCTGGCAGCATCCCTTTTTTCCCCGGATGGAGAGGGGAGCTTGTGCCTGAGTGGGCTTCCTAGTGAGCGTGCACGTGGGAGCACTTGTGCATGTGCAACCGTATTTGATTTTTTTGGGGGGGGCGGAGGGGCTCAAACAGAGGCGAATCTGGTCTGGTGCCCACCAGAGTGCTGCCCACTCCTGTGCGCTCCATCTCCCCTCTCCCATTCTCAGTTTTTACTCCTCCTGGGAACATCAGCACTCACTCTTTCCCCTCTGACTCAGTTCTTCTCCCCGTCTGCTCCAGCCAAAGCCTCAGTATGGTTTTCTTAATAAGGCACTAGGCAGCGTAATAATAATAATATGTTACAAGCGTTAGTTGTGGTAACCTCCGTGATGTCAGAACTTTCAATGGCTCTTTTGTGCTTTCGGCTGCTCCTCCTCTCCTCATCAGGACTGAATGAATAGTAACTGAAGTGATTAGTACAGAAAACATGGAATAACTGACATGTTGGGCCTACCTCATCATACACTCAGGAAAATCCTCACATGCAGTAATGTGCTGCACATCATTTGCACTCATTAACCCCTGTCAAGCTACAGTATACTGTATATACGTGTACAGAACTTAATTGTAACATATTAGCAGTGTTACTTAATTTCCCTTCGGGGATGAATAAAGTAATCTATCTATCTATCTATCTTTTTGTAGTATTTAGTTTTTTTGTCACAAAAGCTGACAGATATTAATAGCTGACAGCAATATGCATTCCAGAGACTGGAAACGGGTAATACACATCAATACATTTAATTTCAGCAATGTGAAAAGTCGATGACTTCACTAAGAGGACATGACTGAGAGGCTGCATGCAGCAGCTGGACACAGCTGTTTGCCGGGAAATGGTGCCAATTCAAAAGCTAACTTCCTTTATAAACAACAACGTCTTGTTTTCTATTTCAATAAATAATAAGACACGATGTGTCAATCAGACAAATTTGGAAGTTTGGAAGGAGTATTTTTATTTTTTTTCACTTTTGTCAGAGCCATCTTCATCCCTTACTCTTACAAAGATAATTACTTTTACCGTTATCCTAAAAAGTGTTTCTCCTAAAATGTTGAAGTGTTAACATTAAAAACTGTTTGAAACTTTAAAACAGGCTAATGGGAGGCTGTACTGCATGATGCTAGTGGAGGATCTGTGGACATTGATCCAGGCGTTTAACTCATTGAACTGACCACATATTGACATACTTTGATCTTCTTCTGATGGTGGCCATTTTTTACTCAGCATGTGACACTTAAACTGAACAAATTGCCAATACATACATACAAATAATTACTTCAACGCATTAGGCAGAACTTCCGACTGACCTAACAGTTATCAAATCAATTAGCATCTAATGCTTAAAATCAATCAAGATCTTTGGAAGTGCAATGGCCATTATCAATAGAAATGATGGTCAAAAATATGAAAAATAAGTTATGATAATTAAAAATTATTTTTCTTTGAGGAGTCCCTGAACGGGCTCAAATTCTTGATATGACATGCAAAGCTCGTCGGCTGGAATCGAAATTTTGCCTATGTTTGCCTATGCCAAAGACTCATGGGAGCTGTAGCTGTTGAATGCTGACAATAACCATTGTCATATCTTGATTTCAATATGAACAATGCAATCAGTTGAAAAATGGCCCAGTTGTGGGACAGGACTGTGTCTCTGTGTTAGGGATTGTGTTTGTTCAAAATGGTCTGCGTCAAAGCCCATAGCCATTTTTTTTCAGCAGTGTGTTTTATGTGGTTGTTTTTGTTGGAGAAGTGTTTTACAGTAACAGTGTCTCATTAACGCTGGTGCTGTTTTCCAGGGTGAGCTTGGCAGGCCTGGAGCTCCTGGCTACAGAGGAGATGAAGGCCCCCCTGGATCAGAAGTGAGTCTAACAGGACACACACACACACACGCACTTTTAGTGACTTAGTAGTACTAGTACTTCAATACACAATTATCTGCCAGAGTTCGAGCCGTTCTGGTTATTTTTCATGAGAGATGTTTGTTTTCAAGTTTTTCTTCTGACCTCTTCTCACATGTTTCAAGTGGTCAGGGCTCAGTTGGAAAAACATGATGTCAGAAACTTCTGTGCACCAATCAGGATTTAGCAACATTTGAATCAGAATCTGTTGCATTTGGTGGGTAGTTGGATCACTGTTAATTAAATCTGATCAAACCACACCCACAATGTCCTGATGAAGCAGATTAGCTGAGTTTGTTAGATTTACACTCGTAAGAAATAATACCTTTAAGATGTTTTTTAAAGCCCTTTTTAAACTGTGATTGGTGCCTGACTTCTTTAGTCATGAATATTTAATGTCATAGAGAAATACTAAAGAGTTTAAGCGGCATTTTCAGGATCTCCGATTTTTTGCACTGCATCGCCAATGATTTAACGGCAAAATACATAAGATGTGCAGTTCACTGTATAAACTGCAATCACGAAGCTGTTGTTATCATCAACCATGTATATTAGAACTATTAACAACCATTACTGCTAGACTTTTGAAGTAACTGGACACCATTATCACACAATCCAGACACAGAGTAAAAAAGTTAAAAAAAAGTTAAAAGTCATTCTGTTACATGAAGACACACACGCGCACACACACACACACACACACACACACACTGTCTTGACAACATGTTTTCAACAAACACATGCCCTGTCACATTTCATGTGTTTCTAATCTCACCATTTCGTTTCATCTCACAGGGACCCAAAGGCCCAAGAGGAATCAAAGGAGCTCCGGGAGACAGAGGCCAGATAGGGGAGAGGGTGAGTGTTGTAGACGGAGCGGGGGAGAGACAGATGTGGGCCATCCATCATATTCCCCGCCATGAGGTTTGTGTGTATGAGTCTGTCTGTGTATGCGAATGAATCTTTGAGTGTTTCTCTTCCTTAATTTCAGGGAGAAGATGGTGTCGCAGGAAACGGCACTGCAGGTTGTCCTGGTTTCCAGGTGTGTGTTCATAGTAGTTCATGCATGTCACGTTTGACACACTTTGCTCCGAGTAAATTTGTATATTCTGAATATTTATGTCCTTTTTAGGGTTATCCTGGGCCCCGTGGAGACGCTGGTGAGCCGGTAAGTTATCTTTCAAATTTATATTTTAACTTTTTTGGATATCAAATGTTGGGCAGACATGTGTTCACAATATAATGGAGTTAGTTTTATTATACAGTATATTTTATGTAGAAAGGATCATTGGTTGTCTATGGGAGGCTTTGAACTAAGCCGAATTAGATTGGCCTACCTAGTACATTTATACATCAACACTCAATACGAGGTATCCATTTTTGAAGTTCATTGCCAACGGTGTAAAATCTTGACCTCTGACATTTACTGTGTGACTTTCAGGGTAGCAAGGGAACCCCTGGACCCAAAGGAGATGACGGAGATGCCGGAGATCCAGGCCCTGATGTGAGTCTGCATCTGACTTTTTGGAGTTGTTCCTCGCTCTTGATCTCATTTTATCTTTCCTCAAACCCTTCTTGGCAGAGAGCACGGACAGGATGAGAGTCTTATGTCTCATTTCAGGGCCACATTTACATATTTAGTTTTTATTGCTGTCTTTTAACACTTATGGTAATATAGACTGATACATTTCTTCTTTTGATTTCTGTCTTTCACTTTGTTTTTCTGCGTTAGCCCCTCACGTACTTTACTAAACATATTTTTCTCAGTCCATCCATCTTGGTCTCACACTCTCCTTCTGTTCTGCAGCTGGAAATGCTTTCTTGAACACATTTTATGTGTGTGTGTGTGTGTGTGTGTGTGTGTGTGTGTGTGTGTGTCTTTGGGGAAGAGGGCTTTGAGCTGATGCAGCTGTGTATGTGTCGTTGTCAAGGATACCAGGAAATGAGCAGAAACAATGAAGGGACTGCATTACTCTTTTGGTGTGCGTGTGTGTGGGTGCGTGTGGGTGCGTGTGTGTGCGTGCGTGCGCGCGTGTGTGTGTGCGTGCGTGCGTGTGTGCGTGCGTGCGTGTGTGCGTGTGTGCATGTGTGTGGTATATGCGTGTGATCACCCGTTGCATATAGCGTACCAGTTTTACCACTTTAACCCCTGGTTCAACTTGGTCGTGTTTACATTAAAATTATTGCATTTCCAAGGTTCGTGTTTCATGGCATAAACATTTCTGCACATGTTTGTACTTTCCTCTCATCCGTCCATCAGTGCAGCCTGACCTCTCACTTTGTCACACTTTGCAATCTTTGGACTTACAGTGTCAGATCAGTTTACCACTCATCAAGACTTTGACGTACTGTCGCACAGGTCAGGATTAGATGCAGAGGTATATTTCACCCAGTCGCCCCAATGTTTACCTTTTCCATTTTTTCCTTGTCCTTGGGTTGTGACAGCAGCATACAGGAAACATATCATAACCTCTGTAACTGATTCTACAGCTGGGTTAAGGGACCCACACACCTCAGCTGAATTATAAAGTGCTATATCTGTCCAAAGATAACAGAATCATCTTACCAGCACATCTAAAGCATGCTAATTAACACATTATATCTTCAAAGTATTCAAATGACGAGTTGGGTTTATCTGGCTGACTTTTGAGTGGTATCAATCTTCTCATCTAACTCTTTGCAAGAAAGCGAATAAGCGTATATCCCAAAATGTTGAATTATTGCCTGAAACAAAATATCACTAATCTTCCCTAAGCTGCTATTCCATTGGTCAGTCCATGACTCAGTCCCTTGTAAAATTACATAATAAGATGCCATACTCTGTCTATCTCCATGGAAAAAATGAATCCATTACATTCCACTTATCCCCACAGACATTCATCCATCTCTTGTTTTCTCTTTTTAACAGGCCATCATATCTGTTTCTCTGAACAGTCACTTGTTTGTTTCCTGTAATTTTACACTCGGCCCTTTACAGTTTTGGACTACACAGCGGAAGAAACGGTCCCCATTTAAACCAAATCATTGTCAGAGGATCTATTGCCAGAGGCTTCATTGTGATTTTTGAGCAGCTGGGTTTATAATTTAAATTGTTTAAATACTTTCACACTGCAGAGGCATGTACTGTGTTGCCTGAACTTTCTCTGGCCAGAGGGGACAGGAGAGTATAGACAGGGGTGTGTCAGAGAAGATAAAGATGGAGATAGACCTTTTGACTTTTCCACCTTTTTAACTTTTTAGCTAACACACTTTGGAATGATAATATACACATATCCGACAAGATACGACATACACATCTGGCTATGTGTCGTCAAATATGACGGCATAAAATCAAGGTCAGGGCAGGCGCGCGTGTGTGTGTGTGTGTGCGTGCCTGTGTAACTGTGTGGATGATACAACCCTTGTTCTATACATCAGAGTGTTTGAAGTTGAGAATGTGCAGTAATTGGAACCGTGTGTGTATGCACACGTGTGTGTGTTCTTATTCAAGGCTGACAGGAATTATGTACATGTGTGTGTTAAAAGCCAGGTGGTTGGCATTATCCCCCCTCCCCCCTCCATATATGTCCGCTGTAGGTAGATGGTTGTATTGCAGCTGGACTGAGGTCTTCCAAGATCACATCAAAGAGCTAGAATTATTCATTGTGATCATTTGTGACTTTACAGTGCCAGCCTGCCCTCTGGCCCTCACTGGATATCATTTCTGTCTGGCGTGTTGAGCTGCAAATAAGTATTTACGTGACTACCAATCAGAACGTATTTGGAGCAGAGATAAACTGTGTCTGGTTTAAACTGGTTAAAGTTTGTCTATTAATGACCTTTAGGATTTGAAGACATTGAGTCACGTTTCTGTTACAGTATCAGTTTTTTGATGAAGAAAACACATGCAGTTCTTTCCAGAAACAAACCTGTTTAAAGGGTTCAATATTGTATTATGCAACCTTCTTTAAAGCAGCTGCTACCCTTGCACATGGGGTTGCAAGCCATTTTGAAAGCCATTTCTGGACTCCATTAAGTGTTGCATCCGCTCTCAATTTGCAATTTTGCATTCATTTGAAATTCTCTGCAGCTGTCCACAGTCTTCCTCAAACCCAAATGCCCACATTTCTTTGCAGTGTGTGTGTAACAGAGTCTGTGGGAACATGTAACTTAAAGGCTTTAATTTTCCTAAATTGATTTACAGTGTTACAGCTCTTTATTCTCCATACTTCTACAGTCTAGGTCATAATCTCACTGCGATCAGCATTGGCCAGAGTGCGGCAGCTGCAGGGGCTTTGGCTGCCCTCTCACCAGACCTGGCCTCAACTATGATTTGAAATTAATTTTTAAGACTTTTCTCAGACTCACTGTACCCTTTGAAACTGTTTTGATATGTTGATTCCATTGCTAAAAGGCGGTTTGTCTTTTAGTATTGAATGAGTATATCTGGACACCCACGCAAGTGTTTTCATTTATCCTGATAAGTCAGACCTCTGGCTGAAGTTAGGTGAAGCTCTGCTGGCAATTATATAAGGTCATCAAACTATATGTACCAATAAAAATGATAAAAATGATAAACATGTAAGTAAGTGATATTTCAAGCACAGTAGGTCTAATCAGGCACACTAAGTGAAAACACCTGAGTAGTGACATGGGTGTGTAAAAGTAAACATCCATAAACCTTGTATCTCTGGGATTTTCATGCTGTCAGATGAGCTAAAGAAAGAATGAAAGAAGAAAGGAAATAAGGGAGAAAGGGAATAACTAAGGCAAGAATTAAAGACAGGAAAGAAAGGAAGAAAGTAGAAAGGAATGGGGTAAAAGGTAAAGAAGGCAGGAAGAATGAAGAAGAAGATCACAGTGACAATTTAAATTTTTCACATTTAATTCAAAAACCTTGATCTGCAAAGTAGCTCAGTAAGACAGATGAATGCAATGTTAACTTAAAGGTGTGCAATATTTCACTCTGGAATGTAATGTATATTAATATAAGGTCTCCCAGAATGGGAAGCACCTGTAGTTCAAATTTGTACTTCTTTCCATACTTACTTTTCTCACAGTATATGCCTGTATTTTGTAACATCCTCTGTGAATTTTATGTAAATTTACATTTTTATGCTGATGATACCCAGATTTACATTGTTATCCCAGATGGTCCAAAGCTTTTCCTGACATGCCTGAAATGATTTTTGTTGACCCCTGGATGTGATATGTCCACCTACATGCACATGATCTTAAAGAGAAACAGCACATTCACATAGCTGGGCAGTCCCTTGCAGTTACATGAAGGCTTCCTAATTTGTAAAACACACCTAGAGGACACAAAGCTGTCCAGGTGTCATGAACATTATTACACATTACGGCCAGACCGTGATCGATGGTCACAGCATCACGCATTCAACATGGATACTGTGTTAAACATTGTAGTTGTATGTATAACTATAACATGTGTTTCCATCCTTTACGTTTGAAAAGATTCATTTATTTTAAAGAAAACTATTTCTCTTTATTCATTTTCTCTTTTCACAGAACAATGAACCAGGACTTCCAGGACCTAAAGGGGCAAAGGGTCACCGAGGACCTGAGGGCAAACCGGTAAGAAAAACCATGGAGATGGCATGAGCTGACTGTGTGTGTGTGTGTGTGTGTGTGTGTGTTGTAGGTTTTTATGCAAGTTGAGACACATTCAAACATAGCTTTGGAGTCATTTGACTGTTTTTTGTTAAAACTTATAAATGGAAAGAGGCCTTGGTTTAAAGTTATGCTGAATCTAAGATTAGCCAAATTTAGCTCAATTGATATAATGTAATTTACATATTTATAAAGCCACTGGTTTCATTTTTAACAAAGTCAGTAAGATTATTTCAAATGTCAGATTATTCACTGACACATTGACAGAAACAGTTTCAACTATGAAGTTATCTGGTGATATCCAAAATATTTGTTATTGTAAACAATCCCACAAAAACACCAAAGGCAACAATGTGTTAGTCTGATAAAAATATACTAGGCTAAATGCTGTCCTAAAACAGCAGGGCACTTTAGTTTTCAGCAAATGTTATTCAAACAGGGGTAAACAGTGAATTTGTTTGAAACTATTTTCAGATGCGGATTAATACACACAGTGAGCATTTACAGCACCAGGATGGTAAATTAAATAAACTGCAGTGCCTGTGTTCATGATAATGAAGGAACATCGAACGTGGTAATAGTTTTTGGACAAAAATTGAGGTCTATGTCAAGGCAAAATAAACCGTTACAGCCTTAGCTACACCGGCACCACTTGTTAGTAGCATCAATTCATTGTTGGTTTTGGTGTTTTTATGGGATTTGTTGATACTAAATATAAAATATCACCAGACCTTTAATAAATGGGGCTAGCAAGAACTAACTGAGCTAAAGTTAGCTAATCTCACCACTCAACATAACATCGAACTGCATGTTAAGACATAAAAAAATGTCATCCTTTACTTTGGCTCACAGTATGTAGGAAAGATAGTGTAATTCCTCACAGACTGGCAAGTGAAAGCTTGTGGTATTGGACCAAGTGAAAAGACGAACAGAGATTTGGTCTAAATATAACACTGTGCATGAAGACATGTTCTCCCAGGCAGAGTCCTCAAACTCTACCCTTTCACACTTCCCCTACTTTCCTCTTCCTCCTTCTCCTCCCTTTCCCTCCCTCTCTTTCTGCCTCTCCTCTGGCTTGTGTCTCTGTTGCATATTTCTGTATGAGCGGTTTGCGTCATACGTTCACGGGACAGTTTCTCACGTCTACAATTAACGGCTGTCTCTCTCCTGTCTCTCTCTCGTGTGTGTGTGTGTGTGTGTGTGTGTGTGTGTGTGTGTGTGTTTGCCTGTGTGCACACATGCAAGCTACGCTGGCGTCTTTGTCACTGAAAAGAATGCTCTTAAACTAAGTTTAATGTCTGTTAAAACAAAACAGATGGTTTTCCTGCAGCCGAGTGAAAAAACAAAATTAACTGTGGCAGTGAACTTTTGGAAGATTCACATGTTGTTGCAAAAAGATAACAGTGCTCACAAATGTGTGGATGTGGGTTCAGTGGCAGACTGATTTTGGTTTGCTGTCAAAGAAGTGATGATTTTCCAAAGAATCGCCGTTTTTTAATTCCAAAACAGTCTTCCAGCACTAGCTCTGTCATCTTGAAGTCAGACAAAAAAAACTTTTGTCTGGCCAGTTTTTTCTAAAAACAGATAAACATATCTATCAGGGGGATGAATCACTCAGTCCCTGTATCTTCTTGTCTCACTTATTCTCTCTTTCTCTTCAGGGACCTCCTGGGCCTCCTGGACCAGCAGGAACTGATGTGAGTATTAAAAAAAATATAATCAGTCTATTTAATCGGAACCCTCGCTCTCTTTTTCGCCACAGGACAGGATGGCCAAGCCCCACAGACTTAATTCCCTCTTGAGGCTGTGCTAGTTTTGACTCTGAAACTGATACTGTATGTTCAGTCCAAAGCCACACATCCAATTTCCTGAACACAAAAACCTGTAGCCTTTCACCGACCAGTCCTCTAAGTAAAATATCATCATTATCGTCTTTTATTTTTGGAGCAGCTTTAAAGAGTCTCTGACCTCTGGCTGTGTTGTGTTTGAAAGATATGTGATGGGATTTAACAGTGCATTGCTGTACTGTAACATGTGCTCCACCTCTCTCTTCAGGAATGTGAAATTCTGGATATCATCATGAAGCTCTGCTGTAAGTTAAACGCTCACAGAAATGAGCGCTCACAGACATCCACGCTACATTAAACATTTGCCCTCTTAAACTCAGAGCCTGGCAATTGAAACCTGAAGAATGTGAGGGTTGCTCAGGTCGTGTTTTGTTATGTTTTTTTTTTTTTTTTTTGCTTAGTTAATTAACTTTGATTTGTGTTTTTTTTTCCCCCCATCCTCTCCTAATCGCTTCACAGCGTGTTGTGGTAAGTTTGTACTCAGTCTAAAACACTTTCATCATCATCATTGTTTCTCATGCTCCACGGCTATTGTGATCCTTCGTAACTTTGTTTATGTTTGTCTCCAGAGTGTAAGTGTGCACCTCTGGACCTGGCGTTCATTGTGGACAGCTCAGAGAGTATCGGCGCCACAAACTTTGCTCTGGCCAAAGACTTTATCATCACAGTCATAGACAGACTGGCCAAAGACCAGCAAGTCAAGGTAATGTTCTCTGAATTTTTCCTGGGTTTTGACATTTGACTACATTGTATTTCATATTCATTCATCTTTGCCTAGCCTGTGTAGGATGACCCGCATTTGACCTCTGTGGATTGTGTTGTTTATTCAAAATTATACCAAAAATGCTGCGAAAACTGTTGTCAGAGATGTTAGGAAATACTGCCTTGAAAAAAAAGACCTCAAAATAGAAAGTGTGAATGAATGATCTGGTTTTGGAACTTGCTTTTATGTCTCTCCAATGACTCTCCTCTTCCAGTTCGGATATAATTAGTCAGGATGGGTGGGACGCAGAAATGTTGACAGAAGAAAACAAATGCTTGTAGACATAACACACACACACACACATACCAAAACGCACTGTCACCATGCAATGCTTTTCTTTCCAGTTTGCAGTTAATGAGTCCAGTGTGAGTGTAGTCCAGTACAGTGGATCGCGAGCCCAAGAAGTTGTCCGACTGGACAGCCTCACCAAATTTAAACAGTGAGTTCACATGCATGCAAACAGAGCCCTGCCTGCCTTGCTTTTCCTCTGGCTTCTTCTTCGACTGTGTACTGAAGTGGTGATTCAGTAATGATTCGGTATTAACACTGCTGCCGAGGTTTGATTTCAATGGTTCATTTTCTGGTCACATCCTCTCCATGTTTCCACTTCACATCAGTCAGACTGTATTTGGAAGGAAGTCTACAGTGTTTTACTATTGCAATATGCTCATCATTTTGTCCAACAACAAGCAGCACAATTGCTGATTTACTAACTTGATATTGGCCATTTTTATTTTCTTAAGCCATAGTTTTTAATGTCATCATCAATTTCTGTGTGTGTGTGTGTGTGTGTGTGTGTGAACAGGAACGTGAAAGACTTGAGCTGGCTGGCTGAGGCCACGTACACAGGCGAGGCCCTCGAGTTTGCGCTGAAAGAAACAATCCAAGAGATGAGGCAAGAGAACCGTGTCGTTCTCGTTCTAACTGACGGACGTTCTGACACCAAGAGGGACACGGTTCCCCTCAGTGTCCTCTGCGGTCACAACATCCGGGTGAGTACAGTACACTTAGATAGACCCAGATAAACGTTTGTGCCACACTTGTAGACTCTTTGCCTGAAATACTAAACTAAAAATCTCCCTTCAGGTTGGTGGTTTAGGAATAAAGGACTACTCGGGCCGTCAGCCCAACCCGGAGCAGCTTGACGAAGTGATTTGTAAGAGTGACCCCAAACCAGGCTTTTCCTTTGTCCTGGACAACTTTGCCGAGCTGCTAGATGACACTTTCCTGCAAAACCTCACATCCACAATCTGTAAAGGTAAACACACAAATCGCTGGTTATTTCCATCAACTGAATATTTTGTGCCAACCCCAAATTAAGTGACTTAACCCCTGCTGTTCTCTCATCCAGATAAGAAGTGCCCAGACTACAATTGTCCCAGTAAGTCTGTTTTCTCTTTTTCAATAATAATAGTTTTTATATTTAATAATGAGATACAACAAAGACAGGATGCAGAGTAAATGAGAGCTGAAATAAAACATAAAACAACCAACAATTTAAACCTGTAAAATATATAAGTGAATTCAAAATGTATAAATGCTTTTTGGCTGTCTTGCACCTCTAGTCAGAACGACTGGAAACAGCTGTTGATCAAATGTATTGTGCCTATGTGTGTGTGTGTGTGTGTGTGTGTGTGTGTGTGTGTGTGTGTGTGTGTGTGTGTTTCAGTCAGTTTCTCTGAAAGTGCCAATATTTTGGTGATGATGGACAGCTCAGCCAGTGTGGGCCAGAAGAACTTCGAGACGAGCAAGACCTTTGTCCGCCGCTTGGCCGAGCGTTTCCTGACTGGCAAGAAGAAGAGTGCTGACACTGTCCAAGTGGGTGTGGGCCAGTACAGCCGAATCGCCCGCATGGAGCAGGGGCTAACTGACAATTTGACCCTAGTCTCTTATCACACTGAAGAGGCGGTCTTCCAAAATGACGGCACCAATGTGTTAGAGGCCATGGAATTCTCCATCAGGAATTTACGTGGCCGTGGGGACGGGTCGGGAGCCAGGAAGAAGCTGGTGCTGTTCTCTGACGGCAGGTCTCAGGCCGTCACAGCGCCCGTGCTGGAGAAGCGTGTTCGCGAGGTGGCGGACGCCGGGGTGGAGCTCTTTGTCATCGCCGTTGGCAGCCAAGTCAACGAGGCCAACCTGCGCACGCTGGTGAGCAGGGGGCGGCAGGACGACATCACCTATGCCCAGCGCCACCTGTTCCGTGTCCCGGACTACCCCTCTCTGCTTCGCGGGGTCTTCCACCAAACCGTCTCGCGCAGGGTGTCCTTGCCCTGAGCACAGGGCCCCAAACAACAGGACCATCACGCTTTAGATTTTTAGTCCCATTATGAATATTCAGTCTCACTCATTTACCATACACTGTGTCTGAGTACTTTTAAAAAAATAAAAATAAATGTCACAAAACAACATATGATTGTGTGGCAGACAAATGGAAATGTCTTCATAAAATTACACTAGGACTTTATTACCCTGAATTAAACCTCCAAGGCAGACCATCTCTGTGTAACAACGTGTGTAACAATTTCCACCTCCTATGCTGTGGTCATTCAGATCAGTCATATGCTGGGACTACAACCCAAGTCATGGTGCTAACCTATTAGAGCTTGTTGTGACCGTACACAACTGGGAGGAGTTGCTGCCTGGCAGGTAAAGTTCAGGGTAAAAAAGTCCCACATCAGAGGGGTCACTTTGGTCCTGGAGAGCCATCGGGAATGGCCACAACTTAACCAAATTATAGCTTATAGCTTTTAAATGCATTGGGCTGATTTTTACTCAGGTATTCTGCATCCCTGCATCACTTTCAGCACCCTGGACCCCTCACTCTGACTTACTGCAACTAACTAGTGTGAGTTGAAAATGGCTCATCAGGGCTCCACTCCCCTGTCTCTCCAGGACCGGAACTTCTGCCATTTGAAGGATTTGTGTTTAGAATTTAATGTGGACTCATGCTTCTTAGCCCCTCAACCACTCTTTCAAGTGGTGTCGGATGTGCACAACGTAAGTGAGCCAACTGCAGCTGTGAACTGAGAACATACAGATTCTCTGGCGAGTGCGTGCTGTACCTAAATGATTGTTAACCTGGAAGGCTGGCTTGTGATTAGCCGGTCAACTTAATTTTAGGTTTTGCCCCTATAAAGCATATTGAAAAGGTCAGTTGGAATAGCCGTGACATATTCCCAACTTGGTGAAGTCTCACACCCGACATCACTTGAAAGCTTGATTAGATCACCAAACAGGACATGACATCAGGCAGACTCTGAAACAAATCCATCAGCTCTTCACCTGGTACTAATGAGAACTCAACAGCTGGACTCAAGCTGGACTGTTATTTTGTCTGAGTGTGTGTACCTGTGTCTGTATGCTTGTGTGTGTCTGTGTGTGTCTGTCTGTGTGTGTGTGTGAGAGAGAGAGAGAGCACCTCTGTGTACATCAAATTACATGTATATGTGTGTAGAGGTGCTTTTTTTATGATTAGCCTTGCGTGATTGTTCCATAAACAGTTGTGCCAGGGTCACTGGTTCAAATGACAGAACGACAGAAACCTGTTTCTTATTCTCTGTCAAACACACACACACACACACACACACACCTTCATACTTCTCCCGCAAGATAGGAAAACATCTGTCTGGGTTGAAGGCTGGAAAAGAAACTGACACACACACAAAACACACACATACCTTTTAGACCCCACACTCTCAGTTTTGTCGTCATCAGTGGCCCAGTGTCACCGTGCTGTTGTTATTATCTGTGGTGCTATTAGTCTCAGTGTATCAGCCTCTACCCATGTTGTTAAAGAAGATGTTTTTACCTGAGGACACAAAACCTTAGTATTGTGTTGTAAGCGCTCCTTCAATAAAGGTTGCTACACCAAAACTGTCTCAGCTCCCTTTTGTCCACACTCACAGAAACTCGCAATCTGTGGCTTCCAATGCCGGTAAACTTGTAATTTTAGATCAAAATGAAAGTTGTAGCCCCTCCATGCTACACATGAGTACGTATACACAAATAATTAAATGTAGACTATAAACCCAAATACAATAAAAAAAAAAATAAAACTATATACAGTTATTTATATACATATATACACATGAATTTGCATCTGGGGGAACGTAAACAGCAGCAACAAGATGGTGTTGATAATATGGTCTTCATCTTCATCTGGGAAACATCAACGTTGAGATGGAGGGAGGTATCTGTAAAGATGTGGGCATAACAGTCTCTGATTTCTGATTTCATGCATACATATTCCTCAAAAGAGCCTCATTTCACATTGATCCGCTCTCTGTGAAATCTGAACACTCGATGATTAACCACAACTCAAACAACAAAAAATAATTTTATTTTTAGCAACATGGCACCCGGGACAGCAGCCCTCTCAAACATTGCTAAAGAGAATAAAGCATAAAGAGAAGATGGAGGCAAACTTTAAAAATGCTATTCAGTTTTTCTGTCGTAAATGTTCATTAGATTTGGATCTAGACTAGACTAGATCCTACTGACTTTGGTGATCCCCTGACTTTTCCTGCCACCACAAGGTTGATGTTGTTTGGATCACAGTGAAGTGTCCCTACAAGTATTGGGTTAGGGTGACCGCGGTCAACATTACCTCCTAATCACCAGCATGTGAGCATGGTAGTATGTTGATGTTAGCGTTAAGCTCAAGCACCTCTGTGCCTGGGTGCAGCCTCTCAAAACGACAAAACAGTGGTTTAAATAATATGGCAAAAGTTATGTTTACAACCTGTCGAACACTGCCAGTAATCCGACTGCTCATTTTCTCACCCTGCTGTCATTTCCTCAGATCTCAACAATTAACTTAAGTGAGTAAAATGTTTGAATAACCACTAATAAGGATGCCTACAGTGAAGACATTAAGACCCAGGTTGTCTTCACTCTAATTCTGTGTCATATTTAGGTGCAGAAGAGTGACAATGTGACTTAAAGTAACCTAAATACATGCCCTGAGTCAACCCACTGTGTCAGCAGGTCTCTGCCTGCTGAAGCGCCCTCGAGAGACACACCTCACCAGCTCTAGGGCTACTGTGCCGCAGCTGAGCCTGACCTCTGACCTCCCTGTTGAAGAGGGCCAAGATATAAAAGTAGAATTCCTCCTTCAGGGGTCAAAGGTGGGTCCCTACAAACATCTGTTTGTTGTGTACTACTCTTTACCACTGGATGTGCAGAAAATATACAGTACATGAACACGCAAATGTTAAATTGTGTTCCTCTCGATGGATCAACTAGAAACACATGTTTTATATTAAATATTCACACTCAGACTTCGGCAGAATTTCTGTGGAACTGTCTGAGTATGAGTTACTTTTTTTCCTTGTGGTTCTGACTTTGAGCCATTGTTTTGATCTTTGCACAGTGTGTGTGTGTGTGTGTGTGTGTGTGTGTGTGTGTGTGTGTGTGTATGCACACGTACACGCGCTGTATGTTTCTGGACTGTTTGATACATCTCTTCCTGAAGTCATTTTTGAAAAGCCGGTGCCAAAACTGCACTTATCAGAGCATTCCACAGAGCTCCTGCATGTGTGTGTGTTTGTTTGTTTGTGTTCCTGGGTGTGGCCGCTTGCATGGCGATGCATATTTCCGTGCATGATTTACTGCATGTGTGCATGTATATCTGTGCGATTTGTGTGTACGTTGCTGTGTGTTTGTGTGTGTCTGTGTGTGTGGGGGGACCTCAGAAATTTGTCTTGGCTCCTCTGTAGTTTTTCTTAGACCCAATTTCCTCATTCCTCCTGTTTTCTGAAGCCATAGAGATTGGACCTCTCGCTACCAGCTCACTCTCAGACCTCAGCACAACCTTTTTCCACCGAAATTCACTGGTAGTGACATAAGTATCGCACATGGGTTGACCGTACGCGTGCTCAGCTTTTTGTGCGTGTTCGGAAGGTAACGACTCCCAGCTGTCTGTGTGAGACAGAGATTCCAAAAAGAAGCAAAGGGGAAAAAAACGGAGTAAATGAAACCTTATCATAGGTTTAATGTAATATCCTGTTTGTTCTTAAATATAGCATTTCAGATTCAGGAGCTGCACTGGAAAACATCTGGCAGCACTGAATCACTCCCATTCATACACAGACAGTCATAGGGATTGGGCTGAGCTGTATCTGTGCATGCTGCAGATAGCATGGACGTGTATTTGATATGTGAATTTGCATTTGTACGCATATGCTCGCTTTGCTTTTATGTTTCTATTGTCACCCATGCTTTGTGCACGTTCTCATGTGAAGTGAGTCGTTCCCTTCCTTCTGCGTTTTCTGTGGAACGGTGAGAGAAAAGTTGCAGCAATGTTGGGAGAGTTAAGCTGTTTGCAATTTTGGAACTGATTATGCAGAAATCCCCCCGGACTGAAACGCTCTGTTAGTCCATGTGAAAGAAATAAAGAAAAAAGAAAAAATTAAAGAGTGAGAGAGTGGGTGTGTGTGGGAGAAAGGGGGAAACAGGGAGAGAGAGTGAGGCAGAGACTGGTTTACTCTTATTCGGGAGGGAGGTCATTCCTATTGTATGAGTCACACTTTTAAGAGAAACCAGAACTCCCCCACCTCCACATCTCTCCATCACATGCACACACACACACACACTGTTCTACTTCTGTCTTCTTCTCTTTTTAAGGAAAAACCCTTCCCTGGCCAAGACAGAGAGAAGAGCTTCACAGCATAATAACTCTGGTCAGCAGCTGCCCTCTTCCTCTTCCTCCTCCTCCTTTTCTTTCTCATCTGCACTTTGTTGCCTTGGCAAAATGCTGACTGCTGTCTCACACTGATCATACCACGACTATACATTCAGATAAAGTTAAATTAAAAAGCACCAGGAATAAAGCTTCAAAACTTGAGTGTATGAACATTTTACGTTACGTATGTCTTGTCATCTATCCATACTCTCTTCATCTCCATTTCCAAACCGATAGCCTATCATGTAACAGATGTGGACTGGGATGTAAAAGCCTGTTCCTGACACGGCCCCCTGTTCTGGAGAACACATTAGTGGCAGTGTTACTGGTTAATGCGTTGGCTGCGCTGCAGGCCACATCAGAGAGCTGGAGCAAATTGGACTCTGACACCGGCAAGTTCTGCTGCAGCCAACACCTGATCAGCAACAATGAAATGAAAAGGAACATGCTTTACATCCACATAGTGTAAATGCAGGAGTCTGTCCAGATGTGTACAGACGTTGTAAATCCTCTCAAAGGTGGACCTCCCACCAGTTCCACAAACACTTTTACACACACAAATAGGCAAACGGGCGGCTGAAGCACCTACATGGGTATAAACATGGTGAGCAGACTCATGAACGGTCTGTGAGTGTTTACACCGAGTATAAACTCCTCTCACTCGGCCTACTAATTGCAACCAGACCACCAGACACAAGCGAGGGCCGTTTGTGTGTGTGTGTGTGTGTGTGTGTGTGTGTGTGTGTGTGTGTTTATGGGTATGGGGGGGTTAAGTCTGCTCTTTATCCTGTTCTATTTCATTCTTACTCACCACATGTATGAGATTAACTGTGAAAACCTCCTGAATGCTCCATCCTGGGGACATGAAAGCTCAGTGTGTCCTCAGGGTTGAGCCATGTGTTCTGCGGAGGGCCACATCTATGAAATTGTCATATGTCCTGATGCTAAACGGACTTTAGTATCTGTTTGTGGGCCTTAAGGCGTCTCCCAAGGGGGGGGGGGGGGGGGGGGGTTCTGGCATGGTCTTTTGCTGGTGCACGGTAATAATTCTGGTACCATGGGCCAGGGCTACGCGCGCGCGCGCGCACACACACGGCTTCCTGCAGAGCCATGGCGCCTCCAAGCGGACAGCTGCAGGCACTGGGGCGCGTCGTGCGCGCACAGGAGGAGGGATCAGAGCTTGTTTCTGGGGCTGGACCGGGACGGGAGTGCGAACGGACGGCTCCGCTGCGGAAAGTGAAACGCGCATCCAGGGCTTTATTTCCCATTTTTTCTTCCTCCCGTGTCCCCCTTTTTCTTTCTCGGCTCCCCCTCCTGCTGAGATGAGGAGCTAATCACCAGAGGATCGGCTGCTCACGAAGTCTCTGAAGTTTGTTGGAAAGAGTTCGGGTAAGCAGCACTTTTACGCACAACAAATGCGCCAGTCTCCCTCTTTTCGCCCCGTGCGTCTCTGCGTGTCTGTCTCTCTCTGTCTCTCTCTGTCTCTTTGCGTGTCTTAAAACGTACCCTCGTCGACCGAAATGAAGGCTGTTCCTCAGCCAAACCAAACTGCGGCACAGACTAACCCTGAGTGCGCAACTCTCTCAAAATCCACAGACTAATTTCCCAAGAGAAAAATAACAAAAAAAACAAAATAATGCGCGGCCTCTTTCAGTGGCGCTGTTACTTCTGTACATTTTTTTTTTTTGCATGGTATTTACCTGAGCAGTGATGTAAAGGTATGACTCCCTCTCACTGCCCTGGCCCGGGCAGTGGGAGAGGAGTGGGAACATCTGCAGGAGCGACTCCTCCGCAGCTCCCGGCGGTGTGTCCGCCAGAGGGAGCCACAGCAAGGCGCCAGGCCGACTGTTTTAAAGAAGGCCTAAGATAATGAGAAAAATCTTATTTTCCTGAGTGAAGCTGGATAAAACTGCTGCCAGCAGGTGTGGGATGATTCCACATTAAATTAGTTTTTTCATTTGTTTTGGTAACCATCTTTAAAAAAGGATAGTTTTAGAGCAAGTTACTCAACTGGTAGGATGAAATTTAATCATGGAATGTAATTTGCGTTGGGATGTTATTATAATTGTTTTTCTCCAGAGGGAGATGTTTTTTATTCTTGTTTTTCACATGTGAGGGTGCAGGATGTTTTTTATTCTTGTTTTTCACATGTGAGGGTGCAGATTTTTCCAGATTTGGCAGATATTCCAGGGGTGAACACTTGCTGGGTTAAGATCTTTGGAGCTGATGAAAAGACAGTAGACCAACTGTAGGCTTAGTTGACATGCTGCTACCAGTGTCAGACAGAGTGTGTACTGCCCTCCAGAGGCCTTCCCTCCCCACACTGCAGGCAGGGTTGGATTATTAATTGCGCAGAGTGGGCACCAGGGGCTAAACCCTCAGGGACCCTGAAGGCCTCATATCGAGTGTGTGTCAGTTTGTTGGTTTGTGGTCATTTGATTACTTGTGGATTTTTTGGGAGTATGCACACCTGAAATAATAAAAGCCTTAAGGCAGGTCTGGTATGAATATGCAGCATGTCAAAATTGACATGCTGCATATTCCTAAATTTGTGCTATCACCAATTTACGAACATGGATCAACGCCAGTGCCCCCTGACGGGGTAATCCGGCCATGACGGCCAGTGAACCCAGGTTCTCTGGAACTAATGAGGGAAGGGAAAGCCTCTGGAGGGCAGCAGACTGAGGCCTTGAGAAATCCTTTGGTTTAAAACCAAAATGTGAGCTTTACTGTATTCAGTTAGCATCCTGCTTTCTCCTGCCAAATGCAAACGGAGTGTGTTAATGTTTTGTCATCACCCAAACTAATGTTTGCATACTTTTCCCCTTACTTGAAAGGATGAGGTGCTATGTTTAGATAAGATAATTAGTTCCATTTTTCGCCTTGGACTTGAAAGTTTCATTTAGTCTAACAGTGAGTTATTTGAATACTCAGGCCTGTATAAATTTAGTGGCTCTGACTGAACTTCCATTGGTTACGGCTGTCTTTTCCTTTTCCGCCATAAAACACCAGAAAGAAGAGCCATGTTCAACTCATGTCAGGCTTTCAAACCTATTACATAACTCTGTGGCAGCCATTTTCTTTTCCCGGTGTTTTTTTTTTTTTTTTTTCTCCTGTTATTCAGCTGATTACTTTGGCAATCAACTTACAATACATCACAAAAATCATACAGCATGTATTAGACTTCCCCACAGTAAAAGGCTATGACAATGCTGGTTATTTGAAAGTAAACACAGTCTCCTTGTTACTTGAAAATTGTCACATATATATATTTTCATTTTTGTCATTCAGTGTTTTTTTCTGTTTTGTTTTGTTGTTTTTCTTGTGTTTTTGCCTTTTACATCTTCCATGAGTTCTATTTTCAATTTATTAATTTTTAAGAGATGAAATGTGCAATAAACTAACAGATTGTGTGTCTTGTCACTTCATGTGTCAGACAGGAGAAGAGGAAGATGCTGGGGTTAGAGGTCATCGCGCTCTGTCTTCTTTTTGGGGCCCTGACTCACGGCCAGCCAGAGTGCAGCAGTGAGTGCCATGAAACTGAGCCCTTGTTGCTTCACAGCTGCAGTAATATGTCATGTTAATGTGTTGACACAGTTTTAGGGGCCTAATATGGAACATTTCATGAATGATTTAAAAGCATTATATGTGTTTTTTTGTGTTCCCTCCAGAGAAGAATGAATGTCCCATAGACGTGTACTTCACCATAGACACATCTGAGACCATCGCCCTGCAGGAGTCGCCCCCTGGGTCGCTGGTGGACAGCATCAAGGTTCTTCACCTATATGCAGTTTTATTACTGAAAACTCAACACAAAACAGTGCTGCTTTATAGTATGTGTGAATTGCAAAGTTGTTTAATGTGTTAACGTGTTGTTGTTTTGCAGGAATTCGCTGAGCTGTTTGCAACACGTTTAGAAGACGCTGAATTCAAAGGCGTTGTGCGGATCAACTGGAACATCGGTGGACTGCACTTCTCCCAGACACAGAAGGTGTTCAGTCGCATCGGATCCAAGAATGATTTCATCACCGTGAGTGACACACACACAAACAAACACAAACACACCCGCACACACACATATACATACATATCACTGGTACCTTCAAGTTAAAGATTTAATAGTTAAGGGGTGTTTTGTTTACCTAACCAATGATGAATTAGAGGTATCTGATAACTTGACATTTATCCTAGAAATTATGTGTAAAGTACTGGTTAAAGCGTAGAGTAATGCTTAAATGTGTGTCCTTCCTTCCTGTGGATGGAGCTTTCTGACCTGTGACCACGCCCAAAAGGATTTGCAAATGCCCCTCTGATTACTGATAATATGGGTGTTTTCTTTTTACGCCCAGAACAAGCAGGGCTGGGTAAATTTGCTATGGGGCCCTGGGCACTACAAATTTAAAACTAGTTGGATTTTTCTTTTTTTATTGTCTTTTTTTTATGTATCAAAAGAATAGTTCAATATTTTAGGGCATACGCTTATTAATTTTCAAAATATGCTTAGTTGAGAGTTTGATGAGAAAATCATTGCCACTCATCATGTCGGTCCATCAAATATAAAGCAATAACCTGCAGCCGGTTAGCCTAGAGTAGCGCCAAGACTGAAAACAGGGGAAGCAGCTTGCCTGGATCTTTCCAATGGTTACATAACCCCTTGTAAAAGTCCCAAACCATTTCAGTTCATATCAATCCATTAAACAAATTATTAAAATATTTACCACAGACCGAAACTTGATACCTTTGTGGTCCCTGGGCAGTTGCCCACATTTCCATACTGGTAATCCAGTCTAAACAAGTCACACTTGTCGCTGTTTACAGGGTGTCAGGGACATCAAGTACCTGGGTAAGGGCACCTACATCGACTGCGCCCTCACCAACATGACCCAGGAAATGCTGCGCTCACCCTCATACCCCAGGGCCCTCCGATTTGCTGTGGTCATCACCGACGGCCATGTGACTGGAAACCCGTGCGGGGGCATCAAAGTGGCAGCAGAGAAGGCTCGCGACGAGGGCATCCGGATGTTTGTCGTGGCAGCATCGGCGAACATTGAAGAGACGGGGCTGAGGGAGATCGCCAACTCTCCAGCGACGGTCTACAGGAGGGATTTCATGGCTGTGGACCTGAGCCAGGGCAGAGCCATCATAAAGACGGACGACATTGACCGCATCATCAAGACCATGGTAACACACAAACACCCCCACAGAGACACAATGAGAAACATGAAGCATGACCAGCCTCAACCTCCTCTGCTCACGCCTCGTTTCTTTTGTCTTCACAGCAACATTTGGCATATGTAGAGGTAAGAATGGACACAGAACTAATGATCAGTGATATCATAAAGACTTATATTTCAGACTTTATCAACACTGACTGTTTGACTTACTTTCCTGTATAACACAGTGTTACAGTGTGTCCTGCCTGGAGACACCTGGGCCTCCTGGTCCAAAAGGCCACAGAGGGCAAAAAGTGAGCTTTGCACACACACATACACACACACACACACACACTTACAGGATTTGCCCACAAGTATCTTCTCATCCTCACATATATTTTCTCCTTTTAAATCGTCGACTGCAGGGAGCTAAAGGAGACAACGGCGATCCAGGTCTGAAAGGAGAAAGAGGTCGCCCAGGAGACCCCGGTATCGAAGGTCCCATCGGTCAGCCCGGCATCAAAGTAAGACACTGAACACCCATTGTTTCCTATTCACTGCAGTATGATAATTGTGAATTTTGTTTGTGCCTATATTGTTATAAATGGTTTTCTTTTTCCCTTTCTCCTCTCTGTAGGGAGAATCAGGTCTTAAAGGCGAGAAGGTAAGGCATCTCTTTCCCTTTGTGTGGACCAAGTTCATCAGTACATGTCTTGAGTGGTGAAACTTTGAATTAATTACTGGGTTTGTAGAGGAATGATAATAATGGTTGTACACGTTGATCTTCTGTCTGCCCACAGGGAGAGTTTGGAACTCAGGGGAAAAAGGTAGGACTTTTTTTTTTTATGATTTATTTCCTAACCAGATCTGTTAATTATCATTTATTTTGGTAAGGGATCTTTCTCTTCTAATTGTCTTTTATTTTTGTTTACTAGGGCGTGGCTGGCATCCCAGGACGCAATGGGACAGATGGACAGAAAGTAAGTGCTGCATGACGCTGATTTTGAGGAGCAAGTTTTGTTTACGATGACGGAACAAAATGCTACCTAGAATCAATACTGACTTACTAAAACTTATTCTATTCCGAACATTTTAAATAGTGTATATCTGATTTTGAAGCTCTTGTTTTTGTTTTTTTTGTTTTCCTTCTCCATCCCAGGGTAAAATTGGACGGATCGGCGCTCCCGGCTGCAAAGGAGACCCAGGCGACAGAGTATGACATTCCACATGATTTTAAATGACTACTATTTGAGTGCATCCATATTGTGTTGTGTTATGGTATATTTATGGTACGTGTTTGATGCTTTGTAGGGTCCTGATGGTCACCCTGGAGACGTTGGTGAACGTGGTCCCGCTGGAACTAACGGAGACAAGGTACAGTATATGGTCTCGCCTTCACTTAGAACAAAAGCCATCAGCCATCCAACCTGTGGTTGAACTTTGCCTCACTGTCTCTGTGTGTGTGCTTGTGTCCTGCCCTCAGGGTGATCCCGGTCGCCCTGGAAGACCTGGGCCCTCTGGCTCCACTGGAGAGCCTGGACCAAAGGTAAACCATAACACATGGACAGGGATAGCTGCTCTTTGCTGGGACAGATATTGGGTCTGATCATGTTAAATGGTTTGAGGAATTATGGAGGTGAAAGGCTGAACTCGGGTGCTTCTTCCACAGGGAGAAAGGGGAACTTCTGGATCACCTGGCGTCCCTGGACTGAAAGGACTCCAAGTAAGGCTCATCGCCACAGAGAGCAACACATTCAAACAAACATAATTTCATGCATCATGTAGCTCACCCGTGTGTTTTTTTCCTTAGGGAATCCCTGGGAATCCAGGACTCAGAGGAGAGCTGGTAAGATTCATCCATAACCTAATGCTCCGATTCGTGCTTCACTTGCTTTGGTTTTGGTGTTCTAATTGTTCTAATGTTGTAGGGAAGAAGAGGGGATTATGGGCCAAAGGGTGCTCAAGGACCTGATGGAGTTAAGGGAGACAAGGTATGAGCTCATGTACACAATCATACAAAGTGTGAAACATTTCTGTGTTATAAAACCTTTTGCCGTGGCTCAAATTATTTGTTTCATTGAAATACATCATTCCACCACTATGGGGCTTAACACTGATTTTATGTTTCAGGGTGAGATGGGACCCGAGGGCACAAGAGGACTTCCAGGTGAAGAGGGAACCAAAGGAACCAAGGTGAGAGGAGCTGTATAATTTTTATAATCTGTACATGAAAATTGGAACACCATACACCTTTGAACTATTTATTCGACCCCCTTTTGTTGCACCTGTCATCAACTTTCTCTCCTCTGAACAGGGAGACAATGGCCTGCCAGGTCCCAGGGGACCACCGGGGTTATCAGGAGAGACTGGGAAAAATGTAAGTTAAAGGTCCCATTTTGCATCATATGCAAATGTACCTCAGAGATACATTACCTATTTTTGCATACATTAACACTGTTTATATTATAGGGTACCAGAGGTGACCCTGGTGATGCTGGACCAAGAGGAGAACCTGGACCGCTTGGACCAAAGGTATGTATCTCTGTGTACATGCAAGTGTGTTAGCATTTTCCCTGGACTTTTCTCAGGTATCTAGCTGCAGTTCTTTGGCTTGACTGTTTCTGTCGTCTTTATTCAGGGAGACCCTGGAAGACCTGGCTTTAGCTATCCTGGGTCAAGAGGACCATCGGTAACGTACACATGCACTCTGTCTCCTTACATTTGCTAGCTGGAATGACAAAATTGGCTGACGAAACTCCACTGTTGCACAGGGTGACAGAGGAGAGAAAGGCAACCGTGGACCTCGTGGCAGCAGAGGAGACTGTGGTCAAAAGGGTGATCCAGGAGTTAAAGGAACTGAAGGGGAGGCGGTGAGTAACTCCTCGTAGTTGGATGTATGCTGTCGCCGGAGAACAGGTGTCTATGCAGTGCATTTACCACAATGCAAATTTTTTTCTCACAGGGTGAGCCAGGACCTCAGGGTGAGCCTGGCCTAAGAGGACCAAAAGGAGAGCTTGGACGTGATGTAAGTATACAAGAACTCCACTGTAAATCAGGAAAACCCACATACAGGTGCTTTCCTAGTCACTGACATGGTGCAGATGAAGCAAACATCCAGTTGCATCCAGCTAGGAAAAGCCAACCCAAGCTGATGTTTTCATATGTTTACTTAATTGGCATTATTGGCTATCAGTCCCAAACCGGACAAAAGCTTAGAGACAGGATGTGATTTTATGTGTTCTCTTCCTCTACAGGGAGATCCTGGTCCTGAGGGAGATCCCGGCCTAACTGTAAGAACATATACCACTATACCACTGGCACATCAGGAACACACAAGGGATATGATGGATGTAATGACATGTTTTGTTTCCTCCTACAGGAATGCGATGTCATGAACTACATCCGGGAAACATGTGGTTGCTGTGGTGAGTTTGATTACCACAGTGTTGCCAGGCGTGATCTGAAGACGCTCTGATCTGCTGTCAGATTCTCACAGTTTGTGTTTTTGTCTGCAGACTGTGAGAAACGCTGTGGGGCCCTGGACATTGTGTTTGTGATTGACAGCTCAGAGTCAGTGGGTCTGACTAACTTCACCCTGGAGAAGAACTTTGTCATCAACACCATCAACAGACTGGGATCCCTGGCCAAAGACCACCAATCAGAGACAGGTAGACATGCATTTGTTTGTGCGCACTTGCTTCTTAAATGACATGAAAATATTCAAAAAATGTTTACAAGATGACTGTCAACTTAAGCATGTGTAAACACTGTTGTTTTTGTTCCCAGGCACAAGAGTTGGAGTTGTTCAATACAGTCACAGTGGAACCTTCCAGGCCATCCGTCTCGACGACCCCAAGATCGATTCACTGTCTGCTTTCAAGGTCTCTCACACAAACAGACACAAACAAATGTGCATACTGCTTTCAAGTGTATTTTTAGGGTGTAGCACAGATTGTTCTTTTGTCTCTTTTGTCCAGATGTTTCTTAATTAATCAGGGCTGAAGTGCTGTCAGATCAGATGTAACGTCTACACACGTACAGCAGATGGATCATCACAGTCACATATGTGTTCATGTCCCTCTCACTATATTTCTGACATTTACCAATACATGTGTTCTGGGATGCAATAGATAGGAGACCCACCTTAGAGAATAAGGCTGGCGATATTCTGTACTTTTCATATTGTCAAAAAATCCCACGAAAACCAAAACCTAAAAAAAAAAATCTTTCCAATGGAGTCAAAGCTCAAGTCTCTGTGGCATACTAAAGCTCAGTTGTTGTCTAAAAAAACGTTAAAACCACATCAATGAGTCACATACACCGCCCTTAAATACTCACTATAGCAACAAATGTGTATTAGTCCCCAGCTGAAAATAGTCCCTGGCAAATACGCTACTCACTCCTGTTTGTGTAACATTTGCTAAAAACTAAAGTGCCAGCAGTTAAAGAAAAATAACTTAAGACCTGTTTTTATGGTTCTTCATTAATCTTCATTTGGAACCAATGGGCCACAGACATAGCAGGAAAGTTCAAAGTTTTGAGAGACAAAACTTTTTTTTCATGAAAATTACTGACAATAAGAAAAATACACCAGACTGTGCGTTTGTAAAACTGACTTTAGTTTTTAAGGTAGTTAAAATTTCTATTGGTTAAATGTGGTAATATTTATATTTTACCTTTCTCTTCTGAGCAGTTGTTCCTTTGTTTTTTGACTCGACAGATAAAGGGAGCTAGCTGTGAAGCTGGAACTCTGATAATGCTAATATACTTCAACCATACTACCTTGCTATTTGTGTTTTTATGGATGCCAAAAACTAATACACTTATTTCTGGAATAGTATACAAACATTTATGTTATATATATATATATATATATATATATTTATGTTTTTATGAAAAAACAAATGGACTAAAGTAACATAAACTAGCAGTACCTTTGTGAGAATGATTGAAGTGCCTATAGTGTCCACACTGCGGACCTCACATCTTGTATCACTGTATGTACACATCTCTTACATGTCTTCTCCACTATTCAGGATGCAGTGAAGCGATTGGAGTGGATCGCTGGAGGAACGTGGACACCATCTGCTCTGAAGTACGCCTACGACAATCTCATCAGGGACAGCCGCAGAGCCAAAGCCAACGTCACTGTAGTTGTCATCACTGATGGACGCTTTGACCCCAGAGATGACGACTCGCTGCTCACCTACCTCTGCAGGTGCCTGACACTGGGGTGGTACTTTGAGATTTAGAGTTAGCATTTGTGGAGAAGGAAAATGTTTTATCTCATTGCTTGTATTCGTGTGTACTGGTGCATGTGAGCAGTGATCCCAGTGTTGATGTGAGTGCCATCGGTATCGGAGACATGTTTGACCAGATTGAGGAGAATGAGAGTCTGAAGAGCATCGCCTGCCAAAAGGATGGCAGAGTGCTGGGCATGAGACGCTTTGCGGACCTGGTGGCCGAGGAGTTCATCGACAAGATTGAAACCGTGCTCTGCCCAGGTACACTCCTCCCAAAGACACACATTATGTACATTATGTTTATGTAGTGGACTATAAAAAACTGTTATGGTCTTAGTCCTTTTTCTAAAGATATGCTATCTTTATCTTTGCTTTAGATCCTGTCGTCATATGCCCTGATCTCCCTTGTAAATCAGGTAAGATTTCAAAATTTGATGTATCACTTAGTGTCCTCTTCTACGATATTAATGGAAAAGCATTTAGGCTTGGGTAACCAGCATTATTAAGGCGTCAGTATGCTTCAAAGGAAGTGCTGGTCAGGTTGTCAAACAGGGTCTGAAAATGTGTCGAACAATTTTTGTATCTTTTCATTACTGACAATCCTTCCTTTTTGATTTCAACTTCTTCCGTCATTTTTCATGTGTACGTCCAAGTGCAACACCATGAATGCATTTGTGGAGAGACCATCTGAAAGTGTGCACTGTTATCCCCATTTGCCTGACTCAGCTCATCTCGGAACTTTATATGACAGCAAGCTTTTTGTCCAGTCCTCAAGTGTGGCCATTCAGAACAGGTATAAACACTTTGGCCTTCAGACGTGTTCGGAAAGCATTTGGTATCAGTTAGTTTCATTTGAAGTATACTGACGCCTTTAAGCTATGTTCAGGATTAGATGCGTTGTGGCTTAAACTGAGGTCAATATAGTGTCTGTTTTTTACACAATTTTATAATTTCACCTCCTTTGCTACGATGCAGTTAATTCAAATGGCTGTAAAGCCAAAACACAAGACCAAACTTACAATTTAGTGCAACTCGGTGTACCTCCGGCATCTTTGTTGGCTGTGTTGATGCGTCGTGTCTGTGGGACCCCGCCCACAATGTTATTCCGCCCACTTGTTTCAGGAGGGGGCGCCACAGCGGGGCAAGCCCCTCCCCCCTGGAAGCCACTGGCAGAAGAAGGCAGCCCCTCATTGGTCCCCACCTCTTTGGAGGGTGTGGCCAGTCTGCTGAGCGGCCTGAGCGAGCAGCAGTACGGGGTTGGCGTCGCAACTATGGCGTACACAGCCCAGAGAGCCAAACTCACCCAGGGAGAGGACAGGCAGCAGTGGACCCAGCTGTTCATCGACTCCTTCAAATATGTCTATGGAGACATTATGGGAGACCCAGAGAAAGCCTTAGGACTCTGCTAATGCTAATATGCTAACCATGCTACCTCGCCATTATGGACGCCAATAACTAATAAGCTTACTGCTGGACATAGAATAGATTTTATTAAAACTGTGGGCATTTTTTTAACTGGTGCAATATACACCAGGGCTGATGCAAAAAAATCGCATGATATGAAGCTGGTCCTGTGCTAATTTCAGAGCAGCCTAATGTACAGTTACTGTACACGGCCAAAATTAAAAATGTGGATTCATGATGCTCCCTCTCCTCATAGAATATATCTTAATTCATTTACATGGAGCTGTTTCTCAGAAAAATATGTCTGCTAAATATACGATACATATCATTTCTTCCATCTAAATGGAGGAATGTTTTCCATTCACATGGAAAGCGGGTGACATCCATTTGTTGGAAGCCGATTGGTCTGTAGAGCCATTCATGTTGCTCCTGTATAGTGTACAGTGGCTCTTTGATGAAGCCTCATTTCCACTGTGAATCACGAGCCCACTGAATCACTCAGATGATATTTCTTTTGCTGTTTTGCACATATCCATGGTTACGGCCTTTACTTTTTTTTCTTGTGCTCTGTGAATTAGTCATGTTGGTGAAAAGGCCATGACTTATGGAAAATATCTGGTTTTATACATGTCACAGTATACTGTATATGAGTCAGAGGTTGGTGTATGAGGGTGTTTAGTTTATTGACTTGGCACTGACCATGAAGGAGCTGTTGTTGTTATGGTATGCCCTTGATTGGTGCATGTTTTTTTTTGCATGTAGCTTGGCTTGTAAAGTAGGGTGGCTAGAGGAAAATGACTACAGACTGGCTTTAACCAAATGTTATGGTAACATGTTAGCTCTGTGACTGCAACTTGCCGATGTGAACTGTGTTGTTTGTGTAAAATGTATTCATGTTTTTATAGCGTCATCTCAAGAGAATAAAATTGTAGAGCAAACTAAAAAAGTGCTTTCTTGATGAGGCTACTACCAAGGTTTAGATGACATCAGACAGCTGGACTGCAACTAGCATGTATGGAAGCACACCATGTTACAGTATATCTTTTGCTGGCTTTGACCTCCGAACATCTGGGTTCCAGCTGTAGCTCGCTGACCGTCATTTTTGATTTAAAACCTCATGTATGTCTGCGCGTCTCTTCCAGAGCCTGCTGTGGCTAGCTGTGTTCAGCGGCCAGTGGATGTGGTGTTCCTGTTGGACGGTTCCGAGAGGATGGGACTGGAGAACCACCGCAGGGCCAAAGAGTTCATCGAGAATGCGGCCCGCCGCCTCACCCTTGCCAAAAGCGATTCAGACAGCAGGAATGCCCGCTTTGCTCTGCTGCAGTATGGCAGCGCCACAGAACAGCGGGTGGAGTTCCCGCTCACACACAATTTGACGGTGATCTCTGATGCGCTGGCAGCAGTGACTTACATGGACTCCTCTTCGGCTCTGGGCAACGCTATAATCCATGCTGTCAACAATGTGGTAGCTCCAAAGGTATGAACAAACACTTGCGGTACATGTCTGTACTGTAAATATGAAGCTACAGCCAGCAGATGATTAACTTAGCTAAGCATAAAGACTGGAAACAAGAGGGAAACAGTTAGCCTGGCTTTGTCCAAAAGTGACCAAATCCATACAAAATCTACAGTGTACAAAACAATAAACTGTGGTGTTATGGGGGGTTATGTTTGGGACTGCTTCTTGGCCAGATGCAGAGACTTTCTGGAGGAAATCAGCGCTACCAGCCAAGAATTAGTCCAGTTTATAACCCCGCTGAAACCCCAAATTGTTGTTTTTACACTTTGTTTCTCATACAGATTAAATTGAGCATCGCGTTAGTTCAGGCAGGCCACGGAGTCAAGCTCAGCTCAATATCCCAGCTACATCAGCTGACCATTGCAATCCAGGAGCCACGTCAACTGATGGATCAGCTGATTCTCTTCTACGGATCTATTGGCAATCTTATTCAGGCTGTAGCCTCATATTTACTGTACAGACATGAGAGTGGTATCAATCTTCCCTTCTAACTCTCGACAAGAAAGTGAATAAGCGTATATCCCAGAATGTTTCCTGTCCTTATGCTAAGCTAAGTTAATTGTCATCTGGCTCGAGCTCCATATTCACGCACAGATATGAGAGTGGTATCAATCCTCGCATCTAACTCTTGGCAAGACATAAGAAAAGTGCTTAACATCACATGTTGTTTTTGCAGTTGGCTCGTCGCAACGCCGAGCTGGCCTTCGTGTTCATCACCGATGGCATCACAGCCAGCGAGCAGCTGGATGAGGGCGTGTCTGCCATGAGGCGAGTGGAAGGCGTCCCCATGGTGATCGCCATGGGAACAGACACAGATGAGGAGGTGCTGCAGAAGGTGTCGCTAGGGGACATGTCGGCCATCTTTAGAGGAGATGAATACAGCATGCTGAACAAACCCTCATTCTTTGAGCGCTTTGTCCGCTGGATATGCTAGTGAGGAACTGTAACGCTGTACACCATAGAATTAGAATCCACAGAATGAAAGAAGGGCCAGCTCCTTCAGCGTACACATAAACACACACAGAGGCATCAACAAACCTCGGTGATCATTATCATTACTGGATGTAATGAGACAGCTGAGACGGCTGAATAGCCGGTTGTTATGGGTGAAGATTAATTTACAAAAGCCAAAACAATCTACGTAGGGCCAGCTGACACACACACACACACTCAATAGGCATGCAATATCAGTTGTAACTTGACTGTTCTATTCATTCTAAGTCTGTGGTCAACCAAAGACACTCATAGGTACCCCCGAGGAGAGGTGTTTGATTATTGAATGTGTAAGAAACAAATTATAGGCTTTATTTTGTTTTTATTTTGTCTTGATTTTCAGTTTCCAGAAGAGTTATCTTGCCCCCCCTCCCTCTTTCCCTCTCTCTCTCTGTCTCTCACAAAGTCAGTATTTACATTAAAGGTGCTAAAGTAAAAATAAAGGACAAAGCCATTCGAGTGCTTCTGAAAACTTTTTTACATCATGTTATGCTGTAATTACTGTAGTTTGTTCAGGGGATAAAAACATTTTGACATATCATAACCAGGGAAAAGACATCACACATAAATGCCACACACACAGAATCACACACACAAGCAGGCACATATGCTGTACTTAATTACACATACACTGACAGACAAACATAAACACATCTGTAAACATGAAGTCCAAATAAAGCCTAATGTGGTGACCCCAACACTGTCTTTTGTGTTAAGATATATAAATGTGTGACGTGTTCATATGTTGATCAATTTGCCATTAAACCATTGTAACCTTAGCAGCAAGGAAAGGCTCTCAACAATGATTTTAGTAAAGAAAGACATAAAAATACATAATAGATTCCCCCTTTTGGAATTTAATATTTATCCCCTCCCAATAATAAAAATGAGCTCCCGAACTATTTTGATTTTGCTTCATGTCTACAAAGTGTACAAATGGGTGTTTGTGCATCTGGTTCTCTCAGCTGTACAGAGTATTATGTATCACCAAATCAAACATTGTATGCAGACTAATCTATATATTCTGATCGTTTTACTCCACTACATGTATTTAGTTATTTATTTAGTTAGACAGCTTTAGTTACTTTGATTCTTCAGATTTGGATTATTAAAACAGTAAGCTACCCAGCGGTATATAAAGTAGTTGTTGAAATGAGCTCCACCTTTACCAGCTGAAACATTAAAACGATGTACACATTAATAATAATTAATAATATTATATGCCTGTATAGTATTCTGAAAGGTGCTATTCTGCATAATGAGTATATTAAATTTGGTACTTTTGAATATATTTTAATGTTAATAATTATGTACTTTTATTCTGCATGCATGACTATCAGTGAGTATTTTTATGTAGTACGTAGAAACATTTGGACCTTATAAAGTTGATGGAAACATAATGGCATAGCTTTTCCAGAAGGGGGGGAGGAATATTTCACTTGTTTCGTCAGTCCTGTGGGTTTTGCTCACACTGTTGCTTATACAGAAGAAGGAGTGTATTGTTGTTTCTTGAGTAAGAGATCGGAGCAGGTCGTCCACCGCTGCTCTGAGACCGCCGCCGGTGAGTGCGGACGTTTGACCCCTCGAGGACACCGTAGGAGGAACGTGACCACATCCTGCATGCCGACGAGACATAACAATCTCTGTCAAACGGTAAGTCATCTATAATGATCGATACTCGCTCCATACATAGTCTACTAATAATATTCGTTGACATATACCGAGGACTTAATAAAGGGTATTGTAAGGGACCGGGTGGTCTCGCAGCCATCTTACTGAGGAGCATAATGGAGCATTTAAAACAAGTTTGGTTAAATAATCAAATTAGGGTATAGGGTTCCCTGTATCATGTTATCTTTGGTATTTTTAGTTTGGGTACTCAATTGCTTTATTTGTATCATTACAGGGCTGATAAGTATTCAGTGGAATATGAGGGTTGTTTTTTTTAAACATAAAACATCTTGGTGTGTAGTTTTTTTTAAAGTCCAAAGGTCTCTGCGTTAAGTAAGCAGATGCACTGACAGCGGTGGAGCAAGTACTCAGATCTTTTACTGAAGTAAAAGTACTAATACCACACTGAAAAAATACTCTGTTACAAGTAAAAGTCCTGAATCCTGCAAAAGTATTAAACGTAACTGTGACTGTTGATGCATTAAAAGGTGGTTAGTTATATTCCACCACTGTGTTTTGCAAAACTACACAGAATGGGGAAAAAATACCATTATATGTTTGTTGTCAGAAGAATAGCGTCGCAGTTGGTCTAGTATGTGCGTTGAAGCCAGTCATGCACAAGAATTTAATTGCAAGAGAAGTATCTGGTGTGTGTGTGTGTGTGTGTGTGTGTGTGTGTTCCAGTGCAGCCAGTATGGAGGGAGAGGCCCTCTCCACCCTGTGTACCCCAGCTCTGGTGGTGGATGTGGACAAAGTGAAGAAAAATGCCCAGAGGATGATCGAACGCTGGCAGAAGCAGGGGGTCCAGCTTCGGCCACACATGAAGACCCACAAAACTCTGTATGAACACACACACTCACTACATTCATACAGGTCAGTCATGTGTAGGGGATACTGATAAGGTCTGTGTCTGTGCATTTGTCTCATGTCCAGTGAGTGTGCTGACATAATGACGGGGGGATCGCGGCGGTGCATCGTGGTTTCCACACTTGCAGAGGCCTGTTTCTATGCCGACCATGGATTTGATGACATCCTCTATGCATATTCTGTTCCCTTTGATAAGGTTCTCTCTGCTCACACACTGACTCACTGGACTTTTGTTATATGTCTGCATGTTTGGATTATGTCATACTAGAAAAGTGATAAAATTAAGTAAACTAAAAGAAAAGTCAAAATGCATCCTAAAATCCCCTTGAGTTTTGAGTGTGCTGAAAATGTGCGCTCTTGTCCCATAAAGCAATGGGCCTTTTTAATAAAGGCACCTGACATGTCACAGTAGGAAAAGCACAGGCGTAAATTAATGAATTCCGTTTAGCTGCTTCAGTTCTCTAAAGTCACAGTTTGCATAATTCCAAGCTGTTAAACTGAATATATGACTGTTGACATTAGTACATAATACATACTGTAGCTTACCTTTTCCACAGCAGACATTACACGTCATAGAAGGAAAATAACAGGTGGAACTAATTAATTGAAGTAATTAATGACAGTTCTTTTGTATATTAGTAAACAATAGCATGGCCCTGCAGCTGACGCACACCTACACCGAACGCCGCGTCATTCATGTTATTGATCACACATGTGCGTCTCCTGCAGTGACATATTAAAATGGCTGCCATGAAAGATCAACACTGAATCAAGTGATTATCAGTGACTGCTTAACGACATATCAATTATTATTATGAATATCAACACACAGGTCACATTAGGTTCTTATAACATTTATATTTCTCTCCCAACCGTACTTCAAATACAAATTGCACTAATTTATGTGTGTGCGTGTGTCTGTATGTCTGTGTCTGTGTGTGTGTGTGTGTGTGTGTGTGTGTGTGTGTGTGTGTGTTCAGGTGGAGCGCTGTGCCGCCCTGTCAGAGAGGCTGGATCTCTTCCAAGTTTTATTGGATCACCCTCATGCTCTGGAGCAGCTCAAAAAGAGACCCCTGACAGACGGTCGGCTGTGGCACGTCTGGCTGAAACTCGACTGTGGCAACGGCAGAGGTGAGCACGCGGGGGGGGGGGGGGCAGCTCATCATCACGTGCTGAGCTGTGGAAGTCAAGTGCCTGCTGACCCTCTGTTTGCTCTTTGCCGTAGCTGGTGTCCTGCACTCAGAGCCTGAGGCACTCAGGTTGGCTCAGGCCATCGCCGAGGCCGACGGCGTGGAGCTTACAGGAGTGTACGCTCACTGTGGGAACACCTATAACTGCAGAGGACGGGAGCAAATACAGGCCGTCACCCAGGAAACCACCAGCTTGACTCTGCAGTTCATGGAAAAGTATGACAAAAGTGAAAACTAGACAGCAGTTTTCATGAAAATGCTCCGGTAAACACACTTTATGCCATCTGCTAAGAATCGAACAGCTAGTTGCTAAACAGAAACATTTAGCAACTAGCTGGTGAACTTAAAGTAGTGGAGCATTTAGCAGTTAAGAGCCAGATATTCTTCTCTGGAGTTGGTGGAGCCCAAACTAGAGCCAAAAGGAGAGTGAATATCAAATTTAATTTGGTGGACACAAACATGACTTCCAACCTTGCCTCATGTCTGCTGGATGTGTAAATAGGCAGCCGTTCCATATATTAACTTTTTAAGGTAATAATATGTCAGTGTTGTTTTTACAGCTTGTTGCACAGCCCATAAGTGGCCTAAAGTTAAATTAATGCAGATGTAAGTTTTATGACCTTTTTGACAGTTATTACATTTCTCAATGCACCAAGTAAATAAGCTATTTGATGTGTTTCCTATGAAATTCTGTTTTGACAGAATCATTCTGTAAACTTCTCTGGATTTGTCTTTGGGCAGACTGAAGGCTGTTGGCATCACCTGTAAATCCAGCATTGGCTCCACCCCTTCCTGTAGCCACCCAGTCAAAGACATGGAGCAGCTCAGCGAGGTGCATCCTGGAAACTACGTCTTCTATGGTGTGTGTAAGGAAGTAGGTGTAGTTGCATCAGTATACCAGTTTGTTTATGCTGCTTTCCAATTGAAATTAGATGCACATTGAAAAGTTGATTTTGCTGATGTATTTTAGACGTGCAGCAGTCTGTGATTGGCTCATGCAGTCTGGAGGATGTGGCTGTGAGGGTTTTGACGAGAGTCATCGGACACTGTCCTCACAGGAACCAGCTCCTGATTGACTGTGGATGGAGTGGAATCAGGTACCTTCATCCATATTGTTTACAATGTTTTCTATTTGCAGATAGCAGATTAACCTGCTAACCTGCTGCTTAATGATGTGAATCCATCGCACACTTTAGTTATGTTAGGTATGTTAGGTAGTTTGAGGGCAAAATCCTACATTTATTATTTTAGCTTACTGTATTTCCTCTCATTTTTCCTCCCACTTTTTGCTCACTGCTCTCAGTCTAGACGGAGCTGGAAAACTTCCCACTGGATATGCTGTGATCGAAGGACACCCAAACCTCAAGTAATGCTCTCCACTCTCCTCTGGTCTCAATACCAAACTAAAGTGTGGCTGAAGTTCTGATGAAAGATGTTTCCCTCCAGGTTGTTGTCTATGACCCAGGAGCATGGTAGAGTGGAGCCCATCTCGGGACCGCTGGACTACAGCAGATACCCCCTGGGATCCCTACTCACACTGATCCCTTACCATGTTAGTTCCTTTCAATACGGAGTGAAGCTTAATACCGTCTCAGTGTTGTTGTGTCACTTTCTTGTTTAACCCTCTCTCTGCTGATTCCCACAGTCGTGTGCAACTGCGGTGATGCATCCTGTGTACCACGTGCACTCTGAGGGCCGTTTGCTGGGGATGTGGACACCAACACGAGGGTGGTGAACAGCTGTCCAGCAGTGCACTCATACATGACCTTGTTGGAATCGCTGTTGTTGATTTCATAAGTAGTGGACAACTATGGTTGAGAATTCACATCTTCTTTTTCTCAGTTTCTCTGGGGCAAAAGACATGTCAATAGTAGAGTATCATTCCTAAATCTAAGTGTAGAAGTATTCAAGAACTATAAATTAAGTTACATGTAGTATTTCTCATAGACCTATCCCCAAATAAAGCGATGTAGGAGAAGACATGTGGAGAATACACACCTCTATGATTCTAAATGATTAAATAAATGACAGCTTTAGGACTACTTTGTCTCATCAATTTAATTAATATGATCTTGAAACAAGAGTCAATGTGCTAAGACCCAGACTGCAGCAACAAATGCAAATATGCTGCTGTCAGTATGTGGGCACTCACTGGAAGCTGAAAACAATCTAATGAGTATGATGTTACAGTTAGCCAATTATATGAAGTACAGTATATGTGGCAGCTTGATGGTTAAACACAAATGAACGATGATGCAGATGTGTATGTGGTTTCTGTATTTTACTGTTTGGAGCGTGGGTGACAACAACTGTCCATATGATACTGAAAACAGACTTTTGTTTTTTTTTGTTCTTATAAATTGTTTAGTTTTGTACAAAATCTGGTCCATGCATTAAGTATTATTGTGCGCACAATGGCAAATAGGCCAAGTACTTGTGGCTGTGCCTGCCTTAGGTTGTCCTGAGGTTTCGCAGGGGGATCTTACCCGTCATAGGCGACCAGTCTTGCCTATTTGATCTGTGTAATGTGACCCTGTTTGGTTTGGTCTTAATAACTACGAACATCAACACCAATGCAGTTTTAAGGAGAGTCTGAGTGCCGGATCTGATTGGTGCAGAATCTAATACTTAAAGGACTCAGGATTCTTCCCAATGATCTCATTGACCATCTTCAGGGATATGGATCACAAACAGGTATATATACAGGTATTTTTAAACATATGCTGTCATGCTGTGACACACGTTTGGTCTTTTATTTTCTTACCTGTGTGTCTGTCATGTTAAGCGTGACTTTAGGTTCAGTGTCCTGCTCAAGGACACGTCAACATGTAGGAGAAAGCAGGGGTCAGTCCACAAACCCTATCATCATCTTTGTCACCTGAGCACTGATAAACTGTCCTCTTAAAGATGATTAAAGAACTGAAATGCCAACATGAGACTTGCATGCCAATTCCCCAGCAGGGCTACAACTTGCTCTGTTCAGTATTGATCGTATTTACACATATTTTTACAGTTCTGATGTAAAGTAACACTGCAACTCCCTAATCTATATTATTTACTATAATCATACAGTACATTGTAATTGTAATATATGCTGTATTATACTTAATATATATTACAACTTTAAGATAAGATTAAATAGTAGACCCTACTACTATTTAGCAAACATTCTTCTCCTTCCAGACACTCCTTAGTTAAAGGTTAGTGGTTAGGAGCAGCAACCACCTAAAAACCCCTTTTTCACTTTTTTCTATCTTACTTTTTTATTTTTGTATATATTCACAGAATGGTCTCTGTATTTGCAAGTACATTTGTGTAGTAGTTGTAGTAGAAGTAGTGGGAAGTCAGTAAGTTGCAGGTGTGATTAGGGTAGATAGAGAGTGATGGAAAGACTCATATCACCACTTATAAGATAGCAGGCTAACCCCATTAGGCTGGATCTGCATGTCAGAGGTTCACATTTCTTAGCCTTGAGGCCAATACTGACATTCTTTCATTCTTAAAATATCTTAGGGAGTTATATAAGTAACTGTACATTCAGTCTTTCAGGTTCTGTCATTATCAGTGTTTTTAATGTCTTACTTTCAAGGGGGCATCACACCCTGAAGAAAGTGTATTTGAGATTAATGGGGTGTTTCTCCCAGTCTCATGTATCAATCAACAAGCACCAGTCAATGACAAAACACACACTACGTCCTTTTCAAAACTGTATAATTTTTCCAACTCTAGTGTTGTGTTCTTGTGCAAGAAACACAGGACAAAGTATTGCACACCGTGCCTGCTCACAGTGGCAAGTAGGCCATGTACTTGTGGCTGTGCCTGCCTTAGGTTGTCCTGAGGTTTCACAGGGGGATCTTACCCGTCTTAGGCGACCAGTCTTGCCTACTTGACCCGTATAATGTGACCCTGTTTGGTTTGGTCTCAGCAACTAGGAACATCAACACCAGTGCAGTTTTAAGGAGAGTCTAAGTGCCGGACCTGATTGGTGCAGAATCTAATACTTAAAGGACTCAGGATTCTTCCCAATGATCTCATTGACCTTCTTCAGGAATATGTATCACAAACAGGTATATATAGAGGTATTTTTAAACATATGCTGTGACACACGTTTGGTCATTTATTTTCTTACCTTTGTCATGTTAAGCGTGACATTAGGTTCAGCGTCGTGCTCAAGGACACGTCAACACGTAGGAAAAGGCAGGGATCAGCCCACAAACCCTATCATCCTCTTTGTCACCTGAGCTACAGCCGCCCCTGAGTACTGATAAACTGTAGGTCAGATTCAGACCTGGGCTCTTAAACAGATGAAAAAACGTAAATGCCAACATGAGACTTGCATGCCAATTCCCCAGCAGGGCTACAACTTGCTCTGTTCCAGGTGGTGGAAGGGTTGAAGTCTCCACAAGACGAAGGTCTCTAACCCCTTTGTTTGGACTTCTTCTGGGTAACAGAAGAGTCCAAATCTCAAGGGAAACCGAGGTCTTGCAAAGAATTTTACTTGATGTTCGCTGTTTCAAATAAATACCAATACACAACATTTAACCAAACAACAAACATACGAATAAGTTAACTAAACTTACTAACTTTACTTAAATTAACTGATCAGTATTTCTCTGGCCTCTGCTCTTCATTACACTTTTTAGCTCATTTTTTTTATAATAAAAGCAGGTCTACCAAAAATATTGCTCTAAAACACTCAAAAAGTATTACAGATTTACAAGTGTAACTAACATATTACACATCTAAAATCATTGTATTCATAAATGTAGTATTGTTGCAACTAGTCCAGTAAATACAATCAATGATACTAAACTTCCACTGCTATCAATTGTGGTTACAGTAATAATAATAATAATAATAATAATAATAATAATAACAATAATAATAATAATATTCTAACAATTTTTTGGTGACCAAAACAGATCATGAACCTCAGCACTATGAAAGCATTGTTTTCCATAATAAGTTCAAGAGAAAACCGTACATGGGGAAAAAACAGTACAAAACAAAAGAAAAAAAGAATGGGGGTGTCATATTTAGTAATATACCCATTAAACAATCTTTAATTTTCAAGAAACTGCAGATTTGCAAATACTACAAAGCTTTCAGTCAATGTAAAATGTACTCTATAGTGCAAAGAAACACTGCTGTCCATTTTGCACAAATGGAATTTAGGCAACACGTAAAGTAAAGTAAAGTTTACAAACTAAAATTGTGTTGTGCAAGAAAAAAAAGTGCATTTGCATCTCTTGATCACAGTGAAAGATGCACATCTAAATGTAATGGAGTTGGCAATCTAACGGATAAAGTAGCAATTTACTTGACAGAATAATGTTGGCAAAATAATTGTATTTCTTCCCCAACACAATAGTTCTACTAAACAGAAAAAGTCAAGATGTAAAGTGTTTTTTACATCTTGTGGTCCTCTCCAAAGGTTGGTTTGGGACTGAGGCTGGAATTCTGTCCCTGAGATATGCAGCTGAGCTCAATCTCCACTTCATTTTTCATTTAATTTGTATCAATAATACATTTGTAGATGTCATAATGATAGGAATGCAAACATATTAACATTTTAACTATAACAGTGAAGTATAAAGCCGCTGTTAAAATCATTATTAATATTTACTATTATTATTATAATCATTGATAATAATTATAAAATGTCATGAAGTATCATGTATGTTGTGGGCCACCGCGCGTAGTGCATGCTGGGAGATGTAGTTTCAACGAAGCGAGCGTCCTGATTGGCCACCGTGTGACCTTTCACTCGTCACGTGTTTAAAAAACTTCAGGAGGCTGGCGCGGAAAGTTGTCAGCACACACAGTGCGGCTCTCACTGCAGGAGAGTTTTGTTTACATTTCCCCCGGCCGGTACCGACATTGTCCGGTAAGTCACCGCAGCTCGGAGACGTTTGGTCGCTGCTCCGCTTTGTCTTTCCGACATTCAGCCGCCGCCTGCTGCTGCCGCCTGTCCTCGGGGCTCCTCGGGGCTCTCTGAGCTCTCTGAGCTAGCGACTGTCACACTGTCTGTCTGTCCCCTGCAGCCATGAGTGTACTGGAGGTGAAGTTCGTTGGTGATGGAGATGCTCTGGAGCACATCGTGGACAAACAGGAGGGTAAGGACAACACCGTCACTGCACTTCTCCTGCCTATAGTATATATTATTGTTTATGAGCAGGAGGCTGACTCCTCTCTCTGTCTGTCTCTCTGTCTGTGTCTGTCTGTGTGTGTCTGTGTGTCTGTCTGTGTCTGTGTCTGTGTGTGACTATAAGGTGTGCAGAGCAACAGTGGGTCTGCTCAGAGGATGGTGACGTTCAAGAGCCCAGCTGGACGTCGGGCCAGAGAGGATGCAGCACCTGATGGGGGTGAAAATGGACTCCTTGATGAGCAGAACTATGTCCAAGCTCTGGGCACAGACAACACAGAGGGTGAGTGAGGCAGCTGTTACTTTTGAATACTTATTGTGACTAGTAAACTTTTTCTCCTGGCATGCTTTGTGTTTGTGTATTTTTTATTTAACCTTCCTGCTAAGTAATACCAAACTCAGTTTATTAGGTACACCCAGCGGGAACAGTCTATTGCAACAGCCCAGCAATAAAGCCCGCCTTCATGTAGGTTATAGTGTTTGTTTCTGTTGAAACCGTTGTAGAGCGCTGTTTTGTTAAATTGATTTACACTGAGAGGAGCTTCTAATAGCATATTGATGTCACCCCATTTATCTCAACGAGAGCAGACCGAGTTTACAGTATATTAAACGGATCACGATTTCCACGATTGATTAATGCTGCAATCAAAACACTAGCTCCATTCCCTCCTGGTGCGGTCTGAATTAGCACAAGGCCATTGAGATTGTGTTTTGGTGCTGCTTATCATATAAAAATGATCATTTTATGTGGTTAGACGTCAGTCAGTTGTCTTTCTTTTTTTTTTTTTGGTTTTACAGAAGATGAGGAGGGTATGTCCAGAGTGTCTGGATCCTCCATTTTCACCTTTCAGAAAGTCAAACGTGGACACAGTATGGCTCAGACTGGTGAGAGCCTCCATTCTCTCCTGTCATACATACACAAACTCTTGTGGATCGTATCTGCTGCGTTCATCAGGCGATTGTTAACTTGGATTTCAGGATATGAAACGCTTTGTTTTTGTGCGTTTTTAAAGCAAGCGAGTTGGCACGGACTCCCGGGAAAAGCGTGACCTTCGGCACGACCCCCAACACTGAGCCCTCCACTCCCACCCGAACAGGCCGCAGTGAGTTCAGCGCACTTTTTTTTATATTTTTGTGTCCATTTATATTTGACTAAGTCTATTCTTTATCTGTCTCTTTCTGACCAGACCACAGAGGTGAAAGCAGGACACCACAGAGGGTGAGACATGAAGACATTTGTTTGCTTGACTTCTCCTAAACATTCAGATCTAACAGCCTCATGTGGTGACGGTGCCATTTTTCTATAAGCTGTGGTTAGGTGGCTTTGCTGCAGTGTCAGTTTTGTCCTCTGCTTTTTGTGTGACAGACCAAGAAGGTCCAGTTTGTCTCCACAACACCCCACAGGCTCAGGAAGAGAATGACAAGTGAGTTGGATTGTCTTATTGTTCCAGTAGTTCGATATCCGTTATAAGTTAGACTGTAACTACGACCTAAATCTGATTGACACTTTCAGCTCCGAGCATCCGGTCAGACAGCGACAGTGAGCTGTCGCCCTCCGACTCTGGAGAGGAGGATGAAGATGGGATGGAGGAGGATGAAGATGGGATGGCGGAGGAGCAGAAAGTAAAGGAGAATTCCAAGACTCCAAGAACACCCAGTAAAGGTTTATCCGCAGCTCTCTACAAGACTCCCGCGAAAAAGAGCAAGAACACTTCGGAGCTCCTCAGTCAGCCCAGTATGGTTGAGGAGTATTTTGAAGCTCATGGCAGTTCAAAGGTCTTGACGTCCGACCGCACCCTGGAGCGTTTACACATCCCTAAACTTGACAGGGTCAGTATTTAACAGCCAGTGCTCTATGTGTATTCAGTGAGCTGTGTTCCCATGTCATAGAAGTGCGTCCTTACTTTGGATTTGCAGGAGACGTTGGTCCGGATTTTGGAAGGAAAGCCGTCCTGCTACTCAAAAGAGATCCAGCAGCTCCACAACAAACACCGAAAGCAGTTCAGCAAATGGATGCTACAGTTACAGTGAGTGTGTTTTGCTCTTTATTTATGCCGTGCTTTTTTGTAATGTTTGAAATTTGGAACAAGACAAAAAAAGTGTCTCTGTTTGTTTGTGCAGGTTGGGATTCAGTGTGCTGGTCTACGGTTTAGGCAGCAAGAAAGCTCTGCTGGAGGACTTCCGTGAGTCTCAATTGGCTCAAGAAATCCACCTTGTGGTCAATGGATTCTTCCCTTCCATTACTCTTAAATCAGTCAGTATACACAAAAAGATTTCTTCAAAATAAAAACGGCGCCACCAATCTTTGTTGTTTTTCTTTTATCCTTATCATGCCATGCTTTTATTGCAGATCTTAAATGCTCTGACATGTGAGGTTCTAGAGCACCAGGGAAGTTTCCGGACACCCTCAGACCAGATCCAGTACATCGCTCAGACCCTTAAAGATAGTGAGTGTGTCTGTCGGTTGTCTCCATCTTAAGCTTGTGTTTAATTTTTGTGTTTTACAATTGAAGCATGTCCTTGTAGGCCCAGATCTCCATGTGTACCTGCTAATCCATAACATCGATGGACTAATGCTGCGAGGAGAGAAGACCCAGAGTGCACTGGGGCAGCTGGCAACCCTGCCCAACCTGCACTTGGTGGCTTCTTTAGACCACATAAACGCTCCCCTGGGTGGGTGTTTGTACGTGTTTGTGCTGCTGTGTTAATTGTACTGAAATGTATTCTCGTAGCTGATCTTTCCCGTGTGTTCCCAGTGTGGGACCAGTTTCAGCAGAGCCAGTTTAACTGGCTGTGGTGGGAGTGTGTGACATTCCAGCGCTACGCGGAGGAGACGTCGTATGAAAACTCCCTGCTGGTGCAGCAGACTGGCGCTCTCGCTCTGTCCTCCCTTACACACGTGCTACGCAGCTTGACACCCAATGCAAGGTACCAGATACACCTCGCTATATTTAAGTTTGAGAGCTGTGAAGTGGCTATTGAACCGCTTGAGTTCTTCATGGTTCTGTGTCATGTCTTTTTTGCAGAGGAATTTTCAAACTGCTGGTGAAATTTCAGCTGGAAAACAAAGATAATCCTTCATACACAGGTGCACACATGCTCGAAAACTTCAAAATGCTAAAATGTGACTGCACTGCTCTATGATTGTAACATTTTCCCATTGCTGTGCGCAGGATTGTCATTCCAAGATTTCTACCAGCGCTGTCGAGAGGCGTTCTTGGTGAACTCAGACCTCACACTGAGGACTCAGCTGACCGAGTTCAGGGACCACAAACTGATCCGGACGCGCAAGGTGGAGTCCTGTTATGGCTTCAGAATCTCTGACTCTCTTTCAATGCCATAATTCCCTGCAGACTCCAGATTCTGTCGCTTACATTTATTCCTGTGATTCTCCAGGGTGCAGATGGAGTGGAGTACTTGATCGTCGCAGTGGACGCGAGCACGTTGATGGATTTCCTGGAGAACGAAGAGGTTGACTGAGAAGAAAGGCTCTAGACTTACATCAGTTGTAGTTTATGGACTGACTTAACCAACCCAGTTGCATCTGATCAGCACAAGAAACGAGCCCAGCTTACCGGCTCTGCGCAGTTTAAATGAATGGTTTAAATCTAATTATTGGTGACTTGTCATAAACGCCCCATTATATACACTGTGACATTCACATCTTGTGTTTTGATGTATGTATGTTTTCAGCCAACATCCGTGTAATTAAAAATCAACACTTTGAGTTAGTGTATTGCAATTTTAGCTCTTTAATTACAGAAATATATTTACATTTAGCAAAACATACATTCTTCTGTTCTTACAAGGCAGGTAGGCATGCAGCTATAAAAACAAACAAACAAACAAAGCCAAGGAAATTATTCAGTAATGTTCCACATGTGACAACTGTGACAAAAGGTAGAGGTGTCAGTGAATTACATCACATGCCGTGCATATTGCAGCCAGAAGGTAACAGGTAGAAAAGAGGGTGTTTTAATATCTTATCCCCAAGAATGAGGTTTGGGTTAAAGATGGAAAGGGGAGGGAGAGGTTCGGCCCTGAGTGCATGCTGTGAAATGTTTCAGTGTTGGATGTCAGCGGTTTTCTGTGTCTGCAATGAGTCATTTAGCGTTTCTGAGTCCAGTGTGTAAGTCCGGAGTCTGTTTTGGGTGGCTGTGTGTACAACGTGAAGCTCTTCTTCATCCAAATCCCTCAGCAGCAGCAGAACTGCATCGAGAGTGTGTGACTGAAAATACAATTTATCCTTTTATTGGTGGAGATGAATAAAATAATTTGTAAAGTTTTTCAGTATATTGCAACATTTTGAGATTTAGGGGGAGAGATTAAGAGGGTACCTTTTTCATTGATAGTTTGTTTTCTCTGGTTGATGGAGAAGAAAGAGAGTGGAACTTGTCTCTGGACAGGAGCTTCATACCCAACTCTTCCCGGATTTTGCTAAAAACAAAAATCAATTGAAATGTTTTGTTTTTAATATGTCAACATTAGTTTGACAGGTTGTTTTCAGCCAATGCGTGTTCTACTTTCTGTAAGTGTCACTCCACAAGGCTTACTTGGTCTCCTCCATGTTGTAGTTGAGCGGGTCATTCTCTGTCTCTGCATCTGGATGTCCGTTGGAGGAAAGCTGGTTTTGGACACTGCCTGGGGGGGTAGAGACCTCCTCACCCTCCATGAGAGCAAGTGCAATCTCATCCTCTGTCACTACTGCAAACACACACATAAAACACCGTACACATATGCTTCATTACAATAATTTCCAATGCCATCACAGAAATCTTTTATCTAACCCTCACCCTCTTCTCTCACATCATACCAAAGCAATGCAGAGTTTTGCTGCAGCTCAACACAATCATTTGAAGGCTTTTGTTCAAATTGTGAGCGTAAATTACTTGTGGCACAGTCACAAAAAACACGGCACACTTGCCTTGGTTGTCGAGCTTCTGGAGACGAGGCAAGCAGCGCAGCACTGTGAGGCGATACTGGCTGGAGTCAGTTCCACAACAGGGATTCTCAGCCAACCAGAGCACTCTGAGACGTGTCAATGGACGCAGATGAGAGAGCTCGGAGAGTGAGGGAATCAGGTTCCTCCTCAGGTAGAGCTCACACAGGAACAGGCAGCCAGCCAGGGGAGAGAGAGAGGAGATGCTGTTGACACTACGGAAAGAGAGAGAGAAAAAGGAAGTACGTCACGACCGGGATCCATTGATCATCTCAGATGATTTGGAGCAAGTGTAACTGTGTGATGTGGCTGTTAACATTGACATGGCTCTGGGTGAATGTGTCAGAGAGGGGAGAGAGTTAAATAGACCCACCTAAGAGTCAGCACCTCAATGTTGGCCATTTGAGAGAAAATAGAAATCTGGAAAGACAGTTATTAATTATTGCATACATACATACATGCATGAATACAGCTTCAATTAAAACAATAAAAATAGTAGAAACAAAGTCGATTTGAGCATGAATAGTGATTCAGTGTCCACATATGATATCCATGAACTGTTACTCACATCAGTCAGGTTGCATCCCCTGCAACAGATTAAATGTAACGCAGCGTTACCACAAAAAAAAAAGTTACACAAAACAAGCTTTACCTGCCAACCTCGACCATCAGCATGTAAACCAAACACCAACAGAATTACTGGTATGCTAAAACTGAAACACTCACCAGCAGTTCAATTTCTTCACGCTTTCCAAGTCGGAGGCCTTGGCCTTAGCGAGAACCAGTTTGCGTGTTAGCTTCATGGTACATCAACTTACTGACTTAGCTGTCAAGAAAGAATATTTTAATGCACTATATGTTCACAAACAAAGGCCGCATTATGACGGACCAAGTGGACGAACATCTCAACTTAGCAGCGGGGATGTTGTCGTCCACTGCATGAATACGCATGCGCGTATCCACTGAAGCGTCCTTAGTTACAGCCACTTCCGTTACATTTATTGCCTTCGTGAAGATTGTTTTTTTGTTAAAAATATGCAACAGCAAAACTATTACTTGACTAAGTAAGTACTTACTATTTTATACGATTTATAAGAGTAGTTTTATTTTTATGTAGTTGCATCTGCCTTCTGCAAGAACTCAAAGTCCCATAATGCAACGCAAACGACTGGGTAAATCGCGCTTGCGCGGTAAGCAATCCCTCTTTGGACCTACGTCTCCACTGAAACGATGGTGAGCACAGAATGTCCCCTTCCTAATCCGTGTCAATCAGACAGTTTCTGTGCTATAAATGATATAATCACATATTCGCAGGCTTTGAAGTATCCTTGTTTATCAGACCTTAGTGTTATTTATGTTGGTTTTGTGATTGTGTCGGCAGCAAAAACGATGTTTTCATGTCCTCCTGAGACAGAAATGGCTGCCACCATTACTATACTCCCCGAGCCACAGCACCGGGCGGGCTAGTCCTGTGAACCACCCGTCGGACGTTAAGTCCTTTGTGCCCTGCTAGTTTAGAGGACCCGCATTTTTTTTCAGTGGCACGTCTCATGCCTGAACATAGTTCGTCGTTTCCAAACCTCCGGGGTTGTTGAATTGGTTAAAGTTAGCTCGGGGGCTAGTTCAGGCTAGCTCATACACCCTGGCTCTACGGTGTAACAGCTTACTGGTGTAAAACATGTTGAATACTCTCAGTGATGTGACAGGATGTGTTCCCTTACATATTCGGCTGTTAAATGTTATCTGCATAACTTCATTGGCTCTGTGTGCGGGGATATCTGGAATATTTGGATATCCGGAAAGCGCACAGTACGAGGCAAACTTACCCCTGTAGCAACAGTACTCTTTGGAAGTTAAGTGGAAAACGTGTCAGTAGTAACCCAGTATATCCGTGGTTATCATACATGTTTGCAGGTTATACCATTGAATCTTACTGTGTTCATGTTGTCCACAGGCCAAGCGTACCAAGAAGGTGGGGATCGTTGGTAAATATGGCACGCGTTATGGCGCGTCGCTGAGGAAGATGGTAAAGAAGATTGAAATCTCCCAGCACGCAAAATACACCTGCTCTTTCTGTGGCAAGGTAAGGACATCACCAAATAATGCTCCAACTTCAGTGTCAGTGTCACAGCTGATGTGAAGGAACAATGGTAGCCAGCAGGAGATGGCACAGATTTGAACACACATTGGATGTTATGTCTGGACAAAAGTATAAGATACTCTTTTTATAACTGTTGTTAATATGCTTAATTTATTTTAACAGACCAAGATGAAGAGGAGGGCCGTTGGTATCTGGCACTGTGGGTCCTGCAGGAAGACGGTGGCTGGAGGCGCCTGGACTTACAAGTAGGTTTCTTTGATTTTTGCTGTAATTCTTCCATCCAGCTTAATCTGGAAACATGAAGTCACTCAAACTGTTGCAGTGGATACGTTTATTATTTTTTTAAAAGGATTTTGGTTTGAGGGCTGCATGTGTTGTCGCTAAATCGAAGGATTCTACTACCAACAATTGTATTTTGCCACCAGCATGGTGTAGTTCTACCTGCTGGTTCGGCTGTGTTTGGGGTTTGTTGGGTTGACACTAAGTAGTCAGAACACAGAAAGCAGTGTAAGCATGGAGCGAGTAGCCATACAGCTTGATTTCACTTGGAGAGCTGGATGAGCTTAATGTTTTGATATCATGCAAAGCCTCAAATGATATCAGTGTAAATTTAATGTCAGTCAGCGATTCGCCTGTGGAGTTAATAATAAATAATAGGCTAGATAGTATGGTGGTCAAAATATCTCAGATCTGTTGACAAGGCTTAAGGTTGAGATTGATTCATTTTAACCAGTAAAGTACTCTTTTCTCTACCCAATCACAACACAGTTCAGTACACCAACAAACCACTCTCACACAGCCTGTATCTTGTAAACTCTGAGATTTACAATATGTCTGAAAACAATTATTCAGAAATTGAATCAGCTCACTCAGATTTTTTCGGACATTCAGTGAACTTCCAGGCACCCACACAAAAACCTTGTTCTCAACCAGTTACGCTAGATTTTGCAAATATGAAGCATGATCCAGAAACTACATGGTTAATTTCTTCCCTCACATGTTAAGAAAGTAATTTAATTGGATAATTTGGGGACATCTTAGAGCAACTGTCACATTTTTCAACTTAAAAAATTGGAAGTAAACAGTGATGACAGCCCAGGGACCTGCACATTCGTCCAATTAGATGTAGGAAGGGTTCATGTTGACGTGTCAGTCGAGAAACCTTAAATCATCCAGTGTTACTCTTAATTGGAATAGTAAAGCACTGCCAGACCACAATAGGAAAAATAATGATTGGATGGCTTTTACCAATTTACTACAGAAGACCTAAAAGCAATTTTGTTCCATTGACCGTCAGTGAACCACATGGCGGCAACTCAGTGCTTTTATGTGATTGTAGACAGCTAATTGTTGTACTTTTAGGGGTTATCGGGTAAACTAAATCTCTTCGTACTGAGAGTAGAGTGATTAAGTAGAACCATTTGTTGCCTTAATCTAAATTTTGCATGCCCCAGAGTTAAAGCTCAGTGCATAATTAAGGAGAAAAGTAAACAATTTTCATGCAAATAATGAAATCACCAGCATGAGTAATTAATCTATTTGCATGACTAATTGAAGCATCAAATACTTTTGTTGATAAGTAGAGCTCATGTTGAAAAACTTTCAGTGATCATGGAAATGTGAATATCTGGCTGTGGATGTTTTGGTGTATTCATTCAAATACATGCACCGAGTTTAATTAATGGTTTTTGTTTTGTCTTTTGCAGCACAACTTCCGCTGTCACAGTCAAGTCTGCGATTAGGAGACTGAAGGAATTGAAGGACCAGTAAACCAAGTGCGATGATCACTGGTGGATTTGGGACTTTGTTTTCTATAATTTAACCGAGCTGGACATGGCCTCAACGTCCAAAAATAAAAGCAGTCTGGAGCGGAATTCTTTGTTTGTGTCTTTGTACATCTGTTTTCTAATGTAGCAGTAAAATCTAAAGCAGTGGGCCGTAACTATAAGATGCGTCACCAAACCTGAGTGAAAGATGCACCAGTAAAAGCATTACAACTGTCCCAGTACATTATCATGTAATGATGCCACAACATAAGAAAAGTGGTCTCCTGGTCTGCATTTTCTTGGCAGTAAACACCAGCACTGCTTTCTTTAAGAAGTTAGATAAATAAGTCAGATTTATGGTTGTTCTCACTCATGATGGAGTGAGAAGTCTGCTCCATTCACCTGTGGACAGTATTTGAAATCCCTTGCTCTGCCCTTTTACTGTTTTGAGTCCCCAGAAAATTAAAGAATACTGCTGACGACAGCGAAAGGTGAAAATATTTCTCTAAACGGTTCAGTGGGGGAATGTGCTCATTAATTTAAATTAGAAATGGTCAATAATAAATACTCAATGCCGATCTTAAATGTGGAATATAGAGCTTTTTCACAGCAGATATTTTGACTTGTCAGTCAGGTGTAATATCGTTCATGCGTTACATTTATCAGAAATACTTGCTGTCTTAGTGTCATGAGTTGTAGCACACCTACATGTCACTGAGCCATTATTGATTACACGTGTTTCTTCTCCAATAGCCGATAGCTGTGGAAAAGGTCCATCACTGGTACTAAGAGGGGTCTGTTCATAGTGCTGTACAGTACAGGTGGGATTTTAATGGACTTGAGGTGTGTTATAGATACCTGAACAATACAGCGACTCAGTTGCAATTCAGTCTGTTGTTGATGGTACTTACAGTATGAATATGAAATATTATTGCAAAGAAGTACAGAGGTTTACTTATTTTCAGCACTGTTGTAAATAGACATACCTACAAACAAAACAACAGTAAAACAACGAAGAAAATCACATGGAGACACTGTACAGTGATTAAACAAGACTCATTTTGATAATTAAACATTGTATGTAGAATAAAAGGTTGAAGAAAATGTCCCTTGAGAAATGTAAACCCCTGAAAGCTTGGTTTAAATCTCAGTCAATTAACTACTTGATTAAACAATACTTATTGTAATAACAAGTATAGTTTATATTAAGACAAATGGACCTTGCAGTTAGATTCCTGAAGATGGCAGCAGTTCAACACCAAAGACACCAGCTGCCGTAAAACGTCCAGCAGGGGGCGAAGTGTCGTGCTCTTCCTCTGCACTGCGGGGCGAAGAAACAAACATGGCGGCGTCCAGTGTGTTCAGACCGGGCTTGTTCAACAACAAAGTCGCAGTAGTGACGGGAGGAGGCACCGGTATCGGTAAAGCTATCTCTGCGGAGCTGCTGGAGCTGGGTGAGTGAGGCAGGCGGTGTTTCCCTCGCTGTGCGACAGTCTGAAGCGAAGAGCAGCTGACTGACAACAAGTGAACTTCGGCACAGATTAAAGTCTGCGGCTGCTCAGACCACAGAGACCTTGACATGAATGACAGTTTAAATACTGTCAACGTCAAGTATTTCATGAAATATGATGAAAGAAAAATCCAGTCTGTCATGGCAGAATAAATACTGAATAACAACTTTAATATCTCGGCCTGACCTAATAATAAAAAGTGAGAAGATCATTAAATGATGTCTTTAGAATAAAATTCAGCGGAACTCACAATAGTTTTAACTTGTATCTTTATTTTATTTATTTCATTTGTTCAGCAGTCATCTCTCTCTTGGTGGCAGAACTTGCATCTTAAAGTGAGCTGACTGTCCTGCATGGTTTTGTCCTGGCTAACCCCTGTGTCCTCAGGTTGCAGTGTGGTGATCTCCAGCAGAAAGGCAGAGAAGTTGGAGGCGGCGGCTCAGGAGATGAGGCAAAAAATCCCCCCCACCAGCCCCGCGAGCGTCACTCCTCTACCATGTAACATCCGAAACGAGGACGAGGTGGGCCTGCACGCACAGCCTCGGCCTCTGCAGCCGCTTCATGTTGATCGCCTGATTTGACTGTGGCGTCTCGTTTTGACTCCCTGTGCCTCAGGTGAAATCTCTCGTGTCGTCAGTGCTGAAGCAGTACGGCAGGATAGACTTCCTGGTGAACAATGGAGGAGGCCAGTTCAGCAGCCCGGTAGAGCACATGTCCTCGAAAGGCTGGAAAGCTGTGATAGACACCAACCTGACTGGGACCTTCCACTGCTGCCAGCAGGGTGAGATGCTGATGGCGAACACTGGTTCAGTGTGTGTGTTTGGTAAAGCTCTCGGTGTGACTGTGTTCTCCCCACACAGTCTACACCGCGTGGATGAAGGAACATGGAGGTGTGATCGTCAACATCATTGCCGACATGTGGAAAGGCTTCCCGGGCATGGCGTAAGCAGCAGCGCCCACCAAATCCACACATGAATTTACAGCGCACATTCTCCTCCTTGTTGTTGAAACACTGTACCTCCTCTCCCGGGCAGCCACACAGGAGCAGCGAGGGCAGCAGTGGACAACCTGACGAAGAGTCTGGCTATCGAGTGGTCATCATCAGGAGTCCGAGTCAACGCTGTCGCACCTGTAGGTACAGGCCACGAGTTAACCCAGAAACAGTGTCGGAGCTCTTTAATCATGTAGTCACTTCAAGTGGGTGCATTTGTCTGGTTGCAGGGCACAATCTTTTCCAAAACTGCGATGGAGAACTACAAGGAGCTTGGGCCAAATCTCTTCAAGATGTCCGTCCCCTTTAGCCCTGCAAAGAGGCTGGGAGTACCAGAAGAGGTGTGTAACAATGCGGTGGCACCCACAATACCTTGAGAAAAGGCACCTCTGAAACTCATGTAACACTGTATGATGGGAAGAACTTCGGGGGACATGATGAGGGCAGTCAAGGCCTTTAAATAGAAAATACTTTAAGAGCAATAGATAAAGAGTGTGTGTGCTGCATGTCCGTGGCTTTGTTGCAGTGTCACAGACGTTAATGATTTTTTTCTGTTTTTTGTGTTTTAAATTGTGTTTTTATGTTCAGATCTCATCAGCTGTGTGTTTCCTGCTCTCTCCTGCTGCCACCTATATCTCCGGAGCCACCCTGAGGGTTGATGCAGGACAGAGTCTGTACCACTCCATGTGGGAGATACCCAGTACGTACATCTTGCTAACGCATCCACACTTTTGGTCTTTACAGTATATATGATACTATATACTATATGGTATATTAAATTCCTGTGTGTTTGTCTCCAGACCACAGTGCGTGGCCTGAGGCTCCAGAGGGGGAGAACCTGGACGCTCTGAAGGATCTGCTTAAACCTCAAAGCAAACTCTAATGTACCTTTTGTGATATAGTCTGAGCCCAATGCCTAAACATACGCACAAAAAGCATCGTGGACATTGAGCTGTGAACAAGACACTGTGGTGGCCTGGTTATAAGATGTTGTGTTTTATTATGCAAATCATGTACATAATTGTATGTAATTAAGCAACATGTCTGATTAGTTTCCTGAATAATGAGTCCTGACATAAACTGTTGAATTGTGTGTAGAATATTTTTTCCAATGCCTTTGTAAGTTGTTATGAAAACATAGAGTGCGTTTTAACACAATTGCCACAAAGTCCTTTACAAATGGAGACTAAATACAGGAACAATAACGAAACACAGACACACAATGGTAAAGATTTGTTTTAATAATTGTATAATTCTTTGTTGTCTAAGATTGCCTTACATTGACTGTTTTTGATATACAGTTCTGATATATAGTAATTGTTACTTTTAACATCTTAATGTAAGATGTTACAAAACACATATTTGTATGTGTTTGATCTTTGAGGGGAATCAAACATTTCTATGTTATTAAAATTAAAAAGATTTGGAAAAGAACATTTTTGGTCATTAAATGTTTATCTGTAGATGCAAAATGTCTTTTAAAATAGACTACCAGCAGGTTGATAGCTGAATAAGTATTTACATTAAGATAGTCTTCAGTGATCCTGAACGGTAATAAATATTGAAATATTACATATGGGTTAATAAAAATTGTACATTAGTAATATTGTACTTTATAAACAGCAGCTGCTTTACAGTTTACATCAATGAACAAATTGATATTAGAACGATGAATAAACGTATAGTTGTTTTTGTGTAAATGAAAGTGCAGCCCTGCTATTATTTTGGTTTAAACCACAGTTTGCACTAAAGGAAAATGTCAAAACGCGCTCTCCTTTAAAGAGACGCTTCGGTATTTTGTCCCGAATGCCCTGCCGTACTTTTGCCGTAAACCATCGTCGACTGTCGCAACCTTTAGTCCAGCAGCAGCAGAGGTCACAACAAACCGCTCAGGTACAGTGTGTTTTCTTTTAGATAACTCCTGACGCTGCTGACGCATCTGTTGTTTCTCTGTCACAGTGGGTGACAACATTATGTTCACGCATATAAAGGTGCAGATGATGCGTCTCAGAACAAATACTTGATTTATCTGGCGAGACAACGTAGCTAGCTAACCCGAGAGTGGACGCCAGCTGAGGAAACGCTGCCTTCACTCGCTTGTTTGTTTGTTTGTTTATTTTTCTACAAGTTGACTAACACGTTTGGATTCAATATGTACGATGGGATCATTTATTTTAGGTGTGCATGTTAGCCAAGTAATCGATGAAAATGATTGCGTTAAGATAGTCATTGATAACACACCTATACCATGTGTCAAATGTTCAATAATGTGAAATTGTTTCTTTGGGTTTTTGTTAGGAACTGCACATATTCAACAAAACTGATATTCTGAAATCATCGATATGATTGTGCCAGGGATTTCTTGACTTATGGTTGAAACAAAGAAATAAACATTACACATTATAATGTTGTATTTATTAAAATGGATTACAGCATTTAATGTCTACTAAACTGGCACTTCTGTACGGAAGAAGATTAGGTTCACATGTGAAAATGTATTTAAGTTCTGAGTTTAAAGACAGAATTCTGACTTAAAACTCAGTCAAATTCAAATAAATTTTTTCACATATTTGTGCCTCTCATGTAATCCTTATTTAAACGTATGAGCTTTTTGCACAGATTATCACATTTATGTGATAAAAATAAGCTGCAGCTTCGGTCAAAATGAACTTTCTATCTGTAAAAGTTAAAATTGTAAAGTAGGGAAATGCAACTTGTGAAAAAGTTTTTTTTTTTCTAAACTGTACATCAGAGGAAATATGTTTGAGCCTGGATTTAAGAGCCTTTGTGGATTATGGACACAATTTGTGACTAATCACGGCTGAGTATCTAAAAAAATGAACAAAAAAAGATTATTTGAGAGGCACAAAATAAGGGGTAATTAACATTAAAAACCACTGCCAGCTTACATATATCTGTAATCTGTTTTCAGCATGGGAGGTGACCATGGCCACAGCAAGATGTCCATGCCAGACTGGCGGCAGTGGAAGGTGGAGGGAACACCAATGGAGTTCACACAGCAGAGGCTAGCAGCCAGGGGCCTCAAGGATCCATGGGCACGGTCAGTAGTTATACCCTTAATGAGATATAGCATATATTTTAGTCATTCTTATCCATGACTCTGCTCCCTATGTTTCTCTCCTGTTCCTTTTTCTCTGCAGAAACGAGGCTTGGAGGTTCTCGGGTGGCTTCGCTCGTGCTGTGACTCTGTCTGATGTGCTGCTGAGAGGTTTCAAGTGGGGCTTTGCTGCCTTCACTGTTGCTCTGGCTGTAGAGTACGCCCTGTTCCCACCAAAGAAAGGTGGCCACTAATGCTCATTTATTGTCCCTCGAGCCCAGATCTAACAGAGTCTAATACTATTCGGTATTTTCTGTTCAATAAATATTTTTTTGATCAACGATAAAAATGAGTTTTTAATCCCTTAACAAACAGAGTTGTTGCTGAGATGAAGGTGAAAATGTAGCAGCAGGTCAGTCCTGCTTCCTCTTCCTGCTCAGTTTCCAGATGCAGAGTTTCAAGCATTTTACCATCAGCATCACAAAAAACAGCACTACAGTAGCCAGTAGCGCTGTTACATCCAAGCAGAAGTACTGGACCCAGTTGAGGTCGTGGACAGCAGGTCTGAGATGTTTTGCCCCTTTGTGCCGCATCACAAATTCTGTCCAGTACACTGAAAGGTCGAGTGGGTCAACTGGCCGGTCTTTATGGAGAGCCGACAGCTTCTGCACATTCTCTTTATACCTGAACATAAACAGATTGACGGCAAGAGTTAAAGAAAACAATTTTGAAGTGATGGTGTGAAAAGCAGATTTCCAAACTTATTACATTTTGACCATCATCAGCACAGAAATAACTGGTTAACTGACAACCACGACCTTCTGACCCCTCACCTGATGTCATTGATGACCTCATTCAGCCCCTGAAGAAGACCTTCTGTAGTGATCGAAGAAAAATCCAACACGACTCCGGCCCCTCTGCTCGCTGACTTATGTGCATTGTCAAGCTGGTCGCCTGAAATTGGCACCATCACCATGGGAACAGCGTGACACAGTCCCTCAAAGATACCATGCGAGCCAGCATGAGTGATGAAAGCCCGAGCTCCAGGGTGTGCTAACACACAAGGATGTCAGATGTTAGGGTATGTGACACATCATCGGCCAGTTTTGAGTAGTGTGCTTCACATTTCAGGATGAGTTACGGTGGATTTACACACCTAGTAGATCATTCTGAGGCACCCATTTCATCATCTTCACATTTTCTGGGACACTGTCAGGAACCTGCCCAGTGTACCTCCATATTACCTATCAAAACAAGTGTCATTTCCTGCTTTTTATTCATTGCATTGATGTAGGATTTAAAATGCATTTTTCTCTTGTACCTTCTGCGGAATCTGTCTGAAGGCTTCTAGGAAGACGGAGGTTGTCTCTTCTGGCATATCTGACAACAAAGTGCCCAGAGTGAACACTATAAACCCATGCTCTCCTGACACCCAGGACTTCAAATCCTGCAAACACACACAAACACACACACACACACACACACAGCAGGGTCTGGAATTCATCTCTGTCTCACTACATTAAAAGCAGTGAGATAAAGTGAGGAGGAAGTAGAAAATCTAAATATTGAATTGTTTTAATCTTTACTGGAATCTAAAGAAACAGAGGCCTTACTTCTGGCAGAGGATTTCTCAAGTTGCAGTTGATTCCCCCAACTAGTACCATATTAGGCATGAGAGGGCGTGGGACCTCCAGTGTGAGGTCAGTCCTGTTTAAACACATGATCAGTATTTATCCGAATATGACACAGAAGCTAAGAAAAGTTTTCTTTCAGTGTGTAATAGTTTGTGTGTGTGTGTAAATATTTCTGAATAGGACAATGTAGTTTGATGTGTATTCTTCTCCTAATTATCAATATGTAACCTCTGTACATGTTACCTAAGCAGCCAGATAGCAGAGTCTGACAGCACTTCAGCTACGCCCACCTCCTCTCCCAGGAACTGATGGGCTATGTTGTCAAAGTGCCAGTAAAGCAGTCGGCATAGCAGCGGCTCCAGTAAAGCCACCTGTAGGTCAGAAGCGTCACAGAACAATAAACAAATGCACAGCGTCAGGTGTTGGTGCAAAAGAGTTACATTTCAGTTGCGGCACCAACAGTGCTGAAACTGAAGTTGTGCATGCAGTCGGAGTTAAACTGGGACATCATGAGCTACATGACTTTGAATGTAGAGTAAAGTAGGCAGACAGACACTAAGGTGTTCTGCTACATTGGTTGATACATTGATGGCGGTATGTTAATTAAGGCATGGTGTTCCAGTAACAACATCTGACTTTTTCTGTAGAATTATGTGACAAATACCAAAAGGAATTGGAAATATGAAGAAGAGGGATTAGTTTGGTTAATGCACAATCTGTGGTTTACATATTAAAGTGCAGCAGGGTTCATGTTACACAATGAAATCAATTGCTGCATGCAGTGGGGCACCAGTGCCACAGAAAGTTGTGATGCATTTATGGTGGAACAGTTCAAAACCTTGATTTACGTTAAAAATGTCTTATTATGGGACTCAGATTTAAAGTTTAATTATTACACCTCTGTAACACCTCTAACAAACAGGGGATTATTAACCATTTAACCATTTAAAGGCACATCTGCATTCTATATGTAGAGCAGCATTTTCTCCACTGGAACGGCACCCTAGAGGGCACTTTATCACATTTACGTCTGCCTATAAGTGTTCACCAAAGTGTTGAAAGCTCTCTCCTTGAAGCTCATGTTATCGGTGTATCCAGTGAAGTAGCGAGGCACATATGACGGCAGGGAGGGGCAGCCTGCAGCCTTCATATCCAAGGAACATGGAATCCCCCTGAGCAAATTGATAGTGGGGATACCTGAAAATGAAGCAGCAATGACTAGTGAGAAAAACGTGCAGACGTATAAGAACATAGATAATCCATTTGTGGCAGAGCTCACCTAATTTCCGAGCTATTAAGGAGCCTGTGGGCACCATGGGGTCTGTTAAGACAGCATCAAAGCCCTGCAGGGTGAAAAGGTGCAAAGGAGAAATAAGAAAAATGGCCAATCTTCAACAGTATAGATGAATAAAACACCTTTCCATTATACAGAATGGCACAAACACTTCACAGTATAAATCCATCCAATACACAACAAAAAGTACTTCAAGAGTAGTAGACACAGTCTCAGTTTAAAGTGCCAGGTTTTTGTGTTGAATTTCATTAGATTTTACAGCTGATCCTAATGTTGTGTTCAGCCTCTGTATTTGCACTCACCTGTTGTGCCAGGTGTGAGATGAGACTGTCATTGAACAGTAGCCTCTCTGCAGTGGTGTGGATTAAGCCTGTAATTGTCTTGATCTGTGAGAATCGTTTCTTGATCCTCTCTGTGAAGGACTGTGCAGATTTTTGCATGAAGTTCTTTTCCATGGACATGACAGAATCGATATACGCCTTGTCATAAGGAACAGGATAGGTCACGGTGTCGTAGTTTTTCCCTGGACCCATCCGTATGCTGACCTCTGGTATCACCACAGTGACCCGGTGTCCACGGCGTCCCATTTCTTGGACAAGGGCCTTCATGCCCACCCAGTGGCTCCCGTCCATGGGCACCACCAGCAAGTTGCCCGAGAAATCCGAAGAAGTGGTGTCACTTGTAGGAGTGGCGGTGGTGGCTTCAGCCTTGCCTGTCTTCACCTTTTTCTCTGGTTTGGAGTTTTCTGCTGCAGACCCTCTCGTCTTATCTACGGCACCGTCCACCTGCATGTCCATGTTTAGCAGCAGGAACACAAACACTGCTGCTTTCCACATTGTTCTCCTTCCTCTGTGTGTACAGCTCACTGACTGTAACCCAGAGAGAAAGGTGAGGCAATGTGAGGAAGACTCTTCCTTCTCTGTCCTTTGAAAGCTCCTGTAAGCTCCCTGCCTCAAGGCTCCTCAATCTGGGTTGTTGAAATTCCTCTGTGAATTTTTTTGGGAATATTTGAGTTGTATGTGTGTGTGTGTGTGTGTGTGTGTGTGTGTGTGTGTGTGTGTGTGTGTGTGTGTGTGTGATCAAAGTCCTTGTTTAAACAAAAGCGACAACTGCAGTCCACAACAGGTAGCAGTCAGCGATCATTGATATGGGACTTTCAGTGATTTACTATATAATTTAATGTATTGCCATCCATGCATAAAAGACAGAATGCAGTCACAGCTGATACTACACCTTGGGGACTGAGGGAAAGTTCAGTGAAGGAAACGGCAGTCTTTTGTAGAAGAGTAGGGATTTCTGGCAGAATGGTGCGCCCACACAGACGGGCTGGGTGTACCGCATGGTCATGTACAGTCTAAAGCCAGTAACTGTCATTACAATCCCGTCCATCCACTGAACCATGTCTTTTAAAATGCAAGGACATAATCCATCTCACAAAAAGTGTGATTTCCAGTGGGTTAGACCGTGTAAAGGCAGGCAGTCATAACTACCAGGGTGGATAACCAACCAACCGACGTTTTCTGGTAATTTCATCACTTGTTTGGAAATGTCCATAAGTCAAGTACAACAGCAACTGGGTGCCTCATTATTGTGTGATTTTGTGGCCCTATGTTATAGAGGTAACCTGTGTCAAACTCTAAAACCTTCATTCTGTTTGTTTATTTGGGGCCTTCTCACAGCAGACATTTTGATTTATCATAGCAGGGAAAGCACAGTTGTTACTAATAACATTAAAAAAAGGCTCTGTTCTATTTGAGTGTCTCAGTGAGCCAGCATGCACAACACCAGGACCCTGGAAGTGAAGCAGCTAAATGGAATTCAGCCATCATTCATTTTATTATTTACGCCTGTGTGTTTTCTACTGTGAAATGTCAAAATGTCCACTGGACTGTTGTGCGCACAGAATCCACGTTCCTAAAATATATTGTGTTTCATCAAATTAACACAAGTGACATCCAGGAAACCTGAGGCCAGGTAAGATCCCTGTCTGTCTATGACTGTTTTATTACAGTTTATGTTGCTATAATATTTGATGAACATAAGACTGTTTGTAATTTCTGTATGTTTGGATTTGAGTCACACAAAAACGTGAAAAGGTAAATGCTTGTTAAGGTTTTTATTTGTAACTTAACCTTTAATTTAACAGGAAGTCTATTCTTGGAGTTGCATGAGCTAAAGTTCGCTCCTTTACCAAAGAGACCTGGTCAAAATGGGAGCGTAGAGCTAACTAACACTGACACACAGCAAAGGGCCTGGGGGGGCATATAGGAGAGACAACGGAGAGACAACAGTCACATTCTTCATGAAACAAGTTGCCAGGTCTGTGTGACAAAACCACAAAAACAGCCCGATGGCTCAGACAAGCAGCCCATTACCGGGCGGAGAGCGTGTGTGTGTGTGTGTGTGTGTGATAGAGAGAGAGAGAGAGAGTTTAGTAGGATTTGGGTATTAATAAATGATTTCATTTAAAATATGGATTTTTATTTATAGATGTTATATATGTAATTTAACTCCAAAATATCAACTCGCGGCAGCACTTCCAAAGCAGAAGCAGCTCCATTCCTCTGGAAAACCGCAGACCTGGCAACCCTGTGTTTGTAGGTCTGGTATAAAGTTTCAACCCAGTTCTAACACTTTAATAGCCCTTATTTAAATCATTAGGTCCTAAAATTTGTAAAATTCACTAATAGCTGAATCCAGAGTTACTTTAGTCTGCCGTTCATGTGAAGGAGCCCGAGACTGAGTGGCTGGGGGCGGGGCTTACGGAAACGCTAATGTGCACGCTCTATGGGCCCAACAGAGCGGGAAAATCTGAAACTTCCACATACTGAATACCTGGATGTTTGCTTCATGCGCCACTGAGCAACTTCCATAGGAATGAACGAGGCCCCGCCTCCAACACTGTATCCAGTTCTCTTGATACATCCATGAGTTGATGGCGTCAAAGCGCCAGTTTTGTTGTCAAAAGTTTGTAGAAGAAGAATCGAGAAGACGCGCGCGCATCTTCAAGTAAATTGTCCTCGAGCCCAAAAAGACACCGCGAGCTCACTGGGCCGCGAGCCAGTCTGCTGACAAGTAAGCGCCTTGTTAATTGGGCATCATTCAATAAACGTTTTTTTGATCAGCCTATGGCTTCCCTTATTCTTCTTGCACCTTGTCACACCTTTGAACAATAACCAAGTTTACTTGTCACTAATATTTTAACGAGAAGAATGAATTTTTAATCCCTTAACAAACAGAGTTGTTGCTGAGATGAAGGTGAAAATGTAGCAGCAGGTCAGTCCTGCTTCCTCTTCCTGCTCAGTTTCCAGATGCAGAGTTTCAAACATTTTACCATCAGCATCACAAAAAACAGCACTACAGTAGCAAGTAGCGCTGTTACATCCAAGCAGAAGTACTGGACCCAGTTGAGGTCGTGGACAGCAGGTCTGAGATGTTTTGCCCCTTTGTGCCGCATCACAAATTCTGTCCAGTACACTGAAAGGTCGAGTGGGTCAACTGGCCGGTCTTTATGGAGAGCCGACAGCTTCTGCACATTCTCTTTATACCTGAACATAAACAGATTGACGGCAAGAGTTAAAGAACACAACTTTGAAGTGATGGTGTGAAAAGCAGATTTCAAAACTTATTACATTTTGACCATCATCAGCACAGAAATAACTGGTTAACTGACAACCACGACCTTCTGACCCCTCACCTGATGTCATTGATGACCTCATTCAGCCCCCGAAGAAGACCTTCTGTAGTGATCGAAGAAAAATCCAACACGACTCCGGCCCCTCTGCTCGCTAACCTTTGGGCGTTGTCAGGCTGATCGCCTGAAATTGGCACCATCACCATGGGAACAGCGTGACACAGTCCCTCAAAGATACCATGCGAGCCAGCGTGAGTGATGAAAGCCCGAGCTCCAGGGTGTGCTAACACACAAGGATGTCAGATGTTAGGGTATGTGACACATCATCGGCCAGTTTTGAGTAGTGTGCTTCACATTTCAGGATGAGTTACAGTGGATTTACACACCTAGTAGATCATTCTGAGGCACCCATTTCATCATCTTCACATTTTCTGGGACACTGTCGGGAACCTGCCCAGTGTACCTCCATATTACCTATCAAAACAAGTGTCATTTCCTGCTTTCTCTTCATTGCATTGATGTAGGATTTAAAATGCATTTTTCTCGTGTACCTTCTGTGGAATCTGTCTGAAGGCTTCTAGGAAGACGGAGGTTGTCTCTTCTGGCATATCTGATACCATGGAGCCCAGAGTGAACACTATAAACCCATGCTCTCCTGACACCCAGGACTTCAAATCCTGCAAACACACACAAACACACACACACACACACACACACACACAGCAGGGTCTGGAATTCATCTCTGTCTCACTGCATTAAAAGCAGTGACATAAAGTGAGGAGGAAGTAGAAAATCTAAATATTGAATTGTTTTAATCTTTACTGGAATCTAAAGAAACAGAGGCCTTACTTCTGGCAGAGGATTTCTCAAGTTGCAGTTGATTCCCCCAACTAGTACCATATTAGGCATGAGAGGGCGTGGAAACTCCAGTGTGAGGTCAGTCCTGTTTAAACACATGATCAGTATTTATCCGAATATGACACAGAAGCTAAGAAAAGTTTTCTTTCAGTGTGTAATAGTTTGTGTGTGTGTAAGTATTTCTGAACAGGACAATGTAGTTTGATGTGTATTCTTCTCCTGATTATCAATATGTAACCTTTGTACATGTTACCTAAGCAGCCAGATAGCAGAGTCTGACAGCACTTCAGCTACGCCCACCTCCTCTCCCAGGAACTGATGGGCTATGTTGTCAAAGTGCCAGTAAAGCAGTCGGCATAGCAGCGGCTCCAGTAAAGCCACCTGTAGGTCAGAAGCGTCACAGAACAATAAACAAATGCACAGCGTCAGGTGTTGGTGCAAAAGAGTTACATTTCAGTTGCGGCACCAACAGTGCTGAAACTGAAGTTGTGCACGCAGTCGGAGTTAAACTGGGACATCATGAGCTACATGACTTTGAATGTAGAGTAAAGTAGGCAGACAGACACTAAGGTGTTCTGCTACATTGGTTGATACATTGATAGCAGTATGTTAATTAAGGCATGGTGTTCCAGTAACAACATCTGACTTTTTCTGTAGAATTATGTGACAAATACCAAAAGGAATTGGAAATATGAAGAAGAAGGATTAGTTTGGTTAATGCACAATCTGTGGTTTACATATTAAAGTGCAGCAGGGTTCATGTTACACAATGAAAACAACTGCTGCATGCAGTGGGGCACCAGTGCCGCAGAAAGGTGTGACGCATTTATGGTGGAACAGTTCAAAACCTTGGTTTACGTTAAAAATGTCTTATTATGGAACTCAGATTTAAAGTTTAACTATTACACCTCTGTAACACCTCTAACAAACAGGGGATTATTAACCATTTAACCATTTAAAGGCACATCTGCATTCTATATGTAGAGCAGCATTTTCTCCACTGGAACGGCACCCTAGAGGGCACTTTATCACATTTACGTCTGCCTATAAGTGTTCACCAAAGTGTTGAAAGCTCTCTCCTTGAAGCTCATGTTATCGGTGTATCCAGTGAAGAAGCGCGGCACATATGACGGCGGGGAGGGGCAGCCTGCAGCCTTCATATCCAAGGAACATGGAATCCCCCTGAGCAAATTGATAGTGGGGATACCTGAAAATGAAGCAGCAATGACTAGTGAGAAAAACATGCAGAAGTATAAGAACATAGATAATCCATTTGTGGCAGAGCTCACCTAATTTCCGAGCTATTAAGGAGCCTGTGGGCACCACGGGGTCTGTTAAGACAGCATCAAAGCCCTGCAGGGTGAAAAGGTGCAAAGGAGGAATAAGAAAAATGGCCAATCTTCAACAGTATAGATGAATAAAACACCTTTCCATTATACAGAATGGCACAAACACTTCACAGTATGAATCAATCCAATACACAACAAAAAGTACTTCAACAGTAGTAGACACAGTCTCAACAAATGCTTCACAAATTTTAGTTTAAAGTGCCAGGGTTTTGTGTTGAATTTCATTAGATTTTACAGCTGATCCTAATGTTGTGTTCAGCCTCTGTATTTGCACTCACCTGTTGTGCCAGGTATGAGATGAGACTGTCATTGAACAGTAGCCTCTCTGCAGTGGTGTGGATTAAGTCTGTAACTGTCTTGATCTGTGAGAATCGTTTCTTGATCCTCTCCGTGAAGGACTGTGCAGATTTTTGCATGAAGTCCTTGTGCATGGACGTGAGCGAATCAATATAAGCCTTGTCATAAGGAACAGGATAGGTCACGGTGTCGTAGTTTTTCCCTGGACCCATCCGCATGCTGACCTCTGGTATCACCACAGTGACCCGGTGTCCACGGCGTCCCATTTCTTGGACAAGGGCCTTTATGCCCACCCAGTGGCTCCCGTCCATGGGCACCACCAGCAAGTTGCCCGAGAAATCCGAAGAAGTGGTGTCACTTGTAGGAGTGGCGGTGGTGGCTTCAGCCTTGCCTGTCTTCACCTTCTTCTCTGGTTTGGAGTTTTCTGCTGCAGACCCTCTCGTCTTATCTACGGCACCGTCCACCTGCATGTCCATGTTTAGCAGCAGGAACACAAACACTGCTGCTTTCCACATTGTTCTCCTTCCTCTGTGTGTACAGCTCACTGACTCTAACCGAGAGAGAAAGGTGAGGCAATGTGAGGAAAATGTTTCCTTCTCTGTCCTTTGAAAGCTCCTGTAAGCTCTCTGCCTCCAGGCTCCTCAATCTGGGTTGTTGAAATTCCTCTGTGAATTAGTAGAGTTGTGTGTGTGTGTGTGTGTGTGTGTGTGTGTGTGTGTGATCAAAGTCCTCGTTTAAACAAGAGCGACAACTGCAGTCCACAACAGGTAGCAGTCAGCGATCATTGATATCGGACTTTTAGTGATTTACTATATAATTTAATGTATTGCCATCCATGCATAAAAGACAGAATGCAGTCACAGCTGATACTACACCTTGGGGACTGAGGGAAAGTTCAGTGAAGGAAACGGCAGTCTTTTGTAGAAGAGTAGGGATTTCTGGCAGAATGGTGCGCCCACACAGACGGGCTGGGTGTACCGCATGGTCATGTACAGTCTAAAGCCAGTAACTGTCATTACAATCCCGTCCATCCACTGAACCATGTCTTTTAAAATGCAAGGACATAATCCATCTCACAAAAAGTGTGATTTCCAGTGGGTTAGACCATGTAAAGGCAGGCAGTCATAACTACCAGGGTGGATAACCAACCAACAGTTGTTTTCTGGTAATTTCATCACTTTTTTGGAAATGTCCCTAAGTCAAGTACAACAGCAACTGGGTGCCTCATTATTGTGTGATTTTGTGGCCCTATGTTATAGAGGTAACCTGTGTCAAACTCTAAAACCTTCATTCTGTTTGTTTATTTGGGGCCTTCTCACAGCACACATTTTGATTTATCATAGCAGGGAAAGCACAGTTGTTACTAATAACATTAAAAAAGGCTCTGTTCTATTTGAGTGTCTCAGTGAGCCAGCATGCACAACACCAGGACCCTGGAAGTGAAGCAGCTAAATGGAATTCAGCCATCATTCATTTTATTATTTACGCCTGTGTATTTTCTACTGTGAAATGTCAAAATGTCCACTGGACTGTTGTGCGCACAGAATCCACGTTCCTAAAATATATTGTGTTTCATCAAATTAACACAAGTGACATCCAGGAAACCTGAGGCCAGGTAAGATCCCTGTCTGTCTATGACTGTTTTATTACAGTTTATGTTGCTATAATATTTGATGAACATAAGACTGTTTGTAATTTCTGTATGTTTGGATTTGAGTCACACAAAAAGTGAAAAGGTAAATGCTTGTTACGGTTTTTATTTTGTGTTTGTAGGTCTGGTATAAAGTTTCAACCCAGTTCTAACACTTTAATAGCCCTTATTTAAATCATTAGGGTCCTAAAATTTGTAAAATTCACTAATAGCTGAATCCAGAGTTACTTTAGTCTGCCGTTCATGTGAAGGAGCCCGAGACTGAGTGGCTGGGGGCGGGGCTTACGGAAACGCTAGTGCGCACGCTCTATGGGCCCAACAGAGCGGGAAAATCTGAAACTTCCGCATACTGAATACCTGGATGTTTGCTTCATGCGCCACTGAGCAACTTCCATAGGAATGAACGAGGCCCCGCCTCCAACACTGTATCCAGTTCTCTTGATACATCCATGAGTTGATGGCGTCAAAGCGCCAGTTTTGTTGTCAAAAGTTTGTAGAAGAAGAATCGAGAAGACGCGCGCGCATCTTCAAGTAAATTGTCCTCGAGCCCAACAAGACACCGCGAGCTCACTGGGCTGCGAGCCAGTCTGCTGACAAGTAAGCGCCTTGTTAATTGGGCATCATTCATTAAATGTTCTTTTGATCCGCCTATGGCTTCCCTTATTCTTCTTGCACCTTGTCACACCTTTGAACAATAACCAAGTTTACTTGTCACTAATATTTTAACGAGAAGAATGAATTTTTAATCCCTTAACAAACAGAGTTGTTGCTGAGATGAAGGTGAAAATGTAGCAGCAGGTCAGTCCTGCTTCCTCTTCCTGCTCAGTTTCCAGATGCAGAGTTTCAAGCATTTTACCATCAGCATCACAAAAAACAGCACTACAGTAGCCAGTAGCGCTGTTACATCCAAGCAGAAGTACTGGACCCAGTTGAGGTCGTGGACAGCAGGTCTGAGATGTTTTGCCCCTTTGTGCCGCATCACAAATTCTGTCCAGTACACTGAAAGGTCGAGTGGGTCAACTGGCCGGTCTTTATGGAGAGCCGACAGCTTCTGCACATTCTCTTTATACCTGAACATAAACAGATTGACGGCAAGAGTTAAAGAACACAACTTTGAAGTGATGGTGTGAAGAGCAGATTTCAAAACTTATTACATTTTGACCATCGTCAGCACAGAAATAACTGGTTAACTGACAACCACGACCTTCTGACCCCTCACCTGATGTCATTGAGGACCTCATTCAGCCCCTGAAGAAGACCTTCTGTAGTGATCGAAAAAATATCCAACACGACTCCGGCCCCTCTGCTCGCTAACCTTTGGGCGTTGTCAGGCTGATCGGCCGAAATTGGCACCATCACCATGGGAACAGCGTGACACAGTCCCTCAAAGATGCCATGCGAGCCAGCGTGAGTGATGAAAGCCCGAGCTCCAGGGTGTGCTAACACACAAGGATGTCAGATGTTAGGGTATGTGACACATCATCAGCCAGTTTTGAGTAGTGTGCTTCACATTTCAGGATGAGTTACGGTGGATTTACACACCTAGTAGATCATTCTGAGGCACCCATTTCATCATCTTCACATTTTCTGGGACACTGTTGGGAACCTGCCCAGTGTACCTCCATATTACCTATCAAAACAAGTGTCATTTCCTGCTTTCTCTTCATTGCATTGATGTAGGATTTAAAATGCATTTTTCTCGTGTACCTTCTGTGGAATCTGTCTGAAGGCTTCTAGGAAGACGGAGGTTGTCTCTTCTGGCATATCTGATACCATGGTGCCCAGAGTGAACACTATAAACCCATGCTCTCCTGACACCCAGGACTTCAAATCCTGCAAACACACACAAACACACACACACACACACACACACACACACACACACACACACACACACACAGCAGGGTCTGGAATTCATCTCTGTCTCACTGCATTAAAAGCAGTGAGATAAAGTGAGGAGGAAGTAGAAAATCTAAATATTGAATTGTTTTAATCTTTACTGGAATCTAAAGAAACAGAGGCCTTACTTCTGGCAGAGGATTTCTCAAGTTGCAGTTGATTCCCCCAACTAGTACCATATTAGGCATGAGAGGGCGTGGAAACTCCAGTGTGAGGTCAGTCCTGTTTAAACACATGATCAGTATTTATCCGAATATGACACAGAAGCTAAGAAAAGTTTTCTTTCAGTGTGTAATAGTTTGTGTGTGTGTAAATATTTCTGAACAGGACAATGTAGTTTGATGTGTATTCTTCTCCTGATTATCAATATGTAACCTTTGTACATGTTACCTAAGCAGCCAGATAGCAGAGTCTGACAGCACTTCAGCTACGCCCACCTCCTCTCCCAGGAACTGATAGGCTATGTTGTCAAAGTGCCAGTAAAGCAGTCGGCATAGCAGCGGCTCCAGTAAAGCCACCTGTAGGTCAGAAGCGTCACAGAACAATAAACAAATGCACAGCGTCAGGTGTTGGTGCAAAAGAGTTACATTTCAGTTGCGGCACCAACAGTGCTGAAACTGAAGTTGTGCACGCAGTCGGAGTTAAACTGGGACATCATGAGCTACATGATTTTGAATGTAGAGTAAAGTAGGCAGACAGACACTAAGGTGTTCTGCTACATTGGGGGAGTGGGGGTTGATAGAATTATGGGACTCAGATTTAAAGTAAAGAACTATTACACCTCTGTAACACCTCTAACAAACAGTTGATTATTAACCATTTAAGCATTTAAAGGCACGTCTGCATTCTATATGTAGAGCAGCGTTTTCTCCACTGGAACAGTACCCTAGAGGGCACTTTATCACATTTAGAGCAAGTTCTCACCAAAGTGTTGAAAGCTCTCTCCTTGAAGTTCATGTTATCGGTATATCTAGTGAAGAAGCGAGGTACATATGACGGCGGGGAGGGGCAGCCTGCAGCCTTCATATCCAAGGAACATGGAATCCCCCTGAGCAAATTGATAGTGGGGATACCTGAAAATGAAGCAGCAATGACTAGTGAGAAAAACGTGCAGACGTATAAGAACATAGATAATCCATTTGTGGCAGAACTCACCTAATTTCCGAGCTATTAAGGAGCCTGTGGGCACCATGGGGTCTGTTAAGACAGCATCAAAGCCCTGCAGGGTGAAAAGGTGCAAAGGAGAAATAGGAGAAAGGGCCAATCTTCAACAGTGTATACGAATAAAAAACCTTTCCATTATACAGAATGACACAAACACTTACAATGAACAATACAATCCAATACACAACAAAAATTACTTCAAGAGCAGTAGACACAGTCTTAGTTTAAAGTGCCAGGGTTTTGTGATGAATTTTATTAGATTTTACAGCTGATCCTAATGTTGTGTTCAGCCTCTGTATTTGCCCTCACCTGTTGTGCCAGGTATGAGATGAGACTGTCATTGAACAGTAGCCTCTCTGCAGTGGTGTGGATTAAGCCTGTAATTGCCTGGATTTGTGAAAATCGTTTTCTGATCTTCTCCGTGAAGGACTGTGCAGATTTTTGCATGACGTCCTTGTGTGAGGACATGACAGAATCGATATACGCCTTGTCATAAGGAACAGGATAGGTCACGGTGTCGTAGTTTTTCCCTGGACCCATCCGCATGCTGACCTCTGGTATCACCACAGTGACCCGGTGTCCACGGCGTCCCATTTCTTGGACAAGGGCCTTCATGCCCACCCAGTGGCTCCCGTCCATGGGCACCACCAGCAAGTTGCCCGAGAAGCCCGAAGAAGTGGTGTCACTTGTAGGAGTGGCGGTGGTGGCTTCAGTCTTATCTACGGCACCGTCCACCTGCATGTCCATGTTTAGCAGCAGGAACACAAACACTGCTGCTTTCCACATTGTTATCCTCCCTCTGTGTGTACAGCTCACTGACTGTAACCCAGAGAGAAAGGTGAGGCAATGTGAGGAAGACTCTTCTTTCTCTGTCCTTCGAAAGCTCCTGTAAGCTCCCTGCCTCAAGGCTCCTCTGTCTGGGTCTGTGAATTAGTAATTGTGTGTGTGTGTGTGTGTGTGTGTTCAAAGTCCTCGTTTAAACAAGAGTGACAATTGAAGTCCACAACAGTTAGCAGTCGGCAATTATAGATATGGGACTTTCAGTGATTTACTATACAATTAAATTTATTGCCATCCATGCATTAAAGACGGCAGTGTTTTGTAGGAGAGTAGGGATTTCTGGCACAATGGTGCACCCACATAGGCTGGGTGTACCGCATGGTCATGTACTGAACCATGTCTTTTAAAATGCAAGGACATAATCCATCTCACAAAAAGTGTGATTTCCAGTGGGTTAGACCATGTAAAGGCAGGCAGTCATAACTACCAGGGTGGATAACCAACCAACAGTTGTTTTCTGGTTATTTGATTTATTTGGGGCCTTCTCACAGCAGACATTTTGATTTGTCATAGCAGGGAAAGCACAGTTGTTTCTAATAACATTAAAAATGGCTCTGTTCTATTTGATGGCAGTGAACCAGAATGTATCCCTGTCTGTCTATGACTGTTTTATTACAGTTTATGTTGCTGTAGTATTTGATGAACATGAAGATCGTTTCAAATTTATGTGCGTCTGGATTTGAGTCACACAAAAAGTGAAAAGGTAAATGCTTGTAAAGTTTTTTTTTATTTGTAACTTAACCTTCAATTTAACAGCAAGTCTCTTCTTGGGGTGGAGGTTAAATTTGCCTGCAAAATAAGACAACAGTCACATTCCTCATGACAGAAGTTGCCAGGTCTGTGTGACAAAACCACATAAACAGCCCAATGGTCAATCACATAAGCCCGATACCGGGCGGAGAGCATGTGTTTGTGAGAGAGAGAGAAAGAAAGACAGCTTAGTAGGATTTGGGTATTATGTTATTAGATGTTATTCATGTAATTTGTCTGCAAAATATCAACTCGCGTCAACACTTCCAAAGCAAAAGCAGACCTGGCAACCCTGTGTTTGCGGGTCTGGTATAAAGTTTCAGCAGAGACAGTTGAGGAAGTTCAATCACTTGTCCAGGTGGTGGCGCCACAGCGACAGTTCAGTTGTCAAAAGTTTGTAGAAGAAGAACCGAGACGACGCGCGCGCGTCTTCAAGTAAGTTGTCCTCGAGCCCAACAAGACACCGCGAGCTCACCGCCGGGGCGCGAGCCGGTCTGCTGACAAGTAAGCGCCTCGTTAATCGATAGTTTGACATGTGAGTAAAAACATGATGAACATGTTAGAACACGTAAGCTGTGAACGGAATGAGACGACGGAAGTTTTGAAGTCGTCAGTCGGTAGAGCAGCCTTCCGCCTGTCGTTGTTTATCTTGTCGTTGTTTATCTTGTCGTTGTTTATCTTAGTCTGGCGAGTTTAGCCAGCAGGCTAACATTAGCCGGACCACAGTAGCGTCAGTGTTTGATGGTTTATGGACTTTTTTCTCGAGTCGGGGTGTCCCAACCGAGACCAGCTGTCCCGGGTCGGTGGCCTCAGTTGGTTTGCGATCAGTTGATTATTTCCACGTTAGTTTGGAAACTTTCTCCACTAAAACAGCAGCCAAAACAGTAACACCAGGACTCTCCATCATTACCTGTTGGTGAGGTCCTGTGTAAAGACTCACATCAGTTGTTGTTGTGCTGACCTGATTCATATTCCTATATAAAGTTTAATGAAAGTAACGTTACTGCAAAACACAATTTAGCTGTCATGTGTAATGACTGTACTTAGTTGACATCGACAATACTTACAAAACTTAAAATAAGTAAGTATTGCACACAAACAGTTTTAGTAATAAAATAATGATTAAGGAATAAATTCAGAGTGTTTTCGAACAGCAAATCCAAACAGTTTGTATGCATATGTTTACCAGTTTACCACAATGGGTAAAAAAAACTCGAAATTCAAATTCAAAATAAAAAATTTCAGCCAAATGCCTCAAGAACTCTTTATCTGGTCCAAAAGACCAGAAGAAGCAGCCCACAGGTCATTTGTGCCCCTGGTCAAGTTTAGTTCACAGCCACAATAAAAAACAACCCCTGCAACATAAACTAAATGTGAAAGGTTGTGTGTTACTGAACAAGCACGTCACAGTTGAGATACAGCTCCACTGCCCTGCCACCACTGGGCAGGTCAGACCACAACCTAGTCCTGCTCTCACCATCATACAAGCCTGTGGTTCAGCAGCACCCAGTCACAGTGAGGACAGTGAGGAAATGTTCTCCTGAGGTCATGGAAACACTGCGTGGAGCGCTGGAGGCCACAGACTGGGATGCTCTGTATGAGCCACATGGTGAGGACATTGATGGCCTGACTGACTGTGGCCAACAGACTGAACGAAATCATCAGAAAAGCTGAGTCTGTGGTTGGCTCTGAGCTTGTCACCCTGGAGGAGGTGGTGGAGGACAGGATGCTGGCAAAACTGCTGGTGATCATGGACAATTCCTCTCACTCCCTCCACAAAACACTGGACAAGCTAAAGAGCAGCTTCAGCCACAGACTCATTCAACCCCGCTGCTCTAAGGAACGCTACAGGAAATCGTTCCTCCCAACTGCAATAAGACTCTACAACTCATCTACCTCTGTCAGAGTCACCACCACAGAACTGCACTAAATGTCTCCTTGCACTGTGTACCATGTACAACACTCCGCTCCATATACTGGAACATTTAATTTTATTCTATTTTATTCTATTTTATTCTATTGTATTGTATTTTATTGTTGTATTGTATTTTATTGTATTCAAATATACCAGCTGCTATGACGACTTAATTTATATTTCTAATACTGTGCTGTATGTTATTATGACCTGTCATTAAAGTGCTTTGTTGTCTTGAAATGTGCAGGCCTGCGACGGAGGGCGGGTATGAGGCAGATGGATTCCTTAATATATCGTCCATAAGAGTGGAATATTATAGGTAAGACCACATGGAAACTTTCTGAAAAGGTTTTAGTCCGTGACCTCAGTTAATGTGCCTTAATGATCACATATCAATGTATTACACTTTCTAGGTGTTTCATCCCAGGCAGTCACTGTTGCCCTCTCTCTGTCACAGGTCATTTGAGTATTGCCTGAAGTGGGAAAGACCCATGTATCCACGATGCTCCTCCAGACTACCAAAGGCCTCCAAGAAGAGGCCCCAGAGAAGTCCCAGCTCAGATGAGGAAGTTATCCGGCGCAGGTTGAGGGGTCGGAGACGGAGGACAGAGCTGAAGACGACCGAAGCCGGGGGCAGCGTTGTTGGTACAGAAGAGGGGAGGGACCGTGACATCATCGACATAATCAACCTCACACATGACGCCAAAGGTGTTGCTGAAGAGGATGAGGGAAGGTTTGTAGAGGTAGCTGATAAAGGAGTGGACGAGTCGGACGAAGACTGTTGCTCTGTTGCCAGCAGCATAGCTTCTGGTCCTTCCATCCTGTATAACGCCCCTCCCAAGAAACCGAGGAGCTTGTGCTCAGCCTGTCAGAAGCTCTACCAGAGGGCAAAGAAGATGAAAGCGCCAGTTAAAAACAAACTCTTGGACAGCGGTGTGTGCACTCCTTCCTTTGTTTCAGCCACATGAGATGTAAATGTGTGGGGAAATGTGGATCACTGCTACAGCAAATATTAGGACACAGAAAAGTGGCGAGGTAGTCTATACTCACACACTGATGCATCCTAACATGTTCTGGTTTCTTCTTCAGATCCCAAGTCCCTGACCTGTGACCAGTGGGTCCTGATCAAGACCTGGAGACCGAGGAGGCTGCCTAATGCAAGAGGGTAAGACTGCCTCTGTGTGTATGGTTACTGGCTTTAAGGAGGAACAGTAGCCACGCACATTCATTGATTATAACCACACCTCTCTGTGTTTTGTCAGGAAGCTTTTGACCCATGTACTGCTGGTTAAAGAAAGTCTTAAGGTCAGCAACGGTGCAAAGCGAGCTGAGCCACGTGTGGGAGAGGGAGAATCATCAGCCTGCTCGAGGCCGCACACTTTCCTTCAGAGGTAATGCAGCTGTACACATAACACACATTTCCTACAGTAGCAAAGCAGATCAGTAAGCTTGTTTACATCAAAAGTGACATAGATGTGGTGTGTTTTTTGTGTGTCAGAAACCTCAGACAGCGTGTCAGAGAGCCAGCGAAAAAGGAGAGGAAGAAGAACAGGAGGAAGAGGACAAGAGATGATTCTCAGGCTCCCCGCGTCGCCAAGCAGCAGCGTCTCCACAGCCACCGCCAACACGCCAGCTTTAGCTGTAGCGATAACGAGGGCCTTCACCCGACCAGCGGCCACATTAGCAGCCCCAGGTTTGAGGTCCGTAGCGAACAAGAAACCGACGACTCAGAAGACACACACCTGATCGTTGAGTTGATTCCCTCCTCGGTCACCACGGAAACCGCTGAGCCAAGAGAGGCACCACCCAAGTGGACAGCGCCAAAGAAGACGGGTGGATTCAGAGACTTGCTTGCCCAGTTGCGTGGCAGCAGCAGCATGATCGTCAGAGAAAAATATTAGCGAGGTAACTTTGACAACAGCTTTACCACTACCGTGTTAATGATCAAAGAGCTGGTGCAGCTTTTACTAGTTATGTTTTTTTTGATCTTCAGCGTTGTTTTGCCCAACTATTGTTCTGTTCTGAATGCCAGTCTGTAAATACTTGTTGCCATTTACCTGAAGTCATATACCTATTTATTGGAGTCATATACTGTACTCATACCTGAGTTTATTAACAAAGTACTGCTGCAGTTACACATACTTGCACATACTTGTTATTTATTTTTTCTTAAATTTCAAAATTGCATTTATTTAAAGTGACTACGTTTTTCTTTTTACATTAATGCTGTTTTTATACATATCCCAGTGTAACATTTTCTTCATGGAAGATTATCCAGATGACTACAGCTGTGTCCATATTCAATACGACATACTGATTCAGAGCAGGTTTTGAGTATGTAGTGTCTTCACACTGGAACAAAATTAAGTCTACTAAAAAAAATCACATTTGCTTGTTTTTATTTAGTGTGCTGTTGTCCCACATTGCAATGCACTAAGAAAATGGAATTCATACCCACAAATCCAAAAGATTAAGATAAGTTGAATTGGCCGGGACATTGTCAAGTCTGACAGCATGCGACTGATTTCCTCTTAGTATAAATAATAAGATATGTAGATTTTTTTTTACCAACAAAAACTCTAAAGATTAGTAAAGTATATACTTTATACATTTAGTAGGTCATATGGATTTGGAACACAGTGTATCTCTGCCCCTTCTGTGTGAATGAATATCTGTCTACCAAGAATATTAAATGAATTAATAATTCCAGATGGCAAGTTGTGGATAGCAGCCATGTTGTGTATACATGGTAAAAGCATTAGTTTATTTAGACCGTATTCTCCGAGGTATTCAGAGGACAGTGTTAGACCCTTTCTCTAAAAGCCCACATGGTGGCGCCACTTAATGAAGGAATCCTCACTCCAGTCACAGTATATCAGCCCTGTACAGTTTAATGTGCCTCTTTTACAAAAACCAGGAAGAGCACCGGATGTAATTAAGAACATTGACTATAATTTGGAGTCCCAGCAGGGCCCTGCTGGCACACCTAAATGGAATGCGACCTTTAATTAATGTCATTATTTACACCTGTGTGTTTCCTGTTCTGAAAGACATGAAATAATAATGTCAGCTCAGGCTTCACCAAGTCATCTGGATCAATTTTGCTGAGCATAAACCAGAAAGAAAAGAGGCATTTCTTTTCAGTCAGCCAGTGTTCCACATTTTAAGTGGTTATACACAGCAGTGTTATTGTTGAGATGATTGTGCTGATACCACTGAATGTAGAGGAAACATGGGGAAAGTGTGAAGGAGATAAGGCACTGAAGGTTCAGTCTTGACGGTCTGACGGTGTTCTGGGGGGGGGGGGGGGGGGGTAGTAGTAGTCGCTGTTTACTTATGGGATTAATGTTTTGAGAGAGGATGGGGATTTACATTCAGAGGTGCCAGCACCAGGAAATGTGTCTGCTGACCAACTAGGTATATATTCAATCTCACAGTTAATTTGTGTTTTGCTTTGACCTTTACATTTCGTGATGGATCGATTTTAAAGCTGTGTAAGCAGTATGCCACCTAAAACTGAAGTTGAATCCACAGAGCAGCAGGTGCTCTGATCGGCCAGACTCCTGCCATCACGCAGCAGCTGGCCAGTCGGAGCTCCAGCTGTCGCTCTGCTGCTGCTTGTACACCTTTAAATTAAAACGGCCATGAAAAGAAAACTGTAAACTTTAAGCAGGAATCAAATTAATTGTGGAATTTAACTTGATAGAGACACATAGACACATCAGAAAAATAGGAAATAAAATACAATTTACAATTTCATTAATTTGCTGTTTCGTTTCAAAATTCAGTTATAATTCGTTAATTTAAAGACAAAATGAGGAAATAGAAATTCCTTCTTTTTGCTTTTTTTTTTGGACTTTTTGAGTTTTATAATGCGTCCTTTAAAGTCAGTTCTAAATTACTCATTTAAATTGGGTCAATGCATTATATTAAACACTGTAAAAGTCCAGGTTCACACTCCGTTATGGATACTCCAGAGGGACGTGCTCCTGCACTCATTGGTGTTGAAACATTATTGTTATTTTGCCCTCAGAAAGGTGATGCACTGATATCACAAAAATGCATTCAAGATCAGAGGGAATCTTACAGCTTTACCAGAACAGAGCTGATAATCACATTCACTTGCTAAATACCACATTCCTTCTATTAAACCTGCGTGTCCGTCTCCCTCTAATGCATGTTCATGCATACATCAGCTTATGTGAATTGTATAAGACAGTGACGCAGATACAACAAGCATGTTCACACTCCGGTGGGAGCTGGAAACTCCTGCTGCTTGTCCTGATTTAACAGAGCATGGAGTTTTGAGAGATACTGTTTCCCACACACATTACACAATGTCTATTTCTCATCGGCAGTCTTTCCTATTGCCAATAGATCCTGATTATCTCAAACCAGAGGTCTCAGGGCCAAAACAATTCAAGCAGTGCACACACACAACACAGTATCCTGTGATAGAACCACTATCAGCACCTGACACCTCGAAAACAGGAAAAACGTTTCAGCAGGAACCACAGATGTGTTGGTGTGTTTGGAGGAGGAGTGTGAACGCGAGTATAAAACCCCTGTAGACAGAAATTTCAGCCTCACTCCACTGAGACAGAGGGACTGCCTCCATCATGTCATACTATGAGGTAAGGGTGTTGGTGAAGTGTATTCAAGCGTGGGAGCTTGAATGTGTGTTTAGGATCAATTGTTGCTTTTTTCCTTTCCTTTCCTCACTCTGCGCCCCTAATCATCACGAATCATCTGTCTGCAGCATATTTTCTTCGACTACGACAATGACACCGGCTCGGGTTCTGGTTCTGGTGACCTGGGGATGGATTTCGAGGAGCCCTGTGATGTGGAGCACGTGATGACCGCTGACCTCCAGCAGGTCCTCTCGCCCGTGGTCTACGCCCTCATCTTCGTCCTGGGCATCACTGGAAACGGCCTGGTCGTCGTCGTGCTGGGCTGCCAACGCAGGTGAGAGGACGGGGTTGGTTTTCGCTCTAGCTCCATTGAAACCTCTCCGTGTCCTTGACAAGAACCAACGGGCTCAATGGTTGGATTTGCTCTCCTGTGTTTGTGTGCAGGTCAAAATGCAGCCTCACCGACCGGTATCGCCTCCACCTCTCAGCTGCTGATCTCCTCTTTGTTCTGGCGCTGCCGTTCTGGGCCGTGGACGCAGCCCTGACGGACTGGCGCTTCGGAGCGGCCGCCTGCGTTGGCGTGCACGTTATCTACACGGTCAACCTGTACGGCAGCGTGCTCATCCTGGCATTCATCAGCCTGGACCGCTACCTGGCGGTGGTCCGGGCCACGGACACTAACACCGGTGGGCTGAGGCAGCTGCTGGCACACAGACTGGTCTATGTGGGTGAGTGTCCAAAGACTGATTTGCTTTCTGTTGATGCTTTTCCCCTTTGCAGTCTTACTCCTTCTTACGTCTTACTCCCACAGTCCCTTACTTCTTTTTATCTTCTGTCCCTGCAGGTGCCTGGTTGCCTGCCGGCCTCCTGGCGGTGCCAGACTTGATATTTGCCCGGACTCAGGAAGGAGCAGAGGGGGCCACTGTGTGCCAGCGATTCTACCCAGCAGACAACGCTCCTCTCTGGGTTGCGGTCTTCCACCTCCAGCTGGTCCTGGTGGGTCTGCTGATCCCAGGCCTGGTCCTCCTGGTGTGCTACTGCGTCATCGTCACCAGGCTGACCCGAGGCCCGCTGGGGGGCCAGAGGCAGAAGCGGCGAGCGGTCAGGACCACCATCGCGCTGGTTCTCTGCTTCTTCGTGTGCTGGCTGCCCTACGGAGCGGGCATCTCTGTGGACGCTCTGCTGCGCCTGGAGGTCCTGCCCCGCAGCTGCAGACTGGAGGCCGTCCTGGGCGTGTGGCTGGCGGTGGCTGAGCCCATGGCGTTTGCACACTGCTGCCTGAACCCGCTGCTGTACGCCTTCCTGGGGGCCGGGTTCAAGAGCTCGGCCCGCAGAGCCCTCACTCTGAGCCGAGCCTCCAGTTTGAAGGTTTTGCCACGAAGACGCCCCGGGGCCTCCACTACCACAGAGTCCGAGTCCTCCAGTTTACATTCCAGTTAATGTTTGCTTGTACTGTATATATGTGTATATACAGTGTATATACAGTGTTTATATATATGTGTGTGTGTGTGTGTGTGTGTGTGTGTGTAAGGACATTTACACAAAGCTAGAAAGTAAGGAGCAGTCTGCTGGCCCATGACTTGTCTTCTCCCTCACATTCTCTTGTAAATACTGTTATCCGATCTGTTTTCAGTGCTGTTTTGTTGTGTACTGATTTTTGTAATAAAACATACAAAATACCCATATTTGTGAAAATGGTTTTTGCTTCCTGAGTGAAACTCAGCCTGGCCTGCACTTTAACCACTCAACCATCACTAATGCCACCCGCACAGAGTCTTATTCTCAGTGGATGAGATAGATATCATTAAGACCCAAATAATTCAGAATACCCCACTAGCTAAGGAGACGGTGGATGAAAGCATTTCCGCTTCATCACAGAAAACCCATTGAAAATCCTCAGGAAAGGTGGAATGGGAGGAACTTACTTATTGTTCAGTGTTCTTGAGGGGCATAGTTGGTGGTTTACAGACACAGACTGTCTGGAGAAAGTGTCGACATCAGTTGGGATTGTGGGACGTTTTCTCCTAATCTTTATTATCATCAGCTCGCCTCAGTTTGTACTGATTCATAACCACTCATCTGCCTGCCATCTGAATCCACTGACCCGGAGCATGAACACAGTTCTTTCGAGAAATGAAACAGTGCTTTTAAAAAACGTGACGTGCGATGGCCAGGTGTGTCTGAGTCACGTGCGGCGAGTGTGCGTGTGGATGTGTCTGTGTCAATGTTCTCGGGGGATGGGGGGGGGTTGCAGGTTAGATTTATGTTGATGATATAAACAGTTTGCTTCTCCTACGTGAGAGAGAAGGGAGCATGACGGGGTCAGGAGGTCCATTTTTCCAATACTTTAATGCACACACACCCCCACACACACACAGTGCTTCCCACATACCTGCTTCCACTTGGAAGTGAGAGAAACAGTAGCGGGAAGTTGACTGTGTCCTGTTTCCTGGAGCAGAGAGGAGGAGGATGAAGAGGAGAGTTGTGAGAGAGATGTAAAAGGAAGAATACAGTAAGTCAGCACCATACTGAAGGGCTGACTCTGTGTGAGTAACTGTGTGCATCACCGTAACCATGTCCTATCGTGTGCTTTATATATACAGAAATGTGTGGAGAATCATTACATTTGCAGTCAATGTAGAAAAAAAAACATACTTATTACCTTTTCATATATTTGACCCTGTCTCTCTCTCTCTCTCTTTCTCTCTCTCTCTCTCTCTCTCTCTCTCTCTCTCTCTCTCTCTCTCTCTCTCTCTCTCTCTCTCACACACACACAAGGACACACACAAGTCTCTTCTATTCATAGTGTATTCAAAGCAGGAAGGACTTCCTGCAGCTCATTTTAGGAAAAACAAGCAGCTTAAACAATCAAACACCCGAGCAGCTCTGCACTCATCAACACGGAGAGCTGCTACAAAACATATCGGTTTAACAACATGAAGGAGGGGCAGGTGGATAAGCAGGTATAATGGTGATGAGCAAACAGACATTAGATCTGTAAAGTATTAAAAGTTATGATGTTGTTAGCTCTTATGATGATGATACAAATATAATTATATCATGACCCAATTATAGATTCTCCAATATTTCTTTCAGGTTTGAGTCTCAGTTACATGTGTTTTAGCAAACCACACATACTCAGTTTTGTCCTTCCTAATTGAAGCACCAAAAACTGAGAATAAATGACTGATAATAACTATTGAAGGAATTGCCGTGACATGTTGTACAGGCATTCATGGTCTCTGGAGGATGAATCCTGAGGACTTTGGTGATTCCCTGACTTTTCCTCAATTTGTCAGCTTGTTATACATTAACCCAGTAGCATGTTTGTGCGGTGAACCAAAGGCAGTTTGTAAGTATTACAAGTATTAGCATACTGACATGTTTATGTTCTCCAGCATATTGGTAAAGTTCAAAATGAAACAACGAGGTTAAAATGCTGACTTTCCGATTCAATTTTGGGGCATTTACACTCACATTAATGGGTCTCCATTTTCAACATTTGGTTCTAATACTTTAGGTCTATAACCCACAGATATCAGCAGAGACTCACTGGTGATGCTTATCCAGGCCTGTACTAATACCATTTTCACTTCTTGCTTGTTTTAAGGGGCTTTTTGCCTCCAGTCTGGTCCTCAGCAAGTGAAAAACATGCTTAGTTGGGTTGAGCTCCGCTTACTGACTTTGCCAGTCAGGTATATTCCATTGTTTTGACAGAAAACGCTCCTTGGTTGCCCTGTCAGTATGTTTAACATAATTGTCCCGCTGCATTGTCCTAAAGTTGGGGGTCTGTGTATGAAAAGGACTACGAGCCTTGCTCTATTCACCCAGTATGGATGTGACGGCCCATGAACCTGAATGCACTTCAAGGACTTCAACCTCACTCAATCGCTGTTTCATTTCAAGTCCAGTGCGCGGGAGTACACCACCAAAACAACAAAAATGGTTCACATGTGAATACAAACACACCAGGAAACAACTCTTTTTAAACCATCTCTCCCCTCTTCTCTTTCACATCCTGCTGCTCGTCTTATTTTCACCTGTTTTCACCACAAATCTGACACCATCAGAGTTTTCATTTCTGTGCAGAAGCTGGTTTGGTCCATGATTAGTACAGACTGTGTTTGATCTGTACCTGATCTGTCTGTTTGGATGTATGTATTATTACTAATAGTAATAACCGTATTGACTGTACTTAAATACATTTTTGAGGTGCTTTTATGCTACTTATATTTCTACGTCATTACATATATATTATAAATATATTATAAAACTCTCCTCACCCACCTTTATAACACATGGCTCTTCTGGTGCATTTGTGTGAGTGTTAGGGGTTGTGTGTGTGTGTGCGTGTGTGTGTTTGCCTACAGATGGTCAGGTCCCCTCATATTCGTTCAGACAGGCTGAGTTTCCTGCTGCTGAACAATCGTGGGAAAACCAGAGGTCAAGACAAAAGGATAAACAAAGAGGCAGAGCAAGACTGGGCTGCATCCAAATTGCCTGCAATAACTTCCTTCTTTGTTCCTGGTGGATTAATACAATGTGACAGGTGAAACCAATAGCCTGCCAGGAGTGTTTGTATTGACCTCAGCAGGTGGAGACGTGAGAATGATGTGGGAACAGAAATAGAAATTAATGGAATAATAGAGTAGAAACCAGTGTTGGTGTTAGTCACAGATGGTCCAGAGCTGAACCCTGCAGAAATAGACTGCAGACTTTTGGTGTGGAGTTTGGACGTACCCCCCCAAGACATACATGTTTGAAATCCTCCTGCCATTAACCCTGAACAAGGTACTGACCTCTCAACTAGAGTTAAAGCATATCTTAAATTAGTTTATCAAAACTCATAAATACGTTAATTTAAAAAAAAATTCTTAACTCAAGGTCCACTTACTAGATTCCTCCCTGTGCTTTCGCTGCATCTCATGGCCTTCATCAGCTCAATTGCTCAGTTGTCAGCAAGAAAGAAAAACTATCATAACTATAATATATACTAAATGTATACATATAATAAATGCTTTATATTTCACAATCAGATAAATTGTGAACTCATTTTAAATACATTCATAACTAATTGATAAACCCCATAAATGAGTATTGTAATGTACAACTGGCCCTGGTGATAGCAGGTAGTCTGGTTCTACTTTTCCCCCTGCCATTATGACCGTTAGTATATTACTGTGGTGCCTTACTCTGTTTGTTTGCCCTTATTAACAAACAGCCTCCTCCAGTGGTCAATCAAAGTCACTGCACATGCTCGGTGGTTCTCAGGTCACGCTGTGTTATGCCGTAAATTACATGGAAAATTGTGCAGATTATCAAGAAAATTTTCAGACAAAACATAATCTCAGCTTCCCCCTGCTGTAAGTAATAACTGCTATGGACAAAAGATCTGACATTTGGAATCGCGTTTTCTGCTTAAGAAAACAGTTTATATGAACTCTTGAAGTTATTATTGAATTCAAACCGAAAGGCTTGAAAATTGCTGCAAGTTTGTAGTCTCGTCCTTCATAGAGACCAGCTGCTGTGGTCAGCTTGGATTCAGGATTACAACAGTGACAAGTTAATACAAGTATTAAAATTATAGAAATGTTCCAGACCTCTTCTACAGCTCATTCTACTTCTTTGCTGTCCTTATGTATCTTCAAAACATGCAAATTATACATAGTTTCCAAACAACACAACTGGCCCCAGTACTTGCAACATAGTGAGCGCACTGATAGAAGAATTGGCTGTGCAGCAGGAATGGAGAAATATACCTTATGTTCCCAAAGTCGATACTTTTGACTGTTGGAATTCATTGTAACTGACACAAACTCAAAGTAACTGCAGCTGCTGTTTTTATCTGACCCAACAACCACACTGAGTGCGGACAGGCAACCAGCCAGTTAGGGTGGCTATCTGCAACATGGACAACCCTCACTGGCTTCCCACCCACTAATGCTGCTAATGGTGGCTGAATACTTTCTCCCCTGTACCACCCAGGCATCTATAACCATAGTATTTACTACTACAAATTTGTATCCCAAACTATTGGCAACCACTATGCTCCCTTGAATCAAACTGAATGCATCTGCTGTCAACAGGGGGCCGTTTTGTGGGATTTTCAGTATAAAATCCACACACACAATCACACACACATCACACTTAAAAGCTTCATTAATCAACAAGAGGGCAGTAAAACATCAATTCACCTCCATACTTGGTAGTGGACAACTGTGTCTTTTAATTGTTTTATTTTCAAAGATTTTCACCAGAAGTGTTTGTCACCGTGAGAATCCACATTCTCTGGTGGGAATAATACAGATCTAACAGACTGTAAACACTGCTGAAAGTTTGTATGGGAAGTGTTAGTATGACACTATGCGTTGTGTCAGTCTTGAACTTCAGTGTCTACGGTCTTGAAGCTCTTGGACTTGAATGTTCACTGCCCCGCAGTGGTCACAGTGCAACACTGCACACTGCAAACACACACACAAGTAACACTGATGTTACTGTCGTGTGTAATAATCACACTAACAGCATTTTGTACATGTTATACTAATAATACAAATGTGTTATAACACAGGGTTAATATTCTATCCATCAGTATTTATGACAAAAGTATTATTAAGTAATATATTGTTAAGATTAGAGCTGGGGCGGTGTTTGTATATCATGTTCTCCTTATGTCAAGTTGATATAATGCACAAATGTTAGACGGAGACACGCGCACAGACAAAGTGAGGACAAACGAGAACGCTTTTCTTTTTTGTTTTTCACTCCCCCCCCCCCCGCTGAACTTTATTTCTCTGAAGCAGGAAGCGTGTCGCGGGAAACAACAGATGAACGTTGCGTCGGTTGACAGCGTCCCTCCTGATTGGCCACAAGCCACGGAACGTCTGCATCTCACCACCGATTGGTCGAAAGCGGCGCGCCAAAGATCACGTGTCTCCCTTTTCCCGCGAAACCGTGGCTCTGTTGTCTGGACCTGAGCGTGCTGTGTGTGTGTGTCCGTCCGGAGAGCAGCGGATCTGTGTTTTTGAGGCTCTTTATTGCAGTTTTTGACCGTGTTTCATCATGGACGTTGCCACAGCAACCCAGGAGAATGCCGGAGAGATGGTGAAGGACGAGTTGGCTGAAAAGTGCCAGAAGTTATTCCAGGCTTTCTTGGAGGAGTAAGTCAGCCAGCGACACGCTTCACTGTCGGCCGGAACGCGTTGTTGCACGAGTTGATCGCATCATACCTCACTTCTCAAAATGTTCCTCATCAGTAACTCTGAGGATATCGGCCATGTATCGTGTGTAATTACTTCTCCGCTGCCTGTTTTTCGTGTGCAGGTTCCAGACCGGGGATGGGGAGGTGAAGTACGTCCGGGAGGCCGAGGAGCTGATCAGGCCGGAGAGGAACACCCTGGCGGTGAGCTTCACAGACCTGGAGGGCTTCAACCAGGAGCTGGCCACCACCATCCAGGAGGAGTACTACAGGTGAGCGAACCGCGGCGACCCCGATTCACTGCGAGGTCTAATCCCAGTGCCGTGCACACGCACATTTCACGGCCCGTATCGGTGGATAAACAACCAGCCATGCAGGGGCAGCGGTGGACTAACATGAGGGATTGTGGTTTTCAGAGTTTACCCCTTCCTCTGTCGGGCAGTGCGCAACTTCGCTCGGGATCATGGGAATGTGCCTCTCAACAAAGAGTTCTACGTAGCCCTGGAGGATCTGCCCACCAGACACAAGTAAGACCCACTGTGAATCACTGTGTGCACGCACTTTGTTCTCAGTCAGTGTCAGATTCCTTAGTTGACATACGATATGACATATTATACTGTGAACTCACATACTGTAGTGGCCTCTGTTACGTAGCTATAAATTCATTTTTTTAAATCTAAAACTTGATAAAATTAAGGATCAATAAATCAAATATGACCCTTTCCTTGTGTGTAATCTAGGATCCGTGAGCTGTCATCCATGCGTATTGGCACCCTGGTGAGGATCAGTGGTCAGGTGGTGAGGACGCACCCAGTGCACCCTGAACTGGTGAGATATCCACACGCACTAAAATAATCACCCAGAGGCGCTCCGTGCTTAAAAACAAATGCAGCAATGTTGAGCGTGTCTGTTACGGCCTCATCACTATAATGACTTTGCAGGTGAGCGGCACCTTCCTGTGCATGGACTGCCAGGCCGTGGTCAAGGACGTCCCTCAGCAGTTCAAATACTCCCCGCCAACCATCTGCAGAAACCCCGTCTGCAACAACCGCGCCCGCTTCCACCTCGACACGCACAAATCCAAGTTCATCGACTTCCAGAAGGTAACTGTGTGTGTGTGAGAGAGGACGTGTGCGTACCTACGCGCGAATGGGGAAACTGGTGCGCTGACGACAGCTTGATCCCGGAGGTTTTCTGATTGGGTCTGACTCTGTGTGTTCAGGTGCGTATCCAGGAGACGCAGGCGGAGCTGCCTCGCGGTTCAATCCCGCGCTCGCTGGAGGTCATCCTGAGGGCCGAGGCTGTGGAGACGGCTCAGGCCGGAGACCGCTGCGACTTCATCGGGACCCTCATCGTCGTGCCGGACGTCTCTCAGCTCAGCACTCCTGGTATGGTTTTGACCACTTTGAGCCTCCAGTTGATTTAAACGGTCACAGATTTTGACAATAAAGTACTCGTATTAGTTGTTTTTTTTTTTTTGACACCTCATGTATGGGTGTCCCCTCTGCAGGTGTGCGAGCAGAGACCAGCACCCGTATGGGCGGAGGACCCCAGGGCTTCGAGTCTGAGGGTTTAAGAGGGCTGAAAGCTCTGGGAGTCAGGGAGCTTTCGTACAGGCTTGCCTTCCTGGCCTGCAACGTGGCCCCGACCAACCCACGAGTAAGAGGCGCACGCACGCCGTCGGCGAACCCAAACCAAAGAGGCAAGCGACGCTCTGAACACGGCCTGGTGCTCAACTGCAAATGTGTGTTTTCTCTCGTTGTAGTTTGGCGGTAAGGAGCTGCGGGAGGAGGAGCAGACCGCAGAAAGCATCAAGAGCCAGATGACGGAGAAGGAGTGGGAGAAAGTGTTCGAGATGAGCCAAGACAAGAACCTGTACCACAACCTGTGCACCAGCCTCTTCCCCACCATCCACGGTCAGTGCTCGAACCGGCGCCGAGCGGTTTCTCCGTCTGGGAAAGCTTTGTTCGGAGGAACTAAGAGCTGGGGGTTTTCAGTTAAATTGTGACCGTGATTCTGCAGGCAATGACGAGGTGAAGCGCGGCATCCTGCTGATGCTGTTCGGAGGCGTTCCCAAGACCACCATGGAGAGAACCTCGCTGAGAGGAGACATCAACGTCTGCATCGTCGGAGACCCCAGTACCGCCAAGAGCCAGTTCCTCAAGTATGAAACGCAGTAAAGTGTATTGTAATCCATCAAATGTAGGACTGGATGTATTGACTCTGTGCACACACACCTGTCAGTCTGAATGGTAATTTAAGTGTGTGTGTGTGTGTGTGTGTGTGTGTGTGTGTGTGTGTGTGTGTACAGGCACGTGGAGGAGTTCAGCCCCAGAGCAGTGTACACAAGCGGCAAGGCCAGCACCGCCGCGGGTCTGACGGCCGCCGTGGTCAGAGACGAGGAGTCCAACGAGTTCGTCATTGAGGCCGGAGCTCTGATGCTGGCTGACAACGTGAGTGTTCCGATCACAGAGGGCAGTGGGGGACGCTGACGAGGTGGAGTCCGTGGCATTAATGGTGACCTTTTTTTTTTTTTTCCTTTTTTCCCTCCAGGGCGTGTGCTGCATTGATGAGTTTGACAAGATGGACCTCAAGGACCAGGTGGCCATCCACGAAGCCATGGAGCAGCAGACCATCAGCATCACCAAGGCCGGAGTCAAGGTGATGCAGCCGGACCCATGTGAACTCAACGTCGACATAATACGCATTCTGAAATTCAAACTCACTCCAAAAAGTGTTTTCTAGTAAATTTTACACCATGTTGGTCAAGAGAAACTTTCTTTATATAGAGGACAAAGGACAAGACATCATTTCTAAAGCGCGGCATGCAAATCCATAAAGATATACTCCGTTACAAGCCAATTTAAGTTTCTATTACCCAGGAGGCCTTTCAGTCATCTCTGCAGTAGAATAACCAGACTTTGCCTCCGTCTGCTCCAGGCCACGCTGAACGCTCGCACGTCCATCCTGGCTGCCGCCAACCCTGTCGGTGGGCGCTACGACCGCAGCAAGAGCCTGAAGCAGAACATCCAACTGTCCGCCCCCATCATGAGCCGCTTCGACCTCTTCTTCATCCTGGTGGACGACTGTAATGAGGTACGCATGTACATACTCTGTTCCTGCGCTGATTATGAAATAAAGTTTTTGTTGTTGCATTATTATTTTGAAGTTCAGCTGTTTTTAAATGTGTCTGCATTATTTTTTCCTCTCATTTGTTCTACTCTTATTATTCTTCTTGTTATTAATGTCTTGCATCCCTGTTATCTGATGCTACAACCACCTTATTTCCCTAACGACATCATTAAAGTTTTATCTGACCTCGTCTAATGCTGTGTGTATCCCAGGTGACAGACTACGCCATCGCCAGACGCATCGTGGACCTGCACTCCCGCATAGAGGAATCTGTGGACCGGCTGTACTCTCTGGATGAGATCCGCAGATACCTGCTCTTCGCCAGGCAGTTCAAACCTAAGGTGCGCGTGTGTGCGTGCGCCGATGGTGTGTTCGCTGCAGGTTTGTGCGCTTGTGATTTGTCTTAACCTTTTTGCATATTTCACTTGCGCGTCCGTAGATCTCCAGCGAGTCGGAGGAGTTCATCGTGGAGCAGTACAAGCGCCTGCGTCAGCGTGACGGCTCGGGAGGTGTGACCAAGTCCGCCTGGAGGATAACGGTGCGACAGCTGGAGAGCATGATCCGCCTCTCGGAGAGCATGGCGCGCATGCACTGCTGTGACGAGGTGGGCACCAAAGCAATGCAACTGCTCACAAGCTCATTGCATGATGCGGACTGTTGACCGTTGCGTCTTTTTCTCTTTGTGTCTTCAGGTGCAGCCCAAGCATGTGAAGGAAGCCTTCCGTCTTCTCAACAAATCCATCATCAGAGTGGAGACGCCCGACATCAACCTGGAGCAGGAGGACGAGCTGGAGGAGGAGGAGGAGCAACAGGAGGACGGTACTGACACACAAACGCGCACACGCTCTTGTAGACAAATGTACATTAACCTGCGCTGTACCGAAAAAGCAAATCAGTTTGTCATCACGTTTTATCTGATGAAAACTCGTCTTTGCAGGAAACGCCGTCCCTAACGGAGTGGATGGTGTGAACGGCCAGGTTAATGGTGTTAACGGGCACGTCAATGGAACCAGTGGCCACGGCAACGTTGTGAACGGCCACGCCGAGTCTGTCAGCCACACGAAGCCGTCTCTCCGCCTGTCCTTCCCTGAGTACAGACGCATCTCCAACCTGCTGGTCCTGCATTTGCGCAGGGCAGAGGAGGGTAAGAGATGTCCCCCCCTCACTACGGAAAATAATTCCTAAATTCTATCTAACATCTAACATTTTCACTGACGTCTGTGTTTTAGCTGAGGAAGAGGAGGAGCTGAAGAAAAGCGCGGTGGTGAACTGGTATCTGAAGGAGATTGAGGCGGAGATCGACTCTGAGGAGGAGCTGGTCAATAAAAAGGGCCTGATAGAGAAGGTCCTCCACAGGCTGGTGCACTACGTGAGTCCTCGGTCTGCAAAAATACAACCACTGATTTCAAACACGTCGTTTTTAAGCCAAGTGCGGACATGACCGACAACGTGTGTCTGTTTCCCCCAGGATCACATCCTCATCGAGCTGTCCCAGGGCGGGCTGAAGGGCTCAGAGGCCGCGAGCACAGAAGAAGAAGCTGTTCTGGTCGTCAACCCCAACTACTCCCTGGAAGATTAAACTCCTCCCTTCATCCCTCTGTTTTGTTGTGTTCCTCTCCCCTTACAGCTTGTTGACATTCAACATCAACAATAAAGTTGATGTTCAAGCTGTTTTTGAATGCTCATATGTAACACATACATAATAGTAGCATTTAAGATATTGAACTGTACAGACGATTCTGGGGCTCTTTAAGAAAAAAATAAGGCGTTTCTTAGTCAGACTGACTTGTGTAAATATGCTGCTCTCTTTCCTCCAGTTGTTTGCTGGCTTCTGTCTGTTTGGCTCTAGGTCAAGGGATCTGCCCTGAATTGTGTAATTGCTGTTCATCCATAACTGTATATTAGAGGCATACATTGAGGCTTACTTACCTCCATGGTTTCAAGTTATAATGTATGTATTTTTGTAAAATTATCCCATGAAGTGAATGGAAATGTTGGTTCAATAAATAAAATGTTTGACATGAACACCGGAGTGTGCTTTTCTTTTGTTTTGTGTCTGTTAATGTGCTGCAGTATTTCAGTGCAGCGCTATAACGGTCCCGTCCACCAGGTGGCAGCAGTCAGAGACAGAAAACACCACTGCGCATGCCCGACTCAGTTTATTCAACAAACATGGCGGCACCCTACGTGACAGCAGTCAGGGCAGCACTGAAAGGTAAAATACAAATGTATTAGAATTACACGCGCTGTAAAAAATTAAATAAACTATCAAGAGACTGATAAAAGTAAACATCTAAGTTAGCTTCGGCACGGACTGTGGCAGAGTCGGTTGTGTATATAACGAAATATAGTGTTATTTTGTAGTAATGTCTGACAACACAGATGACTTTTCCTTGTTTTTACATAATGTAAACAGACTCAACCCTCACATTAACCTCGCTATAGAGGGGACAGAGGTCCTATCACTGAGAATAAAGCTCTCTTCCCCCCCTCAGGTGTGCAGCTTGTCTCCGGCCGGCGGCTCCTCGGCCAAACCCCGGCGTTGTGTCGGTGTTTGCGGCTGCGTGTCTCCACTGCTGCCTCCCTGCGCGGCTCCAGGACGGAGCCGCACAGGAGCACCCAGCCACGCGGCCCCGACGACAGGAGGGCCGAGGAGGAGGAGGAGGAGGAGGAGGGTCCTGAATACATCCCCAGGAAAAAGGCGAAGAACCCCATGATGAGCATTGGCTATGCCTGGTGAGTCTCTTCTCTACATTCCTGTACACCCTTAGTGTCCCCCCCCCCCCAAAAAAAAAATATCTAGAAAGTTTTTGTAGATGAGCAAAAACACCTGAGAAGCACACCTGTATCAGCAGTCATACCAGTATTTGCAGCTGTAGTAGTTGGAGTAGCTGATGTAGTACATGCAGCAGTAGGAGTCACAGTGTTAGTTGGTGATTTGCTGTGCCATGCACATGACTTTGTGCCCATCTAACACGGACTTCTAAGACACCAAATACACAGTTGTAGTCAGACAAAAAACATATAATAACACATTGCAAAGAAAGGACACAAAAATAATCCCCTCTTAAAGCACAGCTCAAGTCATCAGTAAAGGTGTACTAAATAATGTAGCCCCTAAATCATCGTATAATGAGCAGTAAAATATGAAATGGACTTCATCTTGAGTCTCACCTATATCATATAACAAACAAAGCCTTTTCTCTTCAGGGGGATCAGTAAACCTGCCTGTTTCTATAGCTAATGGCAATGTGCACATGGAGATGATTGACTTCTTGTTAAATTCTGATTCACATAAGCAAGCAAGGCTCTACACTACACTGCAGTCACTTAAAAAGTAACTTATTTAGTTAGTTTAGTTACTTAGTTAGTAATTATTTGGTCCAGGTTAATAGTATTATCATATTAACACATTTCTGACCTGCTAAGACCTCTGCCCCCTTCAACAGAAGCATGAGCAATTTAAATGTGCAATTATTGAAATGCTGCAGGCTTTGTGATGATGTAACAAGTGTGTGATTAGTCTCACTCCTTCTTTACTAGCTGACTAGCTTAACTAGCTGAAGTGACTTTGAACCTGCAAATTGCAGCTTGCGGCTATTTGTAATTCAGGTTTGTACCAAACATCAACACACCGTTTACCTTTCACATAAGGAGCGTTTTGCCTTGAGCATCATGAATAAACATCATGTAAATATGTTTAATTGCATTTTTTTTATTTTTAATTATTTTTCTAATTTAAAATAACTTTAGTGTTGATTATGTGGAGTTTAAGGTCTGAAGGTGAAGTGGGCTGCTGCTTTATCTCATTTTAAACAACCCTGGCAGATTATTCCTTGAATGCCGTTGTTTAAACTAACATAGCTAAATCTGTCCTGGATGATTCCTCGCAGGAGGAAACATGGACACAGTAGATTCAAATCTGTTATCAGTCAGTCTCTTTCTGCATTCCCACCCAATTTGCTCCCTCCACAGTACAATATGTTGACAGTTTCTTAGACTCAGCATCAATAATCGATAGTGTACGTGTTGCCCACTGAGTAAAATAACCACCACTCCCCTCCAGGATGATAGGCCTCCCCACAGGCATCATCGGCTTCCTCCTGGCCAAGAGACAAGTGGACAAGAACCGAGTGAAGCAGCTGAAGATTCGACAGAGGATAAAAAGATCAAACGAGGGAGAATATGAAGGGAGTCGTTACCGCCCTTCCGCAGAGGACATTAAGCTGGACCGATAACATACATGTTTTGATTGACATGCTATGATTTGTACCATATCCTGAACGTCACTGCTAAGGCGGTGACTCTTGCACGTCAGCCCAAAGACTGATTACAGAAGAAGTGTCAAGTTTGAAAACATCCGAAAGCTCTTTGAGACATTCAGAACTGGGTCACTATTTCTTCTATGAGCTGATGCAGGAGATCTGACAGGGAACGTGCTTGCGACTGAACCTTTAATCATCAGCTGTTTTTTTTTTTTTGGCAGATTTGATTTTTCTTGCTCATGAACAAAGACGGATCATACTGTTAAGGTCGACCACTTCATTGAATCTGGAGAATGATCATATATTTATTAGCCATGATATCCTATACATGAGGAAAGAATGTATATTTATAGATTTGTGAATGTGTAAAAAGAATCACTAGTACATCTCACAAATACAAATCTTTATTTGATATGAAAAGGCAAACCGATTGTCCTCATCATTGATGTGCATATTTACAAACCCCACACTGACTATCTCTTCTACACATACAAATGTTATATGTAACTTTGGCTTGTGTCGTTACTTGTGATGCATATGAACGTGTGTGGAGGATCTGCTGGGTGGAGTTGGTGATCTCAGGAGCTTTTGGACAGTACCAAGTTAGCTGGACTTTCAGGAATGTTTCAATAATTTAACACCATTACATTGACTGTGTTAGCCTGTATGTAAAAATCCACCCTGCTGGCACTCAGTATCTGACCTAAATCTGACTGTAACACAAGAATATATAAACAGGCACATATGTAATGATATACTATAAAAGCTAATGGAGTATAACCCTGTACTTCTTAAAGTTAAAAAAAAAAAAAAAAAACTCAGAAACATTGTCATTGTGAAGGCACTATAGTGATGTAGAATGTATAGAGATACAATATATTAACACATGTATTATAGACCATCAGGAAAGGCTAACATGAACCCATGACAGCAGATCTGAGCCTGTCATTATGTGTACTGAGCTGGATTACAGGGGTGGGCAGATCAATCACCAAATTGTCGCTACTAAGTGTGGTTGAGTATTCATACTAGTGTCAGAAGGATCAGTATCAAATGTTACACCAAACATCATGCAACATCACATTTTAGGCACATAAACACTTCATAGTGCAGCAGAGTCGTTCCTTCAGAGAGTTCACACAGTTGGCGTTTACCAACCAGTTGAATATTTTGAGTAATACGCAAATCCACTTTCTGGCTGAGAGTTGGATGAGATGATCGATACCACTCACGTCTGTACAATAAATATGAAGCTACAGCATGCTGGCAGCTGCTTAGCTTAGCACAGCATAACGACTGGAAACAGCTATCCAGGCTCTGTCCAAAGGTAACAAAATGTGCCCATCAGCGCCACTAAATCTCACTAATCAACACAGTACACATCGTGCCAGCCTAGTGGTTTCCAGTCTTTATGCTAAGCTAAGATGACCAGCTGCTCGCTGAGGCCTTTTATTTACCAGACAGACATGAGAGTTGTATTAATATCCTCACGTAACTCTCGGAAAGAAAGCAAAGAAGCAAATATTTTAAAAATGTGGATCTCATCCTTTGAGTAATTAACAGCAAATATAAAAAATAAATGCCTAATGACTGAAAAATATTCAGTTGCAATTCAAAGGTATTTAAACATATGCTATTAATTATGTGTTCACTTCATAAATCATCACACATTTCTCTACCTTACACAAAAAAAAAATGTTGCGGTACTGCCCACCCCTTCTGTTCTTCAGAGCCGACCAGAGAGGTGGCCTCTGTGTTGGCACATTAGAACAAACACGTTGGCCTATTTTCTCAACATTTATACAGACAGGACCCAGTTCCTGTTATAGCGGTATATCTACATGCAAAGAAAAAATGTTAAGACACTGCCCGCACTTAAGTCCAGCAAGAGTGAATAACAGTTGCAGTCCAGTGTCTAAAGATGTTTCATGCATTTATGTTGTAGTATTTGTATTCTTCCATAACCATTAAGTTGCTTTATGCAGATATAGACAAATATTGATTTCAGAAAAGTGCATGTTTTGTGCATAGGATTAACCTATACTATGACAACATTTCAAATTCAGCCCTTAGACGTTTTCCCTGGAGTGCATCATGATTTTATAAATGTATTCTAATTCTGACTGAAAACCAAGCAAAGGTTTTAAAAAAAGCACGGAAAGGTTCTGCACCCTCTTGACCCAAGTTGGTCGTTGTCCCTTGGGCGGACTTATTTGGACGAAGCACCGATAATTTGCAGCAGGAAAATGAAGATCTGGATAATGTCGACGTACAGGGAGAGCGCGGCGAACACGTACTCCTCTGGACCTATGGAGTGCTTCCTGTTTCCTATCAGCAGCTGCGTGTGGTACGCTAGGAACTACAAAACATACAAGAAACCTTCAGAACAACGCTGTAAAAAGCCTTGAGACTGTAAGAGTAATTTAGTATAAAACCAGCATCAAATTAGTGAAATTAAATACTCACCATAGTGAAGGCTATGGCTCCCAAAGCTGCATAAAGCATGTGAAGCCACAGAATCTGCAACAACAATTACACTATTACAATGATGGAAACTCCAAAAGGTGTGTTGTCAGGAGACTGTTTTGTTCACATCAGCCTTAACTCACATATTTGAATGACAGCACAATGGTCGTTACAATGCCAATCACAAATATTACGATCCCAAGGACGCAGAAAAGGCCCTGGTACTTGGTGAAGTCCACCTGCAAAGAGAAACCACCAGCGGCCATGTTAATACACGTGTGCCTGCAAAAAATACACTGTGGCCATTCGAATCTGATAAGCACTGACGCAAACGCAAATGCACACACACACACACACACACACCTTTGTCTGGAAGCAGAAGACGGTGACGACGATGCAGACAATGGCAGTGATACCCAGAGCGAGAAACACTACTTTTGTGTCATAGTAACTAAAAAACAAAGAGAAGCAAACAGTGAATTCTGAGGAAAACTGGATGTTTACATCATTTTGCATGGACTGCAACATTTTTCCTTACCTGGAAATGGATCCAGTCATGTAGGACAAAGCCAGGGTCTGTAAAAAAACAGGGCAAAATTTAACATCTAGTAAAGAGCCCCACAAAGCTGAATAATAACAGCCCACATGAAGCCATTATGCGCACAGAGCTGATAAAACACAGAAACAACATATCAGAGGCACTATGCAAACACAACCTGAGTCAAGTGTGGTGACTCACTGCTTAGTTCTAGTATCAAAGTCAAACCTAGAGAGAGACAAAATATACTAAATATTTATAAATAAAAGTCCAATAACCCAGTCGGGGAAACTGTCTAATTATGTGTCTCCACTTCCTGATTCACAAGTCAACTACAAGCCGTCTGACTTACAAAGATAAGCAGCAGAATGATGTTCCATGGGTACTTCCTCCTACAAAGAGATTTGGATCAGAAGATTTAAAACAGTTTTATAAATATTCCTTGTACAAATATTCTTTGTTAGACTTTGTAAAACTGAGCAGTCACACTCACCGGGGGCCCTTACAGCAGACCAGCACAAGGTGGGTGACGATGTACACAGCACTGAAACAACAATATTCAAATGACCAAACTTCATTTTGATTCCTAGAAAAGCACATGACTTTAAATGTACAGATACCGCCACTTACTATGATGCCCAGTAGATGGCTTGGTTTCGCTGTACGAAAAGTCTGACGGGTTTGCTGTGAGAAAGAGAGGCACGGTTACACACGGACACAAATACAAATAGGCGCACAGAACACACGCCCTGTATACTCACACAAATGTGAAAACGGCCACAATGGTCGTGGTGACGAGGAGCTGAGACGCCAAAATCAAATACACCTGGAAAAACACATGCAGAAAAAAGGGACATTACACCCTGTCGTTTCTCAACCCAGCAATTCAGTCCATCCTAAGCCACATGACTTTAACGTATAAGAATAATTATACCTGACAACCTTCTTTAACTTTCAGAAAAACATCCGCTTTGCTCCGTGACTCAAACTGGAGCTTTATCCAGTGTGGTTTGTGTGACAGGTGTGTTTTACCTTTCTGATGAAGGCATGGCGAATTTTCATACTGTCCCAGCCGCTGGCCGCGAACTCGTCACCTGTGTCGTCAGCGGAACAGAAAAAATGAGCACCGACCACAGAGAGCTACAGGAAACATGTCATCCCTCGCCAATCGAGAGTCAGAGGCGAGCCATCGCACTGTTAATTGTAAGTTTAAAGTGATGTATAAAGACGCTTATTCTCTCTCTTGCCCTGAGATTAAGGAGGGGATTGATTCCACTCTCACGTCTGACCGTTTAACACAGGAAGCTACAGGCGGGAGGTGGTGAGCTTAGCTTAGCAGAGAGAGAGGCTTTAGTACTGTCTTTGCATATTTTACATTTGTTTTAAAAAAGGTTAACCCCCTTGGAAGACAGACATTGATATGCTTAGCAGTCCCTGTCTTACCAGAGCTCAGGATGTCTGATGGGATGGTGGGTGGCATGACAGGGGGCATGGGAGGGGGACTGGGGTAGCCAGCTCCTGGTTGCCCAGCGGAGTGAGGCTGTCCTGGGTACGGGCCGGGAGGATAGCCCCCTGGCTGGCCTGGGTACGGGCCGGGAGGATAGCCCCCTGGCTGGCCTGGGTACAGTTGGGCATTTGGACCAGTGGGGTAGGGAGCAGAGGGCTGGCCTGGCTGGGGACCGCCGAAGCCCGGGAAGCCATACGCAGGGGGTGGTGGGTAATTGCCGCCCTGAGGTGTGTACAGCGGGCCACGGGAGTCGTCGTACCGTGGAGGGTAGTCTGACCTGGACATTTCACCTGTGAGGAGGAAAACGTGGAGAAAGTACAGTTTTACACTTTTGTTTTACATTTCCATGCGCAGACAGAGAGAGAGAACAGTAGGGAACAAACAACAAGGACCTTTTCACAGACATATAGGCACTAGCGTATGTGTGGGCCTTTAATGCTGCTCCAATCATTCGTTTCATATAAAGAATGGATTAAATGACTATGTGAATCTGAAAGGAGCAGTGACAAACCCATGGCCAATAATCAACATTACAGTTCACAGGCATTTTCATGCCTTTCAGCTCATCAGTCAGTCTCACCAGTGTCGTTTTCAGCCACAGCAGGCAGCTGTTCTCAGTGAAACAACTCTGATGTACACTACCTGCCCAGCTACTAACTAAAAAGACAGTGAATACTGGACTTATATCTGTCAGGTGGCCAGAAACACGACTCCAAATGAATGCCAACGTTGCTCCATATCTGCTCGATGAGTAAATAGGCAACTGTACGCTAATGTTGGCCGTATGAAATTCATAAGGTGATAATATTACAACGTTGTGTTTACAGCTTGTTGCGTTGCCCACAACTGACCAAAAAACATCAACTGATGCAGGTTGCAAGCAACAACAAATACAGTTCAGTAATACCAAATGTGTTTCAGATAATTTGACAGTTTTGCCATTACATACAGTAGTTTGTCCACCAGAGAGCTCTGACCAGTTTACTTTTCAGCAGTAAAATGTCTCACTCAGTACATATCTTCGTCCTTAATAACCACATTATACCTTGCAGAGAGCCTTACTTACAAAAAGCAGTTCAGTTTATTTATTTTCAACACCACAATGGCCTTGAGTAATAGAACCAAAGACATCAAAAGGATGCAGTGACTGCCTCTGAACACTGAGTATAGAAAAGTCCTCTTGTGGTATATACTGTCATTTCGACCAAACCCATCATGTAAGCCATCACAAACATGTACACATGTATTAATGCACAATCCTCACTTCAGAACCAAAACAAAAAGCAGAGACTGGCTTCAAGCATTGTGCACCGAGCTGCTGCTGGTGTGTGTGAATGTGTGTGTGCACATATTTATCCAACAGTTAGACTTGACTTACAGGACACATTTGGGGTTGTATCAGGTTAAAGTGAACATATGGTTCTGCTTTGCAGTGTGGTTCTCAAAAACCACCACGGGCTCAGGAATCACCACATGCATCTCTGAGGGAAATCCCTAATAATAAACCACACCTGTGTTCCTAAGTGGGTTCCTATTTGTCAGTCATTTTGAAAATGCCAAATCTCTGAGCTCCATTTATCGCTGGGGGAATACGCACACTAAAGGAATTTAAGAGCTGGCTCCACCTTGTGCTGCCATTACATCACATACCGAGCACCAAGCAACAGGACAGAAAACACTGAATGGAAAAAGTGTTTCAGAGTAACGGCTGTTGAACAGTCTCAGAAGGAGCCACAGAGCTGATCACTGCCTCGGTGTTTGGATAGGAGGGCATAACTCTTCTCTAAGAAAGTTGATGTTTACAATCTGTGACGGTGGCAGGCGGACGATTTGTAGTGAAAAATAAGTTCAAGCCGCTGGCTGGTGTTGATTTCCAACGTCTGATTGTTACATTTCAAGTTTGTTAACGTCCATATAGCCTCACACATGCTACATTTCCTCAAATATCTCACTATACATCACTGGAAACAAGACTCCCTGCCCAAGAAATGCAGCTTATGTCATGTGACGCCTGCCATGTGGGTGGACAGAATAACATAAATACTTAACATGACAATAACCATCTGAACCAGTTTGACGAGGTTTATAATTTTGCTTATTGTTGATACTGTCTAAGTCTTTGATTCAACTGTTATTGACTAAACTAGTTGTAAAGGTGTCTTTTATTTAATATTGCTGACGGTCTACTACTGTAACTAATGCAATCTTCCTGTGTTTGGCCTTTGTCATTGTGACTTTTCACTCTTTCCAAATGATGTAACTCTGCAGTTTTAACCACAGTCTACGTCAATCATCACATTAAAAACCAGATCCTGACATTGCTATTTTTAAGTGTTTCTGTTATTCTGTCTTCCACAGTAAAGTTAGGGTCAGCAGGTGATCATAAGGGAACAAACGAAAATGATATGGTGGACAGGGAGAAAAGGGAGACGGTGTTGTAATATTTCTTTTGGCTAAAGGTAGGATAGTCTGACTTCTTTGGAAGAGCAGAAGAGGGTCTTGTATTTATTTTTTTCATCCTAAATTATATTTTGTTTCAGCCTTTTTTTGAAATGTACTAAATAGGTTAGGACTGCAAAGATTGTCGATAAATCGATAAGTCAATCGAAAGCAACTATTTTGATAATCAATTCATCAAGCAAACATACAAAAAATACAAAGGTGCCAGGTTCTCCTAGGTTAAAGTTTGCTGCTTGTTATTGACCTTACATTAAAGAAAATGTAATAACTTTGGGTTTTGGAATGTTGCTTGAATAGAACAAGACATGTGAAGACTTCAGCCTGGAGTCTGGGAAACTGGGACAGTTTTCACTGTTTTCTGATGTTTTATAGACCAAACGATTAACTGATTAATCAAGAAAAATGATCAGTAATGAAAATAATTGTTAGTTGCAGTCCTGTAATAGTTAAATAAGTAGTTCCATCTGTCTCTGTATCAGGGTTTTATTAATATATACATAGGTGTCGCACATTAGAAGTTCTATTGAGATATTAGGATTTAAATGGAGGCACATGATTGAGCAAGTTGTACGGAAGTAGCTCAGTCCGAGTGGCAATCAGAGGTTGGCCGGTTCAAGTCTGTACGTAGTGTGGGCCCGTAGCTGGAGAGGTGCCAGTTCACCCCCTGTAAACTGCCAAAGTTGCACCGGACCCCTTCCTGCTCCACGTTGCCATGTCTATGAGCCCCGTGTGTGCACGTGTATTTGGGGCCTCTGTGTGTAAATATGTGCCAAAAAGTAATGAATAGAGTAATCCTCTTCTGACTCAACGTCACGTCACCGTTGTTACCATGACATGTTGTGGAGAGGGTGTTGCAGTTTTGAATAAGCCAAGAATAGTGTTCAAGGAAAATATGACTAACCCAGGGGAGGGCCTTGCTTTTTTTTTTTTTTTTTTCCTTCTTCTTCTTTATTTATTTTTTATTTTTTCGCAAAGGGAAACATCACCAAGCTGATCACTTTCATAAAGTCCCTTCCAGCAGGTTGGTGTGTGGCCTGAATGAATGAACCAAGAGGAACATGCCCATCAGTGCACAACCAGTCACCCCGGGGACACAGGTGTCATCAACTGGTTAATATGCTGGCCCGGGGGGGGGGGCACTTACATTCAATAAAGCCTTCATTATTGTTAGTGGCTCCCCCTGTTATTTCCCCTAGGCAAGTCAAGTCAAAATGTCTGCCACTGAGGTGCACTGTGACTTAGTTTGAACTACAGTGCACTTACAATCAAACAAACCAACCCAACGGGACTTCCATCCGTGAAGTTCGTCCTCTGCAGCCGCCCCGGCCGAGCGGACCTCGGCTCACAAGAAGCCTTTTCAGGTGTGCGTGAGGGCAGGATCGACAGCCATGAATAGCGCTCAGCCACCAAGGGAAAAAACACACGGTCGCTTCACGGCAGGTTACCAGCACACCGCCCGGAGTCAATGTCCGGTTCATCAAGACAACCTGTGAAAGTCAGCTGCACTCACCGAGGAGGAGACGTCGGCGTAAGACACGACCTGCCCGCGCTGGCTCCCGCAGATCAAATGAGAAAAAAAAGAAAAAAACAAACTGGTAGGTTTTCCGCGGACAGCCCACGCCCTCCCCGCTCCACCGAAACAGCCCGGACTACAGCAGGGCCCCGGGCCGTGCGCACTGATCTCAGGTCTGTCCTGCAGTCCGTGCAGCAGCAGCAGCAGCAGCAGCAGCAGCCAGATGTGGAGCAGCACTGAAGAACATTTCCTGGAAGAGTGAAGAGCAGGGTGGAGTCCACAGGAATCTGTCACACACACACTCACACAAACAAACAAGGCCTGACGGGTTTAGCTGACTCATACTCAGCAGGCACTTCTCTCTGTGCTGATTAAAGGCGCATTACTAACTCCATACTGGGTGCATAAACTCCAGTACATTTTTAAAATACCTGACCCCTTCCCTCTCCATTTTAATAAGAGTTCATATGTAGTTTTTATTGTGATGGCAGCAAATACTATTCTGCCATGTTTTACATTAAATTACTCGATCATTTTACATATCAACTAACCAATCATTTAAAAGCTCATCTACTTGGTACATTTTACTCTTCTGCCCACACCTTTATCTAAATGAAACTGTGGATAAAAGGATGAGAGGGTGTTTTTACATTTTTGGTATTGGTATTTTTACTTAAGTAAAGGATGTGAATACTTTTCTGACTCCATACAACCACAAATACAAAACAAAAAAAACAAAAAACGAATAATAGTTTTCCATTTAATTAAACTATCCGCAAATAACACAACATTGACAACTTTGATGTGAACTATAAATGGACGTCATTGTTTTATCACATTAAAATGGTGGAAGGTGGGTTTGTGAACTAAGTGTGACTGCTTTGCTGTAATCTGTAAGCAAGTGTAATGTTACAAAAAGAAACTTTCCAAATGATGTCTTATTGTTTATTTTGACCACATCAAATAGGAATGATCACAAACATTTCAAAGTGAACATGTTATAGGCCATGATACTTTATTTCTTCCCAAAATTCAAAGACACCAGCCTCTGAAAGTAAATATAAAGACAATTTCAAACACATTCAAATTCAATACAACCAACTGTCACACACAGAGAGATTAAACACACACACACACAACCACAGTCATACACACAGTAAACTAATCATGTAAATCTAAAAATGTGGCCTTTTGGCAGCATTGCACTTGGTCCCAGGCCGCTCACACACATTTGAGGACAAGCTTCTTGGTGAGGGTGTATTTGGGCTCTGGCATTTGTTTGTGGCTTAAATATTCTCCTTTGCTGACCTCCCTGTTCACACGTGTCAGCACACTGAGTATGTCATCATTCTCTGAGCTGTACAGAAAAACATCGGAAACAAATTACAAATTATAAATCTTGGTCAAATTGCAGGTATATTGTAACAACAACATCATGCCCTCTGAAATATCACATACACCAGCAGAACTACAGAAACAGCGACGGGATGAACTGGAATTATGTTCCCTCTCTCTCACCTTCTTGCCGACCTCATCAGCTGCTCGCACAGCTCCTGGATGTAGATGGAGCCTGTGGAAGTGTTTCGAAACGACTTGCACTCTGGCACTGTGGCCATGCCCAGCAGGAAGTCAGCGTCCGAAGGCACCGTCTCGCCGTGCACGGGACCAGCATCTTCCTCCAGGCGGCTCCGTCTGTCCCCGTCCTCCTGTCTTGGCCTCGGGGGACACGGCACGGCTCCTTCCTGGTAGGCGCTTCCCTGACATGCTTGGATGAAGAACAGTTTGGGCTTCCCTGCCAAGGTGGGAGCTCGGCTGCTTGTGAAGGGCTGCGTCACTTCTCGCAAGGACACTTTCAGCTCATCAGTCCCAAAGACACAGCCCTTCTCTCCATGGGAAAGCACGCATACCACCTAAGATTGGAGGCAAACACTTTTTAAAACTTGTGTTATGCCTTTATCTTTTATATTTTAGATATGAATCTCAATGTCCCAAATTAATACAATGTAGCTGGAGTTGAAACATGAGATAATAATAATATTAACTATAAAATAATATAAAATAAATAATAAAATTATAAAATAATAACGCAAAGATCAATAACACTCTCAAGACATGAGTGTGGTGTCCATCTTCTCATCTAACAAAAAGGTTATTTCCAAAATGTCAACTGATTCCTTTAAAGAGTAAAAAAAAAATATATATGCAGTAGTCACAGATGTTACAGCTCTGAATGTGTGTGACACTGCTCACCAAGGCATCATCAGCCATAAAATTCCTGGTCCCCAGCTGTTGTATTTCATGCCGCATGGCTTCTGCAGTCAAGTTGTTGTGCACCACCACAGTGAAGCCAAGTTGGCTGAACACTGCATTCAGAACCTCTGTATCACATAAAAGAGATACAAATTGAAGCACACCGGTAGATTTTAGTTTTTTACATTTCGTTATTGGTAAGTATTAACTCTGAGCATCTTCAACCCTGACTGGTGCTAGGTAAATACTAAATAGGCAGTACATACACTGATTAGATCACATGGCTACAAGGATACATACTCTCATCCTCCTGAGTCCCTCCGCGATTTCTCAGCCCTGTTCCCCGGAATTCCTCATTGTTGATGACCACACATAAACCACGGGGGTTGTGAATTAACGCGTAGTACTCTGTCTAAAAGGGCACAAGCACACCCACAAAGACAAATAAAATAACTAATGCTCTGAAGAATGAATGATTGAGAGGTATTTGTGTTTGTGTGAATGGTTACTTCATCAAGAAGAGAGGAGGCCTTTATTTTTGGTTCTGCATCACAGTAAACACTCTCTCCTCCCACTGAAGAGCAAAAACAGCAGAAACTTACATTACTTGTATGTGTATGATGACACTTTATTTAACATAAAGGGTAAGTAGTCAATGGCTGTGTGCTCAAATAAATGGGAGTCAGTGAGTAATACAGTCAAAAGGAGAGACTTACTGCTTTGCCGAGTCTCAGATATTGGCAGAATAGGTTGAGGTTCAGGCGACTGAGGGGTGCTGTTAACCCTCTGTGGGAATAAAACAGAATCCCAGTCCTCAGTAAACTGGCTCATTATATAATTAACTGTACACAAATAGACCTTTACACACACCTGGTAATCCATGCTGACATGAGGAGATAATCTGGTTTGAAGATGCGGCTGGGTTACCCCTGAAAAGCCTTGCATGTATTCCTTTATAAGCGATGCCAGTTGTTGATCCAACTCCAGCATTACTTTATGCAGCTCATCGAGATTTGTATTTGACAGAAAACCATTCTTTTCCATTTCAGCAAACACATCCAGCGCTGTCTGTAATTAACAGAAAAGACTTGTTTGTGCCTGTGTGTGAGTGTGTTTGGAGGCTTTGCAGCTTGTCAATGCACAGCCAAATGAGCCAAAAGTTGGGTGAGCGTTCCTATGGAAGCCTAGAATTTATGTTAAATGAATATATGCAAATAACCAATAAAATAAACTCGTGAGAAGCTGTTTTTAATGGCAAAATGGTTTTAGTTCACTTCAGCAATAAAATATGTAAAGCCATTTTTGATCAAGGCTGAGGATGTCCAAAATGGCCACCAGAGGATGTCTACATCATCTGAGTGGTTTATACTTCATATGGAACTGAAGTCATAATCTAACCCAGTTCCCATTTGAAAATATATAAATACAAAATCATTCAGCCAAATTGCAATTACATTTAGAGAACCCAAGATCAAACTTAACTGGATGCACTAAACCGTATATTTACCAAACTCAAATGGTTCATGTTTGTTTGTTACAACCTCAGCAAAATCCTCTAGTTTGGAATTCTTCAATTATGAAGCAGATAATTTCACATTTAACTGCGGGTGTGGTAAGGTGGGTGGCTGAGTTCTTACATTGCATGCCTCAACTTGTCTTCTGCCCAGCTTGGAGTGCAACAGAAACTTCATCTTCTCAAAATGTTCGTTTGTCATGTCCTCATATAGTTTGTACAGCATCACCCTGACACAAAGAGCAGGACAGTGGAAAGGAGAAAGAGGAAAAGAAACAACAGAAAAGACCAAAACGTTGGGAAAACAACAGACTGTACTGTAGCCCTGCTGTACTGGTATCTCTTCCAGTTACACTACCTTTCTTTCTGGTTTTACCTGTAATTTGACAGGATGGGATTTGCATCGGTTTCTTCTGGTCGCCTGCTATCTGTCTCCAGGAGGCTGAGGAGATCTGCTCGACGGATAATGTGGAGCAACTGAGAAAGGAAGACACTGTCCTCCAGCAGACCTTTTTCTTCTAGTCTCAAAAACAGCGCTTTTGCATCCTTGATCTGTATGAGAACAACCATAAAACACACAAACAAACCTGACAAGACAAACTTTTAAAAAGGTGTTAAAGGAAGTGGTGTTTGGAGAAATAAGTCGCATCACAGCTGTGCTTTGATACCATGTTTTTTCTACTTTTTATTTTTGCTGATGCACCCTTGTTTCCTGTAATTACTTTGTCTTATTTCTTCATTTTTTCTTGACTATAAAACACTTTGTGAATTCTTAATTACAAAGATAGTTATTATTATTGTTAAATATCATAAAAAAAATGTTTTACAATACAAGAGTTATATTTAGCTGAATGTGATTATGTGGGATAGCTGTAGGGTAACACTGTCATGTGACATTTTTCCTCAGATATGAAAGTTGAGACAAGTGCCAAGGCAACAGTATGAGGTATGTGGTGCTCACCCCCTCCAGACGTTTCCTGTTGACAACCTCCCCACACAAGAAGCAGAGAGCTGCCACCTCAGAGGACACCAGCTCCTCATCTATGCGCGACAGCTTCAGCCTATCCATCATGGACCCACTGCCACCAGCACAGCCTGGTGCTCAGCTCACTGCGCCCTACAGGTCGGTGCTATCAAGAGAGGCAGAAACAAGAGAGAAAAGCAGGAGGAGAAGTGAAGTGAAACATTAACTAATATTACATAACAAATATCGTTGTAAACCTGTGCAAATCCACGGACACCATCCATTACAATAAAAAGGCTTTTTTTGAATGACCAAATACCACATCTACACTTAATGTGGCTACATAAATATTTTAGAAACATGAATTTACGATTGAAGTGATAGACATATCAGAAAGTACATACGGCCACTGTAGTCATATTGTTGAGTACTCATTACTTTGTAGGCACTTCAAGGCCTGGCCCCAGATTACAAGAGTTACTCTCCCTTTATCTACCTGGCAGGCAGGAACCTGTAGGCTGGTTAGCTTCAAGACTAAAGGGGACAGAGCTGTAGATGTTAGGGCGCCTCAACTATGACCTGTCTGACTCAGTACTTAAGTATTAGTCAAGTATTTTGAAAGCCAAATTTTTCAAATTTTAAGAAAGGCATTCTTAAAATGTATTTTCAATGGTTGACATATGTCTAGGTGTATTAGTATGGTATATTGGTATTTTCTTAGTCCTTACTATTTTGTTTTTGATTTGAACTTTTACTGTTCCCTTGCTTTTTCTTATCGTTTTATATCTGCCACTTTGTCATTTTTCCTTCTAGTGCCATGTAAATATATGTTTCTATTGGTATCATTATGATATTACAGTAATCCTACCGGGTGGATGTTGTTGTTTTCAGTGCTGACTGTTACGTAACGTCAGCTTGTCCTGTTTGACTTCACAACACGGAAATTATAAGTTTAAAAAGTTTTGACTGGCGTCTGGCCGACACCATATATATATATAATGTAGTTAAGATCAAGGTGTTTAAACCTTCACAATGCAGTCAACAACCTTACTTTTAGGTTACTCCATGGACGTTACAGAATTTACAGCAACTAGCGGTAACTTACAGCTAAAGTGAACTGTCTACACAGGTGACGACGTTAAAACTTACAACTTACGTCCAGGAAGCGAACAGATGCGTCTTCTGTAATTCAGTAACACAAAATCCCTTTTAAGAGCGAAAAATTCACAAATGAAGTTTGAGATGGGGCAGCTACGTCTTTCGCGTCCGTCTCACGCTCAACCCCTCGCGGGTTTCACTTTCAGAGGAAATGACGAGCGCCAGGAAGTGTCGTTTCTGCTTCAAACCATCAAAATAAGACGCAGAGGGATATTATTGCCGGGTTATTGCTGAGTTAGCCTACGTAAATTTCCCCGAGACCAGTCTGGACGATTGTCCTACAGCTCTCGTTTTACTTATTTGGCGAGGACTACAGCACGACTTTGTTTATACGTATTTGTTTTGTTATTATTATTTTTACATTTTGCACTTTTATTTTGAAGACGGACTTACTATCCCAGTTTGAGTTCGACTGGAAGCTGACAAACCTTAAATTAGTCATTGCTGAGACATGCTGTAACTATTTTGCCCACCCCAGATTGACATGGTAACCAAATGAAACTACAAACACTGTTTGAAACAAACCACTTTATTCAAATCACTAAAGTTTTCCAGCAAAGTTTTTTCGGCACAGCTCAGGTGAAGCCTCAGGTTAGAACGTTTTTGTTCATCTCCACCATCCTTCCTTTTATACTAATAGTCACCTGCCTCTCAGGAGGATAGAAAAGGCTGTAACCAAATGTAAATTTTAAATTTACAATTACAATTTAATTGAAATTATAAATAAACAGAAAGCAATAAAAAAAAAGTCTGCTTTGAGCATGTGAGATGAGCTATTTCAGAGTGAGGGTGCTTTCGGGCTTGGTTCTGGAGGACGGCGGGAGGCAAAAGGGAGGAAGTACTCTCTGGCAAACTGGAAAACATCTTCTGGTTTCCTCAGTAGCAAGAACTGCAGGAAGTCAGATATTAGGGCACGGATCTCTGGATGCTGTCTCAGGTACGAGGCATGATCTGCCTTCAGCTCCTCCTGCCAACACGAGACATAAACACACATTCATATTCTGTTCTGTTAAAAGGATTTATGAGATGTATAGGAGGAAACAGTATTATTCAAGTACAGTCAGTCTGAATAAATGAGTCCAATATTAAGCATCATATGAGAACATCATTGGTCACCTTTCTGTCCAAGAACTTGGAGCGCATCTGCATGTCTTCTTCCCAAACCAGGGGGGGCGACTCAAAACCTAAAACACACACACGCAGACACACAGACACACACTCACATGAAATACAACATAACTGACTCTGTTTCATTATAAAAACAGTTATTTTATGTGTTTGGGAATGGTTACTTATTTCGAGGTGTGATGGCAGCTGCAGAAGCCTCATGGTGACCGGTGATCCCACCTGCACTCTGCTGGCCAAGTGCCTGATCACAGAACATAAACTGCTCAAAAGATTCATTTATCAAGTCATATAAACATTTTTCTTCCCCCAATTTATTTACAGAGCAAAGGTCAAAGGTCAAAAGTCATAAATGCATGCACTCGTCGTGGATGCAGGTTGTTTCACTAGTGGCCGAACAGTACAGTACAATATAACTGGGTGGAAAACAAAACTCTTTGTTTTTTATTAGTAACTTGTGGAGTATAGATCCACATAGCTGAAACTGGATCTGCACCTGATATGTTACACAATAAGAAAAGAAAAAATAACTCAATGTCAAGTCCTTTTAGATATGTCACTGATTTTCCTTTTGCCTTTGTTTGTTTTTTCTGTCTTTATGCCCATATAATGTCTGTTAGTGTACTACTTTCCATCTGTGTCCGCACATTAACAGTGATATTAAATCCGTCCTCCAGGTCAGACGCAGTTGTTACCAATGGCCAGGTTTAAAAGTACCTGAAGAGGTATAGTCACTGAGCTTACCCATCAGTCAGGAAGTAGCACTGCCAGGTAGTGGGGCTCTCCTCCTTACAATGAACAATCCTCTCCACCCCAAACACCTCCACCGTCTCACCGCCGACCTCCAGCTGCTTCAGACCCAGCTCGCTCTGACCACAGTGAAGCAGATAATCAGCCATTCAAACGACACACAGAATGAGCAAGAGGTCTCGCTGGCACAATTACTTACAAAAGTGGTGTGGATGATGTGCAGTCCCAGGTCGAAGGAGATGAAGGTCATGTGTTCTGGCACCTTCTTCCTAAGAGCGATCAGGCGCATCAGCAGCAGGTTGGAACCCTCGGTTACCAGCCCGCTTAGCGCAGACATGGGATAAGAGGCGCTCTCCTTAGTTGTCTCCTGTGCGCGCACATTCAGGCACAAAAAAGGATTATACCTTACAGGAACTTTACAACAGCAGGCTTGTTCACACCTCCAAGCAATGCATTTTGTGGATGGTGGTGTGACGCTGAGCAAAACAAACTGTCTTTGTTTCTTCTCTCACCTCTCCTACAGTGGTAACTGTATCGATCACCATCTGCCCGTCACGCTGCACCATGTGACACCTCTTGTCCAAACTGTGGCCCTCAAGCTGAAAGGGGATTCAGTTGTGTTTAGAGGCAGGGAATGCAAAATAAAGACGTAAAGATGTGGCAGGCCGGGGTTCAACGTTTTTACTTAGTGCAACAGCTGTGCGTTGAAATGGACCAGGGACTCACCTTGACATACTCATGGTAATCTTCCTCCAGCACCTCCAGGTCCGTGGTTAGGTAGGCTCAAAGGGACAAAGGACATGGAGATACTGAAACATCGGCAAACGGACAAAACAAAGGAGATCAAGCAGTCTCTCCAGCTCCTGCCCCCCTCACCTGTCACTGTTGTTCCACAGGGGGAGTCGTCAATGGCTCCCAGGCTCTGAGCGTGCAGCAGCATACAGGGCTGCTGGCCTCTGTGGGCAAACTCCACCGTCACACTGAACTTCCCCAGGTCTCTGCCGCCCTCCGACACGGTCACCAGACACTCTGGAAACACACACCTCTGCAGCTCTGCAGGCTCTGGGAGGCGTGGGGGAGACTTCAGTTCGGACATGAGCCACAGCGGACAGTTTCATAAAGCGTACTTTGTGTCTTTCTGCTCGTGAATCACGTGGAATGAACAGTTGCCTGTCATGTGTCTGTGGGGCGAGTCAAGATGTGCCAGAACCAGGTGCTGGAGACTCTCAGGCGCACGCAGTTTCTGTCTCCTACGGACTAGCCTACAGAGTGCACGGACACTGACAACTCACCAATGCTGGACATGAACGCCGTGGCTTCGTCACAGGCTTTCAGCTCCTCTGCATGGTCGCGGCTGTCAACACCCACCATGACCCCGGCAGGAGGCTCGTCTTCCAGCGGGGCTTCCATCATTAACGCTGCCTCTCTTTAACGGCAGATACTCCCGGTAGATAAAAAAAAAAGACTGTACGTAGTTGGAGCAGCTTTATAAGTCAGACTTTTATCGCGACAGATAGGTTGTTTTTGTCATTTCCCCGGTTAAGCAGTTGTTCGCTGCGCTTCTGTCTGCAGCCTCTTCTTCGGTACGGAAAATGTAGCCCGAGTTGTCGTGGCAACGACGCTGCCGTACCGTAAAGACAGTTGTACGTGCGCGGCCGACTGTGGAGGCGAGCCATTACCACGGACGCAAGAGCGCACAAATAAGTCCTATTCGCGGATCTACTGTGTGACGTGTGATGGTTGAATCAAATCTTCCACGTGTTTTCACATATTAAGAATCGAAAGGAAAAGTTCAAAACAACAAGTTAACCGCTAAATGAAAAAGAAAGTGAAGAAATGTTTTTTCTCTTTATCTGGTGTTTTTGGTTACAATATCTTTCCATTTTCCATATACTTTGTACTGGATGTTTGAATAATAAACATATCCTCTTAGCCATAAATAATTCATTGATTTGTTATTATTATTGCTTTAGGAACAGTTTTAGATACAAAATATGCATAGGTATGCATAGGCAATAACAATGTCTTTTTATATTTGTAAATTATTTGTAATGTCACCAGTATTCTGTTAGCAGTAGTATAACTCAATAAAGATTATGTGCCCCACCCCCCATTAAATCATTGATTCACAAGTTTTTAAAAAACAGGTTTATTCTGTGACAGAAATCTGTGATATACAAAATTTTGAATGATGTTTTCTAAAAAAGATACTAAAAAGATTTAGAATAATATATATTCTTTTAAGAAAACCGTTCCCCTGAGTGAATTATACACCCTTAATTTAAACATATGATTGGTGATTAAGCTTCATTTGAGAGGTGAAAACACAAGTCTCTTCCTCAGGGTGAACCTAACTTCAGGCATCTGCTTTGCTTCACCAGGTTGACTGGAGGCCTCCTTCTGACCCACTTTATCGTTCACGTGGGTGAGGATGGTCTTGATGTCTTCTCCGCTAAAACAATACACAGTGTACAGAAACATATTACTATCCCTATATAATTATCCAAAAAAGTGTACAATGTACGGTATCATCAGATCAACAAATTACAAAATATTGCGGATGTTATGATTTTTGGATATTTCAAGCCACAACACCAACTCAATATTTAATTTTGAGTTTTACATTTACCTCGGACAGCCCTCCTTTAGCTGCTGACACACAGACTGGACAAACCAGCTGCCATCTGTTGTGTGTCTAAATGCTACATGGTCTTCAACAGTGGCCATGGCAACCAGAACATCGGCTTCCTCTGGGATGGATAGTGACTGAGAATCATCAGCCTGCAGATCTCGAAATAACACTCCATGCTGACGCTGCCCTCCCTGGCAGGCCTGGATCAGGAACACTTTGGGCTTGCCGGTGAGGGGTGACTGGTTGGTCGCCTTGAAAGTTCTAGTCATCTGTTTAATGGAGAGGGACCCCCCATCAATCCCCAAGACTTCACCCTTTGTTCCGTGACTCAGAACACAGCAGACGAAGGCATCACCATGCTTAGGGGCCTCCTGAAGATCAGTGAATCCGCTGCCGGACCACTCCTTAACACCGAACTCCTGCAGCGGAGAGAAGTCCTTAAGGGAAGCAAAGCATTTCAGCGCCCGATCCATCTGGTCTGCGGTCTGGTCTTTACACATCAGCACTCTGAACCCCAGCCAGCTGAACACTTCTGCCAAACTTTCTGCAGGAAATGTAATAATAATAAAAAAAAAAACCTTATTAAGCTTCAACCACCAACAAACAGGACACCAGTGTAAACCTGTGAATCAGTCTGCTCTGTAACATACGAGCATCTTTGTCGGTTCCACTTCTTATCTTGCTAGACACGTAATTCTCGTTGTTTATGATCACACAGAGGCCGGTAGGCTGGCTGTTCAACTGGTACGAGTCCTAAAAACAATGTTGGACACAAACACACAATGAAGAAACTAACTTTACTTTTCTTTACAAGTTTACATTTTATGAGGTATTATTATAATTCTACAAAGCTAATATTATATATATGTTTATACAGGCTAATAAGTGTGTGTCTTCGGCTTAGAGATGAAACTACGACTTGTAATTATCTCAGAGGAAAAAATACTTACACTCCGTCTCGTGTCTCTTAACAAAGCCTAGCTAAAAACACTGACTCAAGCACTGTTTCATATATATAAGTAAAGACCTCACCTCCTTTCGCCTCTTGCTCTCTTGTGACAGATGATCTGAGGAAATCAGAGTGAAACAGATTTACAACTCCCAACGTAAAACTCAGCTTCATGTGAAACACACAATAGGCTGGCATATGAGGAATGCTGGACAGTCATTTCTATGCCAAAATGATGTATGTTAACATACCGGTGGTGTACCCTGAACAAGCTTGGACAGGCTTAGATAAGGTGATGTCATTCAGTCGTATGTTCTTCAGCTCAGGGTAATTCTCTCTAACTTCCTCGTCAGTTTGCAGGAGGTCCAGGAAGCCTTGGCAGGTCTCCTCTCCTTTATCCATGATCTTATCCACAAGCTCAATGACGTGCCCCTCCACATCTTCTTTGTTGATGCTTTTAAGGTTGTTGTAATTACGTGCTGTTATCAGGTTCTTCTCATGAACTTTGTTGAGGATTAGCTTGAAGTCTCCACACAGAGTCCTCTGAATGGCTGTTTTATTACGTCTCAGTGTGTCCTTGGCTGACATGTTGAAACTGACAAGAGACCAAAAGACCAACATTAGAAGAAGAGAAGAGCTGGACAAACTTGTAATTCTTCTGCTTATAGTTAAGTACACAGTGGTGAAAAGTAATTAAGTACATTTGCTCAAGTGCTGTGCTTAGGTACAGTTTTGAGGTACTTTACTTGAGTATTTCAATTTTCTGCCACTTTATACTTCTACACTACATTTCAGGGGTAAATATTGTACTTTTTACTTCACTACATTTATTTGAGAGCCTGAGTTATTAGTTACTTTTCAGATTAAGATTTTGCATTAAAAAACATTTGATACGTTTACAAAATGCAACACATTGTTAAAGATTAAACCAGTGGTTCTTAACCTTTTTTATTGTATTTACCTGTGACCTTGTATTCATTTAAATATTTGTTTAAGGCTCAAAGAGGGTAACAAAGAACGAGTACTTTCACTTTCGATACTTTAATACATTTAGCTGATAATACTTATGCACTTTTACATAACTAGGAATATAAATGCAATAGTTTTACTAGGAATGGAGTATTTTTACACTGTTGTATTGGCTCTTTTAGCACTTTATGCACAGAATCTGAATACTTCTTCCACCACTGACAGTACACCAGTACTACTGTGTAATACTGTGCTTTTGGTTTGTAGAGTCAAACTGAGAAAGCTGAAATACTTCTGAAACCTGCTGTGGCGACGTTACCCATCCAGTGCCATTATTTTGTACCTGACTCAGGAGTGAGACTAAGGCCCCGTGCTGCAGACTCTTGCTCACTTAAACCTTTCCTGCGATAAAAGTGCCGGAAGTTAACTACTGTGCTTCGATACCACAGCACAGCATTAACAACACAGTGGCGATTATACAAAGCTTTAGAAAGTGAACTTACCGTCAGAAAGTCCTTCCTCCAGATTATACCTTCGGTGAAATGTGGCTGCTTTCCTTTTTAAAAAAAAACGTCCATTGAGTTCATGGCCTGGCTGTAGAGGGATGTAGCGACAGACAATGGACGTGTGTGGGTGCGATGCGTGGCCACCACCTAGTGGAAGAGTGTCTTACTGTTGGCTGTGGAGCAGCGGCTGAGGTGCGTTACTGTGGCGGACGAACCGAAACAGCCACGGCGGCGCTTCCCTGTCGTCGACCACAGGGGGCAGCACTCCGAGGAGACACGCGAGCGTTACGTTTTACTTGAAGTAGTTTTGGTCTTTACAACAGAAAGGGCTCCAGTCTTAGAAGGCACACAAAATAGATTGCAACAAAATTGATCAACCGCGATTAGTGCACTATCTGTCCCTGGTGGTCTAGTGGTTAGGATTCGGCGCTCTCACCGCCGCGGCCCGGGTTCGATTCCCGGTCAGGGAACGACTTTTTGCCACGTGTTATCAGACACGGATGTAAACATACAACATAGTCTGTCATGATGTAATTTTGTATATAAATGACGACGAAATACATTGAAAAGACATTATTCTAGACACTAAAGTTTAAATATTGTCACGAAAATACAGCCAAAGGTGAAAAGGGGAAATGGTGCGATACCACAGGCAGGATTTGTTTCTTCCAAAATGTAAAAATGAATGTCACTGCAGCAAATATCCTGGGACATTTAAGCAGCAAAACTAAAACACTGTAGCTAGTTATAAACAATACAGAGGGAACTCTTCAGGGAACACAGAATTAAACTTTCAGCTTCTGAAATAAAATTAATTAAGACACTTAAAATTGTGTTAAGGACAAAAATGATATTTTTTCTGGTTTCATTGTTTGTGTGTGTGTGTTTGTTCCCCTCTCCTTTGAGGACATACTAATATTTTGGAGCGTTGCTGATGCTGTTCCCCTCTTTGGCTTCTCCCAGCAAACATGAACCACCTCAATGTGTTCCGATGTAAGCTCCGTCCAACCAGTAACATCACTTTGTAGGAAATGTTTTAGACTAATACATATTGAAAATGTCTGGATAAAAAACAAAGTCAAATATCTTACTACCCATAAAAATAACATCACTGTTGTAAGTTTAACTGATGGTTTTTACTATGCCTGATTATAGGGGGTGCTGCAGCCCCCTCAGCACCCTTACTTCCTGCAGCCATCATAGAAACACACCAGACAATTTGGACCACACATTGAATAGAAAGTCTAACTGTGTGTATTTTAGATAATTTTCAATTCAGCTTATCGATGTTGTAATTCTCCTAAAATGCTCTTTCAAAGCCTTCTCTATAATGCCAGGAATACAATTCAGGTGGGGAAATACTGAAATCTTTACCTAGTTATTGATGGTTACCGAAAAAAAGGTACTAATCCTGTCACTTTTTTATAGAGTTAAAAAAAAAGTTCAGTTTTATTTAAAAAACGTAATGATTTGGTACCCTTTATTTATTTATTTATTTTAAAGTAACCAATTTTACAAAAAAAAAAAAAGTTATTAATTCAGTCTTACTTGTACCTGGCTTGTAGTGTATTTGCTTTAGATGTAAAAATTCAGTACAGGGTGTTTAACATCTTTTGGTTATGAGAAAGTAAGAATAAAGAAACAGGAAGAAACTCGTGGTTTCCTGAAGCCCTGCACATTACGTGACATCATTCTTCTTCTTTCCCCAGAAACGTTTCAATTGTGTTCTGTCACTGAGGACACTCAGACTGGCAGTCAGTCAGCGACGGAGTGGAGGGACAGTGGGAGGTAACGGCTTCTTGTTAATGTAATTTACAGTAATGGTATTATGAAATGTTCTGTAGCAGGATTTTGTGAAACATTTTATTCATAAGAAAGCTTAAACCTGGATAGCTCTTCACGGGTAAGTCAATTTTTCCTTTAGAGAGAGTGTGTAAACAAAACAAAGTACTTATTCTTTTTTTTAATTTTCTTTTGGGGGGGGGGGCAAAGCTTTTGATGCAGTGGAAATGTGTATGTTGTTAAAACTCACCATTAAATATAATCGAGGGGAGGATTAACACCAATATGAGGAAAGCTGTTTATTTGTATTAAGATATAGGCCCACTGACATGTCTTACAGTCAGCCTTGACTTATTTAAAAGGGGAAGTACATCCAGGAAATTACTTAGAGTGGACTGATTCAACAGCTTCTTGATGCTTACTGTCTCACTCAACAGTGTATTTTTATGTATGTCTGTTTGTGTGTGTGTGTGTGTGTGTGTGTGTGTGTGTTTGTGTAAAATCCCTAGGTTGGCTATGAGGCTGTTTCCTGTCCATTCAATACTTTGGTCCAGTTTGCTGGTTTTGAGGGCCTCACAAAGTGGTGGGTAATGTTTGACATTACCCACTTCTCAAACACACAGACACAGACACACACACACACACACACTGTGACTATAACTTTATAGATAATGAACCTTGGCTATCAAAATTAAAACACGTCCCACAACTTTTCTTGAGTACACATTTTTGGCTATCTTGCTTTCATCAGGGTGGTGTCGCAGTTTGTTTCCCGTTTCCTTTTGAACAGTATTAAATAAAAGTATTTAAGCTTCCTCCCCTAACCAAATTATGGAAAAATACCTGGAAAAGTTACAGTGTACTGCAGAACAGAATGTACAACGTGTTTAAATTTTTATGGATTTGCACTGATGCTCACACTGGTCTGCACGTCGCTGTGTGTACCACTAACATACATTTTAATTGTGTCTTCCCTCGTGCTGTAACTGTAGATATCTCTCTTTTAACAGAGACCATGGAGGCCAACCATCCTGACGTCTGTCAGGATGAAAAGCTCATTGGTGAAGTGAGAATCAAAATATTATTTTAACGTCCAAAGGCCTCACCAGCACAATAAAGGCTTGCTGCTTTAATACAGATTTATTTTTTCTGTTTCTATATTCTGTTCTTTGTGTTTGTGAAACTCTTTCAGCTTAATGTAGTGAATTCATCAGTGCCGGAGCTTGATGTAGAGGACGATGATCTATATGAGAACTTCCTCTGCCTCGTTGACTCAACAAATGTGCTCAGCTGCTCCTGGTCATTCCTCACTTTACAGGAGGATATTCAGCTCTTTGTCTTTATCAGGTATTTTTTAAAACACATTACCCATATAGCATAGCTTTGATGAGTATTTCAGAATATAAATTCATATTTACAATACAACCAATGCTCTAATGATCTTTCTTCCTCTGTCTATTCATCCAGTATTTGTGATGGTAAAAGCACAGTTCAGTCTCTAAACCATTCATCTGAGGGAAGAGTTGGATCAGCGTCTGTGATTCTGCGTGACCATCAGATGTTATATGTAATCCTCCACTTTAACATAACCCTGCACGACAAGTGGATAGTGTACAGCTACACATACACTGATCAAATGCTAGGTAATGCCCCAAGACAAACACTGTCAGTGAGTTGTTGTTGAGTATTTAAGAATGATAAAACTACAGATTACCACAGTTATTATGATCCATCCTGACGGAGACATTAATGTTCAAAATTGCATGGTAATCCACCCAACTGTTGTTGAGACATTTCACTTTAAAACCACAATTGTCAATCTAATGGTATCATTAGGATTCATCCTCTCTCTATATAAAAAAATGTGTGTGGCATCCATCCAATATTTGTTGAGAAAGTTCAGTCTGGACTAAAGTGGTGGACTGACAGCCATCCATGGAGCCATGGAGGTAGCTTTGTTGGTTGGTTGGTTGGGGTTAGTTTTAGGCACATGCAATCAATAGTAAGATACAGACATTAATTTGGTAAGAGGGATGTCAAGGTTAGATTTAGATTGTAGGTTGTAGAGAGCCCACAGCAGACCTTCTGAATGTTTTTTTGCTTTGGCTGTGTGTGCCACAGAGCTCCTGTCTCCACCGCAAAACATCTCTGCATCATTCAAAGATGAAGGCCTGTTGGTGAGATGGAGTCTGCCCCACACCAGAGTAGTCTCTAACCCCTTATGCTTTGAATACCAGCTGGACATTGGTGACCAGGTACAGTATTTCTGTCTATCTGGGTATGGATGTCGATTATTCTAGAAATAAGATAAGAATTCTAAGATGTTCAAGGAACCTTTAAAAGTCTGCAAAGTCTGACCTGATCAACTACGAACAATTTAAATTAAGTAAACCTACTGAGTTTTTACTGGTGAATCTTTTCAAAACAGGAAAGTCTCAGAAACTTGACCAACAAGCTCTCTTATACAGAGCTGAATGCAGATCCCCAGTGCACTTACAGAGTGAGGATAAGGACAAGAAAGGTTCTCACATGTGTAGGATCTATTCAGTGGAGTGACTGGAGTCACACTGTCAGTGAGTGCTGTTTGTTAAAGTCATCTCCAAATGGTGACTTTTTATCATCTCCCTTCATTGGTTGATTAATTGATGTCTGGAAGCCCAGATAAACTACGTTCTGTTTTATGAATGCTGTAACTTCAATGATCAGCATCTTTATGTGTGTGTATGTGTTTGTAGCGGTGGAACAGTCAATTTATACACTCAACATTGTGGCGATCCTCTCAATTTCACTCGGAATACCCATGATCCTCCTGGCTGTGCTGCTGTTGGTGCGCAATCAGAGGTACTGTTTCTGTCTCCAGCAGAAAGACTAACTTGTTTATTCATGTGTGACTCAAACCCTGCCCTCTATTTTAAATGTGAAACTGAACATGTCAGAGAGGGGGCAAAAGTGACCCCGATGTCAGCAGAAGCAGCGGAGTTAAGTGCAAAAACAGAGGGCAAAAAGGAGAAGCGAGAGGAGTGTAAGGGTGGTGGTAGTGTCTCTTTTTTTTTCTCTGAAAAGCCACAGCAAAACAATCCCCTTCAGCTTCTTTAAATTACAGACAGAAACTTCCCTGTATGAGTTCTAAAATAGCCAAACTCAAAGAAAAAACAAAAAACAAAAAAACTCAAAATGAAAGAAGATGCAAAAGAAGAGAAGGGAAGGGTGCACTTCTTATCTTTTCTGGTTTCCCTTTTTTTTTTGTCAACCATTCGTTGTTGTCAACCCTTTGCAAAAGAGTAGCATCGATGCTTCCCTAACTATAATCCTTACTTAACATAGAGTTTTAAAACACAACAAATTATAACTTTTCATATTAAAAAATCTAAATTTCCCCGAGTTTATTCACGGGCCGTTTAAAAAAAAAAAGAGTCAAATATGGTATGCTCACACAAAGGTATTGCAATGTGGTGACTTTACGCTGGACCAGAAAGAAAACACAAGGTTCCCCTGACTTATATGATGTATAACACTTAATACTAACTGAAAGAATAAGCTCAGAGTTGGCAAAAATATAAAACTATGTCCAGGCATTTCTAGGTTTTAAAAGGTTATGGCCAGTTAGGACTCATTTTGTGTGCGTGTGTGTCTGTTTCAGGGTGTCTAAAGTTCTTTTTCCTCCGATTCCTCGCCCCCCGCTCAAGTACAAGTATTTTCTTGAAAACAATGACATATTCAAAGTAAGTTCACACACTCACACTCACATCACACCACTCACCCAGCCACAAAAACTTTTTGTTTACGTTGTGTTGTGTTTCCAGCTCTATCCTGCCCCTTCAACTGAGCCTGTGGAGGAGATCACAGAGGTCGAGGACACAAAGCAAAACCTTGGAAAGACATTTTAAAAGCAACATGGAAAGGACATGTCCGAGGCCTTGCACTGCCGGAATAGCGCTTTTTCATAAAACATTTCCATTCAGCAGCCAACGTAAAATGTGTTGAATGCATGCAAAGTGTGTGTAGGTGTGTCTTTGTGAGGAAATTAGTGGTTTTATGTTATTCATGTCTTTTACGTTATGTGACACTTTCATTCTTTTTTATACATTTTCCGACATGTGAAAGCTACTAGTATAACGGCAAAACATGCTAAGGATATCATATAAAGGAGGATTTTGCTCTGCTTAGTCATGTAACACAAACAGCTTGTGAAATTCTTATTTAGATTATTTTTATAGCTATTTGGGTGTGAAATAAAGTTGAGTGACACAGTATTATTATTTACTCATTTAAAATGAATGCATTTAATCAACATTTATCTATACAGGGTAGTCCAGTGAGTGCAGTTCTTTATTGGTACACAGGACAGTTACAGGGTACAATCAAACCAGCATTAATAAAAATGTGAACACAACAATATGGGATGAAGGCCTCGTTCACCTTCTACAGCAAACATTCGACATTTTGGGAAGCACATTTATTCGCTCTCTGGTGGAGAGTTAGATAAGAAGATTGTTACAAAACTAATCTGTCCGTCAAATATGAAGCTAAAGCAACAAGACTGCTCACCTGAGCACTCTTCTAAGAGCAGCACTATTAGCGTTTCAGCTGCCGGTTTGTGCATGGATGCAGCATATTTTCTAAAATGTCGAACTACCCTTTAAAGGTCTACACTTCACGCACATTTAACAACTGCAGATAAAGGAAGAGTATGTGGTCGACTTTAAATACTGCTGCAGTTTATTCCTTCCGAGAATGTAGCGAAGCACAGTTTGTCGGCTGTTGAGTGCTTTATTAACACCAAACTAAGGAGTACAGATCTCTTCTAAGAGCTCTTTAATAAAAATAATTTAAAGACTGAAGTGCATTTGTTGCCATTCGCATTTAAATAATATCACAATAGTCCAGTAGGAATAAGACTGTAGACTGAACAGTTTGTTACCTAACAGAACGAGAGAGAAAAAAATAGTGTCTAAGTTGTTTTGTTTTTTTTGTAAATTCCTTGACATGTGATTAGAAAGGTAATCATGACTAAATTGGCTTGGAAAAGCAGAGCTTAACTGTAAACATCCTGGCTTGAATAAACCTAACAAGCCATTTCATAAAGAAAACTCAGAGCTAAGCAAATCAAACTAAATCAAGTCTAGTTTAACAACTGACTTTTTAAACCCAGACCATACTTATCAAGCACAGATCACAGCAATTCATAATAAAATAAACATGACATGTTGAGACTATACTGAGACGTTCGTGGTCACAGAGAAGGCTGTGACACAAGCAAAGATGAAGCCTTTCTGTTGCAGCTCTCTGATAGTAGCCACATCACTGTGGGCTCAAGTCCCAGGAGAGTAATGGTAAAATGGTTCTATGAAGTTACAGCCATGAGTCAAAGTTGTTTAGTAGCTTTATTGCAGTGCATTTTGCACACAATGTGTTGACTGGAATACTTTGCAGGCAGCCTGTGTCAAAATTTGATAAACTTGACATGTAATACAAAGTAATTAATGTTCACAGTTAAGCAGTAAAGAGGAGCAGTCAGTCAAAGACATTTATGTTTTGAGATATTTATTTCTTGCATTTGATACCAGATTGAGATCAGTGAGAGCTCTTGGAAGACCTGAAAATCTGATTGTAGAGTGGATATCCTCACTGACAGAAGCACCTCGTGTTGAAAAAATGAATAAATAAATAAAGTCATATGGGGGAAATGAGTGTGCCCACAATCAATTTTAATGATTTGACTGTATTGTTTCACTCAGTTGAGTCCATTCTTTCACAGTGGTTTCAGATAAGATAAAAGATGTGCGCACAAACCACACAGATCAAATTCTCTCTGTGTCTGTGTGTTGTAGACAAGTTTTCTTTTGACAAATACATGACCACAGCTGAGACACAAAACACTGAAATACACACAGATGATTAGATATGTAAGACTTAGGGTGGAGCCTGTGTGTATTGACAGGAAAACACACCCTTTGTCACACACAAATACACACAATGACGGACAACAAATGAAGGACTCTGTCAGAATGATAATGCAGCGGCAGAGATGGTGTGTGATACACCGCATTTTTTTTTTTTTTTGTCCTCTGTTGAGTACTTGGTGAAAGTCTTCCAATCTGCATGGTTTATATAGCCTACTCTACAGCGCCCTCTTTCATAATATTGTCAAGTAATACACGCAATGTGAATTTTCTTTTTAAAACTGATACTAAATCAACACAAATATTGATTAAAAGATCTATGAAAAAAACCTGAAGAAACGGTACAGAGACAGTACACAGATCGTTGACGTGCCACGTACTGCATATTTCTGCCATCTTGTTTGCCCACATGGTTACTAGGCCTCAACAGACAGAGCCGCCGCTGCTACACGTTTCCATGTAAACAAACTCTGTGGGAGACACCAGCGAAACTGTGTTAGAGTTCAGTGAGCCTCGACAGACATTTCATAGCTGAAAAGGAACTGTTTGATGCACCACAAACACAGACACACACCCTGAATTCAGTGTGTGTTTGTGCCTGCATGAATACATGGGCCAAATTTAACTACAGGATGTTTTTGCTGTTTGACACAAAGAAGAATCATTTTAAAGTGGCACAAGTGTGTGTATGTGTCATTGTGTGAGTGGGTTTGTGTGTGTCATACCTTGTCCAGAGCTGATGTTTTGTAGCTGTGTTTTGTCCAGTGGATCTGTGAGGGGGGCTATACTGAGGTCGGAGGCTGCACCCCCTCTGTAGCTCTCTATCAGTCTTTCCAGAGTCCTAAATTTCTGCATTCTGACTCCTGAATCCTGTTAATAACACGCCCATAAATGACCATAAATAATTTCCTCATTTGTGTGTGTGTGTGTGTGTGTGTGTGTGTGTGTGTGTGTGCGCTGTTCGCCCACCTGAAGACACCACCCGTCTGTGGAGCGTACAAGCCTGTAGGTGTGCACAAACGGTGCTTTCCTGCAAAATACAAAGTTGAGAAATTTCAATGATTTGCTGTGAATGTGTCAAAGTGCACATGTTCCAGTGTGATGATTCATTCTCAAAGGCAGTTCGTATCTGGACCTGGGGATGACTGATTTCAGTTCTGTGTTCAAAGCAGGAGGTGAAACCAAACCTCAGCTACTCCACAATAAGCTCTGAATATATTTATAATACATTTTTCTTTTTTCAAAGGCTATTGTGTTTCTCTTATCTTTCTACATTTTTTATAGGGATTAATAATGTGAATATGTTTCATAGTCTTGCCTACTGAGATTTTGAAACACTAAGAAATTACAGCTAGTTCGTTAGAAAAATCTTTAAAGGCTTACGGCTGTTATTCTTATTATCTATATTATAGAATGACTTTTTGAATATTTTTGCTGGTATGTTTGTACCTGAATGCCTTGAAGCAAAGTTGGCAGAATATGCGTACTGTTATTGTGTAACTAAGTACATAAGTACTGTGCTTAAGTACAAATTTGAGGTACTTGTACTTTACTTTATGCTACTTTACACTTCTACTCCACCCATTCCCATTTCATTATATTGTACTTTTTACTGCACTACATTTATCTGACAGCTATAGTAATTGGTTACTTTTCAGATTAAGATTTTATGCATCAAACATATGATCGGTTTATAAAATACAGAAGAAACAGTTATACAGTATTACTAACAGTATAGACAGTTAAAATTAGTTATACACTGAAAACATCCAGATGCTGCTTAGAGACAGTAATAAAATAAAAAATAATATAAAATAATAATAATAAAAATAAATCAGGAATAAAATTCCAATATATATATAAGAATAATAATAATTCAAACACCTTGAATGGAGCCACTTTGCATAACGAGTGCTTTTACTTTTGATACTACAATTACTACAAGTACAACTTTCTTCTAATGCAAATGTATTTTTACTTTAATAAGATTTTGAATTCAGGACTTTTACTCTCAACAGTATGTTTTCATTGTGGTATTGCTACTCTTACTATTTACTATTGTGCATGTTTTTAATTGTCTACTTCAATAAAGTGGAGATAGCCTACTGTAGACTAGGATTTCCAGTTATTTCTGGTTTTATTTTTCATGTTTTGTATTTTCACTCGTGCTGTTGTATATTTTTACGTTTTAAAGTTCCCTTTAACAGAGTCTCTTTGATGGGTCAAAATGTATTTAAAAAAAAACTGAGACTACCATTGTTTGCTACTACTAATGTAATGAAAGTGTGTAAAGCTTTCAGAGCTATTTCTTCTTTTTGTCTTTAACACCTGTCCAAACTGTCCTTACCCCACATGCATAGAACCTTTTTTTCAGCACAAACTCAGCTATAAATCTGACTTATTTTGTGAATTTAACAAAGTATAAAGCTGTCAAGAACCCAAAATACAAAAAATTTGACGGGCACCTTTAAAAAATGTACATATCTTTACTCATAATCACTCAAAATATTATTATGAAACAGTTCAAGAATATAAAAAATATTGTTTCACTATTTATACACACAGAAGAAAAAGGTAAGACATAAAATTAGAATAGTGTATTTACATACATTTATCCCAACTCGTTTATGTACCTTTCTCATTCAAAGTCTGTGTATGTCTAAATCACTGAAAAAAAACATTAACAATTCAGCTTCACAAATTGCTTTGACAAATATATTTCTATGACGTACGGACTCCAGTGAGACAAGATGTAAAAGCGCCATCAGCACTTCTTACTGGCACCCTCAGCTCAGCGCCGAGACCGAGCAAACGAAGCCGGCCTCACTAGAAATAAAAAAAGTGCCCAGTATGTTTCCCCGCATATTCCCCCGCGATCAGACCAGCTTAAACCAAACGAGGACCAACACGGGGCTGCGACGCGGCCGAGTCAAAGGCGACGCCGGCCGGCTCCGGGCTCACCTCACGCACAGACAGTAGGCCCCCGGCACGGTGTCGCTGTCTCTCAGCAGAAAGCTGCCGTCGCGTCCAAACCTTTCCAGCAGCCTCTCGGTGGCCTGGCTCCCAATCCTCCCGTAGTAGATGGCCCGGACCAGGGCCCCCTCCCCGTCCATGCTGGCTGCGAGCGCCGAGGCGGGTGAGGAGGGCTGCTGCAGGCTGTGGCAGCAGACGAGTGTGTGAATTCGTGTCAGGCAGGAAAGGCTTTTCTGGTTTTCACACTTTTCTGTCGTGCAGCTGCAGCTCTCGTGTCGTGCACTTTGTGTAACCTCGTCGGCTTTTGTCTCTCAAATGCAAAAGCGTATTTCATGTTTTTTTTTAAAAAAAAATCCGGTTTGTAAGTCAGAAAACAGAAAACACACCCTCACAAAGCACGACCAACTGCTCAGCCCTGCACTACAACTCCGGCATTTTGCCTTTCAATAACCCCTGTGTGGAAGAGTTTTTGTCACACAGTTTGGTGAAATTAAATATTCAACTGCGGCATATTTCAACAGCATGTGCATTTTCACAATCTTACATACCCATACATGTGGACTCACCGGCTGTGTGAATGTGACTTGTGATAAACTGCAGGCAGGAATGTCCCACACATTAACCACCAGACAAGCCACACACACACACACACACACACACACACACACACACACTCACTCACACTCACGCACACCAAAACAACAAACCTGTGGTTTAAGTTTTTGCTGTCAGAGGTGTTGACAAGATTTTAGTCTAGGATAAGAAGTTCTTCAGAGTAACTGCTTTAATAAAGTGGTTACATGCAGTTGTTAGTCACACTTGGGTTCTCCAACGATACAATAACAAAAATTCAAGCCGAAAACAACATCATCTAATTGAAACCATCAAGTTCTGTGAAACTCTTATTAAAAGGTAAAAAGATTTCTTTGAGAATACTTCTGGAATACTTTCTGAAAGTGCAGGTTTAGGAATAAAATAACAAAGCTGACTTCATGTTAGCTTATTAACACACTCATAAAAAGCTGCCACAGCACAGACCATCGGTGACTCATTCTCTACCAACCTTCTTCACAGGGTGAGATGTAACCATGCATATCACAGTAAATACATCCGATTAAAATGCTTAAGAAGACAGCATGTTTGAAAAGAGACTTTACATGTGTATGTGTCTTCCACACATATTCTGATTGCCTCAATTTATGTATGTCCAGTGGTTTAAACATCCAGCTGCTTCTGTTTCTATGTTGGTAGAGTTCTGGGTATGTCCTCCATACAGGTACAGTATGCTCATTCACACACACTTAACATTGTTCAAAAATAACTCACTTTGGAAGATAACCACTTTATTTGACTTACTCCAGCTGCCGAGGCCTCATAGACTCCTAATGTGCCTCTTACCATGTTAAACTAAAACAACTGAACCAACTTTCACTAAATCAGTCAGTTACTGGTACAACAGAGTAAAGACTGGAAGAAACATGGCAGCACAGTCTTCACTCAACTGATTGGTCTTACCATAATTCAAACACTTCAAGAAGCAAACCATTTACATTGCGTAAACAAAAACCTTTAAAAGCAAGAATATACATATGGAAACAAGATTGTTTCTGGAACAAGTGTTTCAGAAATAAACCATTAATTTAAAAAAAAGAAAATAAACAAAATTGAACTCAAACTCAAGGTCAAAGTGCATACAAACACTTGCCATAAAAGAATGATAATGATAATCAATTCATTAATCAATCAATTTTCTATGGCTTATCACTTATTTACAATAAGACAAGTGGATGCTACAATGTCACACATTGTGACATTGCTTTTCTCCTTTAACCTGTCAATATCTGATAAAGTTCCTCTAAATAAAGTGTCTGTTTGTCTAAAAGGAACCAACTGTCGGCGCATGATGTTCCCCGAGGTCCGGCCCATTGCTCTAGTGATGGTCCATGTGGAGAAGTGATTTAGGAAAGTTCAAGAAACAAACTGTTGGTCTCTAAAATTCCCCTCTCCATCTCAGGGGAGCAACAATCAGCTATTCACTGTTGCATGTCTCCCCTGCAACAACCAGAACAGACCTGTGGGCAAAAAATGGAAAAGGGAAGTCTGAGGATGTTGTTTGCTACTACACACTGCCCACATCATTCAAATGACAACGCATCCTGAAACTGTGTTTTTTAATTTTGTTTTCTCACTGAGACTTTCATAGAGACCCAACAGTAAGTCAAATATCCCCTAACCCAGGATGTGAAGCAGACCAACGCTGTGTTGGGGTTTTAAAGCTGTATGAAAGTGGTTTATAAACTCATACGACAGCGAACAATGAGTTCAAGAAAACAGATTCCCACATTGACCACCAGCCAACCCACCCACACACTCACACAACCAAAGACGCTCAGCCTAGCTGTGGTTTGATTTGGTGGTAATTACAGCGTTTATACAGAAGCTTTGTTTAAAGACAAAAAACATTTCAGAACAAATGAAAATAGTAACATTCAAGTATTTAGAATTGGGTCCTTATCTTTAAAGCAACACTAAAGTCTGTTTCACACATGCACCTGCAACCCCAAACTTATCTAGGCATTACCCGGAGGAGCTGTTTGTGAGAACCAAAATATCCAAAACCAAAATGTCCTGCCTCCTGCACCCCTCGCCTAAACCAAACAGAGTATTTCCAGTAGGCAAGAACGGACAATCTCCTGTTGTGTGAAAGGGCAAGGAAATGGCTTATGTAGCTTTTGCTGAGCAGCAGCAACAGCGGCCCCTGCTGCCACAAGTGTTAATTACAGGATGCGGGCGCATTTAGATCTGTTAAAACCTGAGCAGCTTAGAGGATCAAGGCTACTGCACTATTGTGACGGGAAAGAAACAATATTCAAAAGTGAATGGACTTCAAAAGCGAAAAGACCACTTCTCGTTTTAATGTTGTGACATCCCTCGCCATATAACCCAGGGCCGTAAAGCATTACACGCTCACACGGGTGTTTATTTCTTTGTGAAGGTACATTTTATGTACTGTATGTGTGTGTACAAATAAGCATTCACCTGCGCACACGATCCGCGAAGCTCAAACCTCTTCAAGTGCTGGCACTGAGTCACGAGAGCTAGAAGGGCAGCAATGTCTAAGTCACCAATTGATTTATAGTTCTTATGAGCATCTGTCATGTGCACCTGAAAACAGAACAAGGTGTCATTAGTGTGACAGACAATCAGACCAAACCAACTTTACATTAAAGAAAATAGCAAAACTTATTTACTACTCAAAGAAAAAACTCAACCCTGCAAACTCACCGTAACCTCAGGTGGGGTCTCTTCTTGCAAATCACCTTCACATTCTGACATATTTCTCCAACGAGAACGTGTCTCACAAACTAAAGGAGGTTTCTGCAATTATTGAATCCAAAATGAATCTAACCCAATATTGGTAAAGTTTGGGGTAAGATGGAATCAGAGCATGAGGAACACTTGCTGACTGTCTAGTCATTTTATGAAGCTTGGTTTTTGGACACTAGGGGGCAGAAAACATCAAAACAAACATTATTAACACTTAGTTGTTCTAATGTCTAATGGCTATTTTTACATTCGACCAAATTTGAAGTGATGTTTCAGGACCAAAAAATTACAAAACACAGGTTTTAATCTTGCTAGATGCAAAACTATGTTCACCAGTCATTCTGTAACTCTGTTTGTAGCTTCAGCTTTGTGGAAACGTATGTATTCTAGTGAATGCAAAAATAAGCCTCGTGCTTTTCTTAGCTTTTGCAGACAAACAAACGTGACAGCCTTGTTGACGCCTGTGCTTATATTAGCTCAGCTCGGCTACACGCACGCACGCACACACACATGCACAGACACACATACACTCATACACACTCTGGTATTATAGATTATGACAGGAATTATTTATTTCTGTATAATTTGATTCCTTTAATTATTATTTTGACCCTAATTCTATATTCCCAAATCTAAATACTGAGCAACATTTGAGCTTTTCTGTGTGAAACAATACATTTGATCTACAGTTTAATGCACCAATAGAAATCTGCTAAAACATACAACACAGTTCAGATATACATTATTTAAATATGTGGCTGCAGGTTACTTGCTGTGTATACTTGTGCTATGTTAGTTTTAAGTATATATTTACCTAAGTACTGTACTTAACTTGACATAAGTAGCCAATGTCAAATGATACTTGGCAGTGCAGAGAAATCATGACACTCCTCGAACACTAGATCAGAAATTTGCACATTATTTCCTGTGAAAGGACGGTTCCCTAAATGATTCACAAGCTTCCTTTACTGAAACAGGAATGTATATATTGATAATTATCACTTACTTATTGTCATAAAGTTTCTTAATTTTCCAATTGTATTATTATTATTTTTAAGTAAAGACTGAAATAAAGACCTACAAATCAGGCAATCGGGAACAAGTCAATGGATTTTGTCAGATATTTTAATTACCATTTTCAATGAAATACTATATAAATTCAGATTGTATCTTTTCTTGATCTGCTTCAATTCTGACCTTGACCATCTTGTTATTCTCTGGCCTCCAGAGAGTTGATGGCTTGCAGCTCTGCAGAAAACCTCTCACCAAGATCTCTGTTGGCCTGCAGAAAACCACCCAGCCTCTTCAACTGCTCAGCGTCCTAAAGAAGAAACAGAGTTGGTTCAAGTCCTGTGACATCATTCTTTATGTGTGTTATGTCTAAGTGTGCAAGTGCACTTAGAAATCTGTATTTGTTCTTTGCACCTGTGCCTTTGCATCATCATCGTCGGCAGCAGCAGGATGCAGTAACTCCTGCAGCCTCTCTTCTAGCAACTCGGCCTCCCATTGGCTGATCAGTTTGGCGCTGGTCTCCCATTGGCTGACAGAGTCACGCTCTAATCCTTCCAGGTCAGCGGAATCCATCTGGTCCGAACCAGACACCCATATTGACAAATCAACGGTCAGCATCTGCACAAATAAAATGCACACGCACACAAACTGTGACCCTGATGCAGTCGGGACTTCAGAGCTTCCAAACAACGGGGACACCTCAGCAGCAGCAGCAGCAGAGGTGCAGGCGCGCGCACACACACACTCACTCACACACACACACACACACATACCTCCTCTATCTGCTGCCCAACTGTTGTCATGTGTGGTAGGGAGCTGAGCTGCCGCACAAGGTTTCTCAGAGCGGTCTGGTATTGCCTCATCCATTCGTCCTTTACACGCAACTCACAAGAATGCATCAACTCATTCCTGTAATGGATTACCTAGAACCACACACACGCACACACACACACACAGACACAAACACACACACATTATAGAACATCATCAACAAAAATCCAGTGTTTTATTTTCTTTTTATTTATTCTGCTTTTGGTGGCATCAGTTCCTGGTTTTCACGTCCTTTTAAAGCAGTTTGTCAAGTCTCTTTAAATACGGGTGTTATATGAATAATATGAAGATTATGAATGTTGACCTCTCTCACAAACTTTGGATCCACAGACCGGAAATAATCACAGTAGTTGATTAGGTTGAGCAGAGCAGAGGCATCGCACTGATCTGGCCCCTTCACTTTCCCCTGACCCCGTGGCATGTAGGCCTACAGAGAGAGAGAGAGAGAGAGAGAGAGAGAGAGAGAGAGAGAGAGAGAGAGAGCTTCATGAGACTCAGGTAAATCTTCAGATCCTTTTGAGAACTTTTCAGCCTTTCAGTCATATTTTTAAAGTTTTGATTTTTGAATGCAGCTAATGATTATTTTCATTATTACCTCTACTAATGGATCAATTGTTTAGTGTATGAAATGTTAAAAAACTACAGAGCCCTTGCAGGCCTGAAAGATATTTTTCCATCTTGTCAGCTGTACATGACTTTTTATAGAGACAGCCCATTTCATGTGCTTCACAAATCAGTCCAAAAGTATACAACTGTGACATTTCTAAACAGATGTTTTCTTTTTATAATTGTCTGATTCATTATGGTACCTTGGTTTAATTACTCTAAACTAGAGGTTCCCAACGCCTTGTTTGTCTAATGTAACCCCACGGTCCTGTCAAGTGTGCTCGTGTACCCTGTAAATCACAGAAATTTACGCAGAACTATTTTGATAATCAATTTATTTATTTTTTTACACAAATAAGCCAAATATGTGCTGGTTCCAGCTTCCCAAATATCAGGATTTGATGCTTTTCTTTGCCATATATGATAGTAAGCTGAATTCATTTGGGGTTTGGACTGTTGGACGAATAAAACATGCGATTAAATTAGATCACCTCGGGCTGCGAGAAATATTAACAGGCCGATACTTTCCTTTTTCACTTTTTTCCTAAGTTCTCTCTTCTTACTTTTTCTTCACTTCTCTATTATCCTGGTTGTGAATCACTGCCCTAAACCCTGTTCCCCCTAAACCTCCCGTTGCCGCGCGGAATGCCGGCGAGGCGGCGCCTCTTGCCGCCTTGCACCCCAACACTGTGAAGCCCAGTGACACCACGTAGAGACATTTTCGAGCAAGGCCCCCCCCCCCCCCCCCCGACTACACTGGTGCATCACACAGGACGCAGTCATGGCCCGAGGACGCTGCAGCTGCAGGGGAAGTGAGGCTGCAGCCCACCTTGGCCACCTCCCAGGGGTCTGCCCTCCAGCTGGGGGGGGAACAGTTGTCCCAGTTCACCGTGGCCCCAGGCTGTCTGTGGTGTCTCAGGATCACTGTCCGCCACTCTGAGCACACCCTGCACGACGTGGAGAACTACACACACACACACACAAACACACAAACACACACACACACACACACAAACAAACACACACAAACACACAAACACACACAAGCACACACACACACACACACACACACACACACACACACACACACTTTAAGTTACTGTGACAGTAAGTGGGGGGGTAGTACAGTATATGTCAACCACATGTAAGTGGAAACAAGAGTTGAATGAAGGATAAGCGGAGTGGACAGGCTCGTCTCACCGTGTTCCCCCTCGGTCTGCATGAGGACGTCTCGCAGGGTTTCCGCAGCTCGGTGTTGTGGAGGAGCAGGTCCCCGTGGAAGGCGCTCATGTGCCGGCTGACGGCGGGGAGCAGGCCGTCCTTCAGCAGGAGCAGACACCGGCCCGCCTTCAGCCAGTTCTTGTACCCCGTGTCGTTGAGACGCAGCGCCAGCTCCTCCAGGACCATGTCGGCCTCACCTCCCGACGGGACGAGGAACAAGCACAACAAACGGAAGAGCAGGGCGGGTCCGGGCAGAGTCCCCGCGTTTGGCTCCACCCTCGCGGCGGCGTCGGCCGCAAGGTGGCGCCGTCCGCTTTGGAAACGGCGGGACGTGGCTGTTTCGCTGCCGCCGGTCTGAGGGCGAGGGAGGAAGAGGAGGAGGAGGAGGAGGAGTGTGGTGATGGCGGCAGAAAGCTTCGTATAAACTTACGTAACCTGCAGAGCCGTGAGGCGTGAGGTATCAAACTCTTCTGGTCACACCCGCCCACAGCTTCTCTGCGTCACGTAGAGAAAAGCAGAAGTAAAAGAACAAGTCGTGCAAAAGTCAAGAAACATGACATCAATGTAAAATATATAAAAACTGCTGTACATGTAGACCTACCAACCTTTTTTAAGATGACTTCTGGATCAGTGTGTTGAACACTGAGCTGAAAGGTGCTAAAATGGTCAGTACTGACTACATACTTGTAAACAGAAAAATATTGATAATAGATAATGATAATGTGAAAAGCTTGTCATCCTTGATATTTTGTATTTAAGAGGCCCCTAGCTGCTGGGGTCGAAGCAGGTCAGGTTTGTCTGATGTGTGTTATCTGACTCCATCACCCGCAGGAGTCACCCTGAGGCAGCCCCTCATGAGAGGTGGCATCACCAAGCTGCCACATCTGCCGTCCGCTCTGAAGAGGAGGGCTGGAAAACCCAGAAGAGCCGGGGCCAGCAGCTGCATGCACCGAGGGCCCCGAGGCTGCTGCTGAAGGTGCTCATCGGGGAAGAGCTGGAGTTTCTGACAGTTTCCATATATCAACTGAGGCTAGGGGCTTGCAGGACGGAGCCTCCGCCTATGTGGAGGCTGAGCAGTGTGAACAGACATGCAGAGGGTGTTGAAAGAAAAATACACCCTAAAATACTTCCAACCCCCCCCAAAAAAAAAAAAAAAAAACAGCTATTGACATTGCAATAGCTGTTTCTGGACCTTTTGTGTTGCGGTGGTGTATTTTTCTCATTTCTGCAGATAACTGTCCAAACTTTATTTCCAGCCTACCTGCAGTTTCACAGCACAATAACTTCTCGGCTATTTACAACTTCTACAACATCAACAGTAAATGTCAGATTTTGGTATCAGATGTGTCAGGGCAATGCCCTTCAGGAATACTGCTATTTTTCCTCTTGGGTGGAGCGCCTCAGTATGAAAGAACAGCCAGCACACCATTTAGTATACAGACCTATGGTTATTTAAACAGGGATCCACTATAAAAATGCTCTTAAACGCAATTTGTTTCACATGTGAAACAAACTCAGTATCCCACGATTGTGAATTTTGCAACACCACACAAGAAAAATGCTCGCCCTGGAGCTCGACACTGGAAACACCGACAGTCTTTTGTGTGAGACGCTGACCTGTCTTCTGATTACTCCAGTCCGACACATCTGTGGAGTCGGCTTCAGGCGGCTCGCCGGCAGACCCAGGAGAAGGCTGGGAGAGAGAGAGCAGGTGATCAGTGGGAGAACAGGAGGTGCTCATATGAGAAATAAAACCTCACCCAGCTGTGCCCTTTATAAAGAGAAAAACAACTTGTTTCCAGAGCTGCCAATTTACAGTATATAGAATTGTAATTATTATAGAAGTATAGAAGAGACTGAGATACCAGTTTATCATACAACCAATTATACATATTCACGTATGTATATATGAACATAGGCTATAGTTAGCAGTTAACAACTGGGGTTTATCCAAGCTTACTTTGGGACATGTAGGAAATCAAGAAGTGAAATAGGACTACCACAACCTTACTGTAATTTTCAAAATGTTGTGATGATCTCACTGAATGTACAAAACATAAAGTGAAGATATGTGACATTTTAGCCACATTTGCAGAGTGGTGCTGGGGATGGTAATGTCAGTCTCTTGGTCCACCACATTGGTGCAGACTGAAATATGTCCAAATCTGTTGGATAGATTCCCACTAAACTTAGAAATAGGTTAGTTATCACAGAGAATATTTTTGTTAACCTTATTTGTCAGATCCTTTTGAGAACTTTCTCTGTTGGCTCTTTCAAGGTTGTGGCAACATCCATAATGCATGCAAAGTCAGCTGACAAAAAGTACTGCATTCAGGTTGTTTGAAAAGAAAACCTGGACAACAAACAATGGACATAAAGGCAAAAAAGGCCTTAAAAAGGATGAAGTGAATCTGATCCTTTCTATAATTATCCCTTAGGGATGGCAATGTTAATCTTTACACCACTTTGTTCAGAATTAAATATCTCAACAACTATTGGGTGGATTGCCATCAAAGTTTGTACAGACATTCATGGTCTCCAGATGATGCATCCTAATAACGTTGGTGAACCCCTTACGCCATAAGGTTGACATATGTAGTTTTGAGTGAAATGTCTTTAAAATGATTGAATGGATTTCTAAGACATTTGGCGCACAGATTCATGTCTCCCTCAGGATGAATTGTAACTCGGTTATTTTCTGACTTTTCATCTAGTGCCATCAACATGGCAACATTTTAATTTGTGCAATACCTGCGAAGGTAATGACATTCCCATCAGCCTCAGCTGTTTTTTCTGTGTAGCGCTAAGTAACATATTAACACGCTATCACGCTAAACTGGGATGGTGAGCATGCTACACATTATACCTGTGAAACATCAGTGTGGTAGCCTTGTCACTGAGGAGGCATGCTGACATGAGCATTTAGCTTGAAGCGGCCCTGTGTTTAAGTACCACCTGACAGAGCTGCCATCATGGCTGTAGACTCTTAGTCTCAGTAAGAGACCTGCAGTGGACGGTTGCAGTGTGTTCTTATGTATGAAAACATAAAAACTTGCAGCGGTGATTGTGATTAATTCCTTTTTCTTCAAGTTTTTATATTATTTCTGCCTAGTTTTGCTATCTCCTATTGCAACACAATCTGAAACATACACTATCTGATATTTATGCAGTTATGTAATGCAGCTTTTTCTTTCTTTTTTCCAGGGTAAGCGGACACATAAGACGAACAACAGGAGGACAGAGAAATCTCTATTTGAGTATTTGTTTGCCTGTGTTCTTTGTTCGCGCTTTGATTGACTGCCTTCTGCCCGATGCATTCTGGGACACGATCTAGCCCCTCTGACCTGGATTTGGAATAATGATGGAACGATATAAGGAAAGGTAAGTAGAATTAGTCACCATAGTGGGTTGTTTTTTTTTTTTTTTTTTTGTGACAAGATAACAGGCCTAGAAATGCAGCTGAGGTAGGCAGGAATCCCCAATTAAAACATATTACATTACAATTATGAAAATTAAAAGACATTTGTGTTGTATCAAATAATTTCATCTTTACATGAAAATTTAATTAGTCTTTTAGGATGCACAGAGAAAAACAAATATCCCTCTATCTTTGTAATTGGATCTCTATGGATTTGACGATAGTTAAAGTAGATAAGACGCCCTGGAGTGTGTGTGTGTGTGTGTGTGTGTGTGTGTGTGCATAAATGAGCCCTGCTCAGCAGTCGGTCGAGGGGACACAACAATATTAATGTGTGCATGTGTGCTCGCAGGTATGTAAGGGTGTGTGCAAGTGTGTATATAAATACATATATGCATTTGTGTGCATGTGTTGGAGTGTGTGTGTGTGTTGTGTGTGTATGTGTGTGTGTGTGTGTGTGCCCACAATCCCAGCAGGGTGTTTTTTTTTAAGCAGAGGAGATCAAAGAGACATTAGTATTCTGAAATAAATCACATGCTCAGGCCTCACTGTGTGGGTCCCCAAACACATACACAGGAGACACACACTCTCTCTCTGTCTCATTCTCTCCGTCTCCTCCTTTCTCTTTCCCCTACCATCTCTCTCTTCAAAAGACACCACCACCACCACCACCACCCCTTCCCTCCACCCTTTCCCCCTCCTCTCCCCGGCCCCTAGCGGCCTTCAGAGCTATCTGCTTACTGGCTCTGAATCCTTTGTTACATCCTTTCAGTTTCTCACGTTCCAACTTGAGCCCCGTCTCCTCCCTCCGTCTGCAAATAAGCAGGAAAATGCTTTGTCAGAGAAAACTGTTGTTCATTGCTGAAAAAGTCAGAAACGCAAAGTAGGGGTTTTTGACAAGTATATCCTTAGGGAGAGACCTCCATCTCTCTCCCTCTCTCCATCTTTCTCCTTTTCCTCCCTTGCCTCCCCCCCCCCCCCACCGCACCCCCCATTCTCTCACACCTTTCTTTCACTTTGCTCCTCTTTCTCCAACTCTCTTCGAACCTCAGCAGCAGAATGTTTCCTGGTGATGGTGATTTTTTTTTTCTTTTTGCTTTTTGGTGCGTGAACATCTTTTTGGAGGCGTGTGAGTGCTTCTTTTGACAGTGACTTTTGACAAAGTTACGACTCACTCAGAGGCTGTGAAGTAATGAGAGCTGTTCTGCTGGGCAGCCAGCATCAGCCTTCACTTTGCTCTGAAAGATGGTCACTGCTTTTTGCTGGAGGGAGAAAGAGGGGAAGAGGGGTGAAAGCCAACTGAGAAAAATGATTGACATGGTGCAGGTTGGAAAGGAAGAAGCTAATTTTTAACCATAGAATTAGAATGAGTAGAAGATAAATGCCCCCTGTGGCTCCTTGACAGTTGCAATATCCCTGAGATTCAGGGTTTTCTTTGTGCTTTGTTGTCTGTGTGTGTGTGTGTGTGTGTTGTGTGTGTATTTGCATGTATGTGTAGGCACGTGTGTGGGATGGATAAGTTTAGTCCAATGTGTACATGCATGTACTTATTTATGTGCGTGCATGTATCTGCGCGTGTCTACTTTTGATGCGTGTCATTTTGATAGCCACCCACATGAATATGCAGATCAGTTTTAGAGAGCGTATGTGCTCAGCATTAAAGCCCACTCTCCTCTGCTGACCCAATTTCACACTGCAGTGTGTGTGTTTGTGTGTGTGTGTGTGTGTGTGTGTGTGTGTGTGTGTGTGTGTATGCGTGCACTTGCTTATCAATGCACTTCGCCAAGCTTGGAAAAATTGTGCGGCTAAGACGGAGGTGTGTGAGTGGGTGTGTGTGTGTGTGTGAGTTGGCCTATGAGTGTTTATAGTGTTTATGGGGCAAAAAACACATGTGATCAGTCTCATCCAACACGAACACATTCACAGTTGGCTTTAAATAAAGAAAATTCACATAAATACACGCTGATCAAACCACATGCCTGTACAACCTGAACCAAGTTCGTGCTCTTGCTTTTATTTCTTTATTTCTCACACACGTAGTTTTTATATATTATACTTTTTAGCTATATAAAAGAAAATAATAATTGCGATCTAAATTTGTAGTTTATATTATATTTGCTATCTTACTTTGTATTTTTTTACATGTATATTTCTTTTAACTTTTCTTTTTTACCCTTTGTGTGCTGTATGCTTTCCACTGTACTGTATAAGCTGCTGGAGACTGAATTTCCCTGAGGGAGTCATCCCAAAGGGATCAATAAAGTTGAGTCTAAGTCTAAGTCTAAGTCTATAAAGATTACAGGAATAGTTTGACATTTAAGGGAAATTCTTATTCCCTTTCTTTCCAAGACTCAGATGTGAAGATTGATACCACTATAACCCTCTTTTCTTGGTTGGTAGCATATTCCAGTCATTCTGGGCTGTGGGTAATAAGTGGGCTACAATTTCTCTTTATAAATTCTCTTCTTTAATCTTTATTTAATCACTACCAAAACGACAAGACAACACAGTACCCCCAACTTCACTCTCTTGGGGTTCACAGCAGACTTCTCACTGTACTGGGGCACATGGCACTTCACTCATACCTGGCCCTTGTAAACAATGGCATGTAGGAACTAATGAACTCATATAACATATAGTCAAGGGGACATGAAGAAGCAACTAAAATGTTACACATGAAAATATATAAATTAAATAATTAAAGTGCTATAAATGCTAATGAAAATATATAATGTAGAGAGTACAACACATTGCTTAATAAGCAACACAAAATTAGTATAACGACTTAAGTAATTAAAATAACCCAAAATGTAATGTGTAAATGCGGTTAGCCCACTTTCATGTCTGTACGGTAAATATGAAGCTACAGCTAGCAGCCGTTAGCTTAGCTTAGCATAAAGACTGAAAACAGGGGGAACACCTAGCCTAGCTCCGTGCAAAAATAATTCAGCCACCAGAACAGCTAAAACTCACTAAATAACGTGTTGTATCTCATTGTTTAATACGTACAAACAGTGTAAAAGCGAGGACCTGTGATTTACGGGGACTTATGTGCTGGACTACTTCCTGGCTAAGCGTAGTGACTTTCCCCTGCTTCCAATGTTCTTGCTAAGAACGTCTCTTAGCTGTGGCTCCATATTTAAAGCTGTATTTTGGCATTTTGGGAAAGCTTATTTGCTTTCTTGCGTAGAGTTAGATGAGACGATCAATACGACACTCACATCTGTACGCTACAATGAACCACCAGCAGCCAGTTAGCTTAGCATAAAGACTGGAAGCAGGGGGAAACAGCTCGGCTGCCTCAGTCCGAAAGGTATGTCGACCTACCAGCACCACTGAAGCCATTTACATGTTATATTTCCTTTGTTTGAATTTGTGCAAAATCCAACGTGTAAAAAAACATTAGTTGTGGTTTTACCTATAAACTATTTCATAGTGCAGTGACGTCCCCCTGCTTCCAGCCGAGCTCACAGTCAAGAATGGCATCGATATTAATCACAGCAAGTAAGTGAATAAACATGTTCCCCAAAATGTCAAACTTTTAAAGACATGTATTTTGAAGCCATAGAATAACATGCAGATTCAGGACTAATATTCCCTCCAAGATGTGTGGATTTGTTGATCGTGTATTATAACGTATCACCCTGACCAAGCCACAACCTTGCCATTCGTCAGCCACTAATCAACTAACCATCTAGAAATGTGTTTGCATGGGCTAAATCTTTGACAAGCGTTTTGGTTGTAAGTGAGACAAAAAGCAGCTAAGCCTACTTTATCTTTTTTTACATTCAGGCGTTTATGTAGTTACGACTGACATCATATCAACAGACGTCCATGTTGTCAACTCAGCAGTGCCAGTCAGCAGAACCTCACAGGACAAGCAGGAGTTCATCAAGCCACCAGTAGATGGAGACGTTGAGAAGAGGGAGGCCGAGTGGCAGAGCTGAGGTAATGGCTCACTGGTCTATTGTTCCCTGTATTCATCCTCACCCTCCACCCTCTCCCTCTGCCTTCCAGTCTATCCTCCCCCTCATGGACTTCAAAGGAGAGGAAGGAACTAGAAAATAAGGTGAATAAATTTGCCCCCCTATCCCATGCCTACATGTTGCGGCGGATATGCTTTTTAATTGCTTGTGCTAAATACATAACCTATTTTTGTATCCTTTACGAAAGCCTAAATGATGATCTGGGTGGAATCTATGCAAATGCTAGAAGCCCTCATAAAACATTAATATTACCTCATGTCAGTAAAGCACCTTGAAAACAAGTTGCAAGAAAAAAAGGACACTGTAAAGCATAGCTCGGCCAGCGTATGGCTTAATAAGATCTGGCACCTAGTGCAGCACACTCTGACAGACATTCCTCAGCATCTTTAACCCTCAACCCAGAAGCCTCGGCGCAGACTGAACTCTGTGAAGTAGATCAATGGGAGGATTATCGCAGGACCAAGATGCCAGTTATAGAGCAGCTCTGTGCTGCCTCAGTGAGGGGAGAAGATTGAGAGGCTTTCCTTTGATCTTGTGCTGGCGCATCTGAGAGGGCCCGCTGCTGATGATAATGATGCTGAGGCCCATTGCAGAGAGCCAGGCTGGGGCTCGGCCCCACTCTCCCTCCCATTCCTATACTGACGATATAAAAGACCGTACTGTGGAGGGTTGAACGGGACAAACGGATTTAGTCGGACGGATTGTGGATCCATGTGAATTTATCCCAACAAATGTTTTTTTTTCTTCCTGGAAAGGAATGTTAATGATGCAACAGTGGTGTGTGTTTGTGTGTTTGAGTGTGTATATGCTCCAGTTGTTTCCTCCATCACATTAGATCCAGCTGAACACCTCTGTCCTCTTTCAAGGACACCCCTCCCTCCTGCATGTCTCGGTCCCTCAGCCTCTGTCTCTGTCTCTCTCTCTCCGTCTCTCTCTCTCTTTCTCTCTCACACACGCACACACTTCACATATACACACTTCACACACACTTGCACTTCCTCTCTCTCTCACTCTGTGTGACAGGCCACGGTGCTGGAGATGGCTGCTGACATCCTGGACAGTAAAAGGCTTAAGGTGGAATGTGTGTGTGTGTGTGTCTCAAAGGCAGATAGAGGAACCTCACAATCCTTCCTTCAGTGTATCTCCGCATCTTATCTGAGTGAGCTGTTGTCACACACCGAATCTCTAACAGCACAATGGCATCTGATTTTTGATTGCTGCTGTCATTTTATTGAGTCCTTTTTGTTTCTGTTTGACCGTTTGATTATGATAATAGGATGTGAGGTCAATAATCTCTTAATTAGTGCTAAATGGGAATTAGATTAGGCTTTTGTTCATTTCAGAAACAGCTCTAGTTAACCAGATTAGTGCAGTGTGGATTAGGCCCGGGATGAGGGCGGAGCAGCAGAGGTTAGAGACGGAAAGGTCGACATATTCAGCCTCAGGTCACAGCCATGCTGACCAGGAAGGCATTATCTGATTGGCTGTCAGTCAGGTTTGGTGGAAAGTGTAGGGACGGCCTATTGGCTGCGGAGTGTGGACGACAGTGCTAGTGGTGGCAGGCAAGACACACAGAATACATAACTTTTCATTGCTTTTGTATGTGTTATGATCTCAAACTAACTCCCTCCCAGAGCCTAACACCTCTCTCGCACACAGTCATACTCTCCTCTCTCCTCCAGCCTTCTGTTATTTCTTTACTCTCCTCCCGCTCTCATCCCTTTGCTCCTAAAGAGCTTTTCTGTTCAACTGACCTCCTATCCACTTCATTTGATGGGCCCCCGCTAAGAGGACTCCAGCTCCCCTCTCGCTTTCTCCCTTTCCCTCGTCTTCCTCCCTCTCACTCCCTCTTCTCACCGTCTTTGCTCTCTCTCTCTCTCATCATCATCATCCTCCCCGCCCTCCTTCCCTCGCTACCCCCGTCTATTCTGTGGCCCAGTGTGGGTGGCTGAGTTTAATGAATTCTCTTTTCTCTCTGCAGCCAAGCGCTGATTTCTGATTGTGAAGAGGTGTATGAGTGAGTGTATGTGTGTGTGTGTGTGCTTTGCTTGCTCGCTCACACACTTACACATACACACACACACACACTCACGCACACATATTTTACTTACTCATTTTCACTGCCGTGACTTTGATCATTTTATCAGTCTAAATAAATCTCGGCCTTTATCCCGATCAAGGCTTCAGGTTGCGCTTCCTCTTTCTTAAAGGAGAAAGCCGCCGACTGTCAGCTTTAAAATAGATTTGCCCCGGGATGTGTCTGTTGTTGTGAACACTACCTGCTGTCTCCTGCAGCCAGAAACATGAGTCAAGAGTCTGTTTTGTCCTCTGCCTGTGATGTCTTACTAATGCACAGGAACATAGAAAAACAGTCAATGTCTGCAGAAAGTCCTTTAGACAATACCCTGGATGGCTTTTGGTTGACCAGATTCTGTTATGTTGTTCATAAGTAATAGATGTAAAGGTTGTTTGGACAGGATTTCATACAAGCGGCTTACATGTGCACAGAGTTAATGTACCATTTTTTGTTAGTGAAGCATCACATCCATAGCAGGCTTTATGTCCATATGAGAGTGTTGGAGGAGCTATCTGTACTGTACTGGGCTGTCAGCTTATACTGCATGGCTCTGCCTGTAGCAAGTTGGCTGATGATAGTTTCTATGATTGATCTGCAGTATGAACTTATTTGGACTTGTGGCTGCAGTAAAATTTTGATTTTCAAAATGGATGCCATTCATTTGCTAATACAAATCACTCTGTTCAGTTCAGTCAAAAGATTCGTAGTCACTGACTTTGTAGTTCTTTCACTTTTTTTCCTAATCTAAGCTGTGTCATCACGATTCATATGCATTTCATGATGTGTAACAGTAAGTGAATGCACCACCGTTCATACGGCCGCAACACTGATTCTGACTTCTGTGGTACGTTCAGCCTTTTGCTAGTCCAAGCTGTTACGTTCAGTTCAGAACACAACTAGCCTAAAGAAGCACTGCACATAAGGTTAATAGGTCAGCAGCCTATTATTTACAACACCATTATAAGATTTTGATTGTTTCTGTGACTTCCGCTGTGTTTGAATAACAGGGTTGGCAACTATGGGTACCTGGATGGAGTGAGAATTTGATGCCATGGGCTTAATCACACGTACACGCACTTAATCATATGCACATATTTGGACTCAATTCACCAAAAGGGTTTAAAAAAGTATGCAGCTTACTCGTGTGGTAGGAGAAGGAGCTTATAGGTCTAAGATTTAAGGTTAAGCACAAGGGAGAAGTTTGCCTTCAGGGCTTTCTGCCAGAAAGGTTAGCTGCTGTTCTGGTGCAACCACAAGTCCATGTTGACTTATTATTTTAACCCAAACCATGATCTTTTCCTAAACTTAACCATCCGTTTGACTCATTCATCCAACATGATCGCCTCCTTGCCTTGTCGCTGTCCAATCAACACACAAATAAGCATTATAGTAATTTAGGCAAATACTCATAGAATCTGGGGTTACAGTCCGTAACCAGTGTTCGTTTGGTTCAACCCCTAGTATGCCAGAAAGACTTTGGCCATAATACGTTTGTCCGTTCATCTCTGTGGCTGTCGCAGTGTTTTGGTTTGAGAATTGTTTGGGCAGCGTGAGAGTGAGAGACTAAAGGGGAAAGCGTGTGAGAGCTGGCAGCCCTGTTAATAAGCTTTTAATGAGGAAGTAAGGTTCTGTGAATCACAACTGAGCTTGTCCAGAGTAAATCTTTTCCCATTTCATACGTGTTGTGATTACTTTGTAATGGTTTGTAGAAATTATTTTTTCCCCAAAAATTGGCATTGCAATGTATTTAAAAATCATTCATATTAGTTCTTGATTGAGCTTTAAATATAAATATTTTACCAAACAGAATAATATTCATTATCTGAGGACAGTTTTCATCCAGGACCCCCAACATAATGTTTTCCTGTCAGCAGATATTAACCATGCTAGCAGCTAGCAGACGTGTCAGCTCAATCAGACAAATGTGAGCGTCACTGAAAAGAAACTCTGGAAATGTTAGTTTTAGCCACGCTATCAGCATCTCTATAATGGCACTGTCAGTCAGTCGGTTCACAGTTTGGTCCAGATTGAAATCAAAGCATCCCAGAGCTGCTAGCATGGCTGTGGACTCCTGCAGATCAAAAGTCGGCCACTTTCGGGGGAACAGCAGGCAAAATACCCAAGTGACCCTAACTCTGGTTTCATTACAGCACCAAAAAGTGTGAAAATGAGGAAGAACTTTGTTTGAAAAGTGTGTGTAACTCAATCAACTCTCCAATAAAACGTGAAAAGGAGAATTTGCAAACTGGGTTGTATTCCCCTTTCCCTGCCAAAACGCGAGACTTCAAAAGGATGAAACAATCCTCCCTCGAATCTGAGCTCTGAAAGTGGATCATCTCCACATCTCCACATCTGTCTGAGGTCACCGCCGGGGAGCAGGTGTTGCTGCCTCTGTCCTGCCTGCTGATTGGACGAATGGATTAGCCGCTTAACGAGGGGAATTTGTTTAATCTGATAATTGTCTCGGCGATGAAAACATATTCAGTAATTCTCTGTGGCCTCTGTTTTTCTGTCCTCTGATTAAAGACACTTTCATTCTGGCACACTCACACACACACACCCACACACACAAATAATGGAACAGTTGTTGTTATGACCAGAAGACAATGCTCTGAGGTGCGCTGGCGCTCACACACACACACACACACACAACACACACACAACACCCACACACACACACACACACAGAAACACACACACAGAAACACACAGTCCCCTGTGTGTAGCCCCCCTGTGGTATGCTAATGAGCTGCTAATCTCTCTAGTTTACACAGCCAGAATGTTTGTGTGTGTTTGTGTGTGCGCATTAAGGTGCAGTGTGGAAAAGCCTGAGGAATTCTCTTAGGCCGTCAACCTTCTGCTCTCACTTGGGCGCAGGCTGTCAACACATTAAATAGTGGAATCCATGTGTGAGTGTGTGTGTGTGTGTGTGTGTGTGACAGAGGGAGAGAAATAGAAAGTGAAACCTCGACAATAATACACTGTAGAGGCAAAAAAGAGAGAAAAGGATGAAATTAGGGTCGAGACAGAACAGCAACCATGTGGATCAGGCAGCATCGGCGCATTTGTTTACTTCCCTTGTAGATGTACGCTTTTTTCATCTGATCTGTAAATCCTGACTCTCCTCTCACACTCTCTTTCTGTGTTCTTTTTTCAGTTTTGATGCTGCATTGGTGTGCGTGTGTGTGTTTATTTATTATGCCAAAGTCACATCACTAATTAGTCCCTGGGAGAAGCCCGAGGCCATTTGCAAAATCCCACTGATTAAAAACAAGTCCAAATCCAACCTTGTGTCGCATATGCGCACACGCTCAGACACACAGAGGCACGTTTACAGTTTGCACTCACACATCCACACAATCATGTATGTATGCTGATGAGGAAAGCTACTTACTGTCAAGGCTGGAGCACGTGTGGGCGAGTGTTTGCGAAAGGGAGCTTGTGCATGCATGTTGAACGGCTGTTGAATGGGTGTTAGAGAGCTGTCAACTGTTAAGGCCAGTTTAATATTTAAACTCGCCGTCTAAAGTTATCATACCCCAGGGTGGCTCCTGTCACATACGCACACACTCGGACGCACACGCTCAAAGCCTTCAGGAGCTTCAGCTTGTCACAAATCACACTCAAGATGTCAAGGGCATCGTGCATTAGCAAGTGTGACAGACAGAGGCAGAGAGGGAGAGAGAGAGACAGATACAAGACAGAATAAGAGAGAGAGAGAGAGAGAGAGAGAGAGAGTCTTCACAATATTTTTATCTTCATTTTGAGTTATATTTACATTTTGCACCTTGCACAACCTGCTTTAGCCAAGAAAAAGAAAAAAAGTCCTACCGATTAATCCTATTTGAATTTTAATTCAGGCAAAAGAGGGAGAGCGGATGGATGTGATGGATGGAGACGGAGGAGAGAGAGTTGGAGGAGGAGAAGAGAAGGAGAAGATAGTGACAGCATGGGGAGAAGGAGGAGGGAGTGAGGGATGATGGGAGACATAGAGAGGAGGAGGAGGGAGATAGTGATAAATTGCTTTGAACTTTAATGGACGTCTCAGATGCTCCTCTAGTGATGTGTTCGGACAATACACAACATTACTGGCACACGTGAGGGCTGATTGTAGCTGACAGCCAAAGAGGCCTGTCCCCGTCGACCTACAACACACACCCACACACACACACACACACACATGCAGACGTGCACACATGCCACACCACAGCTTTCCAAAAGTCAGCTGAAGGAACAAGGCAGGGAGGCAACTTCTTAGCAGCAAGTGCAGACGAGAGAGGGGGTGAACAGATGAAGTGTGGGTGAAGGGGAAGAAGGGAAGAAAGAGAAGGAGGAGAGGAAGTGTAAAGTCCAGTGGGAGAAGCAGAGAAGGAGGAGCGCAGAGAGGAAAGTGGCAGGGAGGAAGAGGAGCGAGCAGGGGAAGGTGCTGCCATATGTTCAGGGTTGGGTTCAGACAAATAAAATGTTGCCTTCTCACCACAATGGTTAACTACACACAAATGAATCACTAATGGAGCTCTCATTCACAGTGACAAACGCACAGACACACACACACTCATGCGTGCACACACACACACACACAATGGGACACATGTGAATGAAACTCGAAGACATTCACACAGAAGGGGCAATAAATGTCGACAGAGGTGGGCGGGCAGGCTGGGAATTATGGAGGGTTGTTTGTGAGGTTCAAGATGTGTGTGTGTGTGTGTGTGTTTGTGTGTGCGCAGCAGTGTATCGTTGGAACCGCCCCTCTTCCCTTCCACCCGGCTGCCTCTCTGTGAGTGTGCTGATGTGTGTGTGCAGGCTTGTCTTTGTGTGCGCTTGAATGGGGGGTTTGTCCCTCAATCTGTGCCCCTCTACTTCGCCAGATTTCTAATGATTTTCCAGTGATGATTTAGTTTGTGTGTGAGTGTGTGTTTGTGAGTGTGTGTCCAAGGGCTTCTATCTATCTATCTATCTATCTATCTATCTATCTATCTATCTATCTATCTATCTATCTGTCAGTCTGTCTGTCTGTCTGTCTATCTATCCATCTGAATAAAACAAAAAGAATCTTGTTATAAAGTGTTGGCAAACATTCCCATCAAGTTGTACTTTGTGTTTCGTGCATGTGTTAACAATGTGTTAGCACACTGATGCTGGCATATACTCACAGCACCACTGTGCCTCAGTACAGCATCTAGTGTAGCTGTAGACTTTTTAGACTAATACTACAATGTAACGATACGGTTAACTTTCACAGAACGTAGAAGAGACAAAATGTTGATTGCATTGGATTATCTACCTCAAGGAAGTCTTTGAAAGTAGATTTTTATACTGGAGTGAAATGAGTGGGAGCCAATGGCTGCTTCATTTGGAAAATGGTCAACAGCAATGAATGTTTACGCCATTTGTAATGAACATAACAAAAAATAAAAAAACACTGGTACAGCCCTTTTTTGGAAATGCATGAACTGACAGTGGACTTCTCTCTGGTTGTTCTGTTAAGTAGGTCGAAACTTCGAGGTTTTCTAAACAGCAGATAAGACACCTTAGGGAGTCTGCAGACCCGCCCCCAAAAGCTTCTGCCATTAAGCGAATGTTTAGTCCATGTGAATAGAGGATGAGCGTAGACAGCGTGTATCAGTCGGAACAAGAACCTGAATATTTCATAGCAAGACAATGGGGATACATTTGTGTTAATGTTTCATAACTGCACATTTATCAAGGCGTGAAGGCCCCCATGTGTGTTTGTGTGTGTGCGTGCACGCAGGTGTGTGCAAACCCCTGTTTTAATGTTGGATGAAGGTTTGAGGAGGGAGGTGTTGTGTGGTTGTTTATGCCTCGATGCATCCTCTTTGGGTTTATTCACAGGAGGATGACCTGTGAGCTCCAACGTGTGGCAGGCATCTGTGTGTGTGTGCGTGCGTGACTTATAGTGTGCTTCAGAGTGTGTGTGTGTGTGTGTGTGTGTGTGCGTGGGGGGTTTGGGGGGCAAGGGAACCATAAAAGATTCAGCTCCTCGGGCTGTATTGTTGTGGAGATAACAAATGTTTCCATTTAGTGATCATGCATGAGTTATAACTCACAGGACATAGCTTTTGCTGTTTGGGTGTGTGTGTCTGGATTTGTGTATCCTCACGCTCTCGCAGCCTCCTTATATCTAACGAGGGGTCAGACTCTGGCGAAATGAACGGGCCAGAGTTAGAGCATTGTGCAGTACAAAGGAGCCCTGCGTGCTGTGATGAGATTTTTTATGCCCCAGGTGAGCACAAAGACAAATTTCTGCCCAGCGTATCAGAGTCCGTCCGATTCCTCACATCCTGCTCTATTCTCCACACACAGATGGACAGACGCAGGCAGGCAGATAAAACACAGATACACACATACACACACACACACATACAGAGCTCTATTATGCAGTAGACCTCTCCATCCAATTGATCACAGGCATGAATTTCAGAACAAAAGGGAAATATTCCACCTCAAAGAGTGGAGAATTTCTAACAGAATGCCTAAACGCACTGTCCTCACTGCATACTTCTAAAGCCTTTGTAACACTGAATGAGTTATAAAGACAGCGTGAAACAATGTGTGTGCATGCATGTGTGTGTGTGTGTGTGTGCGAGTTTGTGTGTGCACATCCACAAGGGTAAGCCGCTGAGCACTTCAAACCAAGGGCCTAATCAGCACCCCATAGCCCACCCACACAACTTCTCTCTGTATCTCTCCCTCTTCTGCTCATCTTATTTCCATTCCCTCTCACCCTCCCACGGACTTGCCTCAGCGTTCTTCCGCTCTCCCCTCCTTCCAGCCCTCTTTTTTTCCCCCTTTCCCCTCTTCCTGCTCCTCCCTCGAGATGGCAGCGGTGGGCGGTGGTGGTGTTGGGGACGACGGGGGGGGGGGACGTGTGTGGCGGGGCGGTGGGACCCCCAGGAATGTTGGGCACAGAGCAAGCTCAGCTTCCGAGGTCAGCTGAGTGCTTTCCCCCGTCCTGGTGGGGACGTTGGAGGTTGAAGACAAGCCCGGGATGATCTGGGATCTGTGTCCCTGGGGACCAGGCGGTGACAAGGCCGCTGGCGAATGCTATGACGCTGCTGAAATATTAAAGCTAATGGGATCGTGGCGCGGCGTGCCTGCATATGAGTGTATGTGTTTGTGTGCGTGTGTCTGTGTGAGCGTGTGTTGCTCATAAGTTGTAGCTACTTGAAGTGAAGTGGAGTGAACAAAGTGGAATGGAGATGGATAATGCATTACACTCTAAACAATGGCACGGAAGAGAGCGTTTGGGCCGTGATAGAACAAAATCTACTTCTGAGTGTGAAAAATGGTCAAGGAGAGGAGATAGGAAGAGAGGATAGGGGCTAGGAAGAGAGGAGATAAGAAGAGAGGAGAGGAGAGAGGAGTTATAAGATGAGGAAAGGAGAAAGGAGAAGAGGGGAGAGGCAAGGAGAGGAGATGGGAAGAGAGGAGAGTAGAGGAAATGAGAGGAGAGAAGATGGGAAAAGAGGAGAGTAGCACATAGAAATTAGAAAAAATGAGAGACTGTTAAGATCCCTCAGCTGCCAATAAGTAGGCACACACACTTTAGCACACACAAACACACACACACACGCACACACACACATACACACAGCAGCTTCAAGCTATCATACACACCGCCTGGAGCACAATACAGCTCGTTAGTGGGTACATGCTCAAAATGAGTCCCTCTCCCTCTCTCAACCCCTCCATCTCTCAAGCAGTTGTCAATGTTATTATTTCCAAATGAATACACACAAATGCAGCACATTGTCTGACAGAATACACTATAAATACCCTCTTCTTGTCGTATGGCAAACACACACAGTGAGAGAAAGGGAAAGTGCCACGCTGCAAAACGCCGAACTCTACGATGCTATATGTTTGGGGGAGGGAGAACATGAACAACAATTAAAAATACAGTAGTAGGCTGAGTGTGAGTGTGAGCGAGAGTGTGTGTGCATGTGAGCGTGTGTGTTTCAAAACACCCACAGCAGAACTTGTTCATGTGAGACCTGAGAGAAGTGCGTTGGAATCAGTGTTGCTGTGTGGAGCTTGTGGGCATTTCGGTTAAATTATGGATTTCAGCTCACTGTCTCTGTCACTCCCTCACACACACACACACACACACACACACACACACAGACAGACACCCTCACACAGAAGGCGGATGTGGGATCTCGTTGCTGTAAGATATAGACAGAGCGCTGTTATCACAACGACTGTGATGTTAATTAAAATCAGACAGACGTTCGCAGAGAAATAAGTTGAGCTCATTTCAATTCTGTGTGAGAGTAGGAAAGTAGGCCACGCTTTGGAGGCGCGCCACCTTCCCTGTCCTACGGATGAGAAATGACTGACAGGCCGGGAGAGGAGAGGACAGGAGAGGAGAGGGGAAGGAGACGGCCCTTCTTGTTTGTTATCCCCCTGACAATCCACACAAACAGCAGGCTGCCATGCCAATGTGTCACACACTCTGGTTGTCACCTATCAAGCCCCCAAAGGCCAGAAGTGGGCCACGGACTTGAATGTTGCTAATTCTTCCCACCGCACCTCATCCTCAGGCTCAGCGGGACCCTCTGTATGTCGCCTTAAGGCCCATTGACTTGTCTAATGGCTTTGAACGCTGCTGCTCAGCCCTGATGGCGCTCTGTGCCACGTTAGTCTCGGGTAAAACACTGGTAGAGCGGCGCATTTAAACTGCGTGAGGCGCCGCCGTCGTCCCTCAAGTTGGCCACACGAGCTCATTTACATAAGCTGCCTTTTATTTAAATGACACGCACACATGTAACCACCTACAGCAAGTGCACATATGCACACGCAAGCCTCCCTTAAACCCTCTGGGAGATATATATACACACACATACACCTAATTTCCCAAAACCCACCCCTTCGTGCCTGCTGAGATGCAAGGGTTTAAGGGAATTTGCCTGCCAAAGGAAATCGTGCTGGATTTCATCATTCAAATATGTTATTCCTACGCCTGAGGACAATTTGCTGTGTATTAGTGAGCATTCACTACTCGTTTCCATTGCCAGAAACAAGATAGAAAAGTTTTCCGCTCCCGTGCATCCGTGATTTCACACTGAAATAGGAAAATAAAGTGCAAAAGGTCACTCTGGCAATACGAAAGAGGATTTTTCTGCAGATAACAGTCTTCTGGTTCAGAAGTGATAGGTGATGCAGATTTCATTCAGATGAAAAAGATATTCCATTATTCAGCAAAGTTAGTATCTCCTGTGCTTTTTTAAGGAAGTGGCTTCAGGAGGTATTCTGGTCTGTTATTTTGTAACAGGAGCTTTCTTTAGTTTCTGGGTTTGGCAGAGAGCTTTTCATATTTACACAATATTGATTGGAGCAGAAGGCCAGTGTGAATCTGGGATTTAGGTGAAATGTTCCTCTTTGAGATGGATTTTGTAGCTTGAACCAGTGGTGGAAAGTAAATCACTACAATTGGTACTGTACTGAAGTACAAAGGTAAGGTACTTGTAATTTTTACTCCACTACGTTTATCTGGCATCGTTATTTTACAAATTAAGCTTGTACATACAAAGCATATGACGAGCTTCTGAAATATAATGCATTGTTATTAAACTGCCCAACATATGATAGATAAAGGAATAGTTCAATATTTTGGGATATATGCTTATTTGCTTTTTTCTCTCTTCTTGAGTTAGATGAGAAGATTGATGTCACTCTCAGCAGGTGGTTAGCTTAGCTTAGCACAAAGACTGGAAACAGGGGTAAAAAGCTAGCATCGGCCTGATTAACAAGTTATATCCAGTTTGTTTAGTCTGCACAAAAACTGTTAAGTGTAACAACAACAATTGGCCTTTCTATTTGGGTAATGTGCTGGACTATTTCGAGTTGAGAAGGCCTACAGGAATTTATAGAAGTCTCGCCTGGTTGCGTGGAAACTGGTCCTAGCCAAGAAATACCCTGGCACATAAGCCCCTGTTAAAAAATCATCAATTTTTACACTTCGGTTTTTGAAAAGATAAAACCGTCTTTAGAGGCAAGGGTTTTTGTTACTTTTAGTAAAATGCTAGTTTTTCCTATGGCCTTATGCTAAGCTAAGCTAACCAGCTTCATATTTACTGTCCAGGAATCTAAATCTCACCAAGAAGAATAAGCAGGTTTCCCAAAATGTGGAACTATTTCTTTCAAATTAACTCCACCTCAGCCACCTCAGTCTCCAACAGCAATGGCAATCTGATTATATATTACATAATCACTTACTGGGGACATTTTTCTGCATTTAATACTTTTTCTTGGCCTACATATCTTTACAGTATGGTAAAGCTACTTTTCCCTCAAGGGATCTGAACACTTCCACCACCCCTGACTGTGACTAAACGTGGGATTGAGACCTAATAAATATGAACGCATCCACATCGCTGAGCTGCAGGACACTTTTGTTGAGAAAAAGCACATTTCCAATCACGTGTTCTCAAAATCGCCACATAACTTTTTTCCCCCATCATCAACAGTTTTCCTCTTAGTTATGACTCAGGAGACGTGGCCATGGACGTGAAATGCTGGGACTTGAGATCAGTTCTAACTGGGAGATTTCAATAATATAAGAACTAATGCACGTTTCGCCAGAAGATGCAGAGCGCGCAGGGCACTGGGGCCGACGGGACACGTCTCATCTGTCTCGTTAGGGTCGACGCTCGCAGGCCTCGGCCGGTTGGCCCGGTGCGGTCCGCGGGGGTTTGCGGCTACAATGCAACTCCCGCTGCTCGGACCCATTCTGCACCGTTTAGCGAGGGAAACTCTCCGATGGCTTTTGTCTGCTTTGGACTAATGGCAGAATGGCTCAGCACGCACGCGTCTTTGATGCTTTTGATGCGCCTCATTAACAGTTTAAATTTACACCTGCCTCACGCATTCCTGCGGGACCCCTCCCCGCATGTGAATGGGAATGTTTGTTCTGTGTAACGAGCCCCGTGAACACTTCGGTCTCTCTCGATGAAGCGGCAGTTTAGTGTTTTTTTTTTTTTTACATTTTGCACATATCAAGCCTATGCGAAGTGTGATATTCCCGTGGTGGCTGCTGGCACTGCTATCTAACAGCAGGATGAGTGTATTTCTGTCTTCTTTGGTATTATTGACCTACAGCATCCGTCTTACATTATAAGATAATAAAAGCCTGTCTCTGCGAAGGTTAATTACATCCTACTCGATTGATCTAGATATAGACTGGCCTATAGCACAAACCAGCCTATAATATACCGAGCTGAAGGTCGTTTTAAAAAGGCCCACGCTGAAGAATTCCACCCTGAGGGAAAACCCAGGCTGTGGGTTCACCGCCGGGGGCCATTATTCCCAGTTAATAAATGCAAACATTTGTTCCTGATGGCTCACTTAACCTCTTAATTTATGTATGGCCACCGGAGCCCCATTCAGGCGCGAGGCATCGGTCAAACAGGCCTTCACAGAGAGGCCCCGCATGGCCTCTTCCCCGCTTTCATCCGCGCTGTAATCACCGCGTGTTTCACGCAGCAACGAGCGCTCCAACGCGCCTAATTGTCCCGCGTATTGACAAGTCGGTTCCGGTGCATTACTGATTTTCCACTGCGTCGTGACGGGGCTCTCCCTCGGATCTGGGACATCTGTGGGGGGGGGGGTCAGGGGTGAGGGCAGCCCCGGAGCTGCGTCCATCTGCCCAACACATACCCACGTCTCCAGACACAAGCCCGCTGCGCCAACGGAGCCCAGGCTCTTAGAGGTGTTTACCTCTAATAACCTGGGTCGCATTTGCATCATCAGCCCCCTAATGAGGGAGCCCACCTCAATAGAGAATAGGCCCATTAAGTTATCAATGAAACACCGCCTGTGATAAATGACTGCTACAGAATAATATGAAAATAATGACACAGTGCAAATTTCTCCCCATTATCTCGGCCCGAAGCTCTGTAGTGTGGCTTTCTTTGTGCAATCAAAGGATATCAAGCTGAATCTAGGACACGGACATGAAACTGCAACTTCGAGATGGTTTCCTAATCCTCTAATCTCTTTTAGGAGGACAACTCTGAGATGTGTCCTTAAAGTCAGTCAGTGGATTTTTTAAAGAATATTCAGAGCCACCGCCTTGTGGAATTACTGCCACTCTTAAAAATATAAATGCATGTGAAAAATAAACACACTGGCTCCACTTTATGTACTTTTGGAAATCCAACCAAGCATATTGTTATACCCCTATAACTACTATGTGTGACCTATATAGTAGGCGTAAAGTAGCCTTGTATATATATGAATAACATGCAAATGATAAGAGATCTTTTATTCTATAGAGCCTCTCATCAGTGGGTTGTGTGATGATAAAAGTATATACTGTTTGAGGATGGCATGTCATTTATTTGTGAGTGGTCTATATAACCACATGTGATGTGCTTTCCCTGCTGCATCCAGGAGTTTTTAAAGGGCACCGACCTTTAGAAATAAAGAACATCACAAATAATCACAAATGACAGCCCATGGTGGCCTGAATTTGACAAAAACAATCACATTTTATAATCAAAATAAAAATGTTCGAGTAAATTAGAGCAGATATTTAACTGTGAACAGAGGTGATACCTGCATTAACAGATGTTTTGCCTTTTTTGGGTTTTGGGTTGGGTTGTTACACTGCATGTAAACACCCATCAGAAAGCCACATTAACATTCATGTGGAGTTGTGTTTCTGGCCTCCTGATAAACGTTCAAAGTCCAAAAGGGCTTTTCCTTGGTGGGGGGGTTAGTCACGCTGAGCCGAGCCAAGCCAAGCTGAGCCGTGAACAGCCACTGAATGGTCACTTAAAACGATCCGCTCACCAAATAGCACTGAATATTTCAATATCTGGTTGATTAGACCTGTTCTTACTGAAGAATATCATCACTAATGAAGCTCTGCGCGTCTGGTGACAAACACATTTTGTTTTCTACAACTTGTTCACAATAAAAGCAAGAGACAGTGGGGTCCATCAGAGCCTGTTCACTGGAAAAAGCTGCCTGCTGCTGCTGGAAACTGAACCAAAACGGTAAAGTTGAGATGAAAGACACTAAAGTACTCTGTAAGGCTGAGAGGAACTTCAGACTCAGGCGATAATTCCGTCAGGTCGTCGCTACAAGCAACGTCTTTCTCATTACACAGTCATGTGATCCATTATTAATATAAAAATATTGATTATAGCAGCTTTAAAGACCGATTCTGGTTTATTACAATTCATAAGTTTGGCCATCAGTTCTGTCAATTAGGATAACAATGTGCTGACCAAGTTAACTTCTGAGATTTGGGAACGCGGCGACGTTGCTGAAGACAGGCGAGGCACAAAACAGTCAGATGATCATACAGGTTTTAAACATACCCCCAGGTTAGCCAAACTTACTTAAAGAGAAAATGAAGGCAAACGGTAAAATTATGACCTAAGCTGTCCACTGTAAACACAGACCGACTTGGTTCCACTTCATAATCACTGTAGTTGTGGGCACACAGTCTTCCTATGCAGTGAGGGATTATTATCATACCTTTGGGCCTGTTTTACCTCCAAATAATTAGGTGTAGTTAATCGGGCTACTCTGTTGTCTTGTTTACAACATGTCTCATCATCTGACTGCTCCTGTTTCTTTCTGCCTTTTGGACTTTTATTTTAGAAATGTTGCCGTATTCCCAGATCGTAAGCAATGACTTTGCCGAATACAGTGTTATGATAACCAATAAAAACGACAGCCAAGGCTACGAAAATAAGACCCAAGTTGAAATAAACTGAAATGATCTTTTGAAATATCCCCGTCAAAGATAATGGGCTGTAATGAAGTCTCTCAGCACCTGTCATTCAGTCATTGTTTTTGAACTCCAGCTGAGGTAGTACTGAAGTAGTTCTTTGTGCTACAGTGTGAGAAAGAAATACACCTGTTGTAGTTCTCACTTCATAGTAGATGTCAATCTGGGTCTCTGCAGTGATGTAACTAACTGGATTAAATCATTAAAGGACAATCTGTGGAACTTCAAATCCTACAGGGTTTCTTATGTAGTCCATTTCATACACTCTCCTCCTAATATAGTCTGCTCAGCTGTGGTGAAATCCAGGTTTTGAAGGGCCCGCCTGGCCCCTGTACCCCAGCCAACCCCACCCACCAAACACAAACAAAAGGGCTCTTGCTCTGGCGGAACGAACCGAGTTTGGCCCACTCATTGCGTTTGTTAGCCCCACAGAGACCCTGAATATAGAACAGCTATTCTATCTAATGAGGCAGAACTTCATGGCTGCCTCTATAAAACTTTGTCAGCCTTCTGTTCTCTGGCAACAAAGACTGAATTTTTTAAAGTTTCACCCATTTTTTCCCCCAGTGACACACAAACTGTTAAGATGAATCGAACGCGGGTTTTTTCCTCTTGGTGACGCGAGACAAGTGTTGCAAACAAAGATGACTATGTGGAGAAATAGGGCGCTTAGACGGGAGGAGCGATCAAGAATAACGCCTCCGCAGGGACAGCTTTGATGACACAGGGTTGTAGTTTTATGAAATAGCCTACATTTGGCTTAGTGTCGAGGGTCTGTGAGGAATTCTGAGCGAGGATGTTTTCCTCCACTTTTAATATTCTAATCCAAGAAGATACTTCCTAGACCCTATACTAATTTGACTATTTCTCATTTATTGTGAGCAAAGATAATTGGGTGTTGCCTGCTGTGTGTGTTACTGTGCCTGCAAGGATCTCTGTGTTTACATAGCTTGTTTTTTTCTCTTTGATGGCAATGGAGACCCAAAATGTAGCACGCTAACAGCGTTTCATAACTTTATCGCTTGAATTTATAGTCCTGCAACCATAACACTTTTTATTTCAGCATTTCATAAAACAAGTGTGAAGTCAAAAGGTTCGTTCTGGGTGAAGTGCAGATCTGGGATCAAAGATTTAACATCACATTTAGGGACTGTACAAAAAGTATTTTAGTGGTGAGGGGGCTGAACCTTGTTAAAACAAAAGCAAGGCCATGCCCAGGGTTATACATTTTTTTTCTCTTGATTTAGAACTGCAACATGACATGTCAAAATAGTATAATACTATAATAATAAAGTGTTATATTTGTACAACTAGTTTTTAATATCTTAAAGGGGATAATATACACATCAAAGCCCGTTTTCAGGTCTTAGGAAGTACTCCTGCACATATGAAAAATGTTGCATAAAGCTTTTAGTGGATTCAGAGGTATCTGCGTTAAATCTGATAAATAAATGTAGTCAACTGATGGTGCCTAAAGTGACATTCAGTCAGCATCGGTTGACAAGTTTTAAGATGAAAAGTGTGCACATTGATAAAATCCTGATACAGACACAGAACTGCTGCCCCTTAAAAAGTTGTCTTTTTGATGTAACTATATATGTAATAATTCAGTACATTACAAAGAAAGGCTGAAATAAAATGTACATTTAGAGCTAGAAAAAAACAAAAAGCCCTCACCCCTTTTCTGAAACCCTAATAATTGTGGTACAGTCCTTTAGCAAAACTGCTATGATTGTTCATCTTTCTAAATATTTAATGCAACATTCAAAGATCTATTTTTGGTTAAAACCTCTATAACGCCAAGCTCTCAATTTGGTGTTAATCCATCAAGTGTCATTTATCTGCATATCACGTTTCCCACATAAAATACAATTCAAAGTGCACTGACAACAAACAGCATATGAGGCGTGGGGACTTTGACACACCAGATCAGAGGGAACCACATCTGTGCTCCCTCAGACAGGTATGCCTACTCATAAGCTGTCATCCAGCGGAAGGTCTCGAGTGGTTCACCTCAGAAGCATCTCATCCTGAGCACAGCACGACTGATCCGGGACATCTGAAAGACAATTTTGTCCTTTAGTAGGTAGTCTGCTTTGGTGAGCACATTGTCTTTGCAGTTTTGTCTCATTAGCCTTCTCATGGCCTGCATGAATAATCAAGGCTGGGCTCCTGAAATATTGATTAGCGCTATAGTGAGCAGTGAGATCCTTCAGTTTTTTGGTGTGAGGCGATTTGGTGCCTATAGACTATTTGTTGCATACAGTTATATGACTTCAGCGGTTGTTTACTCCCATGGGAAAACAATACATTCCCTTCAGAGTCTTGCTGGTACATGCAGAAAGGACACACTGATCGTATAATGCAGCCTGCCTTTTGTGTGTGTGTTTGTGTGTGTGTGTGTGTAGCTGGTGTACGGTATGTGAGGGTGTGCATGGTGTCCCCTCATATTTTGCGTTGTTTTATATGAGCCATGTGCTGTAACGTTCAAAGAGAATTATATAGTATTGTTTACAGAGGGTGACTCCATAAACAGAGGAGCTTTAATGCTCTGTGAGAGAGGAACCGCACCGCCGAGTTTACTGCCAGCTGGACTTGTGTTACCTGTACAATCCTCTTTAGTCACATTAATATAGCCCTGTGCCATGCTCTAAATAGCACTGCGGGGACTTGAAACAGCAAGAAAAAGTATAGAAACAGAGAGAGACATAGGAAAAGGCAAGATGGAAGCGGAGTGGGAGAGGAGATAAAAGAGAGGAATTACAAAGTAAGTGAGAGTGGGAGTTCTGTTGCTTTTCAAATAGGCTAGTTTAAGAAGCGTTTCCACCTTGGCTGCTAATGCACTCTGTGATTGTCTTGTGTGACTCATAGAGTCTGTAAAGTAGGTTAGTGGGTTATTGCTTAAAGTTAAAAAGCTAATAAGTCTCAAATATTTGTATTCATGATGGTAATCATTTGGCAGCAGAGACGTCTGTTGCAAAGTTTGATAAAAAAAAAAAGATAAAATGCTTTAAGCCCACACAGCAAAAGAAATTACTTATTTGTTTGTTAGACTGCAGATGAAAATCTTTGATCTCATCAGGAGTATTTTAAGCCTCTGATCAGAATAAAGAAGACAGTCGCGCAGAGCCGTGCCTTGTATTTTGACAAAAGTAGAAGTTCACAGCCTTTTAAAATGCAGGATCTGACACAAGACCAGTAAAGCTATTCAGTAAGTGAATATAAAAACATGCAAACTGTTATCTTGTAACCAAATTCAGTTTTGACCCGATGATGGTCTTTATGCTAAGCTAATCGTCTTCTGGCTGCAGCCTTATATTAAAGGGACAGATAGCCTATTGTTTACTCAGCATCTTCGTGGAATGTCATAAAAAAAAGGTTTGACCTTGATGAATAGTTAAGGCATTATTGAATTCAATCAAGGAATTACAAGCCTCAGACAATATGCCATTGATTGATGAATTATCACAGGCACCTGCAGTGGTGGAGGAAGTATTCAGATCCTATATTTAAATATAAGTAGCAATACCACAATGGAAAAAAAACTCCATTACAAGTAAAAGTCCTGCATTCAAAAACATACTCAAGTAATAGTACTACTAAAAGGTATTATCAGCTAAATGTACTTAAAGTATTCAAAGTAAAAGTACTCAAATTGCAGAAACATGGCCCATCTGAGTATTAGATTATTATGTATCACATTATTGGATTATTAACTCTGAGTACCTCAGAATTGAGTAAATATACCTGGTTACTTTCCACCACTGCCAGCCTGCTTTTGGCTACATCAACCTCACACATCAAATGCAGCTCATCTGCATGCTGGTGCCTGTTTTTTTTTTTTTTTTTTTTTTTTTTTCATTTAATGCACAGGGTCCATGCAAGGGGAGAGAAGAAGGGGAGACATAACTTCACATGAGTGATATGCAGACGTCTGCCATTCCCTCCCTCCATGCTTCTCTTAACTCATCCACCCCCATCTGTTCATCCGAAGCACGGCACAATCTGGCGCACTGCAACCATCAGGTGTGCGTACACACACACACACACACACACACACACACAGCCCCGAGCCTTTCATTACCTCATGCACTAACTTTTGGTTCCTGCTTGTCTTTTACAATAAGGAAATAGGGCATTTGGAGAAACTTGTATTCACAAAACACCCTCAGACCAGACACAAGCCTCCAATTCTTTCCCACTGGACTGAGGCAGGGGCCAAAGTTGGCCCCGTGTAACTCCCCTATAGCTCGTCCCTTTATTCGGGCCTGATGTGTGAATCTTTATGCGCGCTCCTCCTGACCTCCCCTCAATCCCGCTCCAGAATCCCAGTGATGGAAAACACCTCCGGACAAAAGCGGACGAGACTCAAAAGCAGTGAAAGGAAGAATGAGAGGGGAGGAAGGAGGAGTTTGGACGGAAAGGGGCCTGCGAGCCTTTAAATCATCATTGGAAACTCATTAGAAAGCTGGCGGGGACGGCCGCACAGATTGCGCGCTCCCGAGCACAATACCGGTAATGAAGTGGAAGCTGAGAGGGAGTGTCCCAGGACAGATTTCTTTGCACTTGTTACTCCGCTGGCCCTAAAGTTTCCCCACAATCTGCGGATGGGGTGTAAAAAGCTGCATTCATGAGATGTTAACCGCTTTGTTTTGTCGGGAGGAATGTATTCAAAGTGTTGCAGCCATCAGCGACAGATGGGCAGGAAGGTGATGGATCGGAGCAGGAGTTAACTAAAAGAAAAAGAGATGGCGAGAAGAGAACAAGCGCTTAACGTAGCTGGACGTTATCAGTCTGCTGGCATCATGGTGCCCGTCCATGCCTGCTGCAGCCTCACATCTCCAGAGTGCAAAGTAGTCTGTCAACATGGCTGCTTGGTCTGGCATGATCAGTTATGCCATCTACCTCAAAACAAGCATATTTACACTGCAGTTTGGTAAAGTTTCATCCAACAATCTTTAATTAAGTCCCATTAAACAATTAACAATTCCACGTCACTGATTTAGGGACTGTAAGAAAATGATTAAAGGAGAGTTTTTTTATTTTTCTCATGGCTGAAGGTTTGGTAGTTTGGGTTGTTTGAGAAGAGCAGGGCGAGTTTGGGAAGTCTTTTATTATTTACTTTGTTCTCTTGTCCATGAAGGTTTAAATTGGGGTGCGCTATTAAACAACAAATAAACGGTTGGCCATATTATTTTGACATGTTGTAGCAGGGCGTTTCACAAAGAAGGGTTTAAAGAATGATTTAAATGATTGTTTAATCTGTCCACTGTTTTGTCGATTCATTGATCAATAGTATTGTCTATAGAATGTCAGAAAATAGTGAAAAAGTGCTCATCACAACTTCCCAGAGCAAGGTAACATCTATGAAAGTCTTGTTTTGTCTGACCAACAGTCCAAAACCCAAAGAAACTGAATTTCCCTTTATCATATGAGACAAAGAAAAGCATCATATTCTCACACTGGAGATGTTTTCTCAAAATATGAAATATTTGTCAAATTAGTGGGTTAACTAATCAAGTTAATCATTTAAGTTCCAGCAAACAACTTTTAAATAAGTTGTCACTTTTAGAATTAACACATTCTGTACCAAACACTTGTCCTGTATGTATTTCACCGTGTTCACAAGGTTACAGCCTTAAAACAGCCCTACAACCCCTATTGTTCACCTAGTAATCGCCGTACAAAAGGCCCTAATTAACCTGCCCAGCACTTTAACATGTACCCAATTTTCGGTAAGAGTTTAGGTATAATACAGACTGAACGGGGCGCATCAGCCCCCTGTTAGTGAAGTGCGATCCTCTCTTTGAGACCTCTGAACAGGGGCCGCGACACAAGCTCCTCAAGTGTCGCACTCCGGAGCTGATGGGCGCATTCACTCCTAATCATTTTCATCAACAGTGTAGAACGAGGCCATTACCCGGAGGAGCCCTGGAGTGCGCTCCTCCGGCGGAGAGGCGATAATTGGATAATTAGTGCTGGGAACCAATTAGGACTCTGCGCTTGTGATGGCACGCGAGTTAAGCAAAGGTTAGCTGGGGGGGGGGGGGGGGGGGGGTGTGGGGTGTGGGGGGGGGGGGGGTGAACGGCGCTGATCGATTATCTTAGACCCCCCCCCCCCCCCCCCCCCCCCCCGCACACACACACACACACGCACGCACGCACATCTCCCCTTTCTCACCCTCCTGCTCCCTCGCCCCACTTTCTCCCTCCACCGCTTATCTGCTGGACAAAAGACACCCAAATCTGCCATTTCCATCTCAATGAGTTAAGCCCCGACAAGAGGCAGGGATCGGCCGACCGGCTCCACACCCCAAATACCCGGCGATCACCAGAGCAAATGGGCGCACAATGCTGGAGAAGAGAAAGAAAGGAGGACAGGGAGGGAGAGGAGGGGGGGGTCCTCTAAAGATATATTTATATATGTTAAAGAAAATGCTAATACGGCCCCTGAAGAATAGAGGGGATTTCGGAGACTCTCTCTAATTCTGCTATTGTTGAACTCGCGTGCAGACGGGCGAGATCGACACGGTGATCACGTGAGAGACTTATTCTGTTTTTTTTTTTTTAGGTGTGTGTGTCATTCAGATGACAGCTTTGCTTTCAGGAGGGGGGGGGGGGGGGGGGGGCGTCAAACATTGTAAGAAAGTCTCCCTGTCTCTCTCTAATGCACGCGCACATGCACGTGCAGAGAGTTTAATCCGCGAGGCGAGACTCGACGTGGTGTAATTTGCCTTTGATTGCTCTGTCTCTGTCTGTGTGTGTGTGTGTGTGTGTGTGTGTGTGTGTGTGTGTGAGAGAGAGAATGTCGTGTACTCCAAACACACAAAGAAATGACAACAAACACGAGGTCTCTCACACGGCCCCGCGGTTCAGTGGACACACTGTGCACTCCAGCATCTCCTGGATCAGACTCAATGTTGCTGCTGCAACAAACTCACCAGAGTTAACCTGATCTTCATCCCTGATCGCTGTGCTCATAAATCATCTACTAATGCTCCTATATCAGTTACAGCCATTAATAAGAATGGTTATAATAAAAAGGCCTCTGGCTGCACTACGCAGTTAGAGATGTTGGTAATAAAAGCTTAATTTACTTTTGTCCAGGTCGTCTGCAACCCTTTTCTAGAAGAACACATTGTCAGGATGGAGATTATCTGCACAAAAACTCACATATTAACAACCTACTGTATGTGGTGAGGGGGACTGAACCCTATGTTTGGTTTTCTTTGAACCCCCTCCCCATAACATTTAAAAATAGCTCAATTTAAACCTTAGTATCTTCACTGAACCTCTGATGTGCGTCACCAGTGGACACATTAATACAACCCTGACCCAGAGACAGAACTGTTAGTTTTCTGCATGTGGCAATGAAAAAGATGACCACACCCTCCCAGCTTTCTGACCCCTGATCATTTTCTACAGTCCTTAAGTGGTCACACAGTCCAATCAATCAAAGAGATTTTCCACATCCTGGCAACCTCCAAGTTGTTCCTATTAATGGTTCATAACTGATCTATAAAGTTATATAAATGATTTATTAACCATTAATAAAACCATTGTTTATAACTTATAACCTCTTTGTAAAGGTGCCGGACTGGATAGTGGTGTGATTACCTCTATAACATATCTATCCTTTTTGCTGTGATAACCTTAACTTATCACAGAATGATGTCCTCTTATCCTTTAAGACAGGCCTGACTGAGCCCAACTATGCAAGCTGCTTGACTGGATGTTGTCCATTCAGGTGTCTCCTATTTGACTTTCTGTGGCAGATGGGTTCTTTATAGAACATGCCAAGTGATATTAGCTTCTACTGCAAGGCAAGTGTTGCCCCTGAAAAAGATGTGTGTGTGTGTGTGTGTGTGTGTGTGAGAGAGAGAGAGAGAAAGAGGGTGGGTGGGAGAGGGGGAGTTAGGAAGAGAGGGAAAAGAGCGAAAGAGAGCCTGAGTCCAATGGGAAGAATGAGAAAATCTCTTAAAGAGCCGTGACGGGGCCCCGGTCGCTCTCTAAATGTATTTTAATAGGAGGGACCCTGATGTCCAGGCCAATTCATCTCCCATCTCTGCGCAATGAAAGGAGTCGTGGCCGGGACCGGGGCAGGTCTGGGTGGAGAATGGGGATGGAGGGATGGCACAAAGGCTGCATGTGGCTTTGCCTCATTATGCTGCAGTTAGGCGGAGGGCTGCGCGGAGGCAGCGGGGGCTAGGGTCCCCGCAGACCAGCTCAGGGGCCACAATGCAGGCATGGAGGGCTGCAAAAAAGGAGACCCTGCCATGCCATTATCCCGCCGCTACTAACGAGGGCTTCATGCGCCTTTGATATAATCTCACTATTGAAATCCTGATAAATCCCCCCTGCGTTTACAGCCAAATCCCATTTGTAACGGGTTCGTAGGAGACTGTGTGTGTGTGTGTGTGTGTGTGTGTGTGTGTGTGTGTCCTCTTCACCTGCGCCTCTCTGTTCTGGCAGGCGAGGCCAAGCAGAGTCTCGTGTTAAACCGGGCCGTTACACTGGCTTTAATTAAAAAATCCGCGCACAAGAAGACATCTCGTGAGCCGATCTGAGCTCAGACCGAATTAGAATAAAATCAATGTTTTAGTGGATATAGTCCCCCCCTTTTTTTTTCTTTTTCTAGCTTCAGATATGATCTGATAGGCAAACAATTACTGGATTACAACACACCAGGGGGATGAATGAGAGGACCGGGCGAAGTTATGGAATTTATTAATGAGAATAAAATGATGCTGTTACCACCAGTTACACCACATTCTTCCGAGTCCGCGGCCCGGCCGTTACTCAGCGTGTTGAGCTGTCTCAGCGTTATGGCTCCATCAGAAGTCCATTACATGAAATCTTATCCGTCTGGGTGAGTGGATCAGGGCACTCCGAGGTTGGACAGGAGGACAAATCATGTGGTGCTCTCGCCTGCCTGAAGTTCTTCTTCCACAGAGGCGGGGAGGTCACTGGGACACAGCTCAGCCCGCAGGTGACTGCTTCCACTCCGGCGGGGTCACGCGGGACACGTGCGTGGGGACCCGACCGAGCAGTGTGTTTAAGCATAAATCTCCCTACGCCCGAAAGTGCGCCTATGGGGGGGTGGGGGGGTGGGGGGGGGTATGGCATCCTGAACAGATACTCCCCGTTCAAATGCTTTGTCCTCTACTCAGGGACACTGCGCATCTCTGTGCAGACCCCCCCCCCCCCCCCCCCCCCCCCCCCCCAGCCATGTGCCGGTGCGCAGACTCATTCCACAGCCCCGGGAACATAAACAAGCAACGGAAACTATAGCTGTATTAAATCAAGCCCCGCGCCTCAGCCCGCATATTGGGTGCCACGTTTCTCCGCACAGTCCAGGAATCTCTAAACAGGGTTTAGAGGTCTTTCAGAAGTCCCCCTTTCTCTCTCTCCCCCCCCCACCCCCCACCCCCCCTCAAAGCCCGGATTGGTCACAGCGCGGCTCATTTGCATGCCTCGCCGTATAAACCCTCCTGCAGACACTGCAGCCCTCTTGCGCTGAGAGAGCAGCACACCTCCAGTAGAGAGAGAGAGAGAGAGAGCGAGAGAGAGAGAGGGGGAGAGAGAGCGGAGCGCATCCACAGTGCGCATTGAAAGACATATGGAATATTTATCACAGGCTTTTTGCACAAAATAAACAACCCCGGAGAGGCGAGAGGAGCGGGGAAGGAGCAGCTTTTTGCAGTTGCGTTCTGTTGAAACTTTAAACCGGACCGAGCGCGGACAGTTGACTGCTTTGCAGGTTATTTTCGGAGTGAAGGTGTGAACACGGGAGGAATGGGGTGGAACGGGCTGCTGGTGTGCGTCTCTCTGGCGAGCCTGGCCGCCGCCGCGCGGGGGAAGACGGTGAAATATCAGACCTTTGAGGAGGACGCGCCGGGGACCGTGATCGGAAACTTGGCCAAGGACACCTCCTCCTCCTCCTCCTCCGCCGCCTCGTCCTCGGGCGGCTCCAGGACCAATTTCAGGATGATGAAACAGTTCAACTCCTCTTTCGTCCGCCTGAGGGAGAGCGACGGGCAGCTGAGCATAGGGGAGCGCATAGACCGGGAGCGCGTCTGCAAACACACCCTGCACTGCCTCATCGCCTTCGACGTGGTCAGCTTCTCCAAGGAGCAGTTCAAGCTCATCCACGTCGAGGTGGAGGTCAAGGACATCAACGACAACTCCCCCGAGTTCCCGCGGAAAGAGTCGAGCCTGGAGATCTCCGAGAACACGGCGGTGGGCACGCGGATCCCGCTGGACTTCGCCGTGGACGACGACGTCGGGGCGAACTACATCCAGAGCTACCAGATCTCGGTCAACAGCCACTTCTCGATCGACGTGCTCAGCAGGGCCGACGGGGTTAAATATGCGGAGCTGGTGCTCATGAAGGAGCTGGACCGGGAGACGCAGAGCTCTTACGCGCTGGAGCTGGTGGCGATGGACGGAGGCAGCCCGTCCCGCAGCGGGACGACGCGCGTCAACGTCAAGGTGAAAGACTACAACGACAACAGCCCGGTGTTCGACCGGAACAGCTTCTCCGTGGACCTGCCCGAGGACGCGCCGGTGGGCTCGCTCCTGCTGGACCTGAACGCGGAGGACCCGGACGAGGGGCTGAACGGCGAGGTGGTGTACGGGTTCGGCCACCAGGTGCCCACGGAGATACGGCAGCTCTTCAGAGTGGACCGGAAGAGCGGGCGGCTCACGCTGGAGAGCCCGATCGACTTCGAGAGCAAGACCACGTACGAGTTCGACGTGCAGGCCACCGACCTGGGTCCCAACCCGAGCCCGGCCATCTGCAAGATCGTGGTGCAGGTGCAGGACGTCAACGACAACGCTCCGGAGATCTCCATCACCCCCATGACGTCCATCACGGCGGGGATCGCGTACATCACGGAGGCGGCGGCCAGGGAGAGCTTCGTGGCCCTGGTCAGCACCTCGGACCGGGACTCCGGCGCCAACGGGCAGGTGCACTGCACGCTGTACGGACACGACCACTTCAGACTGCAGCAGGCGTACGAGGACAGCTTCATGATCGTGAGCACCAACCCGCTGGACCGGGAGAAGATCCCCGAGTACAACCTGACGGTGGTGGCGGAGGATCTGGGCTCGCCCCCCTTCAGGACCATCACCCAGTACACGATCCGACTGACGGACGAGAACGACAACGCGCCGGCGTTCAGCAAGCCGGTGTACGAGGTGGCCGCGGTGGAGAACAACGCGCCCGGCGCCTACATCGCCACGGTGGTGGCGCGGGACACGGACCTGGGGTCAAACGGGAAGGTCAGCTACAAGCTGGCGGACACGTACTTCATGGGCTCCCCCATCTCCACCTTCGTGTCCCTGGACCCGGCCAGCGGCTCGCTCTACGCGCTCCGCAGCTTCAACTACGAGGTGACGAAGCAGCTGGAGCTCCGGATCACGGCCAGCGACGGCGGCTCGCCGCCCCTGTCCGGCAGCGCCACCGTGTACGTGAGGATCGTGGACCAGAACGACAACGCGCCGGTCATCACGCAGCCGGCGCTCAACAACAACGGCTCGGCGGAGGTGCCGCTGCCCCGGGACGCGCCGAGCGGCTACGTGGTCGCCCGGGTGGAGGCGCGGGACGCGGACGAGGGCGTCAACGCGGAGCTCTCCTACGGGCTGGCGGCGGCGGCGGGCGAGCCCTCCGTGTTCTCCGTCAACAAAGCCACCGGCGAGATCTACCTCAACCGGGCGCTGAGCCACGACGTGGACGACACCCTGAGCGTGACCGTGACGGTGAGCGACAACGGGAGGCCCGCGCTCACCTCCACCGCCGCGCTCCACTTCCTCGTGGTCGCGGGCCCCCCGCCGAGCGGCAGGAGCGTGCACCAGGCGGGCGGCGGCGGGGGCGGCGGGCCCGAGGGCCGCGCGCACTGGGACCTGTCGGTGGTGATCATCGTCGTGCTGGCGGGGAGCTGCACGCTGCTGCTGCTCGCCATCATCCTCATCGCCACCACCTGCAACCGGCGCAAGCGGGACAAGGGCGCGGAGGACAGCGACTCGTACGGGGAGAAGGGCACGCCGGAGCGGGGCCGGAGCCACGCGGGGGACAACCCGCTGCTGCCCCTCCACGGGGCCGGCGGGGGGGCCCCGGGCTTCGAGGGGCACTCCTACGGCGGCGGGCAGCCCGGCGGGTTCACCTCGGCGCACCCCGGGGGCGGCGACATGTGCTCGGCCTCGGAGGACGGCAGCGAGGTGCCGTGCGTGTACGACTCAGACAGCAGCAGCAAGCTCCGAGGGAACAAACACGAGGTGAGAGGCGCCACCGGGACACTCAGGGACGGGGGGGGGGGGATCTGCAGCCTGTTCATCCAGCAGACACTAACCTGTGCTCTCTCTCTCTCTCTCTCTCTCTCTCTCTCTCTCTCTCCTGCAGGGCTACTCCACCCTGCCCGGCTACGGGAACGGAAAGGAGGCGGTGAGGCCCATCACCATCTGGAAGGGCAACTCCTACACCACCATCTCCGCCAGGGACCCGGCCTTCAGCGGCAAAGACAGCGGCAAGGGGGACAGCGACTTCAACGACAGCGACAGCGACGTCAGCGGGGACACCGGCCTGAAGAAGGACGGGGCAGCGGTTCCTCCCATGGGGGGCCAAAACGGTGAGGGCGAGGACATTTCAGGCTCGATCTGTCTGTGTGAGAAGATGTCACCCAGGTGTCTGTGATGTGGTTCTCTAGTCTAACTTTCCTCCCCCCTCCCCCCCCTCTTTCTTCCAGGTCTGTGGGCTTGCACCAGTGAATGTAAGGTCCTGGGCCACTCGGACCGCTGCTGGAGCCCCTCGGCAGTGAGGGCCAACGCGGCTCCCTCCCCGGCCCCGACCCTGTCCTCCTTCAGCAGCCTCTCCAAGACGGCCTCCCTGCCCCGGGACCCCAACCGCAGGGACAACTACTACCAGGCCCACATCCCCAAAACCGTGGGGCTGCAGAGCGTGTACGAGAAGGTGCTGCACAGAGAGTACGACTACGTTCTGGTCACCCCGCCCAGGCCCGTGAGGCTGCAGGAGATCAGTGATATAACCATCCCCGTTTACACCCCCACCCCAACACACTGTTCCAGCGATGAGGTCTAAAATAAGACAATGCGCGCACACACACACACACACACACACACACACACACACACCTACTGTAAGCTCACTCTCAAAGAAATGTATAGTGTATTCAAAGTTTTAATTTATGATTCATTGACAATGAGAATAATGTAACTTTTTGAAGTTATTCGTTGCCGTGGAGAGTGTGCACTTATAAGTTTATATCCTAATATTTGTGTGTTTTTTGTTTTATTGTAAAAGCCACATTTGATGTCCATTCAATCACTTTCGGAAATTTTGTTGGACATGAAGTGTATCATATGCAAGTTTTGTACATACAGAGATTTTATTTTTTATAAAAGTAATAATTAAGCAAAGCTGTAAATATGAATTGTAATTATTGATCTTTACGCACGCTGACTATTTAAAATGGCCCCAGAAAACTGTGCAGTTGGAGGGCCGGTGACCCACAATGTATCAAGTTGATAACGATGTACGAAATGCTTTGAATGCAATAATAAGTAATTGTACAGATTTTTTTTATCATCACAATACTCCGAGAGAAAATAAACTTTGAAATACTGTTCTGAAAGCGTGACTTACGTGTTTGTTCTGAGCCACTGTGCTCCAGGTGAGGTGGGCGGGATGTTTGTGTTGCTCTGCAGGAAATATCAGTCAGGCCAGTCACTGGTAAAAGCCAACAGGCGTCGCTGTTATTGCAGTAGTGAGCCTCTGTCCTTGCAGCCCACCGAAGAAGGTCAGTTTAGTTTTTTTTTCCCTCTCCTGAATACAATTTTGCTGGTGAGATGCCAGAGCAGACGCCAAGGTTTTCTAGCAAATCACTCTTCATCTCATGCATATCAAAAGCGAAAACCTTCACAGTTACTCTTCCTCCTTTTCATGGTCTTAATAAGTGCATTTTTGCTGCATAAATCTTGCATGTTACTAGAAGAATAAAATACACGCCCAGGTTTTCATTATATAAATCATTACCGCCTCGCATGTGCGCATAGAAGAGGCACACATAATGAGACTTGCCGTGCGTAAAGACGCATGTTCGTCTCCAAAATAAGGCTCACATGCATAACAGGAAGTCTAGCTAAGGATAAGTTTGATACGCATCCAAACACAGGTGATTTTTTTTTGGTCAAAGAACATGAGGTCCTTGTGAGCAAATCCTCCTGCTGTCCTGTCAGGAGGTTTTTTTGTCTATCTGCCAAATGCGCACGCTGCGCCCCTTACGTAATCCCCCCCCATTATCATTCATGGGTCCAGGGCATTTTTCACAAGAGTAACTGGATTCTTCTGGACTCGGAGATAGAGGGTACAGGGAAATGAGGTCCACGTCTGCACAACAAGCTGCCGCTTTTGCACTCTGTCGTGTAAATGCGCTGGAGAAAACATGCCACATTCCGCCAGAGTCACCTTTGACCTGCGACAGTCTGTGGAGGCATAGAGAGAGGGGGGGGAGAGGGAGGGAGGGAAGGTGTGTGCTCAAAGGTGATCTGAGGAGACAAACTCACCCTTCCTTCATCATCTTCTTAATTGCTGAATAGATCCCAGTCTGCCCACCGTGGTTGTCCTAAAGCATTAACGACATGAAATCCTGAGAATCGCAGCAGGAATCAAACTCATGTAAGTTACATGAGCAGCCTATATGATCTTCAAAGGGAGAAAAAAAAATTATTAATGCGGTTCTGGGAGAGAGCATAACTTTTGGCTTCAATTAGCGGTTGCTCATAATGTGGTGATCACCCACTGCAGGTTATATTTTACCTTTTTTTTTTTTTCTCTCTTTTTTTTTTTTTTTTTAAAGTCGCACAACTTTAAAAGGTTTTCCTGTTTCAGCACTACAGCATGAAACATAAAACCTGCCTGAAGGAAGGGGCATACATGTCCATCCTCCCCCTGAGAGAGAGAGGGAGGGAGAGAGAGAGAGAGAGAGAGAGAGAGGGAGGGAGAGAGGGGGAGAGGAGTTAGTGGACTGGGGTTTCCTCAGGTGTTGGGCTCCAGTCATGGCCGGGAACTCAGAGAAAGTACCGATCGCCTCGGCGGGACCAGAGGACCTGCAGCACTTCATGCCTCCGGTGAGTTGTGGCGCAGGCCAGGGCAGCTCGGTGTGTCACTGACCTTCTCATGCTGGATAGATGACAAAACACCCACTGTGTAACTTCCCACTGCGCAGTGATGGAAGGTGTCTCTTGCAGGAGTCTATGTCTCGTCTCTTGTCTGAGCACGCATGTCATGTGGTTATCTACCTGGGCAATGTGCTTATGGACATTTCCTCGGGTTTGTTTGTTTTACCCGCAGGCCTACTCCGCCGTGGCGGTGAAGCCGGCGGCCACCGGCCGCCTCCTGAAGGCCGGGATCGCGGTGCTCATCGCCGGGGCCCTCCTCCTGCTGCTGGGGGCCGTCGGAGCTTTCTACTTCTGGAACAACAACGAGAAACACGTGAGACTAATATTTCTGTTGTTGATCTTACTTACACTGCAGAAAAAGAAAAAGAAAAAAGAAAAAAAAGAAATGCTTTTACAAGGGACTGTACGAAAAATAATACCGGGGAGGGGCTGACAAAGGGGGGCAGTATAAACATAATCATTTAGGTGGAAATTATGGGAAAGCTGGGGATGGTCTTTCTAGTCTTTCCTCATTATAAATGTATATTTAATTTCGACCTTCCTTTGCAATACTGTTAGTAGTTAGAGTTACAAGATATACTTTAAATCGGGGTTCAAATTAAACCCTGTGGAAGGCATTTCTTTTTTACAAAGTGAAACATAACTCCAATCATTTTCATACAGTCCCTTAGGACTTTCATTAAAAAAATCAAATAAAACGCAGTCTGATCTGCTAGTTAACTCCGATGGTACCATTGAGTTTCGCTCTACTTTTCAAACTTTTCTTAAATAAGAGGCATTCAAACTGAAGAAACAGCTCTCATACTCATACCATATAAAAATAATGTCACTTGATTGACGAAATTCTGCTAACAAGCTGCTTGGAATTGGAAACAAGTTAAATTAAGTGAAGTGATACAAATTTTAACTTTTTTGAATTAAAAGGAGACTCAGTACTAGAGTAAAGTAGTTTTTCCAAGATGGATCTTTTTGCAGTGTAGGCAAACAGTAAAATGTAAATTAAACACTGCAGTTCCATGAGGCAGTCTGCTTGGTGAATGGAGGCCTTGTGTGTGTGGTGTGTGTTGGAGGATCCTGGCAGGGTGGAGGGGGGTGTGGGGGTGGGGGTGGGGGGGCTCTCTGGTCCGGCTGATGCTCCAGGGGCAGGAGGTGGAAGAGATGAGAAGGAAAATGTAGCTTTCTGAGTTTTTTCTTTTTTTTTTTTTTTTCAATATGAAGTTAGAAAATGCTATTAAGGAATGATGAAACGGCTCTGCAGAAGGGTCATCATCAGCCAGAGCTGTGCACATTGTATTCTTCTGAACAAGTTTGAATGAATGTGTCACCTGAAAGAGAAATCCTGAAAAGAGAGGTACGAATGTGTGAGGAACAGTCATAGGGTGGGATTGGAGAAGGAGGGTGAGGAGGAGTGTTGAAAGAGAGGGGGCTGGGGGTGGGGTGACTCTGAGGGCTCTCATACCTAACATGCCAGCCTGAAACCTTGTGTGTGTGTGTGTGTGTGTGTTTTGTGTGTGTGTGCGCAGGTCTACAATGTCCACTACAGCATGAGCATCAATGGCAAAGTGGAGGAGGGTACAATGGAGATCGACACTGCCAATAACATGGAGAGATTCAGCACTGGCAGCGGGGCGGACGAGGCCGTGGAGGTCCATGACTTTGAGATCGTGAGTTGGGTCTAAAATAATCAAAACTATCAGAAGCTTCAGGTAAAAGCAGAAAAAAACCAGACACACTGATCGGCCCACTCCGACTGGATTTGTTGAAACTCCCAAGAACCTTGTGGGGAGATTGGCTCATTGCAAAAGAAATTAAGACCGAGTAGACATGCTATATCCCTTTGGGCCCATCAGTGTCAAGTATCGTCTCTCCAATTTTCATAAAATTCGGACTGGTGGGTTTTGACCTTTAATTAAAGCACTCCAATCAGGCCAATCAGACGAGTGAAGCAGGAGCCTTTTAACTATTACAATTTTGACCTTTAATCATAGTGTCCCCGTGAGTGTAATTTTTTAATCTAAAAATATAGAGCCACAATGCAGCATCGCCCCAAAAAGTTATCAAAATAAGCTTTGATATTACATTTGATGCACAGATCTATAGTCCCGGACGCCTGCGGGTCCCGAGGACAACACAGCAACTGGAGTAATGATGAGTTCTCACTTCCAGCTTTTCGTTTGTCCCTTTTCCTTCCTGACCTCTCCAGGGGATCACAGGGATCCGGTTTTCAGGAGGACAGAAGTGCTACATCAAGACCCAGGTGAAGGCTCGTCTGCCTGATGTGGAGGCTCTCAACAAGGACTCGATGACATTCGACCTGGTGGGTTGGTCCCGTCTGTTTTATACCTCCTGAGAATACATGTTTCCTCCACGCTGTAATGGGATTTTCACGGAATTCATCAACAACCTCTTTCCACTGCAGGAACTTAACAAACTGTAACCTGGGGCTTGTCATAACCTGCACTTTTAAAGGTACCGTTTAACACAGCACAGCGGGCAGAGAACCGTGGAAACAGAAGCAGAACCCTTGACAATGTCTACACGTTCTGTTTGGTTAAGTTCCTGCGGTGGAAAATAGCTCTTTGTGGCTCTATGGATGGCTGTGTCTGTCTGTTGGTCCTTCACTTTAATCTCAACAACTATTGGATGGATTGCCAAGAAATTATGTTCAGACATTCATGCTCCCCAGAGACTATCTCTAGCACCGACAGCCTGTCAAAATCTTTACTTATCCAGTGAAACATCCCAACATCTGCTAGATGGATTAGCGCCAAATACGGTACACACATCCATGTCACCAACAGGAGGAATTGTAATGACTTTGGTGATCCCTTAACTTTCCTCTAGCGCCATCATCAGGTCAAAATTTTTATTTGTCTAATACTTTAGTTTATGACCAGATTCCTGCAAATCTAATGACATTCCCATCAGCCGCAGCTGTACTTTGTGTTTATTGCTAATTAATAATAATTATAAGATAAGACGGTGAACAATAAACCTGCATGATGGTAGCCTTGTCACTGTGAGCACGTTAGTATAGCGTATTAGCATTTAGCTCAGCGCACCACTGGGGCTACGCACAGTGATTTGGCTCTTTGCACTGACAGTCGAATCTAGAGATACAAATGTTAGTAGGTCATTGATAAAGAGTCATGAGTTTCTCACTTTCTGATAACAAGACAGCTAAAAAGACAAAACAAGTTATGACAGAGGAGGATATACATCAATGGATATTTCAAACCTGGCAACCCAAACATTGTTCTTAAAAACAGCTATTTATAAGGTAATAATAAATCTTTAATTGGCCCATTTATAACGTCAGTAGTTACAACATATAAACCCATTGTAACGTATTCCATAGTAGTACTAAAAGTTGTATTAATGCATTTTATCGTTTCGTTTTTTTTGCTGGGATGTATCACCAGTTCTCACTCCTGATATGAAGCTGAGGTATTATCACGAATCACCCAAGCCAATGATCTACCAGGAACACACGGGTGATTTTTATGTGTGGGTTCCCATCCCTTAACAGCTTGGTGGACTCTATTAAGATCAATAAACACAACAGAGGACTACAGTGAATATACCCTATGTATGTATGAGTGTGTGTGGAACGCTATCACAACACACCATGACCACCTCCTGCGATTCTTCAATTGAGGCAGTCTGATAATTAAAATCATTTAGCTCTGCATAAGCTGCACATCCACATGAATCCACATCACCAGAATTGCCCTCATGAATGCGCACAAACACACACACGCGCACAAACACACACGCACACAATTAATTATCACGCAGGGCTGCTCTTATTGCCTCTCTCTGCCTCATAAAGGATCATTTATTTCACGTTTGTGCTTTTGTGTGTGTTTGTGTTATTGCCTCTCTTTGCCTCATAAATGATCGTTTGGTTCACGTCTATGTGTGTGTGTGTGTCTGTGTGTGTGAGTGTGAGAGTGTGTCAGTGTGTGCGTGCGTGCTTGTGTGTGTGTGTAGACAGGGAGATGTTGTTATAATGGTTGCTCCAGGCTGGTCATTTGCTATAATTTAGAGTGATGGCAAATATGGGTTAGATAAGCGCACACACACACACACACACACACACACACACACACACACAGATACGCACACATATGCATCGCCATCCAGAGAGAGTGGGTCAGATAAACTCTTATCAGTCGAGCAGTGGAGAAGGACCCCCGCTTTTATTTGTCCCTCCAGCAAATCATTTGAGCTGAAAAAAAAAAATAAAAATAAAAATAAAAAAATGCATTTCTGAAAGGTTGGAGGATAATGTTCCCTAAACATGGCTGTGGCTGTGGCTAGTGCGGTTCAGCCCTCAGGAACACATGCCTCTGGGCAAAATCATCCCCACAGAATTCCCCTTTCACCTGCAGGCTGTGGATACAGCGTATGTATGTTTACACAGTCTCTCCACTGAAAACCTCATTAGTTTATCTGCAGAAACCTGCACATTTAGGCCATCTAATCTCCGCTTCCCTTCAGATCTTGATGAGTCCTGACATTGTGTATACAGCTAAATGTTTGTGCAAAGGGAATCTGTATACTAAAGCCTCCAGGGCTTCTTTTTTACTACTTTTTTTTTATGTTGTTATAAGGAGCATTAACAGCACGGCATTAATGCAGATTAGACTCGGACAGCATGCAGAAACTGTGGGCTATTTAAAGGGGAGGGCTGGTTATAAGATTCATAAACAAGTGTGATATTGCGCCTTCAGCAGCCGGGGACGTCTTCAGATGTCTTGTTGTGATGTTTGTTTGTCTCATTTCTCTCCCCCCCCCCCCCCCCCCGCCTGAAGGAGGACGAGGTGATGCCGGCCAAGTTTGAGGATGATCTGATCTGGGTGGCGGCTGACACTCCCCTGTCGGACTCTGCCTTCCTCAGCAACAAGATAAAGGACCTGTGTGGAGACCTGCCAATCTTCTGGCTCCGTCCCACCTACTCAACCAGTAAGCAACCAGACAGCTCGGGGTAAAGACGTGAACATTTAAATCCGGAGGAAAGTGAGAGTAAAACACTCCATTTTTTTAAGGCTATGTGAGTTTTTACACAAAAACAAAGAGGATGTGGGTCAAACGGTCTCAACAATTTCCATTTAGCTTCGCAGTTGTTTAAGCCACAGAAAGAAAAACAGGCTGGAAAGAAAAAAGCAGCAGCCCTTTTGAAGTTTTCCGAGCTCCCGAGTCTACAGTTTTTTAGCAAGCTGGGAGGTCAAAAGTTCTCAAAACACAATTTTATTCCACTTCATCTGAGCGCGTCAAGCTGCTGCCAGAGAAGCGGCCGTGCAATCAGGAGCCGGGCCACATTAGTGCCACTCCGCTCCTAAATTTGGTCCGCTGTCAGATACTGAGACTGTGATGTGTGCAGGCGGACAGAGGAAGAGGAGGGCCGCCCCCCGTCAGCGACGCCAGGCAGCTGGGGCCGGCGAGGAGGAAGAGGACGTGGAGGCAGAGTTCAACCCGGAGAACCCCTACCAGGTGAGTCACGCACACAAGCGCCCGGGACTGTCCGCTCGGATCTGGGGGCCGCCCGAGGAGAGGGCTTCCTCTCGGCCGGGGAGAGTTTCCTCACAGCTGTGCGAGCGGCAGCAGATGCCGGGGTCACGGCGGAGGGGCCCCCGCTTGTCACTGCAAATCTGAGCGTATGCGTGGGTGTGTTTTTCTGTGCGTGTGCTTGCTGCGCGAGGCTGTCTGAGCCTGTCCAAAGCTTTCCTTTCAGCACTGAGGCTGTATGAATAATTCCACAGCATCCTCCTCCCCCCCCCTCCGCTGCTGTGGCCCCTTTGCCCTGCTGAGCACACACAGACTCCAGTACATACACCGCCCCCCCTCGCCCCTTATGTTGGGCCCCATTTTTCCTAATCCCCCTCCTTTCCCACTCCCCCCCCCCCCCCCCCCACTACACACTCCTGACAACCACATAGGGGGGTGAACAGCAAGCGCTACGTTGAAGAAGAAAATATTTGACAACAAAAACCCACATCTGACAACATCCCCTCCTCCCCATCCCGCCTGTCGGAAATCCATTTTTAATTGGTTTGAAACGAGCATTCTGCGCCGCTAAAGACGTACAGTACGAGACGGGAGACTGTGAACAAACACTGTGTCACACCCGGTCCTCTCTATCTCTCCCCCCCCCCCCCGCAGAGAGGCCTCGAGGGCGAGCAGGGCACCATGGACATCGACCCCATGCTGGACCACCAGGGCGTGTGCTGCCACGAGTGCCGCCGCAGCTACACCCACTGCCAGAGGATCTGCGAGCCGCTGAGAGGGTACCACCCGTGGCCGTACCACTACAGAGGCTGCAGGCCCGTCTGCAGAGTTATCATGCCCTGCAACTGGTGGGTGGCGCGTATCCTGGGTCTGGTGTAAGGCCCCCCCCCCCCCCCCACGCTCACCTGGGAGATGGTAGAGTCCAGGAGGGAAGAAACTAGGGAGGGTTGGGGATCCAAGGGAGGGGAGGTGCAGGGAAAAGTTTAGGAAGGGGAGGTGGGCTTCTTATCGTCATCTACTGTAAGTTGCCTGCTGGTCTCGCCAGATTTGTATGGAATGAACAGAATCAGTCACCGGGTCCACACATTATAAATGCATGGTACGGAATCTAGGACAGACATGACATATACAGTTATGCAGTGGCTGCACTGCACAGCTTGTCTTATTAAAAAAAAAAAAAAACATACCTACTACTCTACTGATTTAGATCTTTCTGAGCGACAGCACACCATGCTGTCAGGAGAACAGAGGTCGTGATAGGAAACATCCAACAGACCCATTTGCAATAAATGTATTGACGTCCACTGACATCTGCATTGATTTCAAACATGTAGGCCACCCATTTATTAATAGGATAGGTTTTCTTGTATTTATAGAGATGGTAATCATTCCTTTTCTTTACTTCTTTGCTTTTTGATGTAAATAAATGTATAGGGTGCAAAGTGTTTCAATAGCAGCCAGCTGGCTTAAATAGCACCCAATGTTTGTTTAACTTTTCATCACTCTAGTGAGAAATATTCTCCTGTGTTTTTAACTCTTTTCCTTTTCCCATTTTGTCTTCATGAGTAGCTCTCATTAAAACAATGTCCCGTACGCATTCTCTCACCATCTTTCATCCAAATGTATTTTCATCTGCATTGAAGAAGCTATCTCAAAGTGCAATATCTCTGAATAAACTTTTTTAAGTAAACTTTAAAGTGTCACTCCTCGTGGTTTGTTCTTGACCGGTTGACTTTATATCCAATTTGTAAATACATATTGCTCGTAACTTATCATTATTTGGGAACCCCGTCCCCTCTTTGTCACTTGCACACTCAAAGACACTTTTCAGTTTTGAGATGTGTCACATCTGGTAGCTGCTCCAAAGAGATGAGCAGAAAGAAGTTTCCAGAGTTCTTTAATGTCGAGAGTTGCAGCTCTAGAACTCTTTAATGAGACTAAAGACTCTGTAGCCGTCACGCTCCCAGATCTTACCCACGATGCAAAGCGCTTAGCTCCTTTTGATGTCACAGAGCCGCCTCAGGCGGGGGTAGGGGGTAAGGATGGGGGCGGTGTATTTGTGTGTGTCAGGGATAGTGGAGGGGTGTGTGTTTGTGTGTGTGTGTGTGAGAGTGTTATGAAGCTAAGAGTTCCATCCAGAGCCACAAACGGGCGTTTGATCGGCACGAGAGATGAAACGATGTGTGATGAATTTAACACTTAACTCGGTGTGAGAGGCTTGATGATGCGGTTAGGAGGCTGATCCATATTAATGCTCTCTTGCCGCGGCAGGACGCCTCCTCACAGCTACAGCTGCCGCATATATGTGGTTGGAGAACAGGGGAGGTGCCCGCTCTCCCACATCTTCGACTGTAAATCACCACCCCACCTCAGGGCTGCGTCCTCGCCTGCTGGCCAAACGACTCCGGGCTCCCCGTCTCGATACCAATCGAAGCCCAATACGTAAACCATATCCTCCGGCTGTCAGCCATATCTGAACTGCCTGCACTCATATCAGTAAGGCCACATTTCATTCCTCCCAGCACATAATCGCAGAGCATGGCTCCCTGTCATAATATATTGCCGTTTTTGCGTCTGATGAATCCCTTCGGAGACTTTCAAACCTTTCCGACACACTTTCCAGAGACAACAAACTATAAAACACGAGACAAAGTTTGTGAGCCAAACAACAAATCTTTTATTTACACTGAAGCTTGAATCACACTGAGGGAACGACCGGTGCTAAGCCACTGGCTGACATGTCGCACAGATTCCAGTCAATTTGCAGAGTATTGCTGTCGACTGTTTACTGAGTGTACAGAAAGAAACTGCATGAGCCAAGAAATGCAATCATAGTTGTCATTTAAACATCTGAATTGGTTCTTATTGTTACCAACATTAGATTTCTATACAAGTGCTGATAATAAGAAGTCATACAAGGCTCCCAAATAGAAAGGCTGTGGGCGTTTTCTGAAAACCAGGAGAGTCAGAGGAGAGAAAATAAGAATGATGTTTTATTGGAGCATTCAGGTTGATCAGTCACAATTTAATCCAGACCTTCGTTCCTTTTTGAGTCCATGGGCCTTTAAAAATCAGATAACGTAACTCAATCCGTTCAACAGATTATTCAAATTAACTGACCCCATCTGGTAGTAAGTTATTGCAGAGAGTAGGCCATGAGTGGTTTGGTCGAGTGAAAGTGGGAACACTGAGGCTCCCTGCACTTAGTGAAAACACCGGAGCAACAGCACAACTGAGGGGTCGGGACGAGGAGGAGGAAGTGGACGGCCACGGAGACTGCAGAGCAACAAGGACTCCCGCTGGAGTTCAGATGGACAAATGTGAACAAAGAATGATGTCAAACAGAGAGGAGAGAGGAAGAGAGGGAGGGAAAGAGGGAGAGAGACAGAGAGAGCGAGAGAGAGAAGGAGAGAGAGCGAGAGAGAGAGACAAGGAGAGAGGGAGAGAGAGAGAGAGAGAGAGAGAGAGAGAGAGAGAGAGAGAGAGAGAGAGAGAGAGAGAGAGAGAGAGAGAGAGGTGCTTAGTACTTCTTGAACTCTGTGTCGTCCGGTGGGCTCACTTCCACTTTTCTTTTGCCCACATCTTTCCAGTTGGTGCTCAGGACTGTACCACCTGACTCCATCTGCACAGGGAGGAGAGACGGAGGGAGAAATCACTTCAGTGGAATGATCCGTCATTTCATTAGTACTGTAGTTATGCAACACCTTTTCTCTGCTTAAAAAAATGCTTGGGGCTTAGATAAGTCCACTGCAACATTATTGAGTCCATTAGTAATGACGAATAAGGTGGATTTTTTTTGTCCAGTAACTCATTTTTAAAATTTTCCCTTTTGTTATTTCATAATAAGCTGAAAAGTCAAATAATTCAAAATGCTGATTTCCATATAAGCTGACCTTTATTCTCCTAAAGGTCTTCTGCTCCAAATGCAGAAAGGACTACTCGACATGAATGTTAAAACACCATCAGCATCGGGTTGTATGTTGGAAAAGTGTACTCCAGCATCACAAGATCATATCGTTATAACACAGAATGCTGATTTACCCCAATCATCAATCAACATTTAGCTGCAATCACACACTCTTACACACATGCTTCCAGACTCATAAATGAGGTCTTACTGAAGCTCATTAACCAGACAGTCTGTTACTGCTGCCGCAGTGCACACTGCACGTGATGTTTTCCTTTCACTTACAGTTATGTGCGTGTTAATAAAAACTAATATCACCGTTAGTTTTAGCTCTGTTTGTGCTTTAAATAAAAGGAACATTTTACTATTTTTCAACCTGGGTCTTAGTGTCATAATTATGGCCGTTCTGACTATGGGTCCATCCCTTTGGTTTTGCCATGAAATGTTGTTCATGGTCCTCAGATGATGAATTCTACTGATTTTGGTGATCTGACTTTTCCTGTAGTGCCACCATGAGGTTGACATTTTTGAGGTTGACATTTCACATTGCAATGAAATTTGGTACAGACATTCATGTTCAGGATGTTTCACTGAGTCCAACACTTTGGTTTTGTACGTTTGTGGTCATAAACCAATGACATTCCCATCAGCCTCAGCTGTACTTAGTGTTTAGTGCTAATTAACAAACGTTGCATGCTGAGACGCTGAACTAAGATGGTGATAATGGTGAAGAATAAACCTCCTTAGCGTCAGCATGTTAACATTGTCATTGTGAGCAAATAAGCATCAAGGATGTGGTTAGCATGCTGACATTAGCATTTAGCTCAAAACGCTGCGGACTCACACAGCAGGCACGGCTGTCCACTCTCAATCCTGTTGTAATATTTGTTTTATTATTATTTTGATGTCTTTCATGCTATATGTGAAACTAAGTATTACATATCTGTTATTAGCGCAGGTGAATAGGTAGTTTGTTAGTTGGCTTGTAACTGTAACTTGTACGGTAGATCCCAATGCAGTGAGCAAAAATAACTAATTTATATCTATATCTGTGTTTAAGACAAGTGTGTTTAAAGCTATTTATGTAAAATGTAAATTTATTTGGAAAGCTGTAGGAGGCCAGCGCTGCTTGCCCCAATATATGTTGTTTTGCTGGAGTTGAGTTTCCCGAGTCTCTGTAACGGTAATGGAGAGTGAAAAGTTACCATGACCCACAGTCAGAACGTCCATAATTATGAAAATAAGACCAAGGTGGAAAATAAGGGGAAAAAATTATTTAATAAAATAATTTCATTTGAGAGACGATGCACCTAAAGAACATGCCGTTATAATGAAGTTCATAACAATACCTGTCAATTTCATCTCGCTAGATCCTTGTGTGCAAAATATCGTTGGCTGCTATGACACTGTGGCTAGGTGATTACTAGCAAAAAATAACTTAAGTATAATACTTACAAAGGACTTGTTCATGGCTCGTTTGACTTCGTCTGATCCGTCGCAGTAGATCTGCTGGAAGAGCTTGTTGAGTGCTGCGTCTCCCTCCAGCTTCTCATTTTTCTCCTCCTCGCTGAGGTCCACCACCATCTTGTCCCATTTGCGGGTGTGGTGGGACGATGAAGGGTACTGATCTGATGGAGAAGGGAAATGGTTTTAAAAAGGCTACATTTCATATAGTTTCAGTTAAGACAGAGATTTTAAACCAGCTGAGAGACGGTAAGCAGAGCCCTCCAATCACTGTGAAGAACTGAAACAAATAGCTCATTGCTATGTGTTGAGTGTTCATAAATGTTTTTAATTCAGTTAAATACCTCGACTTTTAGCATCTTATCACACCAAGATTATTGACTGAATTCATTTTGCATTTAAGAAGCTGAAGGATCACATTGTGATTTGATTTCTATATTTTCTGGATGAAATATGCCCACTATAATCCCAACAAGAGATGGAGAGGGAGACTGGGAAATGTAATCCAGACGCAGATTTACATAAATGGAGCAGCAGACGCACAGTAGACATATTCAAGTGTGGACATATGGCAATGTGATCCCATAAAATCAGATGTCAAATATCATGTATAAATGTAACAGTAGTCCAAGTTATAAGCACGCACTTATAAACAGGCCATCCTGGAGGCTGAGCTGGCTGCATGGAAAGGATAGCTTGGCTGCCCACTTAACTTTTACTCCCCCCTTCCACACACACACACGCACACACTTACATAAGTAATTAATCCTGTCAGTAATGGGAATGTGTGGGCTAAAATACTGAGTCATATTTTGCTGTCATACCTTTCCTTCTCCCTGCCTACTTTCACCGTCAGACTAATGAAAGACTCTAGCAGAGCTTGTATGCCCACTCTCGTTTCAGTGCAGAACAGACAAACACAGGAGCTTATATTGATCTTTGTAGGGAGAGCGAGAGAGAGAGAAAGAGAGGAATAAGAAGAGCATGGGGAAGAAAGGGAGAGACGGAGAGATGAGAGCAGAGACAGGAGGACGGTTGGGGGAAGAGTGTAAATGCTGAAGCTGTGGACTGACTAGGATCGAAGTGTTTGATGTTGGACTCCTGTCCTTCCCCCTCGAGCTTCTCCCATCTGATGGCATCTGTCTTCTTCATCTTGAACTCCACCTGATGGAACAGAAGGGCGATAAGGAGGGGGGAAAATGAGAGGGAACAAGCGAGATAACAATGTTCAGCAAAATGGTCTTCTTTTGGTGTGCGGGACAAAAATAACGCTTCCATTAAAGTGACATCTTAAAAGTACAGGACATCAGATCATTATTGAGGCCAGAGAGAGACTGTCTGTTCAGAGCCGTCATCAACTCAGCCTGCGCAAGTGTGTGTGTGTTCGTGTGTGTGTGTGCGTGTTTGTGTGAGAGAGAGAGACATCAGGGATATGCGGGGGCACAGCTCAATCTCGAACCTCACTGACAGACATACTGCACTAACGAGATGCCTGTCAGCCAGAGGGCCAGTGTGAGAGACGGCGCGAGCGGGGGGGAGGGAGGGAGGGAGAGGGGGAGATCCTAATTCCACACAGCAGCATCTGATCCAAATCATTACACCAGGAGAACATGGGAGAGGAGGAAAATGAGGGGAGAGAGGACATGGACACACGCTTTTAACACTGAGCTGCATTGACAGGGCACAAACCAGCGAGACACGCGAGCTGCAGCGCTATGACCCCCCCCCCACCCCATCCCTGACACACACACACACACCCCCTACCACCCATTAACGGCGCGTGTGTTTGATATGTGTGCACATGAAAGACAGCGCTGGTTATATCGGTGCAATTAAGGAACATTTCTGCTCTGCTGGGCGATGTGATGATTCATTTATGAGGGTGCCAGAGGAGAAGAGGGAACCAAGAGGTAGACAAGGTTAGAGACGAGGAGGCAGAGAGGCTGACTGGCACTGAGTGGAGTGTGAGTGAGGGGAGCAGATTGAGGGAAATAAGACAGTATGATCGCTGCTACCTTCTCCACCGAGGTGATGAGCTCGAGCGAGCAGCGGTACACTGATAAATCACTTTGGTACGTGTCAGCACTTTTTTTGCCCCACAAAGGGCCTCGTGCACTGAGAGGCATCTGTGTCCGAAATGAACTTTTTGGCTCACCTGCAAAGGGCTGAGAAACTAACAACAAAAAAAAGAAGATCTCAGCTGAGAATACAGGTCACTGCCCAAATAATTCACATTCATGCCGTTGATTTAATTTAAATTCAGACATCCCTCCCCCACAACTTTCCAACAATAGAATTGGGGGCTGTGTGAACTAGTTCTTTCGAGCATAATCCAGCCCTTACAGTGAGCATACTGTACATACCGCGAGGGAATGAAAAAGGATTTCATGGGAAAAGGTCACCACTGCAAACACTGTCAACCCGGTGCAGTTAATTTTATGCATAGACAATGTTAAATAAGCAACTGTTCTACAACATCTTAAATATGGCACTACAGTACAACCCTACATGATCACAGGTGTGGTCACTAGTGTAACAGATCACACCTGATCACGTTCAGCTCTGATGTTGGCTGTGGTCAGATGTTCAAGAGTTACACTGTTCAAACCGTAGAAACCTGTGCTGCTGTTTGTACTCTTACCTAGTGTGGACTATTTTAAATGTACACAGCTCTGATTTGTGCATCTGACTCGTTTCTTCTCCACAGTAACAGTCAGATGGGAAAAAAACAAAATACTTGATGGGGGGAAAAAAACATGTTTTCTCAGAAACAAGGTTGAAAAAATGAAAACTGATGTCCGTAACATCAACTGCACCAGTGTTTCTGTGTTGATTTATTAAACCCTGCTCATCAGTTGTGACTATTTATGTTTGAATCGATTTTTAAGACAGCTCTGGCTGGCATTTTCAATATTTCTTGTGTGTTTCTGACAGATGCTCCTTTGAGCTTCTTAAGGGGGTCTCATGGTGTTTTGAAGACTTCAGTATGTTCAAAATGCTGATTTGCCAGATTTGCTCTAATAGCTGACAAATACTGCTAATTGTCATTCAGACTAATTTGGCCATTGTAGCAGTGCTTGTAATTCTCAGAGTCCCCGGATCTTATGTCTTTTTTTTTATTATGCGTTTCGATTTCTTGTTTACCCCTGTGGGTGTCCAGGGTGTTAGTCCAGCTATCTAGCCGGTAGAGTTGAGGTTTTCCACTTTACCAAGGCATCAACTTAACAGCCTGTCTGACTGTTATGTTTTAAAGTGATTTGTTATTGATCATAGAAAGGCAGAAACAAAGGACCAAAGACTGTAGACCAAGCAAATTAAATGTTATCATCTTAACCAGCCAGTGTTGCAGGTGCCATTAATAGTGTTTAATGTTTCTGCAGTGTGAAGTGCAGCAGAACTCAAGCCGCCGCTGTGTCAAAGTGTGTGTGCTTCTATGCGTGCTCCTGGGCCATACAACATTAATCTGCTGCCACATCTGGGTTTCCTGGCTTTTAAGGGACATGGCAGGCCAGGCGCCGTGTGTGTGTGTGTGTGTCTCTGTGTGCGTTTCTGTGTGTGTGACAGGCGAAGCAATGGCTCGTAAAGGGATGTGACAGCAGAGCCACATACAGGGGCCACCACCCACAGCACCCCAGGGGCCGGACTATACAATACTTCACTACACACACATAGACACTCATGCGGGCGCGCACACACATGCTATTTACAGAGGGGCACTGGGGTCCCGTGTCGCTTGTCACATGTGTTTGTAGCCATCGCACCCCTCCTCCCTGCCGCGACTCCTCACCCAGCATCTTCTCCCTATTTTCCAGATCCTAGCGGATTTCAAAACAAACTCGGCTAGAAAGACGCATAAATGAAATAAATATAAACATTCTTAGACGTTGACAGGCATGCAAATTAAAGAGGGGAGACGACACTTTAGCTATTTTCTGAAAAAGAGATGAGTTTGGAACTGAATGAACGAGCGAGTGTGGATTGGAAATTGTGATGAGTGTGTTTGCGCGCACGAGTCTGAGCGGGTGCGCATCAGCCGTCTGTTCTGATCAAACACACTGGTGTGTAATTGGCTCCCCGTTGTCGCGGTGACCCCTGCGGTTGGAATGTCTGTCGTGGTGGAGGACAGGAGGAGGTCGCACTGACGATAATGTGCTACAGATGAGAGACACACACACACATACACACACACACACAGCAAATACTTTGTGTAAATGGCACAAGTGTGTTGAAAGATTACTGTTCAGCCTCTATATTTGCATGTGTGTGCGTCTGTGTGTGTGTTTGTGTATACGCCTGCACACTCATGCCCGGCTTAGCCTCCCCCTGCTAAGTTGTCTTTAAAGACAGCGAGGAGATGAAGCGTAAACATTGTGGAGCGAAGAGTGCAGGGCAGCCTATTACAGAGACGGACCGACATTGGTTGGGAATCGACAGCTCCGAGGGCAATGCATTTTTTAAACGCTCATTAGGGATGCATGCCAATCTGGAGAAAGTTGATTTGCTGATGCCGTTGTTCATTTGAATGTTTTTTTTCCCCCGCAGTGGCTCCTTGGCTTTAGAAAAATGAAATGGCTACAAAATATTTAAATGAGACACGCATTGAGAAAGCTGCTCAGTTATTTAGGTTCTCTCACATTGTCGTGCACGTGTGCACACACATTCACCTGTAGAGTTTTAAGAGTTAGGTGGTTCTATGCTGTCTTGAACCTTTGAATGCTGCGATTACCAACGAGAGCTCCCTGGTGTGTGTGCGCGTGTGTCTGTGTGTGTGTGTGGAGGGACCATGTGTACCGGAGGAGCCCAGTGGACCAGGGAACAGGCAGGGCTTTGTGGGAGAGGAGGAGTGTTTTTACAATCACTCTCGTTATCCTAGAGGTAGGTGTATGTGTGTGTGTTTGTATAAGTGCAAGACAGAGAGAAAGACAGAAGGTGTGTGTGTGTGTGTGTGTGTGTGTGTGTATGTGTGTGTGTGAAGGGCCATGGAAGGACTGACAAAACAAAGACAAAGACGGTAAATGAGGAAGAAAGACGAAAAAAAGACAGACTGTAGAGAAATGAGAGAGAGTCAAAGACCATCTTCAGCTGTGGTCTCTCTAAGACTGAGCCCTTGTTTAAGCTGCAACCCACGTGCACTTCTGGTATGCAGTGTCTGCTGTTGCCATGGAAAAGTGAGAAAGTGAGTGAGAGGTTTTTTGAGAGGGGGCAGATTCTGTGCAGGTCAGCCTGTACTCAGCACAGTGCAGCCAGGATATAACACACACAATATAGAAGTCAGGTTATTTAATGCTCCCAATCAAAATTCCGAACATCTTTTTGCTGCTGTAGCACCAATACTTTGTATAATTCCAGCATCTGTGATCATACACTGCCCTTTCATTCCTCTGTGGCCTTGCAGTAAAATAAACAAAAATAATCACTGCTTTCAGAAGCTCTGTGTGTAAACACCATGGCATTTCTCTTTAGGTACAAGGTAAGCCCTTGTTTTTTGGTTACGCTTGTTCATCGATGTTACACAAATATAGATCCAATAGAAACATTCACAGGGCTGGGTATTGTATGAAATGTTTTGACATTAGCACTAATACAATTCCCTTTTTTCCATTTCACAAAAGATGTCGAACTTCTTAAAGCGACTATAATCCATGTTTTTATACAAATGTACCTGTCCGGCCGGCAACTTGTTTTGCTTCACTCTAAAGGCTCTCATAGGTCCCTTTGATAAATGCACTGCAACTTCAACTTATCTAGACATTACCCATCGGAGCAGTATGTGAGAGCAAATGTCCAAATCAGTTGGACCACATCTTTCGATGAACAGCCTGCGTGTGAAAACAGCAGGTAATTGTCTGGAGCATTCATAGTGAGCGGGTGGGCGCGTTGATGACACGTGACAGGTGCGAAACCGATAGAATACAAACATCCGAGGCTGAAGAAGGAGGATCATTTACACAAAGACGTCAACCAAAATGTCTGCTAACTGGAGAGACGACGAGATTCAGGAACTCCTGTCGGTAAGGGCCAATGCTGATATTGTCAGACAAATACAAATAACGGCAAGAGACTTGTTGTTTATGACCAAATTACGAACGGCTGCATCATACTTTTTTTCGTCATGTCCTACCTTCTGCACGATGCACCCAGACACCACCCCTCGCCTAAACCAAACGAAGTATTTTCAGTAGATGAGAATACGTCTAACACGGACAACCTACTGTTGTGTGCTACATGTGTAAAGAGCACCTTCGGGCAAGGTTTTCTGGCTAAAAAGCTCTAAAAGCACCAAAGCACCAAACAACAGACAGACACAGAGACTAGCTGGTGAACATAGCGGAGCATTTACATACTAAAAACAGAGAGAGTGAATATCAGACTTACATTGGGTGGCCAAAACAGGACTCCACATTAATGATATTATTGCTCCGAAACTGCTGTATATATACAGTTTACTAAAAAATTTGCCATATCAACTTGGTGATGATATGTCAATGTTGTGTTCCAAACTTATTTCCACTGTCCCCAAGTGATAAAAACTAAAGAAATCAGTTACTGCAGGTTGCAGGTTTAAAGGTCAAATGTTGATGAAACCCACTGTTCAACAATATTAATAATACTGTATCATTTTAATACAGTTTTTTAATTAAAAAGGATTTTGATATGACATTTACACATGTCTACTTGTGTAGGTGGCTTGTGTATGTTTTGTGCTTCTTATTACATCTCTTTCTTTTCCCATGAAGGACATCTGTATGAAAGTGTTTACTGGAGAAAAAAAAATGAGCCCATGTGACAGTGGAATTTGTAGTTGAAGAAAATAGTCACACGTAGCAGTAAATTTGAAGACACAGAGAAAAATGCTTTAGAGGTTGCAAACTTTTTTCTCTATCCCACAAACACAACAGTTACACCTTCTCAAAGTCTTCATTGTAGGTGCACAAATCCTATTCTACAAATCACAAATTAAGAATACTCATATATTCACATTTGTGCTACAGTTGCCGCAGTGAATATGGTGCAAAACATTATTCATTCACACATCTGTATCAAAAAATGTTAAGTCTTTGTTTTCTTGGATATTTTTATTGCACTAAAACAAATCAATAACTACAACTGCTTTAATCTGCAGTTACGAGTCAAATGAAAAATTCCGCACCGCTGTCACTTTTGTAACACATATCTCACTGAGATGTGGAGCAAAAGTTTGAGTACCTGTAGGGCCATGGACGGACGCGCGTCATCTGCCATAACCACGCCCCCAGGCTCTGACACTTTATCAGAATCAATTTCATTGGCCGACTCCACGTCAGTGGAGTGTTTGTCTGTTTTGCTGTCGGAATAGTTGACATGGAATAACGTTCTTTGAACATATTTTACAGCATTTCATTTGTATTCTCGTTGTGCTTGCACTGTAGATTACAAATAGACTATACATAATAATGACAGAGCCAATATGAACTGATTTTGCCGTGCAGTAACGTTACTGTTTTCAGTGTCTGCTAAAAATGCAAAGAAAACCATTAACCAAAACATTAACTAGCTAGCTCACAACAAAAGTATTTCTTGACATTTGCCACAAAGTCTTTAAAAAGGCCGGTTGTTGTTCCTCACTTCAAAACGGCAGAATGTATCTTGACATTATCAGTTATTTTCTAGACTTGGTGTAGAAATACCATGGCTGAACTGCATCTGGAAGGCAGTCCCAGGATCAGTCCAGTAACTGAATGCATAATAAGCTGTCACCTTAGTAAATAGTAAATACAGTTAAATATATGTGAATGCAGCAAGAAATTCATTGAAAACTGCAGCTCACATTTGTGGTTGAATAAAGCCTAATATTATCAAAATGAGCAAAGACTAATATTGTCAAAATGTCTGATGTCTGATGAATGAATGCCCCAACATCCAGCAATACTTTAAGGTTCAATATCCAGCACTGAATACTGAATATAAGTATTAGTTATGGGTGGACCACATGTGTGAAGTGACAATAAGTAGTTGAAAATTATCCTTTTAAGAACTATAAAATATAATCTAATGAGTTTTTGAATAACAGGATCCAACTACAAATGCTTTGGAAGATGCTGCGTCCAAAAACTGTAGAGAGCTCTTTCAACGCCATCAGAATAATCGTTTTTAGAAAAGAAACAGAGCTCTATGTTGTACTGTATTGGCAAGACCGGATTGATCAATGGCCTAGAAACAAATTCCTCCTCTTTAATGATTAAAACAAAACACAATCAAAAGAAGTCACACAAAAGACTGCCTCTTGATCCTCAGGCTAAAACCTGACAGTGGTCTAAACCCTGAATCAGCACACACTCAGCCAGCACACTCATTAGCCCACATCCTTTAGAATACACACTAATTAGTCTATAGTAAGAAGTGCCCTTCCTACTCATTAGGCCCATAATCACCTTAAATAGTGCTGAGGAACTCTCAGCGAGTACAGCTCTAATAAACGTGCATGTGTACGCTGCGTGTGTGTGTGTGAGTGTAGGAGTGAGGATTTGTGCAAATGTGTGAATCTTCTGTTAGCTGCTCAGATGAACTGCGCTAACGTCTCCACAGGAGCCACAGTGTATACAGCAAGAGTGGATTTTCAAATTTCTGCCCCAGCCACAGTAAGCTTTACCAGCATTAAGGAATTATAGGTACTGACAGCCTACTTTATACTGCTTTAAATTATTGAAGAGATTATGATGTTAATCTCAGTGGTAACCCAAGTAATGATCAGTCACAATTTCAGTGAGCTGCTTAAACTCGCATCTGCATGTTTTTCTTCTTTAGTTATCTGACATTTGATTCATTCACATTTTTAAGACAATAAAAGCCTGAATACACACAGAGAAGATTTAATGTTATTTGATGCGCTCTAGCAAATTTGCAGATTTAGGCGCATTTCTCCAGTGTGTGACAGTACATCATATTTTCTTTATAGCGACATAAACAATGTTCCCTGATATATTTAATAGTCTGCTTTTTTATTGTTGAGAGTAACTACTAGGAAGGACACACTACATACAGTGTTCCCACTAATTCAGAGTAAAATTCAGTGACTTCTCATTGACTTTCAAAAACTTAGTTGGAGTGTTTCCATAATCTAAAAATGTTGTTTCTTCCTTGTTATGTTTTTCAGCTCTGAAAAGTTGTTAAGTGGTAAACACTTTTATATTCCACTACAGCTGGGCTTGCTGTGGAGAAAAACATCTGAAAACCACCATCTAATACTACAAGTTATATAGCATAATCTGTAAAATTCCTTGTTATTTCAGGACACCCCACAGAAAAAGAATCATATTTCCAGACACCTCTGAAAACTCAGATATTCCAGAAATTACATGACCATGACCATGGCCGACATTATCCCGCCAGCTACGTCATCTGCTTAGTTTGGGGCAATTTTATCATCTGAAGTTATTGAGTTTTGGTCACTTTGACCCCAGACAGGACTAAAGCGGTATTTTTTGTCCTGTGTGCTCTGACATCAGAGAAAGCACATCGCAATGCTTTGATGTGCCTTTTAGAGCACAATGGACCATTTAACACAATAGGTGTTGAAAGCATGCAGGTCTGACATGCAGAGTTTGTTTCTGCTTCATGGGCATGTCATCAGTCACAGTGAAATGTCTATTAAACCTGCCAAAAACCTGTCAAATCATTGAAAATGTACGCCAAAATATGAAATATGCAAAGCTGTAGTGGACTTCCTGTTGATTTAGAAGCTTCAACAGCACACTCACTGAACTAGTTAAACTAAAAGTGACTGTGATACCTTGGTGGTGAGGATCTTGAAGTTGCTCTGCTGAGGGACAATGGGGTGTAGGAGGTGGAGGTCGAGGTTGTAGTTCTCCCCTGATGCTAGCTGTATCGTGGCAGAGAGCTGAAGCGACAAAAGACATTAGGCATTAACTCTCATTAAGTGTGATGGTAATCACCCAAGAAAACGTAGAAATACCAATAACAGAACATGTTAAATGGAAATATGTAATTTTATTCAAGGTAGTGCCATGACTAGTGAAGTAAATCATCCTTTCAGACCAGTCATTTTTATTCTCGTGTTGAAATTGTCGCGTCAGTATTTTAATTTTATTTAACTGCAGTCTCCAGAAAACACACAAAACAAAAAGAAAGATAAGGACTGAGAGGTGAAGGTGTCAGCTTGTCCATGAGAATAATCATTTGATGTGGCTGGTGTGACGGCCAGGAGTATCCTCGCCCTGTCCCCTTTAGCCACAGAGTGACCAGTGATGGGGGTGGGGGGGGGTCAGACAGCTCCTAACAGCCTGCCACTCACCGTGACCGGGTGGGTGGCTTGTTGGTTTAGAGGGACACGGCCTCGGCTGTGGCCCAAATCCTCACACTTCTCACACACTCGTCACTTGGTAAATGCGGCCCTCTTATAGAAAAGGTCTAAAAACTGCCCACTAGAGGAATAGCTCGCCTGTACAGTACACCACTTCAACTTTTAATCGTTTGCAATTCATCACCTACCACTTTGCTAAAAGTGGACTTTTCTGATTTAGGACCAAATGTATGTTAGAAGTAGTTCATCAGGGATAAAAGCTTAGAAAGTTAGCTAAAGTAGCTTTTGGGCAATTCCACAAAACTATCAAAGCCTTAATATTCATTTCCAGTTGAATTCCTGTGCTGTCTGTAGGTATACAGCTGCTGCGTACTCAGTCACCAGGGAAAATAACTGGAACCACTGCCTTTCATCTTAAATTTCTTTTGTATATACTGACCTAGTAAAAAATATATGAACTTAACTGTACTTCACACCACAGAGAGAGCTTAACAAGTGACTGCGTGATTCGAAACAAGTGAACTATTTCTTTTGAAATGGGGTAAACTCAGTTTGTTATTCTATTAAGAAAGACAAAGCCGTTCCCTGGAGTGCCCTGCAGTTACCCCTCTGAGAGAAGGAGAGAGAAGTGGAAAGACACAAAGGAAAAGAGAAAAAGAGAAAGAAACAGGGTTGTCCCCGGAGGGCTCTGTAGCTGATCCTAGATCAGTTATGCCTTCTATCTACAGACAATTAGGAGGTTGGAGAAGCTGGGGAGGGTAAATTGTTCTTAGATCTGTACTTTGGGAGCAATGTTAACAAGGCACCACTGGAGGCATAGTTGGGTCCATGGGGAGAGGGTGTGTGTGTGTGTGTGTGTGTGTGTGTGCACGTATATGAGACCCATCTAATGGGCCCCCCTGAGGAAACCCCCAAGAGCTAACCCATGTCTGTTCCACACACACACATACCCCCAATACAGATTCTCTTCACTTCAATACTGCATTTTAGTGTGTGTTTATACCTCTTTTTCCATGAAGTTGGCACGCACACCATCCTTGGGTACATTTTTTGCCATGACTGTGACAATGACTTGAGATTCTGTTTGGTACCAGTCATATCTGCAAGAAACACATAATCAAAACTGAATAAGAAGAAGTCTGCAGAATTTTTCTATTTCCACCACTAATATGAAAAGAATATAAAAACCAAGAACTTCAAATAATAAAAAGCAGTTCATCATTAACATGTATCATCTATACACACTGTATTGACACAGTTATACCGAGTGAGGCTGCTTTGGCGCACTGATGCTTGGTTAATCTATAATAATAAATAAAATAAACATTAAAAACATAACAGATGCCTGGAGAAGGCATATTTAAATGTATGCACTTACTTCACAGGTGGAACCGCTGGTGTCTGCACGGTCATTCAGCCCCCGAGATGGGATGACAATTAGTGACGAGGATGAGGTGATGAGGCAGAGGAACAAAACAAAAAGGACAAAAATGAGAAAAACATAACCACAACAAAAGAAGCTTAGTAAGGCCTCCTTCTTTGAAGCAGGAACATACACAGAGTTGATGCTGAGAACAACAATGCCCCCAGGTGGCCGTGCAGAGAAACTCACCCTGTTGTCGCTGCCGATCTGTGTCTGCTCTGGAAGAGGGAAGAAAAATTTGGGTGTGTGGCAGGAAACATTTAATACACCCTTTAAGGTAAAATTGAACTCTAGTCTCTAGTATGATTACTGCAAACCAAAGAACACAACTTTTTAAACTGACACACACTTGTCCACAGATAGCAAATAAATATCCCCCCCACATAGACAGACAGACAGACAGACAGACACACACACACACACTCTCCCATCCTTGCCACCAGTTTGTTTACTGGTCGATCCACGCCCATTAAAAGCCCTGTGAGCCCAACCAAGCCTGATCACCGTTTACCAGCATGCTATCATACATTATTCACTGACTTCATTACAGTGAGAGCACAGAGAGGGAAGAGAGAGATGAGATGATAGGAGGCGTGTTAATGTTGTCTTAATGAGGTCGCGTTTGAAATGGTGAGGAGGGGGGTTGTTTGGGAGAAAAAGACTGTGTGTGTGCTACATGTGACGGAATAACCAGGCGCCATGTGTGTGTTGGTTGGCGGTAAACACACCTTCACCAGAAGTAACAACGACTGCTCCTGGTGTGAGCGTGAGCAAGCGCAAGCAGGGTACTTTCAAGTTTTGGGGGGGTGATGTACACCCTGGTGTGAATGTGTCTGTGTCTGTGTCTCTGTGTGTATGAGTGGGTGTATGCTGTCTGTGAGAAGGCCTATGAAGGGGTGTGGTCTCATCGGGGGCTTTCAAACATCAGTAGCGTTAACTCTGATGAATCATATCGCTCCTGGGAGTACGTGTGCACGCGGGTGTGAAGCGTGTTTGTCAAAACTCATGCTCTTGTTTACTTGAGACGATCCAGAGGGCCCAGGCATCACCAGCAAACAGAAACACACCACCCAGACATGGCATGCATCTTTTATTGGTCTGAGCAGCTCTGCCTAAATACTCTACCACTGTGGAAGCATACACATACTGTAGATTGATGGCTGTCTGCAAGCTCATTTGTTTGATCAGATGGGCTGATCAGCTTAGTGTTTGATAGCAGTAAATAGTATATAGAAGTTAGAGTGATAATGGATTTTGAAGTCTGATTTTTTTTTTTTTTTTTTTTTTACAATAACAGCCACGGGCAATATTGTGTACCAATATTTAATACCTTTGAACATTTCAAATTGCAATTAAACAACTTGCTTTTAAAATTCTAATAAACCTTAAATGTAAGACCAATTTCAGCTCTAAATGCTGGTCTAACCTTAATACAAATACAGACATGTAAGCTACTCACTTCCCATCATCTCTTCGCACTGCTTGATCCAGATCTCAAATGATTTGTCAGAATCTGTGGAAATCACAAAAAACAGACAATGATTACAGTTGGGAACAATGTGGACAAACACCGGCTTCACCAGCTTTGTGTGATCTGGACTTGTACTAAGAATTATAGTTACTGGTTTAAAATCTTTTAATCCTCATCTGACATCTTGGAGGGATCCCTCCAGCCAAACCCATTTATTTTTGGTCTTAAAGCCCAAAATACACAACTGCTCTTTTGTAACATCATTAGCATGTAGATTGATGTTACTTAACTCGCCCTCAACCTACTCACCCCCACTGAAGGATGTGATGCAATACCTCCAGCTAGGAAAAAAAAAGCAACCTTTTATAATTATTTTAATAAGGCTGTATTGAATCCCAAAATATATTTAAAATCTGCTATCAACCTTTTTTTTTTTGCAGTCTTGCTCTTCCATTTATTGACATTCAATTTTTATAGATAGTATGTTTATTTTATGTACCTTATATAAATTAAGTTTTTACAAAACAAAACCCCAATAACGACTCCATGTATAATTTCCTAACTGTATAATTTAGGTAAGAAAATGTATGTATTTGTACTGTGTTTGAAAGAATGCTTTCAGAGTTTAAGAGTATGTTGATGTAAAACAGATAATGATAATGATGCACCACAATAAAGGACATTACACCTGGCCAGGTTAAATCTACATTCTGGTGCAAATTTGGGATATACAGTATAGTGCTGAATCGATTAATAGATTAGCAGATCAACATACAATGTACCTGCTAGTATTTTGAGAATCAATTGATAAATAAATTCATTATACAATTGAATGCCAAACATTCTTTAAATCTAGGCTTCATAAATGTGAGAATATGCTGCTCCTCTTTGTCATATGTGACAGTAAACTGAAAATGTTTTGGTTTTGGACCGTTGGCCACAGGGCTGTGCGATATAAATGACCAAAATCTCATATTCCAATATAGGTCAATTCATATCCAGAAAACGACACATATCACGATATGTATAATTTTCTGTAAATTCAATGAATAAATAGCTACACAAAATGACCTATTTCTTATTACATTTTGAATAATATACACAGCATATACAAAGTACTTACTCATAATTGATGATTTTTCTCCTTTTATTTAGAACCTTTGTGCACATTTTCAGTAACAAAATATTAAAAAATGAATGTATAAAATATAAAAAGTTAAATAGTAAAAAGGCACGGCTGCCACCTCTCACACACTGTGTGCCTGTCATTTGGGACCGGGCTCACTGGTCGGAGTCATGCTGTATCCGTGCCATGCAAAGTGTCGACCGCATGATAAAAAAAATATTGCTGCAAAGAGTGTGATTTGCAACCAAACAAAATAAACGATAGAGCATTATATGAAACGATAGACGTTTTTATATCGTCACACAATGTATAAATAAATAACATAAAAACATATATATGAAGATGTCACCTCTTTTGCAGGGGTATTTTTCACTATTTGTGACATTTTTATAGACTATACGATTAATAAATTATTCAATATTACAGTAACATAACCAACATTCAGGTACATATTCAACACCATGTGGTCATGTGATGTTAAATGCAGAGGAAGAAAAAAGAGGCGACCTCTTGCTTTACCTTCCTAACTGATTCCATTCTAGACATGTAATAATCAATAAATATGTAGTATTAATGCTTTAGGCTCTATAAATATACAGTGCCTCTGTTTTTTAACATCTTAAAGGTAACCTATGGAGTTTTCGACCTCTAGTAGCACTATGGAGCTGTTCTTCAATGAGTGCGCCTCTGTTTTGTTAATCTCTCGCACACACGAGAACATACATTCACACGCGCTGGTGATGCAATTCACATTACCTGCCAGTGGTTTCACATTATTCAGCTGATCTACAGGTGGCGGCAAGATATGCAGTAATGCACCATTGAAGCCAATGAAGAAGTAGACCACTAGCATCAACTACAAACTCAAATATGTAAACAATAATACACAACAACTTCTCCTGATATACAATTATAATGGATGAGGTGGAGGTGGAAAAAAAGTGAATTAACAGGTAATGAATTAACTAGTAATGAAGTAAGCAATGATGTTGCTATGTTACCTGCAGTTTAATAAACACTACACTAAGCACTGATTTAGCATGTGGTGAAACTGTTGACCAGAACTAAGTTTGAAGTATCCTGTAATACACAAGGCCACAGTATAACAGGTAAATAAATTATGTACACGTAAATAATTTATCCTGTATTATATTTTACACTGAAGCTAAGGGACACGGTTTTAGCACTTTGTATTCAATGAGGAGAGTGAAGCAGACAGGGTACTGCTGCGAACAGTGGTTGGTAGAGAGTGGGATGATGGAAAGTTTTTACTCTGGGCCAAAATAAGCTGCACTCACCATCCAGTTGGTGTCCCTGAGTGAAAGCTGCATGTGCTGACTCAAAGCGGTTCAGGTGGTATTCTGCTATTCTGCAGTGGGGAGAGAAAAACATGCCACACACACTTAGATAATCTTGGAAAAATAAAAGTGACCACTTCTGACACAGAATTTTCATGACATACCTTGTTAAAGGAGTTAAATGACTAAACTAATTCTTGTACATAAACATTATGGGTGGCTGGAGAGAAATTTTATTTTATTATCATTATTAAAAAACTAAAAATGTGTAGTTGAAATGTAGCAATGTAAGTAACTTATGTCTAACCTAATGTCAAAGTCAGAGTTAAGTCTTTTCAAAGGAAACTATTCAAAGGCTTTGCCATGACTCAAGATTTCAGCAGCACAATTAATGTGTTTTACTTTCGTAGCAAATATTATTGTGAAAAAGTTATTTTAAAAAGGTATGTCATTTAAGGAACAACTTTATATTACAGCTTTTGCAAGTCATTGGGTCCATAAACAACAGATTCAGTTGAGCACATAAACCAAACACCAATTTGTATGATTTTCCCTCATTTTCTTTATCATATCATGGTACACACCCTGTTCGCATGAAAGCAAGGGGAAGGCTGGGTTCTAGCAGCTGTGCTTTTTTGGCATCATCAACAGCACCTGCGGAGAGAAGACAACACCATGTTTATCATACATATACATTCATCCAGGCTGTATCCCTTAGAAAATTAATATTCACACCACCCAAAATTCCTCCAGGGATTGCTGACTGGTTGCAGCTCATTAATTCAAGGATTTTGGACTTACAGCTGTAGTTTTTGAGAAGTATGTGGGCATAGGCACGCTGGCAAAACCAGTCAGCGTTGTCTGCGTCTCCTTGCAATGCCTCATTTAGAGCCTACGAGGAAAGAGATGGCTTTTCAGTGGACAGCTTACAGTAATGTTTTGATCCAGAAAGAGCTGTGGATAATGATGGAAAAGTAACCCTAAACAAAAGCTGACCCTGGGCAACACATTTGTCTCCTCTGTTGTATTTGATGAAAAAAAAAGTAGTGGAAGTACTCATTCTGAGTAGCATTTATGAGTACTGTGTGTTTGGCCTGAACTGTAATGGTAGCTGTTGTAGTCTACATAGAGCAGTCGTAATTATTCACATAAAGGTAAAAAGAAAATAGAGGTGTTTTTTTTAAATAAAAACAAGTCAATAAAACTAGTAAATATCAATCGTTACTGACTTCTTTTTGAATCTGTTGAAGATGACACGATATGCTTGTCATGCTGACAGCCTGACTCATCCAAAAACCCGACTGTTTATCACTAACGTTATCTAGTAATAAACTCCTTACGACTGAGAAATGCATTTTGTAATGGTGGTGAAGCACAACACAATGAATGTCCTGCTAACTTAGAAACGGCACTGTCACCTAAAGTTATAATAACACTTTGTGACGCTGACAGGAAACGTGAGCTAACTCAGCTAGCCGGTTAGACTGACAAAATAAGTGCCCCAGACACCAAACTCAGCGTCCTTCAGAAAACACAGCTGAGCAGATGAAGTTGGGGTTAATGCGATGACCAGAAAGAGCCACCAGATTTTTGGCAGAATTTCGCTTGCGGCCAGCTAACGCTAATGTTTACCTGCAGAGCTCTCTGTGGATCTTCGTCAATGAAGCTGTCGGGGAAGCTGCTAAAGCGAAAGGAGAGAGCGGCCAGTTAACAAACTAGGTGAAAACGAATGTGCGAAAAAAAACACAATTAAAAAAACACAACGGATACGTCGAGGCGGACTTGCCGTTGGGTCGCCATGGGTGTGCTGCGGGTGTGAACGCTGTTTCTGGAGCAACAGGAAAGTTCCAGCAAGATGTGGAGGCTGCTGGTAACGTGATAGCGTCGGCAGCCACAGCGCGAGCCCGGCGGCGGCGGCGGGCCTGTCAACATCCGAGCGCTCAGCGCACAGCGCCCACTCTGCCGCCGCGCCACCTGCCGGCCGGGAGGACTCACTGCGCGCCCGCTGCTCAAAGGGACAAGCACGTTTTCTCAGCTCTGACATGGAGAACACACACTTGGTGCCGTTCCTGAAGTACTGTCTTTCCAACTCAGATGTATCACTCAGCTCCGCATGAGCGAGCTAAGTGGAAAAAATAGCAAGATCTCGCTGTTAAAATACTCCAGCTGCATATTAATGTATCTTGGGGAAGAGGTCCCTAATTTGACCCACTTTGTATCCTATGTAGTTTCAGCTATTACAATACAGTATGTTTTATAAACTGTTTTGTAAGTTAAATATCAATCTGCAAAATAATTACTCACCATAGCCGAAAAAAAATGGAGTGGAGTAAAAAAATACAATATTTCCCTTTGAAATGTAGTGGTGTAGTACTGTAGTACTGGTGGAAGAAGTACTTAGATTTATTTAAGTAAAACTACCAGTGTCACAGTTATTAGTTATTAGTTAGAAATACAAGAAAAAGTCCTGCATTAAAAAAGTAAAAACAAAAGCATTACGTCTAAATATTAGATATTAAAAAAGTACTGAAAATAAAAGTACTCATTATGCAGAATGCAGGCCCTTCAAGAATAATGTGTTATATGATTGGATTATAATTATTGATACATTAACGTGTACATCACTTTAGTGTGGCAGCTGGTAAATGAGGAGCTAATTTTAATTTCTTAATGTACTGCTGAGTAAATTAAGAATTTCCCCACTGGGATCAATGAAGTCTTACTTTAATAAAACAGAATTTATTGGTTCATCATACTTTTAATTATTAATCTGAATCTGTAAAGTAACTAGTGTAGCCCTCAAGTAAATGTACTGCAGTAAAAACTACACTATTTACCTCTGCATTGCAGAGGAGTATTAGTATAAAATAGCAGAAAATGTTAATACTCAAGTGAAGTACAAGTACCTCAAAAATGTACTTCAGTACAGTAATTGTAAAATGTACTTAATTACTTTTGACCACTGATCCTGGTGAAGTTCCTGTGGGTGATTCAATGATTGAGGAAGAATTTTAACAGAGACAGTGATAAAATTAAGTTTATTTTATATAATATACCATTATTTTTTTCAACACCTCTGGACTGCACAAAAGCAAACACACCAAAATAAAGCAACAGGAACTCCACCTCTCCCTCTGCTACAAGCATTCAAATCTATATCAATAAAACTTACAGTTTCAAGAAATGTCCAGGTAAAGCAAAGTCAGGGGATTCCAAAGAAATGGTTTACTCAGTAATAAAGTGAAAACAGTCTTTTATAGGGTTCCCTGGGGGTAAAGGCACAGTTACAAGCATCTCCTATAACAAGTTTAGCCTCACAGAAGCCAACCTAACTCTTACAAGATTCATTTTTCAATTTTAATTTGGAGTGAGGTGAAGATGATATGCTGGCTTTGTGAGGCTACAAGGTCAACGGAAGAGAAAACACTAAACTTAGCATTACTTCATCATAAAGGGCCAGCCGTTCTACTCCTTGCATAGAGTATACAGTCTGTGCAGTAAAACAACACCTGAGGGAGAAAATGGCAATAAGGCACAAAGTCAAGCATGTTCACAGACATACAGTATATAACACATTAAGATATCAAGGCTTTAGGAGGTCCATATATGCATTTATATACGTGTAATGACTAAACACAATGCGTGCATAGCAGAAAGGCTAAATAGTAGCAGTATGACTCTACAGGAGGCAATGTAGCGGAATAAAAGGCTACAAGACCATTTCACTGGTGATTGTCAACAAAAAAAAAGTCCACTGTGTAGATACATCAACTATAAACAGTAGCAGTGCTAAATTACAATTCTACAAATAACAGTGATCCCTTGTTTTCAACATTTCACAATACAAACATAATTCAGTAATCTTAAAATAATAATAATAAAAATAAAAATAATATGGAATGTTTTCCCTCAATAACCTCATGATTACCAGGAACAGAGGAAGCAGGGACAGGATGGACTTTCAGGCACTTAGAGAAGAAACATACAGCAGTGGTAAACATTAGTGCAAAGCCATTTTCAAGGCAGAGGAATGATTCAGCATGTGATAGGAAAACAAAAAAAAAAACAAAGTGGGAAAGAGCGAGAGCAAAGGCAGAGGAGGAGGGCACAGTGTGCTGATCAGATCATTTGCTCCTCTGAGGGCTGGAGGTGAAGTGCAAGCAGAGGGTGCATCTGCAGCAGATGCAGAGAGGCAGTAGATTCCAGTGCATGTCTGTCTTTGGTGTCTTGTATTGTTAACGGCTACAGAGAATGACAGAAGGCTGAGATGAAGGACAGGTATGCCTCTTCTTCAAAGGTAAACTGATGGATTTTGGTTCCTGCCAATTTCCTGCCAATGTAAGAGAGGAAACACTGATCCAGAAGTACTTTTGTTAGCAATTCATAATATAATACAAAATACAAAAATAATCCAAGATCAATACTCCCATTCTTACACACTTAAGAAATATTGCCACAGCAAAGTGCAGCTCTGTTACTGGACCTGAGTCAGTGGAGTGCATGTGTCTGTTTGGGGGTGATTGGGCATTGGTCATTGGTCATTTCTATTGGTCAGAGCTGGTTAGGGGCACCAGCTGTGGGTGCACCTGTGAAATTTTCTGTCCTGGGTGTAACTTTTCATTGGGTGTCTCCTGTGCTCCCTTACAGTCTACAACCACCTCGGCAGCGGCCTGTCGCTCACAGAGACTCCCCAGCAGCTGGGCCGTTTTGAAGACCGAGGCGTGACCTGAGGGCTGCAGGGACTGGACCTTCTGCAGGTTCTGGAGGGTCCGCAGCATCTCAGCAGACACGATAGGCAGATGCTGCTCCTGGATCAAGCTGGTGCTGGAGGGCCGCAGGACGGTGTCACGCTGGGCCGGGGGCCGGGGAGCCGGCCTGGTCCGCTGGGTAGCCGGGGCTCGGACAGAGCTGCATGACATTTTCTTCAGTGGTGGGTGTGAATCTTCCTCCTCCCCTGATTGGTCACTAGACGGTATTGTGCTGTCATCAGAGTCCTCAATTACACCCTCGTCGTTGCCACTGTTGTCGTCGTGATCGTCATCTTCTTCCTCTTTGGAGCAATCTCCATCGGTGATATAAATCATATCTTTAGGCAGAGAGGTAAACTGGTAGACGAGACGCTGGCCTTCAACCTTATTCAGTATGCCTCTCTGATAGTAGTACCTACATGAACGCAAAGGTTCAGCATTAACAAAACAAAACATGCATCTACACACATATACTTTCCCCAAACCATGTTGACCATGTTATGATGACATTTTGAGTAGCCATTTTTGCAGTGTACCTGAGTGCTCTGCCCATTGTCTCATAATTCATATCTGGCTTGTTCTTGTGTTTGCCCCAGAGTCTGGCCACTGCTTTTGAGTTGACCAACTTGAAGATTCCTGTGTGGGGATTAGTCCACTTAATGTAGCGGGGGCAGACCTGTCGGTCCTGCAACAACTCCATCAGGAACTGCCACAGGTACAGTGTGTTTCCTCCTAAAGCACAAATGCAGGAAACATGATGGAAATGGAAAGGAAAAGAGACATCATGGAGAATGACTTTTTGTAAAAGCTGTGTAATAAAAGTGATCCATCCATCTAAGAAAGACCCATGTGCTTGTGTGTTATTTGGCTAGTGTTCACGGCTTGAGAAGTTATGACATCAACACGCATGCACAGGCTGCAAAACTGACGGATTTTAAAACGTACTTGTTTTCCCACAGCACAAGGAGAAATAATATTTTTATAAATTGATCTGACATGTGAAAAATGTTCAAAATTTCTTAAAATTGGCTCATTCACAATGTTTGGTGGTTTTTACATTCGGTTTGTCAGGTATTATTCACCTTCTGTTATTTTCTCTTCAGAAGACGGACAAGATGTGAATTTTATTTCTCTCAGTGTGCCTTGTCGTTACTCTGACACCATTTAAATCAGACATGTGATGTATTGAAAGTGAGTTATGGAAATGGTCCTAGGTTTGACGTAGTGAAATAACTGTCGTGACTTTTATGTAAAAGTGACTCTGCCGCTTATGCAGACATGAGACCAACATGTGAAACTGCTATCACATTGACGTTGAGATGCATGAAAGGGGCTTAACTAATTTTGTTATGTGTGACATTACCTTTGTTGTATTTGTCCTTCTTCACTATAATGTCTGGAGTGGGAGACTCTGCCCTTCTATGCCGAGGTTTTCTCCCTGAGTGGTTGAAGAATAGAAGCAGGTCATTTACAAGATATTTAATCCAATCACACAAGCCATAATTTAGTTTCAGATAACCTGATAACCCAGAAAGTGACTGACCTCTCTTTTTGGACTGCAGCTGTGCCGCAGGCTTCTTTGTGTGTAACGAGTGCCATTGTGGAGGGTCAACAGCTCCCACAATCCCCTCTGCTGACACGGTCACCTGGGTAACAGGAGTAGTGATGACATCACCCAGTGATGGTAAGAAGGTCTGGGCTGCAGGGGGGCATAAACAGATTTAATGAAAGAGAACAGCACTGTGACCACAATGTCTAAAAATAACATCTCGCAGTCAGACATGTCCTACATCAAAAAGCAGATGCGGCGAGGTTTTACTAGGACATCTTCACTCTGTAAGTGTGCGTGCGAGTAGTGTTAACTCAGGTGTGTGTGTGCTTACAGTAGTGTTGTTCCAGGGAGAGGGTGTCAGGGCAGTCCATGTTGAGAAGCGAGTCAGCAGCAACAAGTGTCTCCATGGTCTCTTCCTCTCCACTTTCACATTGCTCCACTACAGACCACATAGAAGAAAGTGACACATTTAAAAAGATTCAAAAGCATCACCGGTGTGATGAAGCACTTTGATACGCCGGTATTTCATTTGCTGGTTTAGCCTAGCCAAGATGAGACCTTCCTATCTGGTTACACTTTCTCACCTGATTTTCCCGACAATTTATTATATCTTGATGATTTTTAATAGCATGATACAGAATTACAGATGTCTGTATCACCCGCCCATAGTTGTGAGCTCCACAAATGAAAGTCAACTGTCAAACTGTCAAATCAACCGTCTCTAAAACATCAGACATTTAAGAAACACAGGGCAGTGGTTCACAAACTTTTTTGTCTGACGTACCCCTTGTACTGCCTCAATAGATGGGACGGGCTTTCCTGGAATTGTTCAGTTGTAATTCACCACAGAGAAAACAGTAGCTGAGATGGATCTGTGGCTGCACATGTGAATCCATACAAGACACAGTGACTGAGGAATTGTTCCTTCTTAGACTTTTTTGTCAAGTTTGCATCTCATGTCATGTCATTTTTCTTTTGTAGTTTGGGTGAACTGACCCTTTAATGACCCAAACTGATGATGGAGCAGCAATTTTACTATTCATTTGTCCTTGGCTCCAAACAGCAAAGATGAACCTACTTTTTTTACTTCACCCACTAAACTTCAGTACAGTGCAGGTAGATAAAGAATACTAATATGCTGACAGTGCTGTTACTTCCACACACACACACACACACACACAATATGGGCAGCTGTGGGCTTCTGTAATTTATCACATCTATCAGCATACATCGTGGCACATGGATGTCCCTAAGGCAGAATTATTTTTTTTTATTTTTTAAGAAAAGGGAGTCTATTGTTTGTGCGCATTTATTTATGTGACGTGAAGCGGTGAGCTAGAAAACATCTGCTAGCTGCCAGCTGCTTGTCGTGGGCTCACACACTTTTCTGCCGCCGAGAAAAGAAACCAGCAAACCACCTGTCAGAACAAGCAGCCGTGTTTAGCGAAAACACAGCAGGTTAGTCGCTGTCCCGAAACGGTTTTTTAATATTGACGTAAATAGTCCACGACGGTCCGCGAGTGTTGCCCCGCCGCAGTCACCGCCGTTAGCTACGACAACCGAGCCTCGCCGTGAACAACTTCAACTGCTCGCTGCAGGCGGAATAATGTCGGAAAAACAACCCGATACAGTGATGTAACTTACTTTTAACTCCCAGCACTGGTGAGGAACAAGCTAAAGCATGTGTGCTGCAGCCCGGGCGGACCACGTCTACATCCTAATATGATTCATTAACTGTCTTTCCAGGCACCAGCCAGGAATGTTTTGTTTCACTTCCTGAATTTTTCTTGCGGACGGTCGTCCATGTGCGCATGTGCAGCCCCGGGCTTCTGCCTTGGTGCTTTGTTATGACTTTTAACTTAGTAATACTTCAGTGAAACCTAACAAAGGTTTGAGTAACAATTACAGTAGGCCACTGGATAGACAGGTGAGCTTCAATCATGAAATGCGACAGGTAATGAAAGGCTGGAGCGTGTGTGTGTGTGTGTGTGTGTGTGTACTTGTACAACTACCTTTGTGAGAACCAATTTGAGTTTTTAGACCATGGGAGTGAGGACATTTTTGGAAAGTGAGGACATTTTTGCAGGTCCCCACTTTCAGAGACACCTTCAACAGGCTGCTTGAGGTTCAGGTTAGAGTTAAGTTTAGGTTATGGTTAAGGTTAGGGTAAGGCATTTAGTTTTGATGGTTACGGTTAGGGTAATGGGGCGGCTGATTGCATTATGTCAGTGAATGTCCTCACAAGTATAGATGTACAAAGATGTGTGTGTGTGTGTGTGTGTGTGTGTATGTGTGTGTGTGTGTGTTTGTATGCACTGACCTTTGAGCAGCTGATGGTGATCCTCGGTCTGTGACTGTTCACACGCTAGACCTGTATATGAGAGCAGGTGTGGATGGGGAACCTGTTCCACAATCACCGCGGGGTAATCTGAGTAACCCCCCAACTGCAACACGCCCAAAGAAAATTTGATTCGATTACAATTTGTCAGGATCCCTCAGAAATCACATGCCAAGAAATGAATCGCTGCTTAACAGGCACTTACCTGTGACATGTTAAAATGGTCGCTGGCGAAGTCAAAGATGAGCTCCGACTGTTGCAGCATGGCTGAATATCCCGAACCCACGCACGACATTAATTGTGTGAAAACAGCATCATAGCCTTCCTCTGAAGATTATTAATAACTAAACTGGTCTGATGTGGTTTTTGTGTCCAGACAGAACCTTCTGACAAACAGCAACTGACTGTCAGCGTAGATCTACCAGTGAGTTTCCCCCAGGATACGACGAGGCCTGTCTCTGTCCATGCAGCACAGTTCAACTGTGGAAGAGTGATGTGAGTATACTAATTGACCAGAGACACAGAGGCGTCACAGGAAACTCGTGTTCACTTGCTCTGCTTCGACTCTCGATGAGGAAGTGGGGGCTGCTAAAATGTCCTGTGGTCTGACTGAACCTGCCAGAGAAGAACAGAGAGAGAAATAAGTGCAAAAGTGTGTGGTGGAGGGGGGATTGGAGAGCCGTTAGAGGCCAGACGCTCAGTGAGAGTACCACACCTGCAGCGAATACCTGTTACGTCCAAGTGAAGGAATGTGGTCACTGTGATCCGAGTGGCAGAGAAAACAGCACAGCTTGCTTCCCTTTTTTCATACATTCATTCTTTTACTCTTATCTTGCTTCTAAAAGAGGCCAAACCAGCAACAGGAAGGAAGCGTTTGCGCTGCAATGTGTGCTAGGGCTGTGTGTGTGGTATGAGTGGGGGGGGGGGGAGGGCAGCTGCCGTTGAACTTAAAACACCATGTCTTTGCACAGTGTTCAAGGTTTCAGGGGCGGTACATGCACATTCCTCACAACATGGCTGTGAAGGGGACATTCAGAACAAAACTACAAAATTAGCTCCTAGTCTTTACTCCCCCTTAAACGCTCGGTCCCAGTCCTCTCTCTTATTTCCCCCGACCATCCCTGCTCCTTTTTATTTAATTTCTAAGTTTTTCTGAGGTTAGAGTTGCATGAATTGAGTTGCTGCTGTACAGAGCTGCTCCCCCCCACCACCACCACTCCCACTGTTGGCACACCTGCACTCACCTTCAGCTCCTTTCTGTTGAAAATCACGCCAGCATTTAGGTTTTGTGTACAATAGATCTCCCACTGTGAGCAAATTTGCTTCCAAGGACATAAATATAACCATACATTTTAATTCCATTAATCCTCAGTTTGGTTGGAACCGTCTCGGTAGTCTCCTGAGTTTTTAATACTCCAGCTGCCAAAGAGAGGGAGAATGTGGGTGTGCTTCTTTGTCTTTATGTGTGTGTTTGTGTGTGATAGAGGCACAGCATGTTTGGGTCAGTTATCACACAGGAAGCACAGCTCAGTTGGGAGGCACCGCTTCCTGAGTTCCTGTGCCAGACCGCTGCCAACATCTCTGCCAGCAATGGCCTTCTCATTTTGGACTTCCTGTGATGTGTGCAGTTGTTTGGTGATGATTTACATAGGACACGAGTGAAATGGAGGATAGTTTACTTCCAAAGCAATGTAAGATATTCAAGTTGGTGAAGAGTAATAGTTCTTTTTCTAAATAATGTTCTGTATGCAGTATGCAAAGCTTGGTTATAGAAGGAGATTAGAGCTGAAATTGATCATTTCCAACCAGATATGTCAGGCCTTCTCTGGTTCCAGCATCTTAAATGTGAATATTTGCTGGATTTTCTTAGTCTTCTATGATAGTAAGTTGAATATCTTTGTTTTTTAGACTGTTGTCTTACAAAATAAGCAATTTGAGATATATATATATATAGCTTGGCCTCTGGGAAAATATTAGGCATTTTTCACAATTTCTTTGATTATTTTATGTGGAAATAATCAGTAGTTGCAACCCAAGAAGACAGATACTTAATCTAAACAACAGACGTTTTTAAACTAACATGAACTGATTTATTTTCACATATTTATTCTGACTATCTTTTTGTGTCAAGTTGTGGGGCAGGTTGAACAAAGTTAATAGCTACTTCTCACTTCCTAACCTGAAAATCAGGCTCTCGAACTATATGGCAAGCTGCCATTACAATTTTAGTGTCAATAAATGTAGTACAAAACACAGAATGCAGCTTGCACATTGCGTTTTGTTTAGTGTGTTTCAGTTTAAGTGAAGACAATAAGAGTTCACTGTCACATCCTAACAAAACATCTGTGTCTGTGCCATTTTTCTTTCTGTGAGTGGTAGCCACCACTGCTTGCCATTGTGCCGTGTGCATATGTTCATTGTTAGTATGCCCTGCAGCCTGTCACTTCTATAGAGACCATCTCTAACCGTACAGAGCCTGTGTTCATCAGCACTCTGGTCACATAGGTTTGTCTCTGTGGCCTCGGCACTGGGATCTAAGTCTGTGAAGTGGCTGCCAGACCCCTAAGGACAATGATAAGCCCCCATAACATTCATTCCCCCGTTTGCGCGCATATGTGTGTGTGTGAGAGTCAGAGACCGAGATAGAGAGAGAGAGAGAGCGGGTGTGTTTGACAGAAAGGGGCAGAAAGTGTGTATGTGTGAACTAGGCCAGGCTGATAACAGTATGGCAAGTGAGGGAGCAGCTGATAAGCCCCTCTTGTTGCTTGGGGTAACCGGGCCTTGTTAAATGAACACAGTGAAATATGGTGTGTGTGTGTGTGTGTGTGTGTGTGTGTGTACAACCTTCCTTGTGTGCGGCTTAGCTGCCATTTAAAGTAAATCATATACTCTGTTTGTTTTTTTTGTTTGTTTTTTAACATTTCGGGCAGAGTGTTAAAAGTGCGCCATGCTCAGAAACTCACAGACATTCTCTGAAAAATACTTTCACTTTCTCTTCAGCACATGTAATGCAACATACGGTCGCCCAAAGAGTTGCTAGCATTCTTTTCTTTTGTTGTAATAAGTATGTATAAGTTAAGTAAACCATTATACAGAGTAGTAGGCCTGATATATGGAATAAGAAGCAGTCGGCTTACCTTGTGTTTATAGCTTGTGTCTGAATGTGGCAGAGCAGCAGCTGCCTGGAGGATCCAGAAGAGAAACGGAAATTGTTCTCATCCCTTTTGGCAAAGAGAGAACCTTCATGTGCTTACAGACCTGGGATCAGTTTCCTTTTCGCGAATTTCCACTCACCAAGCAAAGTGCCACACAAACTTTAGATCACTGTAGGTCGTGTTGATTTTTTTTCTTCTTCACTTCAGCCCTTGTCAGTTTTTGCTTCCTCTTTTTTCCCCCCGCAGACAACTGCCCCCCTGTGAGTTCTGATTGGTTACCTGTGTTGTGAGTCAAGGTAACCCATAGTGACCATTGTCAGTGTGGAGCAAATGTAAACATGGGCGTATTTGCAATGTAAAGCAGCAGAGAGCCAAGCAACCCATCTGCAAACAACTGAGTGGTTTATATGAGGTCAGACAGCCAGTGGATGTGTGTGATGATCTCAATAAATATCATATTAACCACACGAAAAAAGGATTTTCAATATTATGAGGTTTTATTTGATGCCTTGTACAGTTAATGTTGACATAAAAGGCAAATGTAGATAAAGGCTGAAAAAACAAAAAATATGGACAAACAGACAAACAAAAAGCTGCAGACAGACGCACAAGGAAAAATAAAGTACAAGTATGTCTTTATCCAGTCCCTGATGCTCCCTAGTGGCAAAATTTTGCACCAACAACCTTAACAACAACACTGCGTGACCTTTGCATTTCCTTTCCTTCCTCTCTCTCTTTTTAAGAAACAACGAATGGAGCTCATATGACCATGTAGGGCTCTGGTACAGGCCATGTAATCACTGACACCCCTGTTTCTCAGAAATCATCAGCTCTCCCATGAGAACGGGACCCTCTGCAGCCAGCCATGCTGTCTCTACGTCACTGCCTTAATGGTTGCATGACTACTCTTTCTGTTTACTTCATATAGACAAACTAGCTTATTGTGCATAACCGTCATATGTTCACAAATACATAAAAATGGAACATATAGCATATTAACTTATTTGATATTGTACATACATATCTATATGCAACTCACCAATACTGTTAACCTTGTTTGTGTTTTTGGCTTTGGAAGTATTTGGATTTTGTGGATTTTGGATATCTTTTTATTGATATTTTTATACCTGGACCTTTTATTGATATTCTATATTATATATTTTCACTCTTTCCTGCTTTGTACAGCACAGCAATTTCCATCCGGATAAGTAAGGTTCTATCATATTTTATTATATCTTAGCGATTTGTGTGGACCCCAGGAAGACTAGCTGATGTTCTTCATCAGCTAATGTAGATCCTAATAAAATCCTAAAGCCTTATCTTTGACAAAACTCACTATTAAATATGCTGTTGTAAGAGCTATATTTAGCTACACGGAAGAGTGTGAGATGATCTATGAGCAGAAACTGATGCAGATAATTACTAAATAAATCGTCTAAGTAGATGAGAAGAAATGAATAGAAGTGTTGTATTTATAAATTATATAGTCACTAATTTATTACAAAATTTGGTTTTATGATTTTAACATTTGCATCTTTCAAATATGTGCAAGGATTTTTTTTTTTATTATACATCTGAACCATATACAACCAATATCAGTGGACTGATAAGGCAGAATAAATCAATCCTCCCCTTCATTCCTTCATTTTTTTTCCCTCCTCACTTCTGCAACAGCAGGAGTAAGGAGTTCAAGAATGTGCTGGTTTGGCTCAAAAATAAGGTTAACTCCCATAATGTTTTTTATAAAGTAGCAGAGGGCAGGGTTTTATTATAACAATATGTTTGTGTGAGAGATGGAGGGTGGTATTGTCTCTGAGAAATGATTGATTACCTGAAAGTAATCCAATGGACCCCAAACTAAAGTACAATGATTGTTTTCAGTTTATGTAATAATCGAAAACAAGTCATAATTCTGATAAGTCTGTTTGTGTGATATTCACATGCATATGTGTAAAGCTGAAATGATTAGGGACTGTATGAAAATTAGAGGGGGAGAAGGGATCAGAAAAGGGGGAGGATAATATACATTTTCTTTTGGGAGAGCTGGGGTAGTCTTTAATATTTTCTTGTCCTACTATATTTTGCATAATAGTTTAATAGTTACATCAAAAAGACGATTACTACTAAAACAACAAAACTTTCACTTGATTCATTAAGGTGCACTTTGCCACATGCAGAGGACTATAGTTCTGTCTCTGTATCAGGGTTTGATTAATGTGTTCATTGATGAACATTAGAAGTTCCATTAAGATATTAAAGCTTATACTGAGGTATACATTTAAACAAGTTGTACTGCTTTAACACTGTTATATTATTTTGACATGTTGAAGGCGGAAAAAAGAAACATTAATAACCCTGTGTAGGCCTTTGTTTGTGAAACATAGGGTTCTTACAGTCCCTTAGTGATAAGTTGATTGACAGAAAATTTGTCTGCAACAATTTTGTTAAGCGATTAATTGTAATTTTGTATCAACAACATTTAAAAGAATTCTGTGGTCCCAGTTTCAAATGCAAATATTTGGTTGCTTTCTTAATCTTCTATGATAATCTTAATATCTTTGGGTTTCAGTCAAAACAAGCAATTTTGAAAATGTCACTTTGGATACTATGACATGCATTTTTCACAGGCAGATGCATTGACACTGAAAATATTTGTTAGTTGCAGCCCTAATACTATCTGTCTTTTATAAAGTATCATTGAGACTTTATTTTAACACATTTGACCTCAATTACAAAATGCAAACACTACCAACATCATCTGATGTAAGCTACATCTTGACTATTGTCAAGTTTGCAGTATTTCTCTCTGACCGATCTGCACAGCATATTTGTATCTTTGGCTGATAAATCATTGTTTCTCTTGTACTCAGGCCCCATAGATATGTCATCACATTGTCAGTCAAGCAATAATAGGGGGAGGTAAATTAAGAGCGTAGGATTGTGAAAAAAAGTTTGACTGTCCCCTGATGTAGAACTGAGGGGGAAATAGAAGAAAGAAAAAGTGTCCATGGTACGTCAGTCTGATGAATTCCTTCTGCTGGCCACGTCTGCTCACCTTCTGCTGCTTCTTCTGCTGCACTGTGTGTGTGTGTGTGTTGTCTAGACATGTGTTCAAGTGTGTGACATTTGTACATCTGTGAAAGTGAGTGATGAGTTGCATTTTTGTGTCATTTATCAACCATTTCATGAAGTGTGAAATCAATGGCGTGTGACCAAAAACAGCACATAAAATTACACAAATATGCAGAAGAAGGTATTTTCATACACGTGCACACCCACATGCATATGGACCTTGGTGTCAACACACACTCACACATGTACTGAGACTCCAGTTCACATACCTTTTTGTTTTATGTTCTCATAGGCAGCGTGAAACTCTTGAGCTTGGTTCAACATTTTTCCCTTGAAGTACTTCCATGGCTGAACCACACACACACACACACACACACTTTCACACCCATAATAAAAGCATGTTTTTCTTTATTCCTCCCAAATGTTAGTAGAAGCTATGCCAGACTGAAAGCTCTCCTCCATGAGCTATCAATCTAGAATAAAACTAAGAAAGAAGCCAGCAAGTCTTATACATCAAGAACTGTGGATATGCTTTCAAATTATTCCATTTCTGTCAGACGCAGTGGATTCAGAAGAGATGAAAAGACAGGAGTAAGAGCCAAAGAAGGTCCTGGGTAACGGAGAAAGCCCATTAAGCACGAAACGGTTAAGAAAAGGAGCAAGTACTGCATCACAAATTTATAAAAAGTTAAGTCTAACATCATAGTCATTCAATTGCTGCTAATTGCTTTTGAATGCAGTTTGATAGGAGATGTTTGCAGAACATGGTCTGTGAATACGCAAAATGCTGGGTTGTTGGGGTGGAAAAACATGAAAGAATGTGTGGAGAAAGAGAGAGCAGAGAGGGGCCAAACCAAGTGAGACCCCACCCAAACCCCTGAGACCCAGAACCCAAAACTATCGGCCCTCCACTCCAGCCATGTTACAGCACTTTACGCTGGCTTCTGTGGGGAGGAGAAGACAAACTGTGTGGTATGGGAGGGTCTGTCTGTGTACATGTTGTGTCTAAATGTACTGCCGTTTGCTTTTGGAGAGACAGCGTGTGTGTCCATGTGTACTCAGAAGGACTTACAACCTCTGTGTTCCACCCGGAGTTCAATACAATTAACAAAGGGAAAAGTCCACAGAGTTTGTTGTTTGTTGTTGAGTGCAATGAAGTCTATCAAAGGTTTACACTAGTTTTTATGGCTAAACGAGGTGTTTTCTCTCATTAACCTTTTGGCATCAATCTGCAGCAGGTTTCATCTCTATTTTGGTGGCTGCTAATAGCAATTACAGTGACATTAACTCTCTACAATACACTGCAGTTGTGGCTGAACTGCGGTGAGTTTTCCTGCTCCAAGTTGTCCTCCATTAACTGTGCTGAAAGTCTAGATAAAAAGTTCCTGCATGTAAAAACAAAAAGGATGATTGACTGGAAAAGTGAATCCTGTCTAACGTTATATACACACAAGCAGTGAGAGTTAAATTATTATTTTTTTCCTCAAATCACAAGTTCTTTCCAAGAATTTCCCGTCTTTTGAAGAATGCGTACAGTATCCACAGCTCGGCAAAAGAAGCAGTGCCAGCAGCCGGTTAGCTTTGCTTAGCACAGGAAGTTACTGTGCCCGTCCAAGACATTGTCACATAACCCCTCGTAAAAACAAATTGAACAAACGAGATGCAGCGTGACCTGTAGAGGTGCTGGGAGTGGTGGTTAACTTTGCACCGGCTCGCTTTCTTCAATGCAGGTTGACCTACTGAATCTGCTCAGTGTCAACTACACTCTGTGATAGATTACAACAGTTACTTACTGCTTCCTAAATATCCATAAATCAGGGCGGCCCGGGCCAATAAATGCTTTTAATTTAAATCGCAAGTTTTGTAGAGCAAAGTATGAGATTCTAAATTGCCCCGAGCTAATTAGCCTACACTATGATTAATAGTCTGTTTGGTAAGTAACTCCACGAACAACATTAACTTTCTTGCCAATTTTTTATGCCGGATTTTTTTGTAAAAGTGATCCTAGATGACAAGCCATCACATCAACAGAGGGCCAATGCCAGTATCCACAAGCAGATACATCAGTTTAAGCTCTGTTGGGAGTGGAAAAGGAGATAATTTAGGGAGGAATGTACTGAATGTGATTTCTTTCAGTTAGAGCTGCTTACAGCACCGGTGGATTTGATTTGATTTCAAACCACATTGAATTGTTTGAAACCGTAGAACAGAGGCAGAGGGGTTATGGGGAGGAGTGGAGCCAGGAATGCAGAGAGAAAGGGAAGGGAAACTGGGGTAGAGGACAGGGAAGAGGTAAAAAACAAACAAGGAAAAACAGACCGAAAAAGAAGAGCGAGTGAAGGCAACGGGAGCGGATAGAGAGATGAGAAGAGATGAGTCGAGGAGGGGTGGTGAGAGATCACAGGACAGAGAGCTTCTTTGACAGCTAATGTGACATGCGTGACACGGGTTTAGCCTGAAGGAACATTCCCAGGTCAAAGCTGTGTGTGTGTGTGTGTGTGTGTGTGTGTGATCACAGTAATGTTCTGTGTTAGCGTTCACCATCACATGATGCCGCCTGCCCTCACACTTAAATCAAACACACACACACACATACACACACAGTCAGGCCACAGTAACAGACAGAGCTTAAACATTCAGTCATAAATGATTATGACCACGTGTCTGCAATGGCTAGAAAATGTATGCTTTAATTTAAATAAGTACACATCTGACTAGTTTCTTTTTTATTATAATTGTATTTATTGCAAAAAGAAACCCCTACTTCTTGTCATACCAGCTAAGGTGAGGAGTCAGATTAAGATAATGTTGCGCAAATACAGTCACAAAACGCATAAAGCCTTAAGAACAGGCCCAATATTGAACAGTATAATACAGATAGCTGAATGGTCACAGCTGAAATCACACAACATCAGTAGTTCAATAACTAGTGGGGAAATGACACACACAGACAATACGTTTAAAGGCACTAATGAAGTATGCAAAATGCTCAATACATAGATATATATTAAAGGAAATACGTAACAAAATACGCAAACAAATGTCAAACAAGAGCATTAGATTCACTGCTGCTGCAGACAGATACGTCTCTACAGGCGCAGGCGCTTAAAAAGCGCATTGGCAAAGCACAACAGGCCAACAGCGTGGTGTGCCTGTGGAGTGGGGCTGCCTGCACAACCGGGCGATCAAATGTGGTTAGCAGTCCACCAGCTGAATAGATAGCTAGCTTATTTATTGGCAGAGAGATTCACCTGGCTGCTCTCACAACTCCACGCATGTGTTCGCCGATTAGTATTTGAATAACGGGGTAACCTTGAATTATATAGTTTATCGTGATTAAATACTGCTTATATCAACCTTTCGTCTGCATACATCTACCGGCACCAAAAACAAGAAGGAAGAGGTAAAGTAGTAAAGCCCGCCAAGTGGGACATTGACGGGCGGTGCAACTCCGCGCCTTCCGCTAAAAAGTGAAAAATATTTTACGTTTTATGCGTGTCTAACAGCTAGAAAAACCCGACACACGGTGCAAGAGAGGACGCCGTACCATGGGAAAAACAATGGTTTTGCTGGCGCAGCGTTTCTAGCAACACGTCTCTGTCTGATCGGGGCCTAACACAGCGTCACACTCGGATGCAGTTCATACAATGCTGAACTTATTGCAAGATTCATAGCGTCAAAGTAACATTCACTATCCAGGCTGCGAGCCTGATGAGCTGTCTTTGCTAATCGACCATTGACCCCAATTTTACATAACACTGGTGCAGAACACCAGTTTGCCTGCTTCACACATCTCACACTTGTTATCCAAGATTACAGCTTTTGAAGTGCATTGATGCTTATTTCCTCTTGGACAGGAAGTGTGCGCAGTGGTCGATAATGGTAATTATTCAGAGTTTAAGGTTAGAGGAAGAGTTTCGTCTCAGTGATGGCTGATTTCCAAAAGCACGTCTGTTTAAAGTTGAAGGAGACGTCATACGATGTTGTAGATGAGGCAAGAGTGGGCACTTATCCTCATTCAGTCATCCATACTTGGATATTTAGTTTTTTTTTTTTCATTCTCACTCCCCGCCTCAGGCTGTAGTGGACTTGTTGGTCATGCGGGAGTTGCTCTGGTCGGAAGCTCGTTCGGTGACTTTCAGTTTCATGCACAACTGCTTCTCATCCATCAGCATCTCAGCCGGTAGGCACCAGCAGCACAGGCAGGACTAGAGGAGGAAGAAAGGTGGTGAGAGAGATTGTGAGGCGTATAGGCTGAGAGAAACGTGTTAGTCGGCGCACAGTATTCACAGCTTTGTAAAAGAAAGAAGCGAGTATTATTACTTTTTGAATAGTTCTAAATCGAAGGAAAAAAGCATGTACGCGTGCATGCATTCACACCATAGATTGTATATAAGATACAAAAGTTTTGTGGACAGACCAACTGACCAACCAACCAACCGACTATCCCAGCTATAGAGCGTCTCGTCACAGCTAATAAAAACATTGCTAGATAGATAGATAGATTACTTTATTCATCCCCGAAGGGAAATTAGGTTTTTTGCTACCACTCTCATGTCTGTCCATTCAATATGAAACTGGAGCCAACAGCCGTTTAGCTTAGTTTAGCACAAGACATAAGTATTTCCCAAAATGTCACACTATTTCTTTAAGATATTTTCACTTCACATGCACGTGGCATATTTTACAACTAAGTTGCACCTTACCCTGAAGCAGTTCTTGAAGCGCTTGCTGACCATGTAGAGGGCGATTGGGTTGATGCAGGAGTTCACAGATGCCATGTTGATGCCAATGTAGTCCAACACCAAAAAGAAACTAAAAGGGTTACAGCGACTCATTAGTCTTCTACCTCTCCCTCTCTGGAGGGTGAATAATTTTTTTACTAAATGATCTAGTCTACTTTGTGCACTGTCGGACATGTATTGTCTTCCGTACCTGAGCAGTTCACAGCGGTTTGGATCTTTCTCATCATAGATGGTGAGCTTCAGGATACGGCTGAGGTGGAGAGGCAGCCAGCACAGAGCGAAGACCAGAACCAGACAGAACACTGTCTTTGCCACCTCCCTTCGCTGAACATACACAGACACACATAAATCACTGTGTAGTAAGAGATTGCACCGACAGTTTTGGCCCAGAAAGAGCGATGCTGAACTCTGGACACAAAGGATTCTTAAATCATAGGAAACTTGTTGTCTAAACGATTTGCTTTCATAAATCCAGACAAATTGAGTTGAAGTGTCAAATTAGGTTTAATTAAAGTTATGACTAAATAGTCATAACTGTATTTTTTATAGCTTTAATTAGACACATTTGTAAATGTATGAATGTTTTTGTGTCAAGTTTTGAACATAAAACATTCCAGTTTAGTGTTTGCCCCTACATTATAATTAGAATTTTTTTAATTTTAACTCCAAATCCTGAATATGAAGATCAAATTATGATATATATATATATAATCAATAACAAAATGGGCTAAATAAGATGGAAGCCACCATCCAACCTGTTTGAGGTGGTCACTGAGAGCAATCTGGACACCATTCTTCTTCCTCAGCATCTCACAGGTCATCAAGGTGTAGAAAATTGCAGTGCAGGCCAACGGCAGGCAGAAATATACACTGAACAGCCACCAGTCTTTGGCTGATTTATAAAACTACACAGAGAAAAATAGGAGAACAGTACTGGATTATGCACATCTGTATAAGAGAGCTTGAAATTAAAAGTGAAACATGTGACGAGTAAATTTAATGGAGCGTATCTCCATCCTTGCTTGGACTGGACTGCGGGTCTCAAGGGTGTGTCTCAAATTCAGACTTGTTGACTTGCATTTAAAACTCAATTTATCAAAGGACCTCAGTGGAGTTAAAAGTGCCCATTGTCATTATTTTAAGGTTGATGAAAGACACGTGACCACATGCACTCAGACGCTGCAGTGTTTTCAGTTTTTTTGTCAGTCAATAGAGCCAAAACTTTGTGTTTCTCAATGCTTCATTATCTGTAAACTGTCTAACCCTGATCTAGCCAGGAAGCTTTCACAGTGCATGTAGTTGATAAGTATGCACATATATCCATACAGCATGTGTGGCAACATCTGCATCTCCATGTGTGTCTGTACATGTTGGTGTGTATTATATGTGCACATGCAGGTTTGAAGGGTTCACAGCTGTGTTGACACACACAATTTTTTCCCACACTGAATTATATGCCTCTGAATGTCTGTGTGTCACAGCTCACCCTCATGAAACCGGTTTTCTGCATTGGATGAAGCAAACAGATCCTCAAGTGTTCTCCTTTGTAGTCCATGGTGATCATGTCGAAGGCTATGGCCTCTGGCACAGCAAGGGTGATGGATAATATCCAAATCAGCGCTATCTCGATAGCCATCCATTTCGGAACTCCGATCCCTTTGATACGGCTCCACGAGGCTACAGCACGATACCTGGAAGATCCAACACATGCGCTCAGTTAACAAATAAGTGAATAGGGTTTTTTTTAACAAAATGTTACACTATTCCTGGTAGTACTCTTGAAGTTGACAGTCATATGTCAATATAAATCACGTTAAGTTAAAAGAAGCTGGTAGCAAGGAGTTCAAAAGTCCTTGCTCTGACAATGTTTCTGTAATCTCTGACTGCTGCTGTAATGTTAGGAGATTATTATAGGAGTAACTGTCAGAGGAGTTTTTGGGTTGTCCATTGTTTGTGGACGGGTTTACCTGTCAATACTCAAGGCGCACAGACTCAGCACTGTGATCCCCACTGAGGCTTTTTGGACAAACGGCACCAGCTTGCACAGGGTCACCCCAAAGGGCCAGTCCTCCGCCAGGAGCTGGAGACAGATACGGAGACAGAAAGCGTTGATGACGGAGTTAAACCATGAGAGGGAGTGAAGCAAATTGTCTGGCCCGTGTTGTTTTCCCCAGCCTCAGGCATTCAGTGTTGACCAGATATGTGTGAACCTGAACTTATCGGTTTCTGAAAACATCTGTTTTTTTTTTTTTCTTTTCTTAATGTCTTTGCTTTTTTTGAAAACCGTGAGGCCTCTTTTTGACCTCAGGGCAAGAGAGATACAGTAGCTTTTGGGGAACAACAAAACTCTGCTAAACCTGTACAATATGAAACTTTTCATGTCTGCTTTGGATGAGCGACTGGAATGTGAGTGTAGATCAATTGGAATCACATGTGGCCCTGTATCTCCCCATACCACCATGTCTCTCTTTTGTCTACGCTCTGGTATGCAACCGCGTCCAGTTGTTTTAACATGCTTGCCCCCTTACCCAAATATACAGAAACTTTGGCCCTCTCTCACTCTCTCTCTCTCTCTCTTACACACACACACACACACACACACACACACACAGGCACAAAATGAGCCCAACAGATAATAACATGCCAGAGACATGAGGGGATCAAGAGGGGCTCAGTATCCAGTAAAGTAATAACATGTAAAAAGTACTTGGAAGCCCTTTTTAAAGAGTGTGTATGTGTGCGCTGGTGAGTGCGTGTGTGTTAGGAGAGGGTGTGTGTGATTTAAAGGATTCAAAGTCCAATATGCAGCAAAATATTTGCATACGGCCTTAAAAAGTTATTGTAATAAACATTAAAGGTATTTTATACACAACAAGAGTGCAACAAAAAGTCATTGAAACGCTATGGGAGTTTTTAATTGACTGGAAATAAAAATACTGTTAAGCAGAAAATCATCATTATAAACCTGTTACTAGGGAGTCATACTCAGCACCTTGACCCACCTTGTAAACATTAATGGGAATGCCGATGATGATGTGCAGCAGGTCTCCGAGTGCCAGGCTGGCGATCAGGATGTTCGGCCCGTTACGCATGCACTTATTCTTATAGATGATTCTCAGCAGAGTGGAATTACCGATAATACCCACAACAAACACCAAGCAGGACACCACTGTGTTGATGTACTTGAAGGTGTCTCTGATTTCCGTGGGTCCAGTGCACATGGGAGGTAGCCTGCGGCGGGGCATGGTGATGTTGGGCCTCACCGGACCCTGCACGTCTCTCTCTACGAGCCCAAGTCTCTGGGTAACAGTAAGAGGGTCCTGGGACACTTGTTTCTTTGGATCCAGCTGCCCACTGGCCACAAGGGCTTGACCCACCAGTAGGAGTAACTCCAAGCAGAGGAGATGAGTCTTCATCCTGAAGTTTGGTCCTAAATATGGCTTTTATCCAACAAGGCCGCAACTGATCCTCTTTGAGTGCGCCTGGAACACAGATCGCAAGAAAGTAGGCTGCTGTATAGTATTACTATACCATATGAAAAAAAGAACCTCAATGTTTAGTATGGCTGTTAGGATCCAGGGTTTAATATGTAACTTTAGCCCACTCAGCTGTTATCTCTATATAAACTAAAAACTCACAATTATGATCCATGGACACACCCTGCAGAAACATTATTTTATGTGTAGGGACTGTACAAAAATGATTAGGGGGAGACTAGGGTTCAGAAAAGGGGAAAGGTATTGTCGTTTTTCTTTTGGCTGAAGATAGGGTAATCTGACTTTTATAAGAGAGCAGGGGAGGGTCTTTTATTTTTATTATTTCAGCCTTCGTTTGCAATATAGTTAATAGTTACATAAACAGCTGTATCAAAAAGACAACTTTCACTTGCAACTTGGTTTATAAAGGTGCACTTTTCCAGGACAACAGGTCTGTGTCTGTATCAGGGTTTTATTAATGTGTACATTTGTGATGCATATTAGAGGTTATATTAAGATAAGGTTTAAACTGAGATACACGATTAAACAAGTTGTACCCATTTAACACTGTTATATTATTTTGACATGTTGTGGAAATAAAACATTAATAACCCTGGGGATAAGGTTCAGACCCCCCATCCCCACCAATAAGTTTAATACAGGCAATTCATGTTCTGCAGTCACTGCTGTTTAAGCTCTTACTTACCTAAATGAGGTAGAAATCCTCCAATATCTGTCTCTCTTAGATCAAACTTCCCCAGTAACTCTCAAGCTCTCAGGAAAGCAAAAAGTTCCCAGAGTGGAGGCATGCTGTTCCTGCAGTGACAGTCCAGTCATCTCAGCCGCGTTCCTCTCCGTCACTGGTGTCAATGTGAAAAAGCTCCAAATCTGTGATCCAGAGGTTCCAGTCAGCTCCTCTGGTGGTTCACTCCTCCTCAGTACTGGCTGCTGAGTCTCAGTGTACACAGTCTCAAGAGTCTGCTGAGTTGATCCCTGCCCTCCAACCCCTCCTCCCTCTTCTTATGTAGAGGAGGGGGTGGACGAAGACAGAGGAAGTCAGGCAGGGTCTCCACAAGTTATTCAGGGTTCATCAGGGTGCCCTCATTTTAATGGTGGACAAAGGGTAAAACCATAAATCAGCTCTTAAGGAGTTTTAGTGTGTTTTTGATACTCAGTGGTGGGTTTATACTGACATACTTTTTCACTTACTTATTTTTATGGTGGCATCATCCCTTAATATTCCTATAGGTTTTAAAATGTTTCCGTTTTAACCTACTGTTGTTCTCTTTTGTAGGGTAAACAGCTAAACAAAATCACTATTTGGTATTGAACCATTTCTACATCCACAACAGTCCTGTCACTTGGACGTTATCAGGCCGTCAATTTGCAGTCAAATTGTAGATAACTGCACCATGTTCGCCAAGCTGTTACTCACTGCAATGAGAAACCACATCTAGAACGATGCAGAAGACACATTAGTCCCTGCTACATTCAACTATCTGTCTGTCAAATTTGGTTCAAGTATTTGCTGGTAATTGTTATCAGTATTTATTTAACCTGTTTGACTCCTAAACTGTTAAGTTATGTTGTGTGGCTTCCATTCCAAAGTGAAGTATGTGAAAATGAGTTACACAAGTAAAATACACATCAACATCTTAAAAACAAAACATTTTTTTGTCCACTACTTTATCATATAAAGCTGTAGATGCAAAGACTAGTGCATGTTGAATCTTTGAACTAGAGTCTGCAGCTCTGCTCTCTGTGGCTGCAGGACAGCAGTGCTAAAGCTAAATGTTAACAGCAGCAGTTCAGCAGGTCTACTGTTCACTGTGTTCACCATCTCAGTTCAGATTGTTAACCTATTAGCAGTAAACATAGTACAAATATACGTTCAAAGTAGCCACAGCTAAGGCTAATTTGAATGTTGTTAGTTTTGCAGGTATTTTGGTCAAAATCTAAAATATTGATCAAAGTGAAGCTTTGACCTCACGATGGCCCAATATGGAAAGTTAAGGGAAGACAAGTTTGACAGCAATTAATTCTGACATTCATGACAATCTATCAGTAGTTAAAACCACTGCAAACCAAAAATGTCAATTTCATTGGATACATCCTCAGAGGACCATGAATGTACAAAACCTTCATGGCATCAACCAATATTTTTCTGGGATATTTCTTGTAAAGCCATGCTGGTAGTATGACTAAACAAGATACTGTATCTCCCTATATGCGATTGTATTTCTTTCGTGGATCAAAGATTGTTTGGTCATTTAAAATTTACCACACAGTATGTGAGTTTTCCTAAAGCAAGAAAACTCAAAACATTTATGTGCTTGGAGCATGTTAATGGTGCCTTATGTCACATTTAAACAGCAACAAATATGTTACTTTGGTACTAAATGAAACAGTGGTCACGGTGACACAGCTTCTATTTCAAACCAGTGGTATTATTAGAACTTCTTAAAATAAAACAATGTTTCCCATAAAAACTGATTCCTGTCATAAGCAGGTGTTTCTCCTCTTCCATCCCTCTCTTCACCCTGGTGTCCCTCTACATGCATTTTTTTTTCTCTCTCCGACTTCACTGACACGTGTTGCTAGAGATTTTTCTCTCACTCTTTTACGTCTTGCATGACAGTAGGCGCTAACAGTCTTTTAAACAATGTATTGTTATGATATTCAGACTGCTAAATAAAATTAATGTTTTTTTAATTTTTTATTACTGTACATTAATTACCTCAGTTGTGCCTCTTGTACTGTCTAGACCCCACCTGTATTGGCCCAGCGTTGATCCTCCCTGTGAGGCTCATATTTTCTGGGAAGAGCTACACACAGGCCAGACGGCCATCAGCACCAGATGTGTTTCTCTGTTGACAGATTACCATCTCAGTGGAGCCTTAAAAACTTCTGTCGGATGTGTTTCTCTACGTGTTTGTCTGCTGCCTGTGCACTTCAGCAAAGGAGTTTGTGAGAAAGAGATGCTTATTTTTGTGAAGGTAGTCTTTACTCACTATAACTGCCTAGTCTGCTTTACCACCAGATCTGAGAGGATTATCTGTGAGTCGCAAAACTGTACCCAGTGCATGTGTTTGTGTGTGCCCTTACAACTATTTCCATTCTACACGTTTGTTTATGTATCTCAGTTTTGTGTCTTGTCCTCATTCCTACTTTATTTATTGTGATAAACTTAGGGACCGTATGCAAATTACAAGCGGACTGTAGGGGTCAGAAAAAGGCAACAGTATTTTAATATTGATTGTTGAATACTGTAACCACGGCTGCACAAATGCAGTACAAATTTGAGGTACTTGTACTTTACTTGAGTATATAATACAACTTTGTGATACTTTATGCTTCTACTCCACTACAATTAAGTGGGAAATATTCTACTTTTTACTCCACTACATTTATTTGACAGCTGTATGGTTACTTTACATATTTACCGTACAGAAATTATAATAATTGTATAAAATACTATGCATTCATAGATTATAGTTATAATTTAAATTACCCAACATTATTATTAGCGCAGTTTAATTCCGAATTCCAAATCATCTCCATGACTTCTGGGAAAACTCCATTTACTGATGAATGTTTTGGCAAACTGCTATTTCCAAGGTCAATATTGGACCTTTGTTTGGATAAGGGATTAGGTTCGTTGCCAAAATATTCAGATGCTCCAGAGAACTGAGTGAGCCCCATCCTCTTCTTAGGAAATGAGTATGGAAACAGACTAATGATGGTCAGGTGACTGAGATGTTTGCCTTATCACTATTTCACATAAGCATTTTTCGTGCCATGTAAGCATCATATGTAAACTACATTAAAACGTGTATTTTTCTGAACTTGGCCTCGTAGATAAGTAGCCTACTTTCAGCTGAATGGAAATCATTTCTACTCTGTCACATATTATTGATATTGTCAGTTTATTTATAGCTTGAGTTTTCCCACAGTTTATTACAAACTTCATGCCCTTTCGTCCTTCAACAACATTTCACCATTCCGACATGAGTGCTCCCTTTCCCATTTGCTGCTGCTTGTGGCTATGTTCATGTTTGAAACTGTGAAATGTTCTACATGCCATGTGATGGCGAAGCTATCACAATATCACGCCTAAGATGTGAAGAGCAGTCTGCGAGCCTTGTGAGTAAGGAGACAGTCCATTGGCTCAGGTTCAAGCCCCCGAGGCAACAAGCATCAAACACTGAAACCCTACATGAGTCAGTAACTTGGATCGGTAACAAAGAAAGAAACTCTCTTGGCAATCATTAACATGAATATCATCACATGAAAGTAATTAAACAGTGCTAGGTCACAACATAATGTATGACTGGACCATGTATGGTCAGTGGTTCCAGTAATATTTGTCCTTAAAGTGTACTGAAGTCGCGTTTCACGTGGTATGGTTAAGCTACGTTCGAGTCAGAAAATGTGGTACATGCAGTTGCAGGAACACACCTTTCCACTCGTACCTTATGAATAAGAGAACTTTTAATGAAGCAGATGACACTCAGTACTAGTAAATGGTATTTAGTTTATGAATTAGCATGACATACACTATGTAAAGTTGAAAGTATTTTTCTTTTTTTTATTGGAGCATTTGTATGGAAAGAATACAGAATGTAATTGTTATGTAACAATATATACTTACATAGTAGGATGAGGCCATGGTGTTGTCTTGGTATTGCGGAAGAGTTGACCATCAGTGTATAGTTTGTCCACCTGTTTTCAGTTCTCCTTCAAGATTGTTAACGGTACTTTGCGCTGTGAAACTTATTCATGTGGAAACTGAACATTAAGACCGAGTGTAGATACTTTTAATTCATTCCCGTTGCTTTTGATTACTTGTTTTTGTTGACAGTGTTGGAACTTTGTGATGATTCGTCTGGGTCCTTTGGTTGATGGTGAACCGATACGGTGTAGTCGATGAAAGATTATGTTGTTTACATGTGACCGGTGGAAGTTCAAGGTGAGTTTTCATGAACTCTTTGTCTTAGGGTGGTCGGGTGCAGTTTCAAGAATAGGGAAGATTATGTTGTATGCTGCGAGTTTGCAGGTCCAAGATGGTTTCTTTCATGATTTTGTTTTCTCTAGTGACATTTTCTTCGAAAAGCGACAAAGAAGATCAAGTTTTTTATTAACCTTGATCTCTGTTGTCTGTAGGTCCTTTAATAGAGTTTGGGAAAACTAAACAGAACAATTGGAACAAAAAACCTTACTAATTTAGCTATAGAGTAATTAATAAAGTAATATGTAATTTTATTGATAATATTTTTCAACTAAGTGACGTGACTCTGTTAGTTCATGGCCTTTTACTTTGAAAGAAGGCCTGACATTAATGGGAGATAAGATTGAGCTTAAGCTCCAACTCATGTTTTACTATCTACCATATTAGTAACTCTTTCCCCTCTGAATTGTCTAAGATTTTTACGGGAGCATTTCGCCTTTCGTGCTAGTTAATGTGTGGAGAGCCCAGATATACCAGATCTGTGCAGGACAAAGGGCTGACTTGTTTTGAACAAGCGGGGATTCATTGCCCTTAGTGTCAACAAGAGGGCACCTTACCTAACACACAATACACCCTCAGAGCTCACTCTGTTAGAAGCAGGACATACTGACTTTACAGCTGAATTATGCCTGCGGTGTGTTGTTATACACATATCTTCCTTGTCCCCAATAGTCAGGACAGGCTGATTGGGCTTTGCCTCGCAGCCTTTTGAACTGGGTGGTGGGTTAAGGGTAATTAGCTTCCACATATTACATCTGTAAAAGAATCATCTCCTGGTTGGGTCCTTTCTTCACTCGACATTAGTCCTTTCTTGTCTCTGTTTGGTCCTCGAGTGCCTCTTTCCACTAGATCCTTCTAACAAATTTTATTTACATATTGAAGTTCCTATAAGAAAGAAGCTTCTGTTTCTAACAAATATTAAAGCTTAGCTTGTTGGACTCTTATTGCATCAGTTAGTGACTTCATCTGTTCAATCCCCCCCCCAAAAAAAAGACATGATTTGAAGGTAAATGACCTCAAGGTGTTTTTCCATCTGCGTCAAGGGCAGGGCACATGTTTACACCGACTGGGAATGTCACGAGGGCTGAGACATGTTGAATGAATTTGAACCCATAGAGAGTCATGTACCAGCAGTTTTCTGCCTGGGATTTATTTCTAATTTACCTTTTTAAGATGTGAACTTACTTCAATACTAACCCCTCATTTGCTTTTACTTTTCGTGTCAACAGTTAATATGAAGCAGTACATGGATATCCTTACCTCGGTTTCCTTCAACATTAACACACCAGAGTAATTTTTTCTTTTTGCCACAGATCATAATTCGTGGTGATATTTCCGGCTGCATGCTTAGCTTATGTTATTTATAAGCTTTAGTTTTTTACTTAATCAGGTAGCTTTGTTGAGATATTATCACACATTCATAATCAGACAACCAGCATACAAAAACAACATAACTAAGGCCAGACAACCACAATCAACAAGAACTAATAAAGACAATTACAGGAATCATAAAACGTCAGTTAGCAAAGATTTAAAATCGCCAAGGAGAATTACTGAATCTAACTTGAGGGGGGTTTGCAGTTCATTTGAAGGTGCAAAATACCTGAAACTAGGTCTACCAAGATTAGTGCGTACTAGTGATGGGCGAGTCATCCGACAACCCGTGGGTCGGTTAACTTTACTAGAAAATATCACAGATTTGCACGGGCGGGTCAAAAAGTGACAAAGCGAGTAAGTTATTAGTAACTTACATAAACATTGCTTGCAATAGTCCACCTTCCACCTCTCTCTCTCTATCTCTCTGTCTCTCTCTCTCTCATCAAAGTACAAGTTGACTAAAGTATACAAAAACAAACAATAACAAAAACAAAAAAAAAACACCAATAGCAGTACTATTAGCAATAATACAATTACAGAAAATATCAAAATAACAACAAAATGAACATCATCTCTCTCGCTTTCTTTTTCAAACACACACACAAACGCAAGCAGTTTTAATATCATTAGAGTGTTGCGGCGGTGGATTAGCTTTTGTTAACACTGGGAGTGCTAAAACTCCTTCTTTTTTTCTTTTTTTTTTTTTTTGATCAGAAAGAAGAAGCTACCACTGACGATATGGCCGACTAAATCAGCTAAAAGTTCAAAACTGGTGATGCTAAGGTTGCACACAAAGTAATACAAATTAGTAAGGTGTGGGAGAGATGCATAAAGTTGGCAGTTTTCGGGTCGAGTCGGGTTCAGGTGGTTGATTAACACATATTTCTGTGGATTGGCTCTCATGACGGGATCAGGTGGGTATTTAAAAACCCTGACCCGCACATGACTAGTGGGTACATATGAGGTACGTAAGGTTGCGTAATTATTGTATCGTGTACTATAGTTTTAAACAGACAGGTGTGAGGTATTTTGGCAGCTTCAACAGTAGAGCTTTATAGATAAATAGCATGACATAATTATTTCTTCTTGTCAGTAAGGAAGTCCATCCAACAGAAAGCAGAAATTTGTCATAAACAGGATTTAAGTGGGCTGGGCCTCTCCCCCCACCTCGTTTGGAAGTGTTGTGAACATTGTGTTCGCAACCTTGTTGGCGGTGAGAGCTTGGTCCCCCCTCTTCTGACTCTAGACACTGTTGGACCATCTGACAAGCACTCCAGCTGCAGCATACCGACACCTGTAGTACTGGACTTCCACAGGAGTACTCAACAGTATACCACAATTTATCATGTGTAATGACAAATACATTAACATCACAGTCGGAGCCCATCGCCTCATCTCTAAATGACTTATGATTTAACTTGAAAGGCTAGCAGGCATATTGTAATTACAAGGCTCTTCCACAATTATAGGACTGTTACTATTGTCTCGGTACACAGGAGCCGGTTGTAAACTGTGTCCTGTCTCTGATTTTTCTCTGAAGTATTGCCCCTTTGACACACGCATCAACCGATGGCACCGATGAAATGACTAAACTGCTGCCCTCGGGCTACCCCTGCACCCAGGACGCAGCCCTGCATGTGCTCGTGTGTGTGTCATGGGTCATTGTATCTGCATGTGTGCGTGTGTGTGTGTGTGTGTGCGTGTGTTTATCCCCCCTCCCCTTGGGCCATCTTCTTTTCTCCCGTCCCCTGTCTGTCTGGTTGTCCTCCTGTGATAACGGTTCATTAACACTGAGCCCTTCTTGACATTGACACAATACGCTCTTATGTGTGTGTCTTCCCCAGTTTTTCAAAAGAGCAAATATGCATGAATAACAGAACACACACAACTAAACCTGCTGATTTTTCACAAGCACCACACAGGGAGATGGAAAGACGGAGAGAAGTTTCTCTAAAGAGTGTGACCTGTATCTGAAATATTGTGCTGTTGCTCGGATATCTTTTTTTTAACAGGTATTAGGGCCCCAAGCTGGAATATCACACACACTGCACATTAAAGGATGCTGTTGGTTGGCATCCACGGCTGCTATGATATACTATAATACAAAGCTATGATAACATGATGTGCATTGTGCGTGCATCTGTGTACTGTGTGTTTTTTGAGTAACATTTAACAGATGTTAAATCTCCATGTGACCATCTGAACAGAACCCGTCTGCGGTGATTAAAGCTCTCTGCAGGTCTTTTTTCCCCCAATGGTTCTCCTTCTTTCCGTTTCTTCTTTCTCCTCCAAACATGAACTCCTGCACTCCATGCATTTCTTCCACTATCCTTTGGACTCTCTCACCATAAAGATATCAGACCGCCTGCCTCCCTTATGCGTATATTATTTCTTGTTCGCTCTCTCCCTTCTGAAAGGAAAGATGAATCTTTTCTGTCTTTGCTGCTCTCCTTCCTCCTCTCCGGAAAGCGGCTGTGTTTATTTGACATGTGGCCTCACACACAACGGCATCACAGGCGTATGAATTGATTAACGAGACACTTTCACCTTGGATGGGGTTAGGATCACCAGTGAAGCCGTGCTTATCTTTGCAAAAGACAATAATGTAGTCTCATTCGGTGGGAGAAATTAGTGGAACAGCAATTGCGCTTCAGTGTCAACGTTCCTTCTGGACATGAGACTGTGCAAGGAAGAGAGTAATAAAGGATTCACTATGAGGGAATGGGACTCTTCCCAATTCAATTTCTCCCTCCACCCCCGTATCTTGTCCTTTAGTAAAACCCTCACAGTAATTAAACCGGTTCAAAAATAATTATTACACTATTCATCCCCATAGCAGAGAAACTTACCGCATGATAGTCTTCACATGGTGTAAGCAGTGATAGAGCAGCTTAGTGCATGTAATATGCCACAAAGGAGTCTCTCTCTCTCTCTCTCTGACACTCTCTCTTTCACACATTCTGCTCAGTCAGTCCTCACTTTTGTTTGCAGAAAAATACAGAACAGACATGCTAGTTTTTTTACAGCGCAAATTTCTTTCTATCACCGGACAGACCCGTCCTCCTCATCTTTCAAATATTTGTGGTTTTTTGAATCATTAAAATGTGAAGGTGTGCACCAAATTTCATGACAATCCACAGTTGAGAGATTTCACTCCAAACTACAAATGTGAACCTCATGGTGGCCTTAGAGGAACAGTCAGGGGATCATCAAAGTCATTGAGATTCATCCTCTGAGGACCATGAATGTGTGTACACAATTTCATGGCAGTCTATCTCCTAGCTGTTGAGATACGTATTTCAATCTAGACCAAAGTGGTGGATGGGCCAACATCACTGACATAGAGTGGTTAAAAAGTAGGAAGTTTACATTAGATTTACTGTAGTGTGTGTGTGTGTGTGTGTGTGTGTGTGTGTGTGTGTACACATATCTGTTGGTACTGTCCTGGTTTCAACTTCAAGCTGTGGGTGAAGAGCAGAGGCTGAGACAAACCCACAGATGGTAATATTGCGAGACTAAAGAAATACAAACCAAATGTTGGTACACTTTCTGCATTCCTTCTGGGGCAGTTTAAAAAGCTGAATGCATAAAGTATCAGGAACATCCTTCTGATATTGATTTACCCGTGCAGAAGCAGCTGCATTTCAGTTGTTTTAAAAATCCTCCTTTGACCAGTTGTGTTTATCTTTTTCTGCATTTTCTCCTTTGGGATTAATTTAATTATAATTGGAGAAATTTGTTCAGGAAAATTCCATTTATCTTTGTTGATCTAATCAGATTTGTGTGTATCCCTATTTATTACTATTACTATTATTATTATTATTATTATTATTACTATTATTATTGTATGTTCAGTGTAAGTCAGCAACAACTGGAAAGAATTGGGAATGTGTTGGGTGTACTGGACAGGCTGACTATAGTGTATGATTTCAGGTAGAAATTAACAAAGTTGTTTTGCCACTGATGGTCCTCAGAAGATGAATCCTAATGACTTTGGTGGTCTCCTATCTGTGCTTTCCCTACTTAAGAGACATAACTCTTAAAGTTCAGTGTCATTCTGATCTTATCAGGCTGAAAAGAGAGAGTGGTGGACAAGAGAGAGAGAGAGAGAGAGAGAGAGAGAGACACTGTAAGTAGGACTGGAATTGGGTCTTAATACCAAGAATGGTGAGGCAAGCCTCCCATTACAGCTTCTCCCCATGAGGACAGAAATCCACCATGGTGACTCTGTGTGTGCTTGTTTGAGTGTGTGTGGATTGTAGTGTACTGTAAATGAACACCAGGATGAGAATGGTAAAAAAAAAAAAAAAACTAAAAACGCTGAGTATATACACATGTGCACTGCACATCTGCAGGACTAGTGAGAAAAAGAGAGACACAGCAGTGCAGGAAAGGTGTATTCAGTAATATTGGTTTGCTGATCTAGGTATGTTTGTATCTGTGTGTGCTGAATGCAAAACACAATTGGGAGGGGAAAACAAACAAGTAAAAGCTGACCTTAACCATAAATAATATGCCCTAAAGGACTTTTTCTTAAGTAAAGCCTCCCAACCTCTGTTCCCTTAATGTTGTTTTAATTCTTTCCTGCACATTAGAGCCATTAGCCCTGATTTTAGGGGGCCTCTGACTTTTGTTTATTTTTGAGTGAAAATCTTAAAAACTACTTTTTGTGTCATCCTGCCTCCTACACCCCTCACCTGAACCAAACGTAAGGAGTATTTCCAGTAGGTGAGAATGCATCTGACACTGACAATTCACAATTAAATCCCTGTACATATTCCGGGGTTCATATGTGAAAATGGCTACAGTTAATGACAAACTGGTGAACATTGTGGAGCATTTAGCAGCTAGAGAACTCTCATGAGTTGGTTGGAGAGCTAAAAGAGGAGTGAATGTTTCTGTCCACCTGCTATTTATCAGGTGGACAGAAACATGACTCCAAATGAATGATAATGTTGGTCTGTGACTGCTGGATGTTAAATGGGCAAATGTTTGCTGACACATTCACCATATCAACTTTATATCAGGTGATCATATGACAATGTTGTGTTTACAGCAACAAAAACTAATTTTCTTTTTTGATGTTAAGTCAGGTAATGCAGGTTTAGAGACCAGCAGACAGTAATTATTTTGTGCAGGCATCAACTTCAAACAATGACCAAATCAAGGGGTAAAACAAAAAACTTGAATTGTGAAATGTAGAATTTGCAGGAAATCTGTCAAACATACACAAGCACACAGAAAATAACAAACAAAGGGTATTTGCTGTTAACCTGATAACAGAAATAGGCTTTAATTTGGCTTCAACAGTCTGCTTAATTATTAACATATCACACGTAGGGTGCATGATCTGTGTGTGTGTGTCTCAACAGTGAAAGAGTAAGCACTCAACCTTTTTTTTTTAAAATACACTGCTCGCTCTGTATGAGCAGAGGTCAAGCGGCTAAGTTCAGTGAGGACATAATTACGTGTCTTTAATTGGTGTTACGACCTTATTGGAAAATAGTTTCAATAAATCCAATTTGCAGTCAGTGTTTGGGTATGTGTTTCTGTGTGTCTGAATAAATTGAGTTTTTTTTTTTTTTTTTGAGCTGCGGAGTCCTGAGAGAGGAGGCTTCTGGTCTTTTTGTCTTGACAATAAAAAGATAATTTCTTAATTCTTCCTATGAATCAACACAAATTTGATCTTGAATTTTCTTCTATTGCCACATTATTGGAAACATTATTGGAATGTTTTTAGTTTCACATGGCATGCAGGTATTTACTCAGAGATGTCTACGTAACACACAAAGTCCCCGTGGAATAAACAGCATGTGATCAGAAAACGGCTTGCCGAGATCAAACTTTGTCATGTTCTTTGAAACGTGAGTTTCCTGCCACACTGTCAATGATTGTGTTAGACTGCACCTGTGGTGTGTCTTTTAAGAGAGAGAGGGAGAGGAAGAGGGATGTGATAGGCTTCTCACCTCTGACAGTCTGCAGCAACAGTGGTATGATTGTTCCCTCAGCAGATTACTGTGTGATATGAAGCCTCATGCCTTCAGAAAACATGTGACTCTTATTTGGTTGAGATAGGAGACGAGTTGTACTGTGTCTATCTCTCTTTATCCTTCTGTGTGTGTGTGTGTGTGTGTGTGTGTGTGTGTGTGTGTATTGGTATTGATCTGTGAACCCCTACAGTGCCTGGCCTACTTGGCTAATTTGCCACGGTCAGTTGATCTCATGGTGGAGCCAACGAAGGCACTCAGTGTGAAAACTTCTTCTTGAATGCAAGAAAATTGTGAAAGTGGCACAAATATACTCCTAATTTAAGCAGTAAGACTGAAACTCCTGCATAAAATGTTTCTTGAGAATAAATTCTCCTACGTTATTTTGTTCGAGAGGCACACTAACTTCAACTGGCGGCAGGCAGGTGGCTGCTTGTCCACACACAGGAGGTGAGCCCTCACAGTAGATTTCTTCTTTAAACTCACAGATGACATGGAGTGCAGAAAGATTTAGTGAGAAATTCTTAAATATGTCAAAGTGAAGAATCTGACTCTCACTGCAGATATTAAGGCTGCACAAGCAGGAGCATACAGATGAAGACTTTGGCTCTTTGCAGTCAGCAGCAAACTTATATCAGTAAAAAAGTTAATTTCCCTTTGAAAATACTAATACTTTTGTGAAAAGAAGGGCGAGGAGTTACAGATGGGTTACAAGTGAAAGGAAAACTAAACACAACAAAATGTTTTGAGTGGTTCGGCCACTTAGATTCTGAAGTCTGAGGAAATGGACCAGAGAGATGAACGCCATTCTTGCAAAAGATATTCCCTAAATATCTGTCCAACACTGAATCTCCCAGAGGTGTTCAGTTGGGTAGAGATTTGGTGACTGCGAAGGCAAAGGCATGAGATTTGCATTATTTTCATACTCTTCAGACCATTCAGTAAGCCCCCTGAGTGGAAGTATCTGTATTCATTTATTCTGTTTTTCTTGTTTTGTGACATTTTCTGCATCCCACATAACAACAGTGACAAAAAACAATCCTACTTTGACAACACAATCCCAACTCGAGGTCCACTTACTCGCTTTTTCCAGGATTTTCAACAGTGTCACCCAGTCTTCATTTATGGATGGAGTTTGCTCAATTGTCATGGAGATGCATCTGTCCTAAAAGTGGGTTAAAATATAACACGAGAAAAAAGCCCGTCTGTTGATGAGGACCTGGTGATACAGTTGAAACAGATACAGGAAAAAGCTTGTAAGTGGCCCATGTGCTGGGATTGTTTTGTCAAACTCTTTCATGTTTAAAGTGGTACTCCAAGAGACGGATTAAAAACAGAACGTTCAAAAGTGAAGCAGCAGAGGGGAGACATCCTGACCTTTAGTTCAAAAATGGTTTACACTACATTTCCCATATTGCAAGAACTTCTCTTTGTTAGACCCGGTAAACGTCTTGTAAACCCTCTGTTTGTAACTATGATTTATCTGTGATAAATTTATCTCCAAACTAAAGCCGAGATAACCCTGATGACATCACTATGACATGATTGGGTTTTTTTTCTCAGACTTGACAAAGCTCCTCTCGAGTAGTACTCCTCACGACTAGGTGGTCAAATGAAGATCAGCTAGAGTTTAATGAGTCACCATCTTATAGAAACATATTCTCCTTCACTGTTTGAGTTTTTCTCACCAGTTCAAAAAGTACCTTAACAATCAGTGTGGAAGCATAAGAGTAGCCTAAATATTGCACTAGCTACTATTTCCTGGCAATTGGCATCACAAAAAAAAAAACAAAAAAAAAACATTCTTTCCAGTTTTACCATAGACTGTTCGCAAGTCATTATAATGTCAGGGCCAGTAACCCTTTGTTTCGCAGCATATTTGCGTCTTGATGCCTTGGCACAGCGGTTGACAACCACTGTCTTAGAGGCTTCATATGGAAGCTAATTGGAGCGCAGCAGAGAATCAGGACATGCATTGCATCCTCTCCTCTCTCCTGCCGATCCCTTCTCCTCGTGTCATCTTCTATTCTCTTTCTTTGGGCACCCATCCTCCGCTTCCATGTCAGCTGAGTTCCAATAAAGTTTTCTCCATGTCTCCCTGTTAACTCCATCTAACATCTCATTCCATCAGTTCATTTTTATCCCCACTCCCCACCTCAGTCTTTCACCTCTCTTTCCCACCTCCTCCCACTTTATCCTCCATCCCTCTCCCTCTTTTAAAGAAAAAAATGGGTGAGAGCGAGCGATAAACAGAAGTGGAGAACAGCAGCTTCACACTGTAGGGTGTACAGTATGTGGGAGGGCTCCGGTGTCAGTGAGCAATCCCACTAACACCACCAACACACATCAGAGTGTGTGTGTGTGTGTGTGTGTGTGTGTGTTTGTGTTTGTATGGATTGTGCATGCTGTGCCTGAGGGCAGGGAATTTTAAATCAGGCATCCAAGGAAACTGATACGGCTGAATATTTGAATATTTATTCCTTATCAGAAGCCGTGATATTAATGAGGGAGCTGTGACTGAGCGGGTTATGGAGGGAGAGACAGATTCTGGTGGGGTGGAGACAGGCAGATGGTGTGTTAACATGTCTTAGTTTGAATAAAGCACATGAGCTCTGCCTAGTGTTTATCATCTGGAATTACATAAGACTGAACATGTCTAACAAGGACGTGGTGATGTTATGATGGCAGTATTCCCTGCTCATCTGTAGTCTAGCCATCTTTTTCTAACCCAGTTTTTGGATGCAGTCTCCAAAATTAAGGAGAGCAAGAAGGGAAAACGTGCTATAGATGCCTACAACAATTTTTAGAAAGAGCTATGAAAATATTGCTGTGTTGCAGAGATAAAAACACTATAAAATACAAATAAGTTACTGTAAAGTCACTGTTAATCTCAGAGACACACTATAAATACCTCTAGGCATTTAATGACATTTTGTGAGATACGCTTATTCACTTTCTTGCAGAGAGTTAGATGAGAAGATCCACACCACTCTCATGGATGTTTGTTAATTATGAAGATGCATCCACGAGACGGTTCAGTTAAAGTAACAATTTTGAAGATCTCAGTTTTGTTCTCTTTGGCGGCACCTATGGCAATGGATGGTAATTACAGGTGTGTTTTTGGTGTTTAATCGTCTGTAGTCATCGCTTTTGTTTCTGTTTTTCGGCCAAAGTAACCGGCAAAAACAGCGCACCGCTTCACACACGAGTGAGTTGAAGAGCGAGTCTGTTGCGTCAGCTCCGCCCACGCTCTCTCCGACCAATCACAGCTCGGTGATGGAAAACGCTTCTCTAACTGTGCACCGCTTGGGATTTTTTCCGGGAATGTCGCCACAGACCCCCAGTTAGTAAAACTGCAAATGCAAGGCCTTTCATCAGTGGGCCATACGCTACCTCATTTGGTGATAGATAGTGACTTAACAGACATTTATTTAAATGAAAATCTTTACATTATTTATTATATTTTAACATTATTACTTTAACTTCGGTAAGTTTAGTAAAACCACAACTTTTTTTTACATTTAAGGTTTTGTATAGATTAAACTAAAGAGGTGGAATAGGTGGATTTTTCTTAACCTTTGGACGGAGCCAGACTCGCTGTTTGTCCCTGTTTCCTGTCTTTATGCCAAGCTAAGCTAACCATCTGCTGGCTGTAGTTTCATATTAAGCATACAGAGATTGGTATCAATCTTCTCATCTTACTATATGAAAGAAATAAGTGTATTTTATTTATAGAAATGAATGAGCATATTTCCCAAAATGCCAAACTTTTTCTCTAAAAGAGGCAGTAAAAGGTCGCTTCAACTCTACAAAGATGTCACAAGAACATTAAAGTGCCTTCATTAGTGACACAACTTAACTTTCCCTGACTCCTGAAGTCACAGAGTCAAAGAAGTCAACATGTGGAACAAATCTCCCCTCCCTTTATCTCCTTTAACATTCACTCTGTCGGCCTGTTCCCGTCTTAATGCAACAATGGAGCAGCATTACTAGCGGCTCATCCTTGTGATCCTGTCTCCCAGGGGTCCCGGTCCCCTTCCAGTGGTGTGTAAATGTAGGTCGACTGCGCTGTGGTTTAGCGGGCCTGTTGTTTGTTTGGATGAGGAGTTTTAGTCGAGATGAATCATCGACTCAGGCACTTGAGCATGTTTACGGGTTTAACAGACAAGAACTGGAGGCACCTTACTCAAATTGTGTCTTATTAATTTTGATAGACAGCCAGCTGACAAAATTCAGAACAGAGATGCGACTGTGTAGTGCGTCTCCATCCACCTGTTCTGTGCTCAGTTTGCACATTTGGTTGAGGTGGGAAGGGTGTATCGATAAAAACTAAATGCAACAAAATGCAGTGGGAACAGGCTTAGCAAATGAATCATGGTGTAGATGAATCACGGGACTTAAATGTCACTCGTCCCTGAGGAGAAAGAAATAGCGGCATGTTTTCCACATCGTTTTTCTTTTTGAAAAATTTCTGGAAAGTTTGCGCTACATTTGGATGAAACCACGGACATTGGAACCATTGGAACATTTTGGAAAATACCCTCTTTCGATTTCATGTTTAGAGTTAGATGAGGACATGGATACCACTCTCCTGTCTGTGCAGTCAATAAGAAGCTACAGCCAGCAGCTGGTTAGCTTAGCTTAGCATAAAGACTGGTAACAAATCCACACACCAGGTCACTGATCAACACATTGTATCTTCTTTGTTTAATCTTTTGTAAGTGTAAAAATCTCCACCGACATATTTTGTGAGCAGATGAGAGAGTACTATCAATGTAACACTCAGTGAGTCAATGAGCATATTTCCTAAAATGTCAAACTGTTTCTTTAATATTGGTCTCACCATACTTCATGTTATTTTTTTTATTTTATTATCTTCTAGCCATTTCTATAATATTCCTTTGTATTCCTGCAGTGACTTGTTTTGATGTTTGTTTCTTTCTGAGATATATTCTATAGAGCTACCTCTGATGTTTGTCCTAAAGAATCATTTGATATTTTTGCAGGATCTATCATCTGCCCTTGTTTGAAATCCCCACTTTGTCAGCTTGTTATTCACAGACCAGACATAGCTGTACAATTTATCACAGTATTCACTACAGGCACAAATTCAAATTGCAGAAGGCTGCACTTTTTTCTTTCGGGAGAAAGATGTTTCAGACAGCTTGCTAAGCACGGTATTTTGATGTTATGCAGAATCTGATGCCTGTAAACAATGTATTTTCAGGAGGGAAAATCATTCATTTTACTCAAACTAAGCACCCAGGTATTTTATGAGCATCTTACAAAAGAAAGAAAAACTGTTATGTTGTATTTCAGCCCATATCTCAACTGCAATATTGAGCAAAAACAAATGGCAGTAGGCCTGTGATTTCTTTTCCGTTGTCAGCACTGTGCAGCCCAGAAGCAGCACAGTCCTTGTTCCAAATGGATCAACAGACTGTGATAGATTTGTCTCCTTGTCTACATTTCCATCCGCTCGCCCATTTATCCGTCCATTTATTCACCCCTGCGTTGCAGCGAGCAGCATTCTCAACTGAGAAACGGCTGAAAGAACAAAAAAGGAAGAGAAAAAAGGGGCAGGGTGTTTGGAGCGGAGCAGAGCCTTATCCCTCTGACACAAAAGCTCACTCTGATCCCTGGAACACAATGGAGCCAGCCCCCTGCACCCTTGGGCCGGGCAGCAAATAATACCCATAATGCAGCATGTCTGTGACTGCCGGAATCCCCCGTGGCCATTCTTGTCCAGCTTGTAGAGGGCCGTGCCAGAGACGTGATGCCAGGCAGCAGCCTATAATGCCAGCTTATAGATGCCAAATCCTGGCACAAGCCACACGTTATTCTCTCATTCAGCTCTCCTTATGGACAGTGTGGGATGTTTCTGTGCCTTGATTCAACATCAGCTGGTCCTGTGAAGCAAAGTGCCCTTCAGGTCTATAATGTATATACTGTACACAAGTGTTTTAACTGACATACAGACCCTCGTCTCCTTCCTCACGCTCTGTGGCATTGTTTAGAATTGAGTTATTCAGCGCAGCCATGCTTGTCACACCAACAATAACGTGGCAGTGCAACTCTTGGTGGCTTAGATGAAGCAGATACAACAATAACAGTTCTCACACAAGTAATAAGTCCCATGGGATGGTCCCTAAATAAAAGAACAAGGCACACATGCACACAGAGACTGCCAGTTCACTGCTATGTTTCCCACTGCGTTCCCTTGAGCTCCCGTCATCTCCTCAAAACAGCTCTGATGAGGGAAAACTGGGAATTTACCCACAGAAATAAAAGAGCAATTACATCTTAGATTCAGCTGAATAATTCAGAAGTCATTGTTTGTGGGATGCTGCATGAACATGTGTGTTTGAAAGAAACTGGGCATTCCCTCAGAAACAACACAACTGTGCTAGATTTGTGGACTGTGGAAGTTGGGGGTTTGGGATTTAAGAAGACTCATAAACAGCTATTGGTTTCAACTGGGTTGAGCTGTTGTGGAACGGTGTGTAGCTCCACAGCGCCACACTGTGGTGTTAATGAGGCAAAACACTGACATAGTGGGTTTGTCTCTTTTATTTGAAATATACTTGGCCATAGCAGCATTTACATCAACATCAGAAGTATGACAAAATTACAGTGGCTTAAGCTTTGGTAGCGATGGCAGCTCACATACAAACACACACGCACCAACCAGCATATTCATTCTTTACAATGAACGCTCAGATAAGCATACAGCCTGAAAATACAGTACATGAAAATATACCTGGAGTTAACTGTGGATCATGTGCAGTGGTTTTAGAGCCTGCGAGCAATAAACACACCTTGGATACCCAAATTTGTCCCATTGGTCTAAACTTAAAGTGGTGTGGAATAGAATATGTAGGCTTACATAACGCCAGTGCTTGTAATAAGTTTTAACAGCATTACAAATATATAACACAAGAACCTAGGGAGTGCAGAGTAAACCCCCAGCGGCCCCAGGTTATATTTACTGTCTACACCGGCTGGCATGAGGGACCACTAGTCTCGCCACATATGGGCCTGTGTTGTGTGTGTGTTGTGTGTGTGTCCTGTCTGAGCACCCACACTGGCCTTCAGGCTGTTTATATGACTGATTACAGTACAGTGATGTATTCTTGGCTCTTGACTTGTAAATACTCCACAGAGACTCTTAGAATAAATACTTTCACCTTTCCACACACACACACACACACACCTAACTCCCAATTTAGAAATATAGAAAAAAAAAAAAAAGAAAACACCAGATCCTAGTCTGAGTTTGTTGACTCATGCGCAAAAATTTTTCTTTTCAAAAAGGGAATGATCACTGCGATTGTCAGCTGCTATCCGACATTCTCAGTCGTTATGCAGCTCAGGTGCAGACAGCCTGTATCACAAACTAAGGCACTCAATCTGGAGATCACTTTGAAGGGCAGAAGACTGAAAACCCCTTGTGTGTTTTCCTTGTGACATTAGAGCCATGTTTAAAGCAGCTTCTGACTGAAAGAAAAAAAAAAAAGCGCTCCATAATCAGAGTGTAGCTGCATCTTGAATGTCTCTCCCATTTACCGGTCAATAAATTAGGTGACATGAATCTAAGGGGCCATTATCAAATCTGATATCTAACTGAGCAGTTAAGCTTAAAGCATTTGGATGAGCTAAAACATCAGATATGAGCGTCTTCCGCACTTGCCACAGTCTTTAGGCGACATGTAGCCCAAACAGGAATCAGGAAAATTCTCATGCCGTCCCTCATACACGGGTCTACATCAACCCCCTTTCTCCTGTCCAGTTGTTCCATCCAGGATCCATCCCCCATCCAGCCATTCACGATTTTGGTCCTCTCAGCGCGTCTCGGAGCGTGCGCTCATACTCGTCTCTTCTTCACCGTCTCATTCTGTCAGTCACACGTTGATCTTCTTCAGCTGTTCGTATGTGAGGAAGAACTGGATATAGAGTAAAGGAGCATAGGCAAAGAGGAGGGGAAATCTTTGTTGGGAAGAATGTGTGGCTCACTGAGGAATTTTGGCTCTTTCGGTGCTTCAGCTCAAAGCCTCCCTTGTTGCCGTTTCCTTGTTACCTCAGTCTACTGTGCTGTAACAAGTACACGTCAATAATCTCATTACATTTTTCAGGCTTGCTTGGAGCACGATGACGACCGGCCACGGCCAGCACTTCTCTTCCCCCTGTAACTCTTTGGCCTTTGCAGAAAGACTTAATAAAGTTATATATACACAAAGTTCACTATCCACTCCCTCCCTCTTACCCCCCACTGAGGGCCCCCATATGGTTTCCCTAACCAGGGGCAGTGGGGTACTGTTTCACAAAATTACATAAGAGAGTTGATTAGCATTAAGCTAAGCCTTCCTCCACTGTACCATGGCCTGGAATACCACACACCTCACTGAATACATAACAGAATTTACAACTTTTCCCCCCTGATTTCGCCGGCTCTGAAGATATTGCATCACAAAGGATATATGTAAACAGACTGGTGCACTAATGAGATGGTTAAAGGATACAATGATGTTCCACGGTCCCAGGCGGAGCCAGTTGGGAAAGAAACCCTTGTAGAGGGCCATGAATCCCTCGGAGCGCCACGTCTGAAAAGAAAACAAACAAGTTAGAAACCCATTTTATCTTATTATCCTCTGATGATTGTTCTAAAGTCCTCTCAGGGCACTTTTTAACTGGGTTTGGGAAATCGGTGACATTAAGGTTTAAGCTCGATAATCAACATTACTACGTGATATTAAATATTCATCATCACAGGAGGCAAAAATCAAACACAGGCATTTCTTCATGGCTATAGTGATTATCAAGTCTGAAAATCAAATTATTTTGATGCTGTCGGCTGCTTTACATGTGACAACACTTGCATGTCATTCACAGATAGGTCATGAAGATGCCTCTACTTAAAAAGGGGTACTCCAGCAATGTGTTCCTGCACTTCCAGAAAGTTGCTGGAGTCACAAGAGAGCATTGTAAATTTAATTTAATTTAATTTAGTCACCTACAAACACTTAACAGGAGCAAGTATGAGATGTTGATGTTGCGACTGACCTGCAGTATACAGTCCAGTGTTCCCTGGTACAGAGCTCCTCCTCTCTGGTTCATCATGCGTGTCCGGACTACGTCCACTGGGTTGGAGGCCAAAGCCCCCGCCAGACCGCACACAAAGCTGGACCTGGGGGATGACGAGACACGAGTTATGATAGCCTGTAGATTCTTTATTTCGGTCCCTTATCTTTGGTGCTAAACAGTCAATGCCGTGGTGCGTGTGCTGCTGCCACAAATGTAACAAACGTAATTTCCTGCAAGGCCGACTATTTAACCCAATACACACTAGTGTTCAGAAAAGCTTCAATAACGGTCTGTGGGTCCAGTGACTACTGTGTTGTATCAACTGAGAGAAATGCAAAAGAATATATAATAAATAAAATAAATAAATCCATGGTTGCTTGCAGGATCACCCGGTGGCTCTTACAGGAAATGTGTGTACACGGTGTCCCCCATGTGACCCGACAGGATCAGATGCTTCTTGGTGATGTCATAGACCGGTAGCTCGACGCCGACCACGATGGCCGCCCGCTGAGCCGTTAAAGAGACGCCCTGATGCAGAAACAGAGAGGGGGGCGGTTACATGACTGAAGATTTTGGTATTAAACAGCTGCGTCTGTGCTACCCAAAACCCATGCAAACTGAAGTCATTTATCAATGCAACTCAAGCATTTTTCTGTACCCTCCACAGTCCTCTTGTTCCCTCCTCCTGGTAGATGTTGATGAAGTTGCCCATCATACTGCCCTGGATCACACTTCCCTGAGCCTGCATGCGGATCTGGAAGGACAGACAGAGGGAATATTGATAAACATTAAACTTGAGACAAAGCATGCACAACCAGTGTGGAATGCTGTGGGTTCAACAAGCCAAGTACGGGGGTGTATTAATCGAGCTCCCGTTGGAATGCAAATAAGTTAGTAGGGTTTTTTTGGCCAGCACGATGTTCTTAAGCATTTTTCTCTATCCTCGTTTCCAGGAAATCTCCAGGCCCTGCTCGACTCCTTTTCGTTTATAATGGCTGAAGTTTACAGATCAGCTTTGGTTCGCTGTCTGGCTCCATGATGACTTGGCGGGCGCAGCTAGAACACAGCGAGGTGGGAATGCAATGTTCCAACCCTGTGGCCACATCGATTAATCTGGTAACCCTTAACAAACACACACACACACACACACGGTGGACAGGACGTCATTACGGCCAACGGGGCATTGCGAGAGGAAGCCAGGCAACACATTTGGAGTACAGATAAGCATGAGCGCACACGAGTCACATTTATGCACCCATATCATTTACTAGAACACTATGTTAAACCTTAGAGGCTTTGGTCTATAAATAATCCACAAGTGGGGTCTTGATGGCATCACCCTTCACTCCACTCGGCCTGCTATCAAAAGGCCACACCTGCAGCCTGGGCCTGTAACACTGTGGTCTAGAAGGGGCATATTAATCCCTCCGTTTTTTCCAAAACAACTACCATAGGACACTGTTTTTCAGTGGAACATTTCTGCAAGCCTTGCTGCAGTACTGCTGTCCAACCTGCTCTCCTGCTCTGGAGAATGACTCACTGCAATTTCAGTAGGACAACAACAACAAGGAGATCCAACACAGTCTTCACGTGTGCAAACGGCTACCTTAAGCACATCAGTGGGGTTGGCGATGGAGGAGGAGACGACTCCAGAGAGGACACCACACATCACATTAGTCAGCAAGGTCTCATCTGAGAGAGGAGAAGAGTGGGAGGCAGACTGTAACTGTGAACAAGCAGCATTTGATAGCAGTCAGTTACAGTTCCTCTTTACAGTGTCTTACAGAAGCACAAACAGTTACAATTAGATCTTTGTATGGAGAAATGAGGAGACATATTTAAATAGGTCACAGGCACATCTGCACCTCCCCTATAAAAAGAGATTGTGCCTGTGCCGACGGGTGCAGGTCACCGCCTGCCGAAATGTGTGCATGTGTCAGACAGAGAGAGAGAGAGAGACAGAAACTGGGACTCACCCTCCGGTCTATCAACCAGCAGTCGCTTCAAGCTCTGGTATGTGCCAATTTTTATGGTCCCATAGGAGGCCTGGCGCAGCATAGCAGGAGCTATTCTGCAAAAGTCAAGTCAAGTTTATTTTCATCGCCCGTTCCCACAGATATCTCAGTGGGCTCTACAGACCTACAAACTGGGGTTCTTCGCCCAGCCAAAGCCCTTAAAAACACTGACAGGGGCAGATCTAAGACAGGTGGGGAGATGGGGCTGCAAAAAAGCTGCAGGTAAACGGTAAGTGGGGCGATGGCAGTTACAAGAATAGGAAGTCTGCACAAAAGAGGAAGTGTAAACATTCAGAAGCAATACAAAGTACAGTGGGATTATGATGAAAGAATAGGTCCAGTGATTATACAGTTAACACAAGGTTCGGAAGACAAAGAGACCCCCATACTGACCCTGAATACAGTGCCCGGAGCCCCTCCTCTCGTCCTATCCTGACTATGGCGTGCAGCATGCCCCTGTAGCGGATCTCTCGGTATTTGCTGCCCACTTGGCCTTGAACTTGAAGACGCGTCTTGGCCAGGTCGATCGGGAAGGTCCCTGCAACACAAAAGCACGGGACACCGGCGTTACCTCACGGAGACTTAAGCCCCGGCCGTTAATGCCCGCGCAGCTCGGCCTCCGCGCGTCGCTCACCGCACTCCGCCGTCACGGACGCGAGGCCGCCGAACACGAAGGGCTTCCAGTTGACGTTGGACATCTTTCCTCCGGCCGTGCGCCCGAGTCTCCGTGGAAACTCCCCGGCGAAGCTGTGAGGAGGAGGAGGGGGGGTAAGAATGAAGTCTGCGGATAATGCTTTCAAGGTGCAGCTGCGTCTCGATCCCTGCCGGCCGGCCCCGCGTGCCCTCCCTCCCTCTTCCTCCTCCTCTTCCTCCTCCTCCTGCCGCCGCCGGTGTTCGCCGAAGCCCCGCCCCCCGCCTCTCCCCATTGGCCACCGTCTTCACCGAAGCCCCGCCCCCCGCCTCTCCCCATTGGCCACCGTCTTCACGCTCCTCGCCCACTGCCCGTTGCCAAGCGACCGCGCCAGACCGTAGAGCGGAGCCACACCGACACAGATTAATGTCATTATAATGTTTGAAACACTCCGCACGCATGAGTCGAAATATGTCCCCAGGCTCAGAGCCTTCTCTGGTTTGAGTGGTCTCATTACAAGGGTTAGGTAAAGCATTAGTCAGCGAATAAAAAGTCAAAATTGTGTCAAGTCAGGGGTCATCCCACCACATAAACAAACAAGTACATACTTAAAAAAAAAAAATGTGAATTTTATTTCCTGTGCAACATAATTTCTATCACTAAATCAGATGACATATGCCTCGTGCCTATGACCGTACCACAGCCGTGATGAAATTCAGTACAGCAGCGCTCCCTCTCATGTGATGTTGCTTTTATACAACAGATCTACAAGCGTCATTTATTAGTTAACAGTAATAAGCAAAAACAGATTAGGATTTGTTTCTTTGTTTAGTCATTTATTTGGCTCCGGGACTGGACTGTAACCAAGCAACACATCTTCCAGTCCAGCATACTAGCTAGCTATGTTGAGTGTACACCTTACTGTAAAGTGCAGTGATACATGTAATTAAAAGCCCCAGTGATGTTATACTCTAGATCAACACTCATGGAATGCCTCTTGTCCAATGTAATTACTTGGTCAGAACTAACTGTTGTATAATTTAATTTGTATAGAAGCTGCTTATTGATAGATCCTGTGGAATTTGCATCTGTACAGATAGGACTGTTCTTTACGGTCTTGAAGATTAGTCTACCAACACCTACAACTTTAAGCTGTGTAGTATATCACTGCTCGTGAACTTGTAACCTTTCAAGAACTCTGTGCTCCTATAGGTTACTTTCATATCTGATCCCAGCAAGAAAAACGTACATTTTCTTTTGCCCGGTCCGTGGAGAGGTCAGAGGTCACAAATCATCTGGAGCTCACATGTGATTCAGCCTCTTTAAACAGTGCAGAGGTCCAAAAGGAAACTTTGTGTTATGGTTAACTGAGAGCAACTCCTATAGTTTATTGACAAAAGTTTATGAATTGCATCACATATGACATGTCATGCAAATAGGCCATCAATAAGTGTATCGTGTATGCCATGGCCATAGCATATTCATCTTCAGTCATCTCCGCAATAGGCCAGATTGCAAGAAGTTGGATATGGAGGCCGCTGCCCCTAACACCATTTGTCTTGGGCTGTAAATGTCAAACACCTTCATGCAAAAGGAGGTCAGTATTTTATCTACGACTGCCTCAGTTCCATCTGCACAACGAGCAGGAATGTCCCGACAGATGTTTTTGTGCATGTTGTACAAGCCTGCACGGTCAGGGCCATGTTGTCATACTCAATGCTGATGCTGTATTGCTGAAGAGAAGCTAATTCAGGCCATGCATGCAGGCTCTTTCGCTAGGATGAACGTGGAATCAATATCATGTGCCAATAGTTCATTATGTTAACGTCGTGTCAATATGCCTTTGTACCATACAGCCATAATGTCATTGCATCCTCATGCTATTATAACATGATGCAATTTAACCAAGGTGTCATTTTGCCAATATTTCACTGTGTTCTCATGCAAATTGATATCAATACATGAAATTAGTTAATGTTTATATGGTGCTATACTTTTTATTTTTCATTACTGGGTCATTGAACACCCTCTACCTTTTTTTTCTCCCTTCACTAGATTTTTCCATCATAATGTTCTTATGTTCTTAACTGCGTCTCATCTTTGTTGTCTTTTTCCGTCTCTATATATCTGTCTTTCTAAATCAAATCTAATCAAATTGTGTTTTAAAGAAAAGAGTGCAAAACAAAGTGCTTCACATAGAAATAACAAAACATCTGTAACACATAAACCTACTTTTCAATACCATGCATAGAAACAAGTATTGAGGTCATTCATCAACACCAGCCAATCACAGTTTTGGAAGACAGTATGTATTTCAAAGATACATATTTACTAGAACAACACCTCCACTAAGTATGTCTTGAGATGACCAAACTTTTCATTATCTGCTCGGTCCATGCCACCACCATAAACACAGTAACAACCGAACAGTACTCGTCACTGTTAAGACACCAAAGCAACACAGGGTGGATCTCATTGTACTCAGTGGGGGAGTACATTTACTGAAGTACAGTACTTAAGTAAACATTTGAGGTACTTGTGCTTTACTTGAGTATTTGCAGTTTATGTAACTTTGTACTTCAACTCCACTACATCTCAGAGGCAAATTATTGTACTATTTACTCTACTACGTTTGTCTGACATCTTTAGTTAGTTTTCAGGTTACAGTTTTTCATACCCTTCCTGTCCAGTGAACACAATGTATCGCCAAATTTAACGATTATGAATTTGAGTTTTTCTGAAACCGAAAGATTAAGTATTCCATTATGCGTTGAGAAAATTCTCCTCTCCTTCTTAAACTAAATAACCTTATTAAAACGTGCCTTGGATCAGCTGGAAAATGCATTGTCACAAAGGTGAAAACGGGGCTGTTTTTCTGAGCTCATGAAAAGTTGACTTTTTAGAGATACATGGTTTTCACAAGACAACGATGCTACAAATATATGAACATATTATGATGCATTGCTGTAGATTAAGCTAGTCAACAGTATAGCTGGTCTGTAGCTCAGGAGGTAGGGCAGGTCGTCCACTAATTCAATCCAACTACAACCCAGTCCAAGCCCAGATAAAATGGGGATTGCGGAAAGGGCATCTGGTGTACAAAACCTATGCCAAATCAAATATTTGGATCATAAAATTCAGATATCCACTGTAGTGACCCTTAACAGGAGCAGCTGAAAGAAGAAGAAACTACCCAACAGGATATGAAGTAGTTCAGGAACTAGACCAGTATATCATCTAAGTGGCTGATGAGGGAATGAGCTGCAGGTGAGGAGTGGGTGGAGGGAGCCAGGTAAGTGCAGGGCTGATGAGAAGTGGGGACAGGTGTATAGATGGGTGGGGCAGGCAGGTGATGAGGAAAAGTCTGAGGGCATCTGGTGGAGAGTATGAAGATGGCAGGTCTGGAGAACAGGGAAAAGGTCTGTGATTGCTAGAGAGCGGTGTGCAGATGTGGAAAAAACAGTAACACAGAGTGCTGGGGCCAGAGCGTGACAAAAGAAAGGTAAAAAGGACCGGATCGTGACACTTTTACTGAAGTGAAGGATCTGGATACTTCCTCCACCACTGAATGCACTCCACATTTCAGTACACCTCTGTAATACATACACATCTAATCCTTTTGGTGCTTACATTATTGGACCCTTGTCCATAAACGAATAACCAATCGCAAAACCAATAAAACAGACAAATACACCACACAGGAGAGACATACCACAAATCAAAGTCTGTGTCAAACTGCAATACAAAACCATCATCCACCCGTCCATTAGCTATACTGCTTATTCTTAGAGGGTCGCAGGGGGGAGGAGGAACAGCCCTGGGTAAGCCCTGGACAGATCAATACTAAAACATACTATATATATATATATATATATGTGTGTGTGTGTGTGTGTGTGTGTGTATATATATTTGTGAGTTTTCTTACATATATGTAAGAAAACTCACAAATACATGATTCAAATATGTGATAAAGTCTCAGAAGTGTCTTGGTCTTTTGCTAGGCTTATCCACAGCTACTACAGAACTGAAAAGTATGTTTGAACACGATGAGGTGGGAACCTGTGATTAGATCTAAAAATACTATAATATACTCTAAAATATTTTGATTTCCAGTGAATTGATTTAAATGAGAGGCGACATCTAGTTATAGTGCGTTCTACTGTAGTGTTATCCCTCTGCCACTAGAGGTCAGAACACCACCATTGTAATCTTCCAACACCAAGGCTTACCTCAGAGATTACTGACAGCACTAACTAACAGCTCGGTCTCCTGAGATGGTGACCCAGACACTTATATACACATTACGTATAGGCCAATCAATCCCTACTTAATGAGAGGAGACTATCTATACATTAGAAAACACACATATGTTTGAATGTCCGACAACAAAGTGCTGTCTGTAGGGTGTGATTTTGTATGGATGACATGTTTCAGCTTATCTGTTTTCTATCACATTTGTCCTTCTGGTCTCAGATTCTGGGAAGCATTGGGTCTATTCTCCTGACTGCAGGACATTCATCTAGAGCATATTTATTATGATCATATGCTAGTTGTATTGTTTGATTAATGGGTTGGCTATGGGTCAGTAACCTCAGTATTGCCATCAGTGCATTATTAACGACCAAGGAGAAGAGGAGGTGTGTGTATAACTGTGCACGACTCTGTGAGTGTGTGCGGCACGTGCGGGGACGAATGCCACGCAGAGCATCGACAAAACGGAAATAGATGAATGGAAATATTGCAGTTTTATCTGAAAGCAATAAGCAGAGGGAAGTGTGGTGCACCTAAAAATGGCCACATTTAATGTGGTGATTTGTCAAAAGGAGCCTGAGAACTGACCTGAGATAGAAGAGGAGGGGCTATATCTGTGTTTGGTGGTGTACAAAATAGGGAAGGATAATACAGTTATGTTATTTAGAAGAAGAAAGAGAGAGTACATAACCTTACATTACTTTGTCATCCAGTTTGACCTGCATGCACAGTCACTCTAGAGATGTACAGGCCTAGAAATGCACGATCTTCAGAAATATTTGTTTTATAATTGTGAGAAAGAGCTGGAACACTTACTAAAGTGAGGCATACATGGGGAAAATGGTATTACTGCTGCCAAAATCAGCATTTCACGTGTTCTCGGCATTATGCACACATGTAAAAACACACCCACACACTCTGCTTTGCCGCACTGATTGTTCTATCCTGTGGCACAAAGTGCATTGTGATGTTATTGTGTCAGCTAAATAGGGAGCGCTTGTTTTGTGGTCATCATGAGTGACTGCGATAACATCGTACTAATGTCACTGAGCATCACTGGACTGGTGTTTTACACAAGCAAATATCTCTACAGAAAAAACGTGTGTGTGTGTGTGTTACTGGAAGATATGAGAGTAAGTTAAGGTGACTGGTGGTCACAAGACAACACAGTACAATGTGTGACAGAGGATGTATGCAGACTCAATTACAAAGTGTACCTACCTGTTTGAAAAACCCCTATATCAACAACCACATGTGAAATTGGCACTGCGTGAAGTATGAACAACCCTGAAGGAATAGTTTGACATTTTCGAAAATAATGTTAGGCTTATTATTTTTCTCACGAAGACTTAGAAGAGATTGCCAAGAGATGGTTAGCTTAGTTCAGTAAAATCACAACTTATTGTTTTGACTTTTGTTTTTTTTTTTAAACAAGCGAGTTATAACGTGTTAATGAAAGAGCTTTAGAGCTGCTATAGTTGGATTTTCTTAACGTCAGACAGAGCCAGCCTATCTGTTTCCCCCTGCTCCCAGTCTTTATGCTAAGCTAAGCCAAGCTTCATATTTACTGTACAGACAGGAGAGTGGCATCAATTGTCTCATCTGAGTTTTGGCGTGAAAGTGAACAAGCGTATTTCCCAAAATGTAAAACTATTCCTTTAAGCTCGTGAGCCGGGAACACAATGATAGTGTGACGGTTACGAAAGGCAAGGGGGGTGTTAAGTCACGAGCTGCCATTTCAATGCTGAAGGGTTTAAACACCCACACATGTCCTAGATGAAACTAACATCTTTTGTTTCTTTCCCTCTTTTTCCTCCAGGAAATACTTACACTGACTGACTCATTTTAGGGAGAATGAGTCAGAGATGGTTAGAAATCCTAATTGCACCCAGTAATTGTTGATATACTGTAAGGAGATTACATGGCTAAACCAGTTTGATTTCACAGGCTTCTCACCAATCATACTGGTTACAGTTTTATCTTACTTTCTAATAGAAATTTTGCAGAAATTAGTATGCCCCTTTTTCTATACAGCATTAAATTGGAACCATCGACGCTATAGTAATTATGTTATTATCTCAAGTAAAATAATTATTTGATAATCAGCGCAAGGTGAGAGTACACTGATGAACACTGCCTCATACACACACACACACACAGTGGTGTTGTTTTGGTCCCTTTTTTTGTGGTGAAGTATTTTTACCCCGTCCTCAGGGCAGCACTGAACTTAATGGGAAGCGATGGCTTGTCCACTATGGTTAGTGTGTGTGTGTGTGTGTGTGTGTGTGTGTGTGTGTGTGTGTGTGTATGTGTCTTATTGTGTGTCTGTCCTAGTTGTTTACCATGCCCCCTCTCTCTGTGCTCCTCACACCCTCCAGCTCCGGGAGCGTGGACTCATCACTGCGGCGATGAACGCGACATGCTGCGTCCTGATTGGCCGGACGTGAGCTGTGACCTGCCGGCTCCTCCAATCTGCATCCAGGCTGGATGTAAGAGGTGAGCCTCAGTTATAGAAAACCCTCACATCATAGTGACGTAAAAATACCAGTGTTTTTCCAGACCTATATTTTCACGGTCACATTTATTCACATAAATCTGTCCTTTGAATTTTTATTTTGACACCATATAAGGAAATCTCATAAAATATCATCACAAATCTTCACGATTCACTGATACTCCACCTGTTAATCTCAGTCTTAATGTGTAACCCTTATACAGTGCAACACCTGAACACCTGCAGCTGCAACTGTGTGTGTTTGTGTGTGTGATTACCTTGGTTTGAGCTTCCCAGTTGTCCACTGAGCATCCAGCCTTCTCGGGGTTAGTGCCCTGTCAGCAGGATTCCCTTATCAAGGCCTCCAAAGAGCTGAAGGTGGAAGGTTGCTCAGTGATAGAACATTCTCTAAAAGTGGTCAAATTGGAGAAAAGTCAGATGAAAGCTTAACTTTGCCAAGGCCTTTGACGTTGACCTTAACCCTCAGCTAATAACTAGTAACAGCTGACTTACAGCACCTCGAGCTGCCCTTAACGAAGAGTTTTTGTTGCTGCTAAGAGGAAAGAGGAGCGGGCCTGTGACAGTGAGGTCAGCAGTATGAGTCTGTGGACTGGATTTGAAATGTGGAAAGAGACTTAGAGCTCTGCTGCACATAAGAAAGACACTTGGAAATCCTTGGAAAGTTAGGACACATAAGTAACAACATGCCGAGTTTGTGTTTTCAGCATATAGAAACATTAAGCAAACATACAGGAAGAGATTTAATATTATTGATTATCACTGGACAACAACAAAGTTTGTGCACAGTAGATCAAATATTGAATTTAATTCAGTTTAATTTTACTGATGATTGTTAAGTGTTTTAAGACACAGCCACACCAGTAACTGGCTACAAAACCCACTGGCAACTGTATGTATGAATGAAGAGGAAAATCAACAACTTTTCAGCAGCCAGTGTTATAGTTCTCCACATAGCTGGTTCATTTATATATATATATTTATTTTTATAATTAATATATCTAATAAATACATTTTTTTATAAACCTAGATTTCTCTGACATTTTTGCAGAAGCAATAGAAAATTTGTGGTGTTAACATTTTGGTCCATTTCAGATGTTTCTTTCTCAAAGCCCATTGTTCTGTTTCAAAGTGACTCTACACGGCTCAAATAAAATGCGATACAGCAAACGCTGCAGTGAATAACATTTGGCTATATTTGCCTTCACAGATTAAACCAGGATGATCCTCCCTAGACAGATGATGAATGGAAGTATTACAGCAGCTGAATGATGCAATCAGGGTGTTCTCAATTAAGCGTGTTAGGGTGTGTGTGAGTTGTCAGATGTAGAACTTGGCCGTTGTAAGGAACACTATGACAAAGAGGAACATGGGGGACGGTTCAGAGTTATCTCAAGTGCAGAAGGCCCATAATGCCTAGCGCCACCCTGGGTACATTTATAATAATCTTTAACACTCCTCTACTCTGTTAAGGTCTATATTTTGAGCCATTAACCCAACGTATGTATCCTCTTCTCCCACACTACTTCACCCTGCTTCCTAATAGCCTGGATTAGCCACTGCTTTAATAGACTCATCCATCTCCTCTGTTTATTCACCAATTTTCCTCTCACACACACACACACACTTTCTCTCCATCTACTTCTCCCTCCATCTCTCTCTGCTCATGGGCAATTACACAAACAAATGCAGTTTGTTTTCCTCTCAGTCCGACTGGAAGAGAAATGAATGGATTTAGCAGGCAATTACGTTTTTAGTTTAAGGTCAGTTGTTGTATTATATTATTGCTGAGAAAAGGTGAAGTCACAGTGTCACTCCTTCAATTTGCACAGTACATTAGCCATGCAGATTTATGTAAATTCCTGCCACAGAGTTTTGCTTCTGATTGGCTGGAGCTTTACGCCCCTGAAAGGCAGACTCAGGGCTTAGATCCAAATTTGCATAGCTTGACAGGAACCGAAAGGGGAGGCAGAGAGGGACTGCTTTTTGTCAGCTGACGTCGCTGGGTTGGCAGTCGTCAGTCATACGTAAGACACCCACGCATGATTCAGACAAGTACATGTATGGCCACACCGAGCTTTGAGTCCCTGCTATGGCGTCTGAAGGGCAAATCAAGGACAGCCCCGGAGCTTCCTGAAATTTTTTTGTCTTTCCAGATGTAAAGATTTGTCCACAGCCTTTAAAATGAACACAAAGCTATGGGTAATGTTATTTTGGTTTCCACTTAAACAACAAGTTCCTGTACATTTTTCAAGATTTGACCCCCACTCACGCCTTTCAAAATAAGTTTGTGAATTTTTCTCAACTCAGGTCACTGCAGATGACTATAGCAATGTAGCTCCTCAGTAAAGTGACCAGCTGAAGGATGCAGCAGTGTGTCTGTGTGTGTGTTTACATGCTGCTTATTGATTAGCTGCCATTTCCCTAAACCAGCCTGTAAAACATAGAGGCAGCACGGATATCACACACACACTGATACACTCACACATGTTTGACCTGGTGTTACTGTAGGCGACCACGGGGGACGCCACTCACGTATAAGCTTCAACTTTCAGCTGTCACCAACCCACCAGATACCACCTCCTCCCCCGCGTCCCGACCTCTCACTTCACATCTCCTTCCCCCGTGTTTTCCTTTTTCTTGATTCCCTGAGGGGAGGAAAATTCCTCTTATCAGCACCAACCAGATGCAGCACTGTGTGTGTGTGAGAGAGAGAGAGTGTGAGGATAATCCCCTGCCTTGCTTTTATTGGCTCAGCACTAACCCGTTTTTTGGGGGTAGCGGATGACTTGGGGTTTATTTTAGAAATAGCAGAATTTCATTTAGCCTTTTAAAGGTTGTGTCTTTTAAATGGCACAACAGTGATTACAACGTGAAACATCTTAGGGTGGCATTTCAGAAAATTCATTATAAAACTCTTAACTCTCAGTTAATCACTTTGTATTTGCATCCGCTGACTGTATTAGAGCATCACTGTGTGTGTGTGTGTGTGTGTGTGTGTGTGTGTGTGTGTGACTCACTGAGCTTGTCTAAGAGTGTTAGTGTCAGTTCAGCTCATTCTGTTTACCGGCCTGGTCTTCTAGAGAACACACACACACAAATATGGATGAGGAAAGCAGCCTCATCAATATTTGCGTGTGTGTGTGTTTCCATTCAGCAAAATCAGTTCACCTGCACATGAAAATGAACACCCTTCACTGCATTATTGGATGATTTCACATGACCAATCACCGCTTTCATCAACAGCTAAAGTCAACATCCATTGGCTGCAGGTGCAGAGCTGGGTTTTGATTCATTCCTCCATTCAGCGCCTCAGTCAGGATCACGTGATGCCTGCGTGTGCGTGTGTGCAGTCCTATTGCCAAAACTGAGAAAAACGAAAAACTCTCCCCGCTGTAGTTGCCATAGTAACCAGCCATTCGCCGCATCTGGCAAATTATAGGGTTGTACTGAAGGGCGAGAGGGTGTGTGTACGTGAGAGTGTAAAGTGTGTGTTGCTGTGAGTGTGTGCATGTGATTGTAGGAGAGTGTGAACTTCTCCTGCATACAAAAACTGATACTTAGGTGACAATGAAAAGCAGAAATGGATGATCAATTACAATTTCTGCCACCAATCGATATTGGACAAGGCAGCACTCACACATACACCAGACAAAGAGACACACACACCCTGGATCATTAATACCAGTTATTATCCTCTAAAACACAGCGTGAGCGTGTTGAGATGAGGGCCTCTCTCTATACTGATGTTTTATGACTTTATTGTGGACGAATTAATGGAGACAGGGACAGGAGAGAGAGAGAGATATTGTCCTTGCAAGAACCTCTCATCACTGATGAAGGGTGTACAGATATGAACAGCGAGTGAGCAGTGGGGCACGTGTGATATAATTACCATGATTTGGAGATGTTGAGGGTCACACAATAATAATAAACATTATTTATATTTGATATTATAGTCACTATATTTTGCAGTGTATAAATCACTCATGGGTACTGTGGAAGAAGTATTCCACAATACAGAAATACCTGCATCCAAAATGTCACTTTAGGGCCCTACACCCCGAATTGTCCACCCTCACTTATTGCCTAATCAAGCCTCTTCTCGGGACTTCACCCGAGAATACCTTTAGTAAAAATTACAGTATTTTGCACTGAAAGTAGCTTAATGAAAATACTGACACACATTTACCTTAAAATTATACCTAAAACTAAATAAACACATTTTTGGCCAGTGGGGTCAGAACTACAGACTACAGACAGTTAACACAACATTTACATTTTATCACTCATACACTTATTAGCAAACAGTTGCTGTTTGGAGATCCAGCCGTTAAAGAGCAACATTATCATTCATTTCGAGTCATGTTTCATCCAGGTCCAATATTCACTCTTCTTTTAACTCCGTTTTGGTCTCCACCAACTCCTGAGACAAATATCGGGTTCTTTAACTGCTAAATCACCCACTATGTTTACCAGCTAGTCACTAACTTTGTCTGTCTGCTGTTCGATACTGAGAACATAGTGATATTCAAACTACCTTCATATTAATGATCTCTTCTGTTTTATCCTTATAAATTGATTTAATTGATGGGATCGCCTACGAAGTATCTTGTGAGTGAAGTGTTTGCTTTTTTGTTCACTTATGGTGTCTGTCCTGGTTGAACTATGTTTAAAAATAAACTTAAGACCATAGCTTTCCTAAATGGATACATTGCATCTCTGATTTAAAATCCTTAAATTGCAACACGATTGATTGATTGGTGTTTGTGGTATACCTATCTGAGACAGCACATGTATGCACGATATGAGCAACAAAACAAGCATTTTCACTGGGGGTGAACAGGAGATGAGCCTTGTGTAGTGGCTGCAAGCTTTGCACTATAAATCACATGGGTAAATGGTCTGTGTTTAAGGTTTAACCACTCCCCATTAGAGAGTCATGTGTGGCTGTCAGAATGGTACTTATTGGGAACATTAAGCTATTTATATAAACACATTATTTCAGTGTAAATATTACAGAGGGAGTGTGTTCCCTCTTCTTTACCTGACAGCATTTAGACTCCTCTTCAACCCCAGGATGATTGAAATCTTGTTTCCCCCATTTGAACTGAACCAGACTTTGACATCTTTATTTTACTGTACTTTCAATTAGTGGAGTGGAGGAAGGGAAAGGAGGAGGAAGAAAAGGGGGAAATTGAGGAGAGAAACGAGAAGGGAGATGTTGGACAGCAGATAAAGGAACGACAGAGAAGAGGAGGAAAACAGGGAGAGGAATGATGGATGGATGTGTGTTTGTGTGAGAGGTATACAGAGTGAGAAAGGTGTGTGAGGGCACCATTAAAGCCTTGTACTATAAATCTCTGACAGTGCATGTGTGTGTGTGTAGATAACAGAGGGATGTCTCTCTCCATTCTGGCTCTGTCAGAATGATGTATGCATCCCTTTCTTCTTCCCTGTGAAATATTAGAGGGGGGCTCTGTGTGTGTGATCTCAGCCAGCATGTGGCCAACGTGTTTGGTAATTCCTCACCTCTTATCAGCGCTCACATGAGGTATTGTAGGTGGGAGACTTGTGGCCGCCTGGGAAAAGAGGAAAATGACCCAGAAACACACTCACACACATACAGATGACCAGAAAACAAGCAGAAATGAAAGAAAGTCAGAGACAAGGGAGAAGCAGGCAACAGCTGACAGTGACAGCTTTCTTGATCGAGGGCCACAAGCTTGACAGGTGTGATTGATCACATAATGGCGAGCACATTTCAGCACTCTGCTCTTCATTTAGCTGACAGCATTTTCTTTATGGCACCTTGTGTTATGGTATCATAATCATGCCAGTGCCGCTGGAGCAGCCGAGGAATAAATCTTTATAATCTCCCCCCACCACTTGACACACCAGGAGATGCAGCTGAGCTGTTGCCGCTGCTCAGGCCTCTACGTCTCCTTCACGCGGTTTCAAATGGCTGCCTCGGCTGTCACTCAAATGACCTCATCGTTCAACTGCGTTATGGACAGAGAGAGAGTGAAAGGCATGAAGGAAGAGGAGGAGAGAGAGGATGCCACCTCGCCATCTCACCTGCCAGCCTACAGGGACTGGTGAGTGATGGCATTCTGAAAACAACTGTAAACAAGCATCTGTAGTTTGGAATCTTTAGTATTTCTCTTTAAAGCTGCAGTGTTCCATATTATTATACAAACAATAGATTAAATAACTATGTGTGATGTGAAAGGGGTTATTCGGAGTGAGGCACCCATTAGGAAATACCACCCGATTCTGCAGCTCTAAAGAGCCTTTCAGCCTCTTTTGGCTTATTGTTTTGGTTTTCTGGCTCTCAACAGCTTTGTTTACAGCAGCAGGAGGCAGATTTATTCAGTGAAAAAGCTCTGATAAACTACCTGTCCTTTACCAGATGGTCCATCAACAAGTCAGCGGCAAACATAGTGGAGTATTTAGCAGGTAAAGAGTCCGATTTATCCCTCAGGAGTCGGTGGAGACAAAAGCAGAGTGAATGTTGGACTTACATTCATCTTGTGGCCAGGACAGACTCAAAATGAATGCTGTATGTGAATGTGCTGAATATGTAAATAGGTAAGTATTTGCGAAAACAATTGCCATAACAACGTTATACGGTTATAGTATGTCATTGTTGTTTTCAGCTTGTTCTGATTCCCCTAGTGGCCAGAGACACATAGAAGTACAATGGAGGACAGTGTGAGAAAGAAAGAATATCCCATTTCACATGTTTTCACATTTTTCTCTAAGAAATCCCCTTAAAGGTATAAACCAGCTCTGTGGATCTCCGTTTTATCTGCTTAATGAACCTTTTAAATGCACTACATTTTTTCACTTTTAAAGGGCTGTCTCACACTTTCAGATGGTGTGAATATGTGTGTGTATTTTATGGTTAATAGCTTTTTACTATGATAATTTCTAAAGCTGCTATATTGTTTAACTTCCCAGTACAGAGCATCTCGGTGTGGACATCAGGCTGCCTGTTGTTGCACAAGTTTTCAGTTTTTTGCACAATCATCATTACCGATTAACACATTTATTTTGATTGTGGTGATCAGGTCCCCTCATAAAGTGAGCCCGTGTGGGCTCTTTAGTGGAAATATCTTCTTCTATGGAAGGGTGGCCGGCAGAAACGACAGAGGCAGAAAATGAAGCGAGGAAAAGACCGGATAGTTAAAAGTGGGAGGAAGATGGATGGAGAGGAAGAGGTGGAACGAAAAAAGCCCTGAAATGGGTGATGAGTGAGGAAGAGACAGAGATGGAGTGAGGAAAGAAAATGAAGAAATACAGAGTTGATGAGTGAGGAAATGATGAATGGGCTGAAAGAGAGACAGATGGGCTGGCTCCATCAGTGGTGGAGAAATGGAAAGAGTAAGTGAAAGAGTGCTTACAAAATCAAAGAAGATGATGATTATGATGATGACACACACACACACACACACACACACACCCACACGCGCGCACACACACACACACACATATAATAAAGTGCCCAGAGGCTGGAGTCATCTTCTTAAATAGATCTCACATTAAAAGAAAGCATGTGTAATAATATAAATATTAGCAGTAAAACCCTTTGGCTCATGTTACGAGGACACAAACAAGTGAGTGATTTAATAGAACTAATACAATAAACTCATGTGCCACTGTGTGTGTGCACAAACCCAATGTAAAATGATTGAAGGAAATGACAGAGGTGAAATTTTACTATTTCCTAGAGACATATATAGATATCAATATCTAGAAATCTCATTAGTTAACACAATTGTTTTACACTTGGGTTCTTCTAGCCTTTGTGTTAAACAAATGACATATAGTGTTAATTACTGAGATTCAGAGGTTCTGGTGCAGTAGGCGGATTCTGTTACTTTTGGACATAGCTCTTTTCCCCTGCTTCCAGTCTTTGTGTTACCAACCATCTCTTGAGGGACTGTTTACCGTACAAGCATCTTCTTATCGAACTGTCAGGAAGAAAAAAAATAAGCGAGCGAATTTCCTAAAATTTCTTTAAATGTTGAACTGTTGTAATACTTTTTACATGAAGTTGGGTTCATTAAAATGTCCGTTAGTCACATAAGAAATATGTAGAAATGTTATATTGCTAACCTGTGCGTGGACCTCAGGAAGACTAAACAAACCTCTGCGATGATGAAGCTAATGAGGTTCCTACTCTATGATTTGAAATGAAATGAAATGGAAAACTATGGAATCTCACTGAGAAAGATGGAAACCTGCTCTATGAATTACACTGAATTCACACAGTGTTGTGTTTCAAGCACAGACAGTGGCATTCAGGAGCAGCTTGTAATCCAGATCTTTCTTTCTCTATTTTGACTTGTGACTCATGGTCACACCACACACTTTAACTAGCCTTACTTGGCCCTTGTAGTGGAAAATAATTTTTTTCCAACAAATAAATCAATACTGGCAACACCTCACTTGTCCTGTTATGTAGTCTGTTTGTGACGTCAGCACCTGGCATTTGGTAACCCCCCCCCCCCTTCCCGGTTATACAAGATACACACATCCATTCACACACACAGCCATAATGGAGCAATTATCCTCTCCAGCTCCGATCTGCTCCTCTGATTGTAATTTGCATTTATTATTAGCCTTCAGCCTGCCAGAGGCTGTGAGGCGTGAGGATGGATCGTCATACACCACAACACAGTGATAGACCTGCACAGATGCTTCACAAACACATGTGTGCCCGAGGACACAGTAACATGAGCACCAGTGTGCATCATATGCATACAAACTTATGCCGAATAGGTACCTCCACCCCGCGTACATGCACCACAGATGAAGTCATTATGACAGCATGATGTTGCTTCGTTTTGTTAATGCCGATCCATGTTAATGATGCTACAGTGGGAACAGTATGTTTAGTGGGGTTCCATCACAGAAATACATGCTTCACATTACACATTCTGATGTCCTGGAGGACCGTGATGTGTCTTCCTGTCCCTTTTCCTGATCTGTGTTCTCTATTGCTGTCAAGATGGCCCCGGGGCTCATCATATGGAAATTTGTGAGAAGCAGAGTCTCTCAAGGCACATACAGTCAAACAACCCGCCAGCACACTAATAGATGTGCGTGCTGGTGCTCACACACACACACAAGCTCATACATGCACACAAAGAGAACGCGCAGAGGATCACTGAAGTGTGAAATGATTCTGTTATCATGTCGCCTGTGTGGAATATATTTTCCCATCAACCTTCTATGGCAGGTGTGCCTGTGTGTACCTGATGGGCTGCTGGTGCTGTGTTCATGTGTGTGTATTTTGTGGCTCTCTCCATCTGTCTGTTGTAGAGCACGAAGAGTTGTTGGGGGGGGGGGTGTCTCAATAAAAACAACGTGACAGTGTTAGAGCAGCTTTTGCAGCTCACGTTCCACCTTCATGTTTGACATTTGACATCAAGAGACTCATTTGCTGAATTGCTGTAAAATCAGATCTTACATGACTGGTTGGGTCCAGAAACACGGTTCAGATGAAGGCAGAAGTTAGCGCTTTTATGTAATATGTCCATTTTTGAATGTTAATGAACTCCAGACAGACTCCTAAAGGCCCTTGAACAGCTTCTCACTGTGAGCAATGGGTTACTACATGAAGACAATATTTTCTGCCGATTCATTGGTCAAACTCTTCATGAATAGGGGGCAGGAGTTTGTAATGAATGAGCCCCCAGTGGGTCAGTTAAGTTTACAGGGTTTAAATGAACTATACTTCAATCTAAAATATCCGGCTCAAAATGTAAGTTCTTGCCATCTTTCGCGAGTATTACAGCACAAACTGTGTGCGCTTATTTCTGCTTTCATGCATGAAACGGTGTCCTGTATATTTGTCTGACCTCTTTGAATTGTGCACCTGTGATGCTGCAAGAAATTAATGAGCATTTGTTTTGGCAGGACCAAGCAGAACAGATTTACATGAGCAATATTTAATGAATGCAACATGTTCACAACAAATTGCCCGACTTCAGGGGTCAGGGGTAGTACAGTGTGCACTCGGGAGACTTTTCTTTTACTTTTTGTTTTAAAATATACGTGCAGGAATTTGTCTTAATTACACTGCACTTAACATTGCATATCGTTAACAGCACATAGTACAGAGACAATGGGATCTTAAATTTTAGTTGAACTTGTGCAGTGTAAACTATGCAAAAGTCATTAGTCACACATAAAATTTAGTCACAAAATCTAGAGAAATTACACAAGAAACATGACCTCTATTCATCTTAATAATGTGCAATTGATGACAATGTCACAAGGTCATGTGTTATACTGATAATATATTGTGAAAAATTTTGGGACAGTCATTGAAGGGGACTATACGAACGCCAGTAGATGTATATGAATCATTATACAAAGCAAAAAGCAAATGGCTCTATTACAACAAACTGTGAAGGAACAACATGCTGAAGGCGCTGCTTTAATGTTTCATTTTCATGTATTAGTCTGGTTCCATGGCAACAACCATCCACACAGGGACAACCTGAGGAGACAGTCCATCAGACAACAGAGAATTGACGTAGGACTCGCTGACATCTGCATGTTAGTCTTCTACCGTTTTTGCAATGTAATTTAAAATATTACCATTCCATTCAAAGCATTCCTTGTTCTTGTCTATTTCTTTGCTGGGTTTCTTCTGCTCGTGCACTGACAACGCAAACTTTTCACTTTTCTATAAGACTCATTTCTTCCTCTTCATTTTTTTAAATGTGAAAACAATTACAGAAGCATTCATATGTACACGCTCACACACACACACGGTTCAGTGGCATGTCAGTGTGCACGAGAGGGATCCCAAGGGAGAGCTCAGTCCGAGCAACTTCACTGCACTGCCTAATTGATGTAAGTTTCTATGTGTGTGTTTGTGTGTGTGTATGTGTGTGTGTGTGTGTGTGAGAGAGAGAGAGAGAGAGAGAGAGAGAGTAGGAAGTGCAGAGAAGCCATGCACATTTAACAGTCCAAACTAACCTCACCTTTCTCTAAACAGTGCTTCAAACTGGCAGAAAATGAACAAGCCTGTCAGTCATGTGCTAATTTAGTCTCTGAGGGAAGTCTGAGTCTTCGGCCTGTCAGGCTGACAGCGTAGATCTTCCTGAGATTATGAGACAACCGTGAAACGGTACAGCCAAGCGCTGAAGGGACCTGAACCTATTAACCACACACACAATACGTCCACCCTCACACCCACACCCACGCACATCCACACACACTTTCAAGACTGAGGGCAGCTCTTTCCATGTATGCGCAGCTAATGTAGCAGTTACAGCTGCTTATTGGATGAAATATGGCTGACATGGAGGGTGGACAGAAACAGCTAGGCTTTGTGTAAGAGGGGCCTGGGCGAGAAGTCTCCAAGATTTGGTTTTGATTTCACAAATGAAGCAACCAAAACAGGTTTGCGCCACATAACATGCATGTTGCAAGCTGAGGGGGAAATAGAAAGCAGGATTATGGATAGTAGCATATCAACCCATACGACGAACAGAAACACGTTCATTACCTGTTAACATGAAACACAACTACACACAGAACTACGTCCATACTCCAAAAGTCACGTGAGAAGTGTCCGACAGCACGTGAAGGCAGCATGGACTCGGCGGCGCTCCGTTTCTATGGTAACGGTTGTTTACTTCGCTGTTGCCTCGCAACCCCCGTCTGACCGTCACGTTTAGCTTGTTAGCTAAATATAAAACGAGACGGAAGTTTCTGAGTTTGAAAACTTGGCACCTAAAGTGTCTGTCGCTTTATCTTCCCTCATGAGCAGGTGAGCAACGGATGGCTTACTGACATTAGCGACGTTAACTTGATTCACAAAACATAGTTAATGAATGCCACTGCTTACCATTTATGACGCAACGTTAGCTACCTGCTAATCCGAGCCAAATCAACAACATAACAATAAATGACAGAAATTTATTTCAGTACCACAAGTGTTGCTTCAGCAGGTCGTTTTGAATAAATAACTGCTTGAATACATAAGAAGTGGACCTAAACTCTGATGAAAAAGTGTTTAAATAGTCTTAAAATGGATGCTGTACAATGTAAGGTAACTTTATATCGAAGGGCCACATATAAACCTGTGGTCCCTATGGAAATGTTACTATTTTAGAATACATGCGAATTAATTCACAACCAATAACAAAGCCTTATATGTGATTTCACTGCTGTAATTTGATGTCCAGGTTAGAGTGTTTGGGGAAATCCTCCACTGGTTCACAGAAACAGGTAAACACTAAAGAATAAAGTCAACTGTTTTATTACAGCACTCTAGTTTTACCTATATAATATGCCTTTAATATTAAGTCTTTTGCAGTTTTTGATCTGTGTGTATGATTTCTCTTCCTGGATGTAGTTGGCAGAAGAAGTCCCCTCAGCTGAAGCTGAGACGAACAAACCCAATGGTAAGAAGTATTTCAGACTTCACATCAGTGCACCATTCATCACATCCAGACTTATTTCCTTTTTTTAAGACAGAAGAGTTTACTTGAGTTCCAACTTGTGCTTATGCTGCTCAATAGCCTTTCATGGCAAGCTTATATTCTGATTATTTTCCAGACAAAGGAGGGGGGAAGACAGTCTCAAATAAAACTCGGTAAGAAATGTCCCATCTTTGCAAATATACATTTTTGTCGTAACGCACCTTGCTCCACCAGTATTTTTAATATTTTAGTTACTTTTTGCATTCAGCAGGAGTCTCCCTGCCCGTGCACTGCCTCGTTCTGTACAGGTGGGTATTTTGAAATAGACTACAGCAAGATGGGATTGACAGAAACACGTTTTAAGTCGTTGCTGTACTTAACATTTTTGTCATTCTTAAGGTTTCTTGCCAGGAGACTCAAAAGTCTGGGTTTCCAAGTGGTGATGTGCTGAATACGGATGGTATGTGGTGGTGAACTCTCTGAACTTGAGGGAAAACTAATTTCATCAGTACTATTTCACATAGTGTTTAATAATTATACAGGGAGAAATCTGTTTCTGTACGGGCAGAGATAACAGTGTAAGCAACCTCAAAAGACCAGAATACAATGCAACCCTATGACATGTGAAAAAGTGCAACCCTTGCTTCATCATGAATAAAAAAAAAAGTCACTTCCTTTTTTTCACTGCAGTTGCTGTTGATCAGTCTCCCTCCCAGTCTCTCTACGTGGATAAATGTGTATATTTGTTCAATTTTTCAAAAGTCATTCTGGGAAATGTAGTAAGTCACAAACAAAGCCATCGACTGTGACAGAATCAGAAGTGAAATGATACACGAAAAGTAAACAACAACACAGCACTTCACCACAAAATGACTGCTGGAGAATGAACGTCATACTGTAAATTTATGATAACTGTTAAGTTCATTTCACCCTTTAATCATGTCAGCATTTGGTTGTGTTTACACTTATTTTGCACCTGCATAAATGTTACAGCAAGTTTAATGTTCTATTTACAACATCATATCAACGGACAGTTTCAGCTTGTTCTGTTCGCACATGATTAACATGAAATACTTACTACCTGAATTACATTTCTTGTATGTCTGTGGTTCTTCTGTAGAGTGCTCACAAAAGGGATCCATCAACATAACACCAAGGTTTGTACTCTGAATTTAAATAGTAGGTGATCCCAAACAAATGAAATATAACACACAGGTTTAAATCTGAAATGTGATTTCAGGATTGAAAAACAAGCGCAGTCGACAGCAGTGCCTGAGTTAGAGCAGAAAATGAAAGACTGCAGGAAAGCACAACCCCGAAACTCAACACGAACAGGTAGGTTATTGTCAGACAAACTCAAAATATAAAGAATGACATGTAGAGAAAAAGAAACTTAGAGAGTTTTGTTGACAATAATTATGATAATGACAAGTAGAATGGTTGCCAGGAGGAACAACACATGCTCCCCCAGCAGTTGAGCCTCTGCCCACGCATGAGGCGAATGGGGAGGAAGAACAGACTGAGGAAGAGGATGTTGAGGATGAAGACATTAAGGCACCAGTGGAGCTTATAATGGAGGTAAAGTGACTGATCACCATCACTGATTCCACACTTCATGCTCTGTCGAGAAAAGGGCTTAATCTGTAAACGTGTTTTGTTTTGTTCAGATCCATAGAATATGATTTTCATACTTAGTTTTAGTCAAAATTCTACTTTGAGTCAAGTTGGATATACTGTACTTAAATGTGAGAAATTGACATTCAAATGGGATGTATGGCTTCAGTTCCTCAGAGCTGTGATGGACAGAGACTTTCAGCTGGCCAGCAAACTGTGTCAGATGAGTATGTATCCTGCATCCATCAACTGTATGTCTGTCAGTCAATAAATCAGCCACCGGTGTAGTCAGCCAACAGTGCCTCTTCTCTCCTCGTTCCAGTTCTCATCTATGAACCAGACCATCCTGAGGCCTCCGAGTTTCTCCCACTGATCAAGAAGAAGCTGTTGGAGGGTGAGCGTCCCCCCTTATATATACAAACATACAAACACTTACTCTGCAAATTCCAAAACACACCATGAGTTTGTGTCATGTATTTTTCCATTAGAGCAAGAGGCAGAACAGAGCACAGAGGAAGATGAAGAAGAGGAAGAAGATGAGGAGGATGATGACGACTCCGATGACTCTGGGAGTGATGAGGAGTCATCTCAGAGCTCAAACTGTTCATCTTCATCTTGCCCTTCCTCTTCACCATCAGATGATGAACAGGAAGAAAAGCGAGCAAGCAGACACAAGCCGTGTCCACCTTTTGACATTTGCCCCTAAAATCTATTGTACCAATGTTAGTTTCTATCAGCAGCTAATGCATGCTAAAAGCATCTTGTTACTAAATTGTATTTTTTTAATCCACAAAGCTACTTTCCACAGTATAAGTCTTACTACTATTTATTCATATTTCACCTGCAAATCATATATTTACTGTAGACAAAGCTGATGCCCTAGCTTCCTGGAAACATATCAACTTATACATTTGGGGAATACACACAGCCCGAAGCGCGATGCATCCTGGTACATGTAGGCACTGCCGGCATGGCTCCGCAAGCAGAAGAACTCAGCTTTCCCAGTCAAAATAGCACGAACTGAGGAATTTCTTGACTACATTTACCATCAACACTGATTGGACATCCACATAATATGTGGCAAAATGTCTCTTCAACACAAAGTACAGCTGAGGCTGATGGATGTCATCAGTTTTGCAGCTGTTTGGTCATAATCAAAAGTAATGGACCTGGGATCATAAAACTTATTACAATTCAGCCTGAGGGCAGCATACAAGTCTGAAACAAATGTCATGGCAATCTATCCAATAGTTTCGAGATATTTCACTAAAAGCCAAAAATGTCAACCTCATGGTGGCGCTACAGGAAAAGTCATGGGATTACCAAAGTTATTAGGATTCATCGTCTGGGCACCATGGATATTTGTACCAGATGTCATGGCAATCAATCCAAAAGCTGTTGAGATATTTCAGTCTGGACCAAATTGGTGGACCGACCAACATTTCTATCCCTGGAGCCATGCTGCTAGCGTGGCTGAAATCAGTCATCTTTAATCATCTGGTGACCCCTCAGAGTTTTCTTGAGACCCTTTGAGGTGTCTTAACCCCCAGGTTGGCAACCACTGGCATAAAAGCCAAAGTCTGTGCACATTACAGCTCATTCTTCCTGTTTTTAGCAAGCAGTGTTTTATATGTTGAAATAGGAAAATCACATGTGCAACTAACTTGCTTAACATTAACAACGGTTTCGTTCCACTTAGGTTTTCTACTTCTGTTGTGCATACATGCTCATCGTCTTACTGAGGCACTTCATCTGAAGCCATCAACCAAAAAACTACTTTTGTCAAAAAGAGTCACCTTCAGTAGATCTGAAACGATTGGTCAACTTATTGAATAGTCGATCAAGACAAAATTATTATTCCTTGAGCGAGTAAGAATGTGCACTGTACAAACTGTTACTTTGATTTAACTCAAAAACTGAGGCAACATTTTCCAATAATTTTTTGTAAGTTTGGTGAACTAACTTGGTATTTTAGTTGGGCAAACTTAATAATATAACGAACCAACCATCTTTATTAAAGTAAGCATATGAATTACACTTAATCAAACTAGGTAAGCTGTAATGGTCTTTTTACATTGGGTTCACATCTACAACCATCTCTATATTGTCAAATACATTTTGAATAATGAGTTAGCATTAAGACATTAACAAATAAAATGAAATTGAAAAACAGATGAAATTCTTTCCGTGTGGAAATATTGGATGTAAATGTTTTGTTTAGCCTAACTGCTATGTATCGATAAATCCATGGCGCTGTCTGTGGTGCCGAAGTAGCAGAGGGATTTGTAGTTGTGCCTTTTTCTCTCAGTCCCACCCTTCTGTCAGTTTCGTCTTGAATCTATAATATTCTCTAAACTATTATAGGCAAATACTCTATAGAGTACATGCAGTTGCAGAAGAGCGAGAGGATCATAGAGACACACTGCTGCCTTTAGTATTCTTACAATATTTCTATAATCACTCAGTATCGTCTGTGCTGACCAAGCCACCTCTGTTACAAAATATTTTAGGGTTAAAAATGAACAAATCACATACATAAGTTAGAATTTTCTTTTGCAGATTTTCTAGAAACTGGTTAAAATGTGTGTTACATTTGCATGGGAACCTGATTTATGTGACCAGCGTACAGAGTGCAGATGGTCACAAATTAGGCTAAACTGACCCCAGCAAAGAATCTGCACTGCCAGTTCAAACTGGTTCTGTTGGTCATAATAGGAACTTTATTATTACAAAGTTTTAGGAAACACTTGATGCTCTTTAATTAGCTGTGACTTAAATATACACAAATAGTACAATTAAAATTGATTTGATCAAATTTTAAATGTCACAAGGGGCTTTTTATGGATGAGGATTCATTTTTTTGAGCTGACAATCTAGCATGTTTTTCTGTGATTCTCTGCCCTATGTGCATACTGTTTCATCACTTTCAAGGTTACACACCCTCTCTCTCTCTCTTTCACACACACACACACACACACACACACAGCTAATCCATCCTAAAGGAATGCCACAGCCAGTATATTCTGAGTTATTATCACATGGCAGGGCTTATCTTTATGAGTCGTCTCTACGCATGGCTTGTGAAAAGAGAAAATATGAGCGCCATCTGATATGGGCTGTGTAATTTTGCAGTGAGTGAATGAACATAATGGCCGGCCTCTGCCCATTCAGTGGACCAGGACACGGGCGCGAGGATGACAGCGAGGACACTAAGTCAACGCCCGCCAGGCTGGATCCACTTTGATGTCTCAGTGTTATTGTCCATGTCAAGGTTATAAATTATGATGCATGGAGTGTTGTCATCTCATGAAGGTGAATATTACAGTCAGTACTTGGATGGATGGGTGGATGAATGGATCCCTTCATCACGTGGTGCTTTTTATAAGAAATGTCCTGAGAGATACCATGAAAAGCACCTTACTGATCCTCCACAGGTCCATCGAGACTGTGGGCCGGATGTATGTCCATAAACCAACTGTGCTTTCCATCCCAAGGTCAATTTCTATGTTACTCACTCAGAACACATTTCACATTCAAGCCTCCATCCTCCCTCCTGTGACACCCACCCACACCTGGAGACACACACACACACACACACACACACACACCCACACACACACACAGAGGGGTGGGTATACGTCACTGGTGTTTTTCCTTTTGCTTTTTAGGCTTCTTAAAGTGGATTGTGGCTGTCAGTAGCACTCAGGGAAGCTTCATTAGTCGTCAGAGGGAGGCAAGGCTGTGACTCATGCCTGCGTGAGGAGACCAATGGGCAGCCGGAGCCTGAGATATAAATAACGAATAATAAAAAAAAAAAATTATTCTTGAGGGAGAAAGGGTCACTTGCGCGCCGCTGGATTGGATTTTATTAGTGCGCTCTGTTGATATTCCGCCGTCGCCGCCGCTGGACTGGACCTCGCCGCGCCTTCGGCTGGCAGATTGTAACATCCAGATATAGTTTCTCTGGACTCGACAACCTGTGCGCCCGTGAGCCGGTAAGATGCCTCCGACTCTCGTTTCTTCTTCCTCTTCCGTGTGTTGAAGGGCTTCGTATTTCTTCATGGGTGATTGTTGCACGCTTGTCTCATTCGTAGGGAATTCTACCAACAAAATGAACGTGATCTCCCAGATGAGTGGCAGAGGGGATTCATTAGTTGTTCAGTCTGCCTCTCAGACCGTGGTGACATTGAGTGATGATGGGATATGCTCGTTCGAAGCGCAACTTAATTGACTTAACGTCAATAGGTGAATGACGTGGGTTATTTGTGTGGACATTATATTATATACATTATACATCCTGTCAACATTTGCTCAACGAATAAGTTTAAAATCAGCTGTGTTTTAATACAGCTCTTCTGTCATCTATTCATAAAAAAAAAATGTTTAATATGTCTTCTTAAGTATGGCAGGCGGAATGTTTTTAATCTTCTTACAATTACCAACTGTGAGCGCAGTGGACGATCACAGACATAAAGCTCACAGACCTGAACGGTCTGGTGCCGCTCTGCCCAACACTGAAGGTCTATTTCTTATATGCGCCTGATATGAACTTTGTATTTTATTTTTATCTTTAAAATTGGCTCCATGTTCTGGACATTAATGTCAGAAACAGTAGCCCTGGGAGTGTTTAATGTCTAGTTGAAAATGATTGTATTCACCTATTTTATTATGTTCTCACCAAAACCGTTTTCCCTGATGTGCGTCGTGCGCAATTCTCCCCAAATTGCTGGTCTTGATTCACAGCCCACCCAGCTATCCTTCGGGACTTCTTCTTTTTTTTTTTTTTTTTTCTTTTTCATTCTCTGATCAAATCCCGGCCTGTCAATTAAACTGCCTGCAGTTCTTCATGATGCACATCTGGCCTCTCCACTAACCGCGGACCGTTTTGTTTGCAGCCGAATCGTTTCCCAGCGGGAGGTCACTTAACAGAGGGACTGATGGCCACGTCTGAACCGAGAGCCACCGGCGGGGACCAGGACCCCAACTCCGCCAATTTAAGACCTCCGTCCACAAGTACGTCCTCGCCTCCCGCTCCTCTTCCCCGTTCAGAGCACCGTGATCCCGTACCGACCCCCGAGGGTAAACCCCTGGTGCCTTGCTCAAAGACACTCCCTGCATCTACCGCCAACACGAAGGCTCAGACCCAGTTCACCCCCCCCCCCCCCACACACACCTCTGTCTGCCTCTCTCTCTCTCTCTCTGTCCCCTCCTTCTCTGTCTGATAAAGCGAGTCTAGCCCGGGCCATTTGCTGTGTGGGCTCCGTCGTTAATCATTCCGGTTAAAAACAGAGCCATCACAGCTGCCTGTCGCTGCCTGGCGGATCAGCGGCGCGCACCGAGCAGTGGACCCGCCATTAAGGCTTCGGTGTTTTAGAAATGATCCAAGAGCAATTATTGAAAACATTTTTTTTTTTTATTTCAGAAATATGCATTTTCCGATCGAAAATAAATTCCTGATTTGGAATGTTTCCCCCTTATTTTCTTGCAACAACGCCGTCGTGGTCAGGGTTTAAATCTTTGATTTATTTGAATGATTCCGACAAATTCTGCAAAAAAAAAACAAAAAAAAACACCTTATTATATTCACGATGATTTATGTCTGTCATCTTGTCTCGCTTCCCGGGATGCTTTAGGCCCTTGACGCTGTAGTGTGCATAGATTAGTTGCACTTGGAGAAATATTTGACTGCTGGTGTTTTTTTTTTTTTTGTATAAAGTGGCTGAACCTATTTAGGTGTACATTAACCTGTGGGTTAATTCATCATTTTAAGCCTTTGGCGCGTGCATCAAATCGACCCCATTACAGTGCACTCGAGCAGCCATCTGCAGTGCAAAGCAGGGGAAATAATTACTGCTTTTTGTCTTCAGCCAAATGTAAGAGGAAATAAGCTCCAGTTCACGGGGGCCGCTGTTGATATTTTCTCTCTTTATCGAATAAAATATTTTCGACTCTTTCGTTCGTGGCCCCTGGGTGTCAATAAACATTTCTGCAAATATTCCCAATGTGAATTTGTACCGAGAGAAGCCCATTAAAAAAAAGAAGAGGTTTGTTTTTGTCTGACTTGCTCGTATACTGCTGCTGGATGTTGCCATTATCTCTCTGCCACGCTCCATCTCACGCCTGGCGGCTTGTAGCCCAGTGTCTGTGCGTGCGTGTCTGTGCGTGTGTGTGCGTGCGTGCCTCGGCCTCAGCACCTCCAGCTCGAGTTTCTCTCAGAATGAAATTGCTCCAGTAAATTTAAATACGTGTTCTTTGTGTTTTGGAAAAAAAGTTCTCCATCAGGTATATCCGCTGTGCATTTGATTCCCCCCTCCGGCTTCTGCTCCATCTCCGCTCACGCATGTCCACGCTCGGGTGTGTGTGTGTGTGTGTGTGTGTGTGCGCGCGTGTGCATGATGCGTGTACGTGTGAGACGCACTACACTACGAGTCCCTGCATCGGGCCGGCTATAGACTTCCCGGCCGCAGACATCGCCAGCTCGCTCCAGTCACACACTGTGTTTCACTCAATTAATTCCTGCCCTCCTCCGCGAGCTCATTTCACGGGCGTTAATTCCAGCCCGCCCCTCGGCCGGGTGTGTGTGAGCCGGCGTGGCTGTGCCGTGCGGCCCACTGTCGGTGCCTACTGATTGGACTTAAATCGGAGATGTTATAAGACGCATCCCCTCCTGCTCAGTGGGCGCCGTGGTAAATAACAAAAAAAAAAAAAAAGGTGGATGAGGTCTCAGTCAGAGGCAAACAAAGACCTCACTGGGCCGAGCCACCAATTGTTCAAGGCTTTAAAAGCCCCACCTGAAAATACCAACCAAAAAAAAAGAAAGAAAGAAAAAGCAGGAGTCACACACCTGGCCAGGAGCCGCCGGCATCACGCTTCCACTGTGCTCACTGTGCTCCACCAGCTTCTTCATCCGCTCATCCACGTTGTCTCCGCGGCCTGAAACTCAAACGTTCATTCTGTTTTAGCCTACGAATATGCGTGGATGCACGGATGCACACGGAAACTGGGGATGAAGATTTGCGGTAAGTTTTCTGGGCACATAAACCTTCCATATTTCTAGTCACATTTTTTGACATCTTAGAAAAATGCAATTTGGGAAGGACATATGTGATTTTCCATCGGGGATGTGATATGCATTTTTTGTTTCTATTGCTTTACAATTTTCCTCATAATGTGTTTTTTTTTTAAATAAATAAAAAATAAAGCCGTTTGGAGGCCTGAACTAGGCCATGATAAAGGCTGTTAGAGCAGGGCCGTCCACGACTGTCACTGTGAGTTTCCATCTTCTAAAGGTCAGTGGACATTAGCCTGTAGGTCTGATGACGAGCCCTGGATCATCCCCCCCCCCGACCGCCCCTGAACCCCCCATGTCTTTTCCATTTCTCCACCAAGAGACAAATCCTCGAGACAGGCCTGGAAATATATGTTATAAAGCCCGGACCGTCCCTTAAATAACCCGCAAATAGAGGATTTATTTTCACTTCACATTCAGATATTTCTTTGAAGCAAAGAACAATTTTCTTTTCTTTGACAGCCTGTCAATCTCACTGGAGTGCAGACGAGCGGATGTGACGTTGCAGGAGAGGCGTGTTTGTTTCTCCATCGTTTGAAGGAATTTGTTTCTTTCAGGGATTTAAAAATGTATGGATGTTTTTCTTTTTTTTTTTTCAACTACGCAAAAGGAAAATGAATGACATGATATGGCCCGTTCAAACAGGATATCATTGGCCGGTTTGTTGTGGCAGAAAATAGATTAAGACAAAAGCATCGAACACGTTTGATAGTTGCATTTCTGAGAATAGATTTTGATTGTCGAAATGACATTAAATAATATTTTAATGGACTAGAATGGAAACACAATGGAAATATTTCCATACTGAGGCTTCTTAGTAAGAGGGTCTCGCAGACTGATTTTGAGTATGTCATTTAGGATTTAATGAAGCAGGTACTAAAGAGTTCCCATTGGAAAATATGAGACTGCATTTTACACGCTCACAGATAACAGGGGCGCGTGCCTTCCGCGTGTTTCGCGCACAATTAGGCCCACGCAGGCCCACTGTACGCAGCAAGCTGATCAATGACGGGGATCAAAACATGTCGGCCCTGCCGGGGCAGACTGCCTCAGGGCCCTGTGTGCGCCCTTCATTAGCCCCTGTGTAGGGTGCGTGTCCGGGCTGCCCTGCCCACTGAGCCGACCGGTCTGTGGAGCTGCACTGGGTGCTCCCTGACTGGGGTGGGGCTGTGATGTCCCCCACGCACGCACCCACCCACCCACACACACACACACACACACACACAAGGATCAGGGGCCACCACTGTGTGTGTGTGTGTGTGTGTGTGTGTGTGCGCGTGTGTAGGCCTACATATAGGTGTTGGCCTCCGCCAGAAAATTATTTCTGATGAAAGAGTTCAGGGCGTTAGGAGCTGACTTCAGACAATACACGCATTTTCCAAGGGCCGCCTTAACACGTGCATATTTATAAATAACGCAGACTCTTTGGACCTTCATTTTCTCTTTCTTTAACACGTTTTGATTGATTTGATCATTTCTGATTTCATTCATCTAACCTTGTTCTGTTCTGGTGCCATCGCTTGGTGGTCTGCCTGGCGTGAGGGATGGAGATGTTCGGTGATAACTGCTGCCCTCCGCCGTGTAACACCCTAGGGTTCCTGCAGAAGAACAACAGCCTGGAGGAGAAGGGCAGGCTGGCGGGCCACAAGAACCTGCTCTCCTGCGACAACAGCGACAGGGACGCGCGCTTCCGCCTCACCGAGACCGACTTCTCCAACCTGTTCGCCCGAGGTGAGGCCGGCCGGCGTGTCGACGTGAGGGGAAAAAAAAAAAAAAAAAAAAGAAAGAAAAAAGAGCGATTTTCTCATTTATCAAACCATTACGGGTGCTTTATCAGAGCTGTGCAGGCCTCATTACTTCAAATTAAAAAGGACAGCTGTCCACTTGTGTGGAGATAAAGCGGTGGAGGGGCCTCCCGGCGAGGACGCGGACCCTCGGTTCGTTGTTGTCTCTTCGCTCGATAATGTCGGCCGCTGCAGTGGTTAACATCCTCACGCACGGTGAACTTTCTAGAAAGACGACGACCGAAGTGAGAGGCGAAGGCCTGTTTATGATTAGGAGAAGGTCTAGAGAAAGAAACAGAGGCTGGTGTAGTGCCAAAAACTTCTGTTGTGTTGGCCTATTTGTTTTTTGTTTGTTTTTTTTTTTTACTGAAAATGAAAACAGTAACTCGTACGCCATTTTTGTGAGGTGTCGGCTAGACAAAATGTAGCCTATGGCGCAGTTATTATACCAGGCTATAGTACTGCTAGATTATCTTATAAATGTTACGTTATTCCACCATAATAATTAATTATTAGACATAGGTCACCAACAGAAAAAAGGTAAGAAATAAAAAAATGTCCTAAGCTTTTCTAAAGGCTGCTCTCTTCGGAGGCTCTTAGGCCCAATATTTAAATTGACCTTTCTCCTCACCTCCTAGACCTGCTGCCGGCCAAAAATGGAGAGGAGCCCACCATCCAGTTTCTGTTGGAGATGGTCGACATCCTCACCAACTACGTCAAGAAGACTTTCGACCGCTCCACCAAGGTGCTGGACTTCCACCACCCCCACCAGCTGCTGGAGGGCATGGAGGGCTTCAACCTGGAGCTGTCCGACCAGCCCGAATCCCTGGAGCAGATCCTGGTGGACTGCAGGGACACGCTCAAATATGGCGTCCGGACAGGTAGGCCAGGACGCCCTCAAGGTTGATGCGATTTATCAAAAAGCTGACTTCATCTGAGGCCTTTTGAATAATTCATATGGTGGTGTATGTTATTTTGAACAGCAAAAGGACACTGCATGTGTGGGGATAAAAGGCAATTAACCTTCTACTCTGTCAGTGCAAAATCTGTAGACCAACACATAGTCATAAACATTATTATACAAAGCATAATATAATACTAGAACTTACATCTCCTATGATATGATTATATTTGTATTCTAAAAAAACACATGTCCATTTTATCACTTCCATGTAAATTAATACTAATCATTTTACTATGCAGAGGTGAATTATACACAAGCCATTAGAGAAGTAGCTGTTTGCCAGATAGTGTACACCCTATTACGATGACTGCCTTATTTATTGTCCCCCTGGCAATTCAGTTGACATCCCCCTTTTCTTTCCCCTCGACTTATTAAAGCAAGTGTTGCCTGAGGGGATCCTAACATGGGCCGTTTCAAGCTGTTAAAAAACGACAGCGCTCAAACTGTCCCTTGGGTTGTATATATCACACAAGGTCTAGTGTGTCTACAACTCAACACCACTTTTCACGGGGAGACGTGGTGTTTTTTTTCCTGTAATTTCAAAACATTTCTGTGGCTGAATCCGACTGGAGGAGCTGTCCAGGGTGCTGAAATATAAAGTTGATCTTCCTCTCCTCACGCTAACTTATTAGGACTCACATATTTTATCATGTGAGCCATACAGCACCACCTCCACAAGGTGCTTATATCCACGACTGCATTTAGGCTCCCGGCCTATTGATGGTGACTGCAAGCACAAGCACTTCAGAGTCTAAATGGCTGTCGTATAGCCTTGTTACCGCTGTAATTATGGTACACTGAACAGTGCAATGTCAGATCCCTGAGGTTTCATGGCTGACCAGGGGAAAACAAAATTAAATTTGAATAACTGTGAGCGGTGTAACTGAGAACCGTTTCTTTATTTTTCTTTCATTATTTTTTTCCACAGTCAGATGTAGTCAGCTGTAGCCTGCAGGACATTGTGGTCATTGTATGCCTGCATAGAGCTTCTTATGTACTCAGGACAAGGCAGACATATCTGTCTTTCTTTTTGCTTTCTCTTTATATGAAGCATGATTCTCTCATAGAGGCAGTGAAATCTGTTAATGAGATAGTTTGTGTACATTTTTTTATTTGTAGGTCACCCAAGATTCTTCAACCAGCTGTCTTCTGGTCTGGACATCATCGGTCTGGCCGGAGAGTGGCTCACCTCCACTGCGAACACCAACATGTAAGTCATGCAGTATGCTGCTCTCTTTGCATGCATGCATGTGCATGACACAGTTATTATCTATACAAGGGAAACACCTCTATATGTCATGGCAGGACAACAGAGATTTCCTGTTTGTAGGCCACTGGAAATAGCCTCCAGTCATTATCATATAAAGTCATGGCGGAAGAGCTTATGGTGTTCCCCTCAGCTCACACCACAATCGGTCACAACAGCCTCTGAGGGCAGTTATATAAAGTGTTTGGTTTGTCCTGTAGAGACTGTGTATTGACAGACGGCAGGCTGCCACTGTGCTGTACTGTATATCGGAGGCAGCCCAGCCCCAGGGGTGGTTAGATTGCATATTGATCTCAGGTCACAGTTACATGGTGGCCCAGTCTGATAGAGGGCATGAACCACATCAACATTACACACTGTCAACACAGACACACACACACACAAACTCTCACGCACACATGCTGTAAATAAGCTATAACTCTGTGTTTTGATCACTGGAGGTGAATAAGGGACATTGTGTTAATACTACTGTACAATATCAGAATATTGAATGCAGGCATGTGCAGACACAGAGTTACACATAGACAAACACATCTTTGCTGAAAGTAAAGCAGCCTAATATTTACAGCTCTGTCAATTCATTCTCAGTGGAGGGATGAATAAATCATTTTAACTTGATTTCCTCATTGGAGTAAGCGGCTTAGAGAAGACAATGTACAGAGCTCTTGTGTAGGGCTGCAACTAATTATTATTTTCTCTATTACATCAGTACTTTTTCAATTAATGATTAATCATTCAATCTATAAAATGTAAAATAAATATGGAAAACTGCCCATCCCGGCTTTCCCAAAAGCCTATGGTGACATCATCAAATGTCTTGTTTTGTCCCCACAGCCCCACACCTAAAAATACACAAAAATCGCATAAGACAAAGGAAAGCAGTACATTTTCCCAATTTAGACGCTGGAACTGGAACTGGAACGGCATTTTTGCTTGGAAAAAAAAAACAAACGATTAACTGACTGACTGAATAATTGTTTCAGGTCTCTATGAGAGAGAAAAACAACAGAGGGCATGACAATTATTTAGCTACAGACAGGAGACATTAAAGAATGGACAGAATTCTAACATATTTTAAAGCAGAGTCAGTCACTTATTGTGTAAGTACAACAAATCTTTAAGAGTTTGCCTTGATGACATTGATGTAGAGACATGTTGACATCTTGGAGTTTCATGGTACAAAATGACATATAGCTGCAAAGACAGCAGGACGTGCACAGTGCAGAAAGACCACTAAAGATAAGTGGTGGGCAGAGGACAATATACACCACTCATATACATCACTCATATATCATATTCTCCTGGATAATAAACCAAAAGCTAAAGGAAAATTGAGACACAATTTCACAACCATTTCACAAAACATTAGCTAAGGAAACCACTCCCTCTTAGGAAAAACTTTCCCATCTCATCTCCCAGTTGGAAGAATGCCCCTAGAGGCAGGGCCATTGACTTCACACACTCGAGTAGCGCACACTTTCATAATGACACACACACACACACACATACACACACACACACACACACACACACACACACACACACACACACACACACACATACACACACACCAGCACTGGCTGTCCCAGATACAGCAGCTAAGGTTTCCAGTCCATTGACTGCAGGCTCATTGTGAGCTGGTCTTAGCAGATAGGCCAGCTGGGCCCCACACTGACACACAATGTCCTCCGGCTGCACAGAAAACCCTGTCACACTGTGGAAACTGGCTGCTGCAGCTCCCTGCGGAGTGCTCATTCCGGCTCTATTGTCCCTGTGGATACAGACTGACTCAGTGCTCCTTTGAGGGGGTGAGAGGAGAGTGTGGTTGGGGGTCAGAGGGTTAGTCACACACACACACACACACATACACATTCAAACACAGACTCACACACATTGAGTGCCCTTGATGACGATAATAAGGGCATTTAGGGGCTGTCCCTGGAGACAGGCAGGTGACTGAGGGGTAATTTTCACCCTGAAAAGACCAATGATTGGCTCTGATTGTGATAATGATCACCATTATTGTCATTACAGCATGAAATGAAACACAGAGAGAAGGAGAATTTTAAAAAGGTGCACTTGTTTTGTCCCTTTTCTGCTTTGGTTAGGATACATTTTAAGAAGAATTTAACATGATACATCCAGGATATTTAGTATTTTTTATTATATCGTATGTTTTTTCTGTTCCTTATATGAGCCATAATTCCAATACATTAAAGAACACCATAATTCTGAAATCAAAGACATTTTGTCTGCTTTGTGATTTTATCTTTTGGTGTCGCTGTTCATAGTCGAAGCCCTGCGGTCTCAGTCGGGTCTGGTGTATTGACTAGAAGCTAATGTTCTAATCAAATCCATCCTGCGGGTGAGCCAGGAAACAATTACACATAACAAATTTATTCTTCTTCTCTAGTTCTTCATCCTTCTGCTTTTAATTCAATTTCTATCTCCTCTTTTCGCTCCTATTTTCTGCCACCTCTTTTTGCGCCTTGTTGTCCTGTTTCTTTTCTGTACGCTTTCCTGGCTCTGCCTCCATATCATCCCCTCCTCTTCCTTTGTTGTCCTCTGTCACAGTTTCCTTCAGTGCATTGTTTTCCCTGCAGCTCCCTCTCCTCCTCTTCACCCACGCTACGAAGCGCTTCGGTCCTCGTTTAGAGACCTACTTGTAAAAAAAACAGAGAGGAATCGAAGCGGAGAGGCGATTATGTTATTGCTGTTTTAGATGGTTATGGTGATGGGAGTGGGGGAGTGTTGTGTAACCGGCCTCATTAAAAGCAGGGTAAACAGGGATCAGTTAGTGTGTGGATGTGAAGGGATGAACTGTTAGTTAGCAAACAGAACAAAAGCTCAAGCCTCACTGTACAAGTTGGCTTTCTTTGACACATTTAACCTACTTTAGCTTCTCCAGGAGTTTTACTCTTTAGCTGTCCATGGAGCTACCAGTCATTTTATCCTCTGTTAGCTGACAGAGAGGTGCATCCAGCATATTTAAAAAGCTGCCTTCTGTCTCTCATCTCTCTAACCGTGTTCCTTGTATTGTGAATATTATTCTTTGTCTTTTGATCTTCTCTTTTTTCCATCTTTTAATGAATGAATGAAATTAACAATTATGGTGTCTGTCTCAATTTCTGAATTTTGGGGTCAACAGAGGCTGTTATCTCTTTAAAACACTCTCTCTGCTTGTCTTTCTTTCTCACGCACACACATATACACACATTCACGTCCTCTCAGCCATCAAATCCGCCCCATTCAGACTTGCCGCTGAGATTGGCAGGATTGACAGATAGCCATCAGAGCTTTGTGTGCTTTAATTAAACTACTGAGTGATTTTAGAAAGCATCTGAATATGAATGTTTGCTGCCTGACTCCTATCAGACCCTTTTTAATTAGCCCAGTCAGCACAAGCCCCAGGTTGTGCTCTGTGGATGGAATTAGAGTAAAGCTAATGAAAAACCAGTGAGTGTGTGTATTATTGCGTCTGTATTTGGGCTTTCTAATCTGTGTGTGTGCATAAGAATCTTTTATTCTCCTTCCTCACAAAGCAATGACTAAACCGATACAGTAATGTTAAAGAATGTGGTATATTCATACATTTTGTCATATGATTGACAGGTTCACCTATGAGATTGCTCCGGTGTTTGTGTTAATGGAGCAGCTGACTCTGAAGAAAATGAGAGAGATGATTGGTTGGCCCAATGGAGAGGGAGATGGAATCTTTTCGCCAGGTTAGTCTAGGAATAAAAGACAAATCATATACAAATTCAGTGTGGGTTATTTGGAGTTAGATGGTACAAAAATTACTTTCCCATTAACATAAAAGCTAATGAGTTGTTATCTGTTATAATATTACAGTTACTGCTATGCACTAGTAGTGTGTGAATGCTGCTGTCCAAGGTGCTGATGTGTGTCTTTCCTCAACAGGGGGCGCTATCTCCAACATGTACAGCGTGATGATCGCACGTTACAAGTATTTCCCCGAGGTCAAGACCAAGGGCATGTCTGCTGCTCCTCGCCTCGTCCTCTTCACATCTGAACATGTACGTGAACACACTACACTCCCTTTCAGGTATCCTACAAAAGCAGGTGCTACGCTCCATTGAGGCCATTAAAGAAGTCCAGTAATAATCAGTAGGCCATGACCATGGTTTAATGGGTACTTTTTGCTTTTATCACATCTACTTTTGTCTATAAATAATTGCACAGTTGACAACATGACAGGAAACAAACCAAAGATCAAGCAGCAACTGGCTGACAAAATCTCCACTCTCAATTTCCACTCATAATTTAGCTATTATTTCAATGAAAGATGAATTATATACCTGATGTGCGTCCCTACAGAGCCACTACTCCATAAAGAAGGCTGGAGCTGCTCTGGGCTTTGGTAGTGAGAATGTGATCCTGCTGAGCACAGATGAGAGGTGGGGAATTCATCTTAGAAATTTAAAGCCACAATTAATACAGTAAATATGTAAATACTGTCTGTGAGCAATGTCATGAAAAGAGGAGACTCCTCCATGATTCTGACATGTTGTATGTGATGCTAATATGATGGTCTGCGCTGTTCTTTCAGGGGGAGAGTCATTCCTGCAGATCTGGAGGCCAAGATCATTGATGCTAAACAGAAGGTCAGTGTCATTGTTCCTTTGTTTCTATTAGTTTGTCTTTATTTGCTCTCACTCGTTAACCAAAAATCTTCCCCTCTAATTGTCATGTGTGTTGATTCTTCAGGGTTATGTGCCGTTGTTTGTGAATGCCACAGCTGGTTCAACAGTGTACGGGGCATTTGACCCCATCAATGAGATCGCTGATGTCTGTGAGAAGTACAACTTGTGGCTCCATGTTGATGTGAGTAGTTGACATAGGAGCAGTTACTGTAGTATTATTGTAGCAGTAGTAATACTATGTTCTGCCAGCATACCCTTCTGTAAAAGTGCTGTCTCCTCAGGGAGCGTGGGGTGGTGGACTCCTGATGTCCAGGAAGCATCGCCACAAGCTTAATGGAGTTGAAAGGTAAGCACATGGGAACATGGGTGGCTCGGCACTGTTATTTGTGAAACTACCTCAGTACATTAAGACATGTATTAAACTTTGCAGGGCAAACTCTGTCACATGGAACCCTCACAAGATGATGGGTGTGCCTCTACAGTGCTCTGCAATCCTGGTCAGAGAGAAGGTACAGTAAAAAAAAAAACACACACACACACACACACACACACCATATTTTTTAAGGTTTTATTTGTGAACTGTGCATTCTAGCTGGGTTATTGTTACAACAGGGTGTTTTTTCATATTTACAATACATACTACACATTAAATGTTAATATTATTATATTAATGTAACCTTTCATAGTAGTGGCAGTCTGTAGCCATGCCGTGGGGAGAAGAGTTGTGAAAAAAAGGTTAACAGTCTATCTACTTTATGTGTCTGTAGGGGATCCTGGCAGGCTGTAACTCCATGTGCGCTGGCTACCTGTTCCAACCAGACAAACAGTACGACGTCACCTATGACACAGGGGACAAAGCAATCCAGTGTGGCCGACACGTCGACATCTTTAAGTTCTGGCTCATGTGGAAGGCTAAGGTGAGACGGAGGGAGACACATAAACACACATATACCAGCTTAATTGAAAATATGATAAAAATAAGAATTGTCATGGTGCCATCATAGCAGATGCTGTAGCTTTATACTAAATGTTTTTTGTTGTAATTATTGCCTGACAGATTTTTCTTCCTTGCAGGGCACCATAGGGTTTGAGCAGCACATTGACAAGTGTTTGGACCTGTCTCAGTACCTGTACAACAAGATAAAGAACAGGGAGGGATATCAGATGGTGTTTGATGGAGTGGTGAGCTTCTCTATTTTCTATTCTATCAATGTTATTTTCACAGAGATATACTGGCATGACAGAAACATATTAAGTTATCAAACTGAAATTAACATTATGTTTGCTATCCTTTTTTCTTAAATTTGTTTTTGTTTGACGTAAATGAAAAAAGATGCTGAGCTGCGGGTGTGTATGTGTGTATTAACTGTGTTTATTTCTGTCTGCAGCCCCAGCACACCAATGTTTGCTTCTGGTATATCCCACCCAGCCTGAGAGGCATGCCTGATGGTGAAGAGCGGCGAGAAAAACTCCATAGGGTAAGACACCTGTCAGACGGTTATTTTGTAGTTCCTTGACCTGCACATCAGTGGTGGCCTGCGCCCGGTGACTACAGGTGGAAATGAGCTTTTAGCTCCATTGGTGCAATATGTGTTGTGCATTGTCCTTATAAATATATAAATAATTACCAATTTCAGTCAGCTTTCATGTTTACCCTTCCTTTTTATTCATACAGTCAATGAAGACAATTTTTTTTCACGAACTCAAGGCTCCAATTTATCTTTTATTTGACTCCACCAGGTGGCACCAAAGATCAAGGCCATGATGATGGAGTCAGGGACCACCATGGTGGGCTACCAGCCTCAGGGCAATAAAGTCAACTTCTTCCGTATGGTCGTCTCCAACCCCGCAGCCACCCAGTCTGACATCGACTTCCTCATTGATGAGATTGAGAGGATGGGTCACGACCTGTAGACCTCTCAGCCATCGCTGCTCTGGTGACCAGATGGCCAACCTACAGTCTTCTATCTGTTGTAGTTCCAAGGCAAATGCCAGAGAGGCGAAACACTCACAGTGCTGCAGACAGAATAGTGATCGGACATGTTTTAGGTTCTTTCTATCCAGTCTATCTTTGCCTGAAGCATTCTGACTGTTTCTCCGACTGAAGAGAAACTAGCAACGAGAGAGACTGTGAGTTTCCCACATGCTTGTCCCACACAGTTCCTCCTCTAGACAAAATATATAAATACTAAGTATCTGAAGGCTCCAGGTACAACAAACATGCTCTAATGTATGTGTGTGCTGTGGAATCTTGTAATGTGTGTGTGTGTGTGTGTGTGTGCGCGTGTGTGTGTGTAATCTAGTTTCTCGTCCAATGTAGTTTGTCTTTAAATGTCTGTATGTGTGTGTGCCTGAGTGTGTGTGGTCAAACACTGAAAGGGAGAAAAGCACAGATCAAAATAGAACTATCATACAATTATTAAGCTGTTTCATACATTTGCTACACAAAAATAAATCATTGGTGCTTTCAGCTGTACATTATATTTAATCTCACCTGCACTGTCCTATTTGTCCTAAACCAGTGTCGAAGCCCCTGAAGCAGTGTGTGTATGTGTGTGTGTGCATGTGTGCATGTGGCACACTGAGTGGATCCCGTTGTGTATTTTAGGCTAGCAGTATGATCAAAATAAGCTTATTACAACCTAATGTGCACACCATAGGTACCACGAGTGTTAAGCTGAGAGGTTTTAGATACCCTCCAGCACTGGTCTACAGTCTGCAATATTTTCCCTCGTAGAAGTTTAAGATTAAGATTTAAAATGTCTCAAGCTATCCCAAGTCTGTGACAACTTTTAACTTGTAAAACGCTGGCTCGTTGTCTGTTTCATGCAATCATGTGATACCCATATGTGTTTATAACATTGTTAAAATATTAATATTTGATTATATAAGAGCAAATATTTATTGCATTTCCACTGTTTGCAGATTCAGGTATTTTATTGTAAATGTATCTTTATGTGTATTACACGGTAATACATTTGTAAATGTAATCACAGGAATTTGAGTAAAGTTTATTTATAGTGATTTTGTCAGCCAAAGAAAGAGAATCGGGAACAGAGAAATCCATTGTCCTTCATATAGAACTTCTTATAGATTATAGGTGTTTGTAAAATGTTACCTATTGACCCTTCGACTGCGATGCAATTTCTATAGTGTGTTTCTTTCTGTGATTGTGAGTCTTTTTGACTGAATGTTTTGAGACGACTGACTGGCCTTCTGGTGAGATTAAGAATGACGTCTATATAATCCTCTGGCAGTTGTGCCAGTATTTTATTTCAGAGAGAAGCACAAGGATGTGAGAATGTACTCTACTCTAGAGGCTGGGAAGAAAGGATTGTTGTATCCGTCTGAATCCTAATGCATTTACTGTAATATAATATATTAATTGTAATACATATTACCTGTATTCTCAGTGTTATGGGAGCTCAATGGAATATCTTGTATAAGAGTTCCTGTTTGTGTCTTTGCACAATGTTCACCTTTCTTTCTTCCATTGTAAATGGATGTGTACTATGGCAGTATTATATAAGACTTATGTTAACAAAGTATTTATGGTATCTAGGGACCATATGTGTATGCACAATTGCATAAATCATATTTAAGGTAAACTATGTAGAGTATGTGTCCAGTGACTCCTGTATGTGACCAAACTGGTTTTTTGAATGAGCCAGCTGTAAGGGAGAGTTTCCCAGGAGGTTTTCAGAAGACACTTTAACAGAATCATACCATCTCAAAAAATATCTTTAATAAAGTATATTAAAGGGAAATGTGAGTCAAATTTATTGAAACACACACACACACACACACACACACACACACACACACAATCTGTCTCTCAAACAACCATTTTCTCTGTGGCTCCACAAACTGCACTCTGCAAAAACTGCATTTTATTTTTTCTCTACTCCAAAGTATTCCACTCCCACTACTGAACTGCCTGTTTCAGTAGTTATACACACACACACACACACACACACACACATACATACATTATTGCCTCTCTGCCTAATCATCCTGGAGAAGGCTTTGTTTGGCCCCCAGCTGTGTGTCGGATTGGCTGTTCTCCAGCGTGAAACCCTCCTCTCCTCTCCCCTCTTTCTCTCCTCTCTCCTCTCCTCTCCCCTCTTTCTCTCCTCTCTCATCTCTTCTCCCCTACTCATGTACTCTTGTCTTCCCTCGTATTTGCTCCTCCCTTACGCCTCCCCTCCTCCATTCTTGCCTTTATTCACCCTTGAGTATGATGGCATTCAGCCTCAATAAGCCACCATTTGATAGAGAAATAAAGACATTGGTTACAGTCTTTCATAACCTTTACATGGAGGGCATAAAAATATTAAAGAGAAAGGTGGTTGTGGAGGCTGGAGATCTACAGCGAGATCAGCGATGAGGATGTGATGTGCTGCCACTGCCCTCTGGTGGTGATTCTCTGTCTGCACAATCTTCCAAAGCAATATATGTAGAACCGAAGAGAAAACCTATAAAAAATGCTTTCAAGGCAACATGAGAGGTTTAAAATCTACAAATAAATGACAATCATGACAAAACACACAGATGGAAACCCCCACTGGATTTTAAATGTGCATATATGTCAGGGCCACATGCTCAAATTTCATGAATGGTGATGCTTTAAAGGTTTCTCACAATGGAGTGAAAGATGGAAGTGAAATGTTCAGTGTAACACGTTGGGGGGGAGAGCAACATCAAGAAGCAACATCATGTCTGGGACAGGAAGTGAAAAGGTTTTGTGGAATATGTGGTCTTAATCTTGAGTAACTCCTGTGCTAATTGGTTTCTGTCCTGGTCTCATTTGTTGGCCAAGATCTTCATAATTGATGAGTGTTGCAAAGTGATCTGAAAGGTCTGAAGGCTATACGTGACCTGGAAACTGACCTACATCAGCTTCACATTACAGAAAAAAGAATTTGCAACATCAAAATCAAGGGTCGGGTCTTTGTGTTCTCCTGTGCATGTAAAGGTAAATCATGTTTCATAAACACTACTGACTGTAGTTGCTCATTAGCCAACAAGGATAGTTTTGTCTAAACATCTAAATCTAAACAAGTAAAGCAACAGTATATAATAACTGTCTTCATGGGAAAGAACAGCTGGACTGGACTCTCCTCCTCCTCTGACCCATATAGGCCGGGAAATGAAAAGCCTACTTTACACACTGCAATTCAACACAAGAATAGAAAAGTAGCTTCAGGGGTAAAAGATGGCTTTGCTTTTCAGGGTGGTTGCAACCTACTGAACATTCTAAATAGGCTAAACCAGATATGCCCAGAGAACCTGTTAAAACTTGACCTTTACCTACCTCTATTTGCACTGTACATACAGCATGTAAGGAATGTAAATGTGTAAGTGCATGGGATGAGATGAGAAATATTAGATTTATTTCAACAATACAAGGTACAAGGTTAATTTATGTGGCATTCTACAACGCTGGGTTGGACAACGAAATGCAAGTTGTCCTTGCAAGTAGAACTATTATTCATGGTGGAATGCAGAGGATGAGTTAAGGAGTCTCAGCCTGAGGAAAGGAGCTGCTCGGTATTCTGGTGGTAGGACAGTGGATACTTCTGTATCTCTTGCCAGACGGCAGCAGGGTGAACAGGCTGTTGTGGGGCTGGGTTTGGTCTTTTGGTATCCATCAGGCTCTGCGCAGGCACCTCGCCTCACCGATATCACTGATTATTGGTAGATTGGTACCAATGATGTACTGGGTGGTTTTAATCACCTGCTGCAGAGCCCTTCTGTCCTGGGCCGTGCACATCCCATGCCAATTTATGATGTTTCCAGTCAGAATGCTTTCTATTGATCCTCTGCAAAAGTTGACAAAAACTTCCTGAAGATATACAGCTGTTTCTGAGCTTTCTTACCAGGATGGTTATTATTTTCAAGGTGTGTGACGATTGAGTGGGGAGCAGTGGAGATTGCATCCTCTGTGGATACAGCAGCTAAATATTTCATAGCCTCAATACCACAGCAATTCACACAATATTACTCTGTGCCCATGGAATACAGAGGGATATGACCCGATAGTTATAGGTCTTTCAACTATTCAGTCCAGTGTAACACAATGTGGATATATGTAAGCACATACACATAGGCTACTGTAAATGGGCATTAAGGTAAAAGAAAGGGTTTTGTAGTTGTCACTGAAGCCAGTCTTTTTTTTTAATGCCCAAAATGTAGATTTTTACGGCTTTAATTACCAGATTTGTCTAAGAGTCTACAGAACCAACAGAGCATGGAAATTACTACAATGCACTTGATAAAGTTTTTAAGAGACCTAAATTACAGCACTCAGTCTTAAATGAGAGCAGATTTCTTAAAAGAATATAGTTATAGGCCAAGCTTCAACAAAGGTCTGGTACACAATTGGAATAATTAATCTACATAACGACATAAAGAACAACTGATGGACAGTTTGCACGGCATGTCTGTAGTTTTAATGTGGAAGACAATATGTTTATAATTATTTAGTGACATCAATTTAAAAATGACGGTGGTTTATAACAGGCCTATATTTACAGTGGTGGGGTGAATGGTGAATTGTCCACAATCATTTTGTCAAGAATACTACGCTATAAAAATATTCAGCTATAATATTATAAATGTTAACGAGCTCTTTTCAATGAAAATTAAACCGGTTGGGGTTTGGAGATGGAGAACATTTGGAGGAAGGGTTACTTCCTGCCACGTAACGGCGCATGCGCAGCAGCCAGCTAATCATTTGGCGACGTGTACCCGGTGTGTGGAAGTGTGCAGGGACCTCACCTCCGCTGGGGAACAAGCTGCCGTGACAAAAACAACCTACAGAGCCGTACAAGAGCGACGCCATGGGAGGATCGCAGAGTGTGGAGATACCGGGAGGAGGCTCCGAGGGCTACCACGTCCTCCGGGTGAGTGTTCAGCCCCCGCTGCCCGGGGTTAGCCGTTAGCTTAGCCCCGGCTCGGAGGCGCAGGAGTCCCGGCCCGGCGCGGTGACGCCAGGCCGGGGACGGCTGCCGGGGCCTCCGCCTGGAAAACACCGAGCCCCCGCGGCGGAATAACGTCGTGCGCTAACGGAGTCACGCGTCGCGTCTCGTCGTCGTGTGGCCGCCTTTTAGCTGTTTGAATGTTGCAGCCGCCTCTGCCGGAGCTGGCTGGAGCTACGTAGCTGCAGTGAATGACAGCTGCCGAGCTGGGTTTTTTTTTTGTTTATGCGGCCGAATAGCGCTGCTTCTCCCTTGCTTTGCGACATTTGGACTTAGACGGGTCTCGTTAGAAGTCAGCAGTGGACGGGTAATGTCAGTCGCCCTGTGCCGAGCGTCCAAACCTGAATGACCAGTCACACTGAGCGGCAGTGGCTGGATGCTCAACATGTCAACAGGACATCGTAGACCACAGGGGGCTTGGTCCCATCCTGCACGAAACATCGTCACAGTATTGAGGACTTGCATGAGTCGTTGCCCAGATCAAAATGACATTCTGACATGTTTGTTTCCCGGCTCATTTGAGAGACACATGAAGGTTGTCTCCTGTGTGTGTCGGTCAGCTCAGGCCCAACCAGTCAGTGCTGCACATGAAGCACAGTCCAGCAGCAGCAGCTCAGTTTGTCTCTGATGTTTTGTGCAGGTTCAGGAGAACTCGCCCGGACACCGCGCAGGGCTGGAGCCCTTCTTTGACTTCATCGTCTCCATCAACAACACCAGACTGGTAAGGGAAGCCAGAAACTGTATCTGGTAGGACCCAATGCAAGTCATAAGGAAATGTGTGTTTCATGGTTGCCCCTCTGCTCCCCCCCCCCCCCCGACAGAACAAGGACAACGACACCCTGAAAGACCTGCTGAAAGCCAGTGTGGAGAAACCAGTCAAGATGATGGTTTACTCCTCAAAGACCCTGGAGCTGCGGGAGTCGACAGTCACCCCCAGCAACCTGTGGGGGGGCCAGGGCTTGCTTGGCGTCTCCATTCGTTTCTGCAGCTTTGAGGGAGCCAATGAGAATGTTTGGCATGTGCTGGTAAATGACCATACAGTCTAGTCTGCACTGTATTGTTTTGTGTGGTGTTTGTTTACTTATTGTCCCGCTCTCTCTCTTTAACAGGAAGTGGAGCCTAATTCCCCAGCAGCCCTCGCCGGCTTGCGGCCGCACACTGACTACATCATTGGAGCCGACACTGTTATGAATGAGGTAGTTTATCAGCACTTTGGGTCCTTGCATCTGTCACTCCTGCACATTCTCCACCTGATAATGATAGTGATTTTATGTCTCCCCCCTTTCCCCCCCACCTTATCCCCCTCTCTGTGACTTTATCTGCAGTCAGAGGACCTGTTCTCTCTGATAGAGAGTCACGAGGGGAAAGGCCTGAAGCTCTATGTGTATAACACAGACACGGATAACTGCAGAGAAGTGATCATCACACCTAACAGTGCCTGGGGAGGAGAGGGCAGGTAACAGACTTTAACACACTTAGCACAGTTGTACCCCTCCCTGTTGGACCTACAGGTGTAAAGTGAAGTTCATGGATTTTTTAGAGTTGGTTTTCCTTCTAAACATCTCACCTCGACTCAGCCTGATAATCAGACTGAATTGAAATGTTCTGTTTTGTGTGTGGGTGGGGAGGGGTTATTTTTGTTTTAACTAATCAGTAATGAGTGATGTATTCATCTTGCTGCTGCTGGCATGGAAGCTGTGGCAGTGGTTGCTAGGAGTAGTTACCTCAAGTTTTTCATGATCATCGACTAAATATGCTATGAATATTTTTATATTACAAAAATCAAATGAGAGGGTATCAACAAAGTGAAAGGGGCTTGTTTGTGGTGATGAACCTACAGATAATTATCACCCAAATCTGCAATTCCACTCAGTTTGACAGAGCTTCATTGCTCATTTCAGCTCATTGTTTAGCTGCTCGATCTGCAACTCCACTGTGTTCGGCAGCGGTTTTCAGAGAACCAATTTAAAATTCTTTAAAAATCAGTTTTGCTGATGTTTGATAACGAAGGAAAGGTATACATTTGTCAGAGCTAAAGAAGTAAAACTGAATGTAAACATAGTAAACAAGAGAACTCCAGATAAACTGCAGTTTTTCTGCATCTGGCAAGATGACGTTGCTATTTTTAATCCCGTCCATGAAACTCTTGATTTCTCAACGCAGCCTGGGGAAATGGCCATCAATTTGTACAACACCAGGCCTATTTTCTCTGGACAACTCTACAACTAGGCTAATCTCTAATGTGTTTGAATGAAAATCGTTTTTTTTTTTTAGTTGGATCGTGAACTTTTTTTTTTCTCCTTTTTCCAGCCTTGGATGTGGGATTGGCTATGGATACCTCCACAGGATTCCCACCAAGCCTTTTGAGGAGGGGAAGAAGATCAGCTTCCCTGGAAACTCTCCCAGTGAACCCATCAGTCCGCTGAAGGACGGATTCACTGAGGTCAGGACACACACACACTCACACACACACACACTCTCACACACTCGCACACACTCACACACACACACACTCCACTGGACTCACCATTTGTATCAGTACTTGTGTAATTACATTGCGAATGACCCAAACACTATTGCTCCCTCACGGTTCACTGTGTATCCCTCAAAGCAACGGTCTGTCTCGCCAGCCAAAACTTTACTTATTAGTATGCAGTGTGTGTCTGCATGACATTGAAAAGATTGAAGTTTTGTGTCTTGTGGCCTTTTTTTTTTTTGAGTATTCACACTATAAATGCAAGTTGCCTCATTATGTATGCAGCAAAGCAGGCAGAGGGACAGAGAGCAATGTTGCTCTTTACAGTTAATTGCACTTTTCGATGAATGTGACCTTATCTGTTTGACAGCAGCATCTTTTTTTCTCTTTAACTCCTTCAGGTCCAGCTTTCAGCTGTGACCCCTCCTTCTTCTGCACCTGCTGTCCACTCTGGCCTTGAAGATTCACTGTCAGGTCTGTCAATCAGCACAGCCCCTCCCACCATGCCCAGTGAGCTACAGACAGGTATTTTTCAGTTTTGCTCTCCCTTTCTTTCACACAGATTCATGCAATCCCACACATTAAGCTTGTCATTCTGCATCCACTCTACATATTTTTATTCAGTGCATTGTTTGTGTGTCTCTCCCCTCCAGGTTTGCCCACAGTCCCTCTGCTCCCCTCCTCCACCAACCCCTCCCTTAGCCCCCTCACTCCGCTCAATCCTGCCGCCACCAGCTTCAACCCCTCCGCCACGCTACCAGGTGGGTGATTACTCAAACCTATACATTCAAAACACAAGTCATCGGTCTGCTGAGTCAGTGATCTTTCAACACCAAACATTTGGAAAGGCTCATGGCCATTGTAGTACCTTCCCTACAGATTTATCATAGGTGTGTTCACACCTGGGGGGGGGGGGGGGGTCTGCCTCAACTGCAGTAGCCAATATCAAGTCTATTTTGAGTACACAGTACACACACTTTGTTTTCTGAAGGACAAGCTGTGAAAATCAGCAAACAGTATTTATGTTAATGTTTCAAGCACATAGCAGAAACTACCTAAAAATAGCCATCAACCTTTCTCTGTTGTTATTCTGGTTATTGTTTATGTTGCCATAAAGTGTCAGCTGTCTCTACGCTGTGAATTCCCCCTCATTGCATTTTGTTGGCTCCAATAAAAGGCCACCAAGTCATGTGTGTCACTCCCTAAAAGAGGTTAAACTTTCCTCAAATGTATGAAGTGCTCTTTTTTGTCTTTTTCCTAATTTTCTTTTCCACTTCACTGCAGTAAAGTAGCGTGAGCTTAATGTAAATAAGGCACTTGCACTTGCAGTACAAATGATTAATGATTGTGTGTGTGTGTGTGTGTGTGTGTGTGTGTGTGTGTGTGTGTGTAGGTCTGATGCCCCTCCCAGGTGGCTTACCTCCACTCCCTAACTTGCCTAACCTCAACCTGCCACTCCCAGACCTCAGTGCCGTGTCACTAGCAGGCACCAGCGCCTTACCACCGCCAGTAGGCACCACAGGTAAATAAACAGTCTTACTTTCTGTTCCAGTTGCACACCCTATACTGTATACATACTCAGGTCGGGAGCTCGCAAGGGGTCGCAAGTTAAATATTGAGATTTTAAATTTTTTCAGACTTTCCTCTAAATCTTTGCTTTTTATCTTGTGAAATATTGAATATTTTTAGGTGTTTCAGGCATATATAGTATATGTCATGAGTATATAGTCTTAGTCTATTCTAATATATAAGTATATAGTTTGAATTGAGACTGTTACTTATACTAGTAAAGGAATAGTTCAACTATTTTTCAGAAATATGCTCGTTCACTTTCTTATCCAGAGTTAATGAGCAGATTGATAACACTCTCATATCTGTCCATTAAATATAAGGCTACAGCCAGCAGCTGGTTAACTGTCATATTGTAGTATTTCCCAAAATGTGGAAGCATTGCTTTAAGTAAGTTGTTCACGTAGAGTGGTTGTGAGGTTAAAAAAAAATAACATCTACACATGTCCCTTGTTTTTCGTTCTTTTTCCCTCTGTCTCCACCAGTCCCACCTCTGGTATCTCTCCCACCCCTTAACCTACCAGGTCTGGCCCCCTTACCCCCTCTGCCCACCATGCTGGCCTCCCAGCTGCCTCCCCTCCTCCCTCAGGGAGTGCCCCCCTTCCTGTCCATTTCCACCACCGCTCCTACAGCCTCTGTCACGGTCACAGCAGCGCCTGTGCCCGAGCCTGCCGCCGACCCCACAGTCTCCATGGAAGCTGCCTCCACGAACACCACGAAATCACCGGCCCCCACGGAAACAACATTAACGTCGTAACCTGGGGAAGAAGATCCCACTTGCCATCAAACCAAAACACACACCCGGTTTCTCTCTTTCTCTTGTCTGTCTTTCTGTGTGTTTTTCTATTTATTTGGCCAGGAGGGACAGGCAGACAGCTGCATTAGTTCAGACACAGAGGTCGGCATGCTCCAGTTGTGGGTGAGGAAGCTTGTATGGAGCGATGAAGGATGAATGGATATGACGAATGGAGGACAGATGTAGACTGGTCTTACCAACATGTCTTTATTGCCAGATTGTCACGGAGCTTGCCTAAGCAACTGTATAAGGAGGATGAGGCCTACTCTTCGGTTTGTAGCTTGCTTCCCTCTTCTGCAGTTACAACAAGGCAAAGAACTATCTTAAGATTTCCCCCTTTTCTGATCTGGCAATCCTCTCTGTTTCATACTTATTTTTTTTATATAAGCAGTGTATGTATATGGGACTGGACGATACATCAAATTACTACCTACATCATGACTCCCTTATAAATAAATTGAAAATAACTACAACAATCTGACATCTAAGTAGAAGTTCAGCCAACCAATCATCTCACAGTCCAGCCAGGAGGTCATTTAACTGGTCATACTGGAATAAATCAGAAAGAAACACAAGATCTGACCTACAGGAGAAAAGAAATGTCATGCACTGCTGTGTTAAAACAAAGATACACAACAAAGGTAAATATTAATTCATCATGTTGTAGATTTTTGGTCTTATCGTCCAGCCCTAACATGTAACCTTTTATTAATTAATAGACTCCCTGACCAAGAGATTCATTTGATTGACATGTATTCATTTTTGTTGAAATTGCTGTATGAGTGTCTCCACCCAATGAATGAATCTGCATTATTTTGCACCACCTTTTGTGTTTTGAAATTATTAGTCTGTCCCTTTGTATGTCTCCGTGTATATCCAGAATTCTACAGTACCCATCTCTACCACACAGGGATGGTAACAGCCTGCAGGCCATGCCAGAGGGGACAGAGGTTTACAGTTACATGAGCTACTGAATGTATGCGCTTGCTGTTGGGTGAAACATGGGTGCACGGTTATTAAATACACACTCCTGTCTCCTCCTGGCATGGCCGAAGTGAATTGGTGGGCAGCGTTGCAGTACAACCACAAGGTGTCCCTGTTACAGAACTTTCTGAAAACATCTACAGTATGCACAGTGCGAGCAATAAAGCCAAATCAATTTTACATGATGCCTCTGTGTGTCTTTCGATGGAGTCTACAGTGTTTGTTTTTACTCTTTTTAAGAGTAAAATAAGAACAAATCATGATTAAGATGACAAACAATAACAAAGTTGGAATGAGAGTGCGGTCAAGTTTGACTATGGAAAGCAAAAAGGGCCATATTTACCTGCTCATGCGCATGCATCGGCGATATGGCAGACTTCTCGAGGTTAATACCGGGCGAGATGCCCTGCCAGGTGAAACGTTTTTGGGTAATGACCAAAAAGACACATGGGAAAATTTAACGTATTGCAAAATCTGATCTGCGTCAGACAAAATAAACGCCTACTGACTGAACTACGGCCAAGGGAATTAAAGTTCAAATAGTTTTCCAGCAAATCCAGTTCCTAGTGTACATATTTCAACAAACGATGCCTGAAGCCACACATGAATAATTTCCACGAGTCTTCTCACGTCACTGCTCATTAACACGTAGATATCATCACCTTCCTCTGTTCGGAACACTTCCAGTGACGTTGCACAAACCCTTCACAGGAAATATGGCTCTCCCTGCAGGAATGAAGACTTGTAAGGCAATCTTTATTGCACATGAATGACAAGGCCTAGCGTCGCACCCCCACCGCTGAGATGTGAAACGTAGATTACTAAAGGCTGAACTTAGATCTGTCTACACACGATTGTCATTACTCATGTGGTCTAAGCACTTGATGGTATTTTCTACTGTAGTTTCGTCAAGTAGAAGAGAAACTACACGGGGGGGGCGTTTGTTTTATGCCTTACTGCATCCACAAGTGGATCAAATTACAATTTATCAGACTGGACACACACTTCACCTGTTTCACTGCGCTTCTTCACTGGTTTCATTTGGGAGCAGCCAGCCGTGAGCAGGTACTTACTGAGGTTCAATCTGCCTGCCATGTTACTGAAACTACATCTGAGTTTTTATTTGTTCATCTGACGGCTCACACATAGAAAATCAATCGAGACTTTTTCTTCGAGCGTAGAGGGAAGATGAGATGCCCACAGCTTGCTCTTAACTGCTCCCACTTGTCTTTTATCTGACTTCTCGCCAAAGAATATGTCTCTTTCTTGAGAGTCCAGGTTGTCTGGATGTGAGAGGGCTTCAAATGTCACGACAACGTACAGGTAAGTGTTTTATTTACAGGACGACAACATTTGGATATATCCACTTGATTTCTAGCTGCAGTAAATCATGCTGCAACACAGCCAACCTGGAGCGAGCCCACTTCTACTGGCATGAACAGGTGGGACCTGTCCCTTTCTACACAGCATACTGGGACTTTGCTCCATATAATGTCTGTTGGACTTGGACATGAAAAGTAAACAAAAACTCGTGGACATTGATATTGGTGGCAGAGGAACGTGTTGCATCCCCCCACCGAACAGCACAGTGGGTGTCCATTTCTGAAAAGGGGCTCTGGAGAGTGTTCCTCTTTACACAGTTCAAGTATGCACATATGCGAGGCGGAAAATCATTCACACGTTACAAACTAAAAGCGACATTTATAGCAGCAAACTGAGAACAGCTTTCAGGAGGAGGAAACACAAATAAACGGAGCAAAGTGAGACACTTGGAAGCAAAGATAAGCCTCATTATTATGTATTTGCTAGTGAGTAATGTCTCCTGCACATGAAATGTACACTAGATTCTGTGTCCCGAGTCTTTGCAGTACAGTAACAGTTGATCCAGTCCCTCAGCTCTGTCCAACTGTCTTCAGGCAGCGTGATGAGGACGTCTATGACAACATGGTACTGTAATACTTTTCTGAACTACAAAGAAATGGATTAAGACAGATTCACAGATCTACTTCCTGTAAACCCAGCAGCAGATCTGAATTGCTTTGCAACAAAACTAAAGTGTGAAAGGAGGACTTGGCTACCGATTGCTCCAGAAGTAGCCCACGCTGTAGTACTTCATGCCAAATGTGAGAGACCAGATCACCGCGATCTGGACCGTAAGTGCAAATTGACTCCAGAAATTTAATCTGGAACATTTTTCTTTTTAGTCGAGTCCCATCAAGGTTACAACATCACTTTTAAGGGAACCTCTGTCATGTGCAGAGGGACTACAAGGGTAAATTCAATGACATGTAACCACCATTTTGTGCCTGATACCAATGGACTGCAGAGTCCGGAACTGGTAGTCCGTATTTGACACGCAGATACCTGGTCACCCTTTTCTTCTGTTCCCCGCTGGTCAATGCCCCGTCAAATAAGCAGAGTCATCTATAACAACGGCTTTATGCTGAAGAAATTCTAAGCCATCTTGTGAGGTGTATTATGGTGTAGAGCTAAGAGAGGTGGGTTTGGACAGGCCATCTAGGGGCCCCTATAGCTGTTTATATGTCTCCTAAGGAGTTATTTAATAGACAAATCCACTAGTTTCATCATTTCCTTCGCTTGCTCCAAACAATGCTGAGCCTCTCTTTGAATTCTTGTCCCTCCCCCTCTCTCTCTCTCCATTTCCTTTCTGTTTTCCAGTTATGTTCTTTCCCTTATCTCACACCGTTGAGTTCAAGGGCACAACTCGTATGCAACATTTGCAAAGGGAGAATCCCCCTCTTCACTCTATTCCCATTTCATTCTGCTCTGTTGCTAATTTATTCATTTGGGAACAGCTCGAGTAAAAAACAGATCCACATCCATTATCCACCAATTCCGACAATCCTGCCTTGAGATTGGCCAGAGGGTCCTGTCAGTCAAGTGAGAGAGCCAGTCAGTAGGTAGGGAGAGATGAAGCGGAGGGCTGCAGGGAGCCGGAGGAGTTTGAACGTCTCATGTGAGGGAGGAGGTAGGAGTCCGAGCACAGTTGGTGAACATCGAACCGGTCCTCTTTGCGGTAGGCCAGACAGCGCCGGATGAATGCCTGCAGAGCCGAGGGGAACATATTATAGGACGAGCTGCAGGCTGTAAGTGTGTTTGTGTGGAGACTCCTCAGATTTACTTAAAGATACGATACAGGAGACATCCTGGACATTTGGTCTACTTTAAACTGTTCTTTTTATAGCTACACATTAGAGCTGACTGGGATGTTGAAGCGTGTGTCAACATGTCAGTGGATAGCCAACTTGTTTGAAAGCGTTGGAAGACATTAATACCTAAATTATAGTACGCAAATCTCTAAAATTCCTTTCAATATTGCAACACACTAATGTCTCAACTCTGTTATCCTTACGCCCACTAGGGCTGAGAAAAACCATGATACATACGGTGAGATGATTAACACATTATTTACCAACTGTCAGACATTTTGTTTTGTTGTTTATATCAAGGTTATCCCTTTAATATCTCTGCTTGTATTAGAGCAGATCAGGCAATGTTTCAAATTACTCAGTAGGACTGTTTTAAGGCATTTTTGCAGGTATTTACTTAACTGGGTTCAAGACATTCTCATGTAATAATTTCATTTATAAATGTTTCTTTTTAGTTAAATTTAGAGAAAATGTACCACATCAGGATATATAGATAGAAGATTATATCCATATTGTCCATGTCTAACTCCTTCAATGACAATGGTTTATAGTAATAAAATGTTTTTAATCCAGAATTACTTTAGTGGATTAAAGTCTTCATGATGAAGTCTGAGAAATCTAGCAATGACAATGGGTTTGAAAAGTATTTTTTTAACAGAATGTATACAGTAAAACTGGCATACATACCCTTGTGTGAATGTGTACTGTATGTGTATTTATACATTTAAGTTTGCGTGTGTGTGTGTGTTACCTTGGCCTCGGTGCTTGCTTGCGGTTTAGCAGGGAACTGGACCTCTGTGGCTTTGAGGATGGTGTTTTCCTGGAGAATATCCTGCTGTGACTGGTTATGACCAAACGGCTAGAAAAAACAAAACGCATAAAATCACAACCAATCCAACGTCTTTTACATTGCTTCAACTATTGTGACTGAAACCTGACAAATCTTTTTTTTGCCCTACAATTCGAAGCACTTCCTGTGAGAATTGACCTACAATCTACTGGGGGTGTTTGTGGTCTTCTCTGTGTTTAGTGTTGTACCTTGCGTCCGTAGAGGCACTGGAAGAAGATCACTCCCACAGACCAGACGTCCACCTTGTTAGAGATTTTAGGTGGCTCCTTTCCCACCACAAAACACTCTGGAGGAAGGTACCTGAAACACACATAGAATGTATCAACCTCATACATATTATATTTATATATATATATATATATATATATATATATATATATATATATATATATATATATATACAATTTTCCATTTATTTCATACCAAAAAATGTATTTATTTCTTACATTTATTTCATTAAAAAGGTAATTCCTTAAATATAATACAGTCCATAATAATAATAATTGTAGCACATTATATGAGACTCTGAAATCTGTCAAGAATACAAGTTGGATAATGTGTATTGCACCTATCAGACTGACCATAAGAAAATGTTTAATCCACGTGTGTGTGTGTGTGTGTGTGTGTCTCTCTTACCAGTAGGTGCCTGCTCCCTGTGATGTGAGGTCCATCCCGTCCACTCCATAGTTATCATCATCCATAATCTTAGACAGGCCAAAGTCTGTGATTTTGATTTCTCCACACGCAGTACCATCCACCAACAGGATGTTACCTGCGCACCACACACACACAGTGAGACTCAGTACAGTGTGTGAGACAGAGTGACAGACACGAGATCAGGTTCAAGTACTGGGAAGGATTGGTTCCAGCTGCAGCGGTGTAATTGTTTTCATCGTATTCCAGTTATTTACATTTATTTCAATGTATGATTCATCCAAAAACTTTGTGAACATGTGACCCACCAGGTTTGAGGTCGTAGTGGATGATTGGGGGTTTGATTTCGTTGAGGTAGCGCAGGGCGCTGACTATCTGCATGACAATGGAGCGTGCCTCCTTCTCCGACATCAGCTTGTTTTGCTTCAGGTAGAAGTCCAGGTCGTTGCCTTCACAGAACTCCAGAACTGTACAGAACCTGGGAGAGAGGAGGACAGAGACGGATACACACAGTCACACACAGTAGTAACAGATCGGATTCAACAACTGAATGTAAACAGATGTAGGTCAACAGTACTTGCAACTTGTACTTACTCTTTTAACAAGACTGTAACAATACTGTCATTAACTTACTGATCGCTAAGTAGACTCAGAGTCTACTGCTCATCCAGTAGAAGTTTCCCCCTCCTCCACATGGAGGTCAGGGGTCGTGACTTTCTGCTACTGAATGAGCCTGACTCAGGTTTCCAGTCATGTACGTGAGCTGCTCTGTTCCCCAAGGAAAGCTTTCCAAACATGGTTGAATATGAGCGTGGCCTACGCTCACCCTTTGCACTCAACACAGAAATGGTTTCATCTGTTTAACTGGACATATACACAGTATCATCAGCCTGGGTAAGCAGCATTAGCTGGCAGTTTCTTCAACCCTCTTCCGGGTGTGGGTGACTACACCTCACTTGCTCAGTTAACAATCAAAGCTAAAAGGTTAACCCTTTAAAAATAACTTCCATTGTCAGGGCATGTTGACACTGAATCATACATTTTTCTGTGAATTGCTTTTCCTATTGACTCTTTCCCCAACTGACAACCTATTTGCTCTTAATTGTAGCACCCATTGACGTAGAGCCTTGAGGCAGAATACAAACAACTCCTCCACTATTTGAACATTTACTGGGTATGGCCTTTATGAAGGTCTGAATCTTACTGATGTGCAGCATGTTAGTTTAAACCCACCATAGAGCATGTTTTTAACCCAGTGCCAGGTGATAAACAACCTCAGGATATGTCAACCCAGCAGGGCTGCAGCTGGCAGAGGTCAGAGGTGACTCACGTGTCAGTATCCAGGGAGAAATAGTCATACAGTTTGACTATTCTGGGATGGTCCAGCTGCTTGTGTATCCGGTACTCCCTGCATGCATGCCTGGAAGGAAATAAATGTCAACGTAGTGTCTGTGTGTTACTGGAGAAACATTTTGTCTTTGTGTATCCTAAGTTGTGTGTGTGTATACGAGACCTACTTGTGGTAGTTCTCCTTTTTCTCCTCTCTCCAGTTCTTGTTGAGCTGGTGGATTTTAACAGCTGCGTAGCGCTGCTCAAACAGGTCAAAAGCCTGTGTGTGACAAGAAAACACACACACATTTGTCTTCAAACATACTTTACAGAGAGGGGGAATAGAAAAAAATTAAAAAATAGTCCAACCACAAAGACATTACCTTATAGACTTCACTGAAGCCGCCCCTGCCCAGCAAGTGCAGCAGCAGGTACCTCTCATTCAGGGTAGGATGGTCTTTAAACCTGTGAGAGGACATTTTTTATACTCATTACTTGTACCGGACTCTTGTATCACCTTCAAAGACGATTTTTATTGCTCTTGCATAATCTTATATTTAGGCCTTTTACCCTCAAAAGACATTGTCCATTACTTTTAACCATTAGGTTACTTGGTAGGTTATGGTCCTGTATTGCAGAAGGGACTTACGCCGAGCTGTCCTCGTTGTTTATCCTCTTCAGCTCTCTGATGTGGAGGTTCCTCACCCGCTCCAACCGCTCTAGCTCTGCTTGGATCTCAGCTTCCTCCTGCATAAACAAACCATATGAACTGGAGAATTTCACATTTTAAAATCCCTGCATCCAATCAAACAATTTAAAGTCTCCAGCTGCCATTTAAAACTGAATGCATGACCATCTATGCATTGTTTAATTACATTTTGGCCATTTCACAAGATCAATTTTTTTCTTATAGATTGATTGATTGAATGTGTTCTGCTACTGACCTTCTTCAGATGTCCAAGGCGAAGCTTGAAGATCTCTTCTTGCTCATGGTACTCAGCGAGGGTCAGTCTGCCAAAATATGGACGAGTCAAAATCTCCAGACAGAACCAAAATCTCAAAAAACACACTTGATTATGAACACTCATTTTGGACCACAGCACAGGGGACACTCCTCCCTTTGTGGTCCATCATGCATGTATCTATATCAGTGTACTCACAGCTGAGGCAAGGAAGGCTTGAGGAAGGGGTCCGAGTCGTTGCCGTTGACCACCTTGGTTTTACGCTGTTTGGGTTCAGAGGTGGAGGCCACAGAGAGGGAGGGAGACGCAGGGTTTGGAGGCTTCCTCTTGGCCAGAAGCTTCCTCTGTCGCTCTATCTCCTCCCTCTGCTGGTTGATGCCCTCCTGCTGCCTGCACAGACAAAAGGACACGGGGGGTAGGGAATGGGTCATACGGGAAATGATGTAGCAGACAGTAAACAGCCTTTCACATGTCTTGCTCCTGGTTGTGAAGTGAATTGATTGTGATATCACATGTGCAACTGTATTTCTGACCCATCAACACTGTTTAAAATGCAAGATCTAAAAGAAATATATTGAAATCAATTTGATTGGATTGAGAACTGTGCGTGTGTATTCAGTCTCTTACTTGATCAGGTTCTGGAATGCGTATCCGTCGGTCCACTGCTCCGTGTAGGATGCTCCGTGTCGGACAGTGGTGAAGTGACCTAGACGGAGACGGTCCTGCATACTCTTCTCACGACACGACTGCTTCTCCTGGGTGCTCTGTTCACAAAAGACAGGCAGACATTAGAAATAATAAATAGTGTTGCTAAAGGCGTCTCAGTAGTATTAGAAGACAAATATCCTAGTGACAAGCCCGCACCAATAACCTCCAGGTTACATCTCCACCCAGAACAAAGGTGTGGTAGGTATGTTTATTTTTAAAATGACAAAACTCAAGTCTCTAGATATAACACCCCATTCAGGAATATTAATGGATCAAAAGACTCTATTGTGAAAGGGTTGCTTGTGCACTAAAGCCCCCCACCACAGTGCAACTCAACCCAACTCCAGCCCAAAATTGATGACACGTAAGGAGAACAGCTAGATGGTGAAGGGATTCAAAGATTTACCAACCCAAAGACAGAATTTCTCAGGAGTTGTGGACCAAAGCAGAGCTAAAACACCAGAGAATATTGGACTTATTCACAGAGAAAGTGCCGCTTTATTTCTGCTGTGTAAGTAAGTAGGCACTTTTTTGCTATCTTTGCATATAACACCTTACAAATCTTCTACATACTGCTGATACATTAGGTGTACGAACATGATGAGATGATGCAGTGTCTCGGTTAGGCTTATATACAGTAGGCTGTGTCTCTGTCAGTTTGTTTTTCTTTCTGCCCACAACTGATCTAAAACCACTTAATGCAGCTGTGTGTCTTTAATTGAACATACAGTGAATACACAAAAGGGTGCATGCATGCAAAGACAGATACCTTCTCTATTAGCAGTTTCTTGCTCATGGTGATGCACTTATTGAGCCTCTCCTTGTATTTTTCCAGGAGTTTTTGCTGTTCATCTATCTGTCGCCTCAGGTCACAGTTAGCCTGTTAAGGAAAGACAGCAGGTACTGAGTTCAATTCGGTTGTGTAGTTATAAACATGATATAAACCTGATATAATAATCTGTGGTACATTAGACAGCTGTCCTCTTATGCACTCTCCATCAAAACTCAGGTTATGGACACTGAACTCACCCTGAGAAGGTCATCTATTCGCCCCTCTTTTTTCTCCAGGTCCAGACTCTTGTTGCTCTCCAGAGCAGCAAGTTTCAGGCCTGTTAACTCCGTCTAAGAAATCCGGACAGTGAGGTATCAGTCAGAGGTGTTTAAATAAAAGTACGATTGCATACTGCGGGAATCTCGGGGGGGAGAAAACTGTGTCTAGTGAGTGTGCGTCCTATTACCTGGACACACTTGCTGGAGGACGCTTTGGGATTGTGTTCCCCAAAACACAAACTTGTGGGAGAGGAGCTATTCTGCCGGATCTACGGACAAACAAGTATTGTTAAACCTTGTAACAACACGCAGACACTCACGTCCATCTCATGTTCGAGTAACTCCTTGTGCTAAGGAATTCTATTGTTGGTGAAATACTCACGATTGAGCTCGGCGCAGAGTGCGAGTTCTGCGGAGAGCGGCGAGCTGATGGGAGGCCTCTGACTGGACTGGAACCATTTCCCGCCTGGAACTTTGCAGAGGAAACAAATGGACAAACTTAAAAATCTGGCTCAAGATGATAAGAATCGTGACATACTGGAATGACGGAAGTTCCTGTAATACTCACATCAAAGTAGTCGCTGATCTTGGGCCCACGTGTGGAGGTCTTCCCTGCAGAGAAAATTGATGAAGATTTAATCTAAGCTGTAAGTAACGCATAGCTGCCTCCATTACACTGATTTTTCACAGGTGTCAGTCATACCTTGACTACTCTCCGAATAGGTGTCAGCTTTCCTTTTCCTCCCTCGTGACGATTCAGAGTGCTTCTTCTCCGGGGTCTGTGAATCGATACGAAATAAGAGTGAAAAAAACAAAGGAGGTATAAATCCCCTGTGTTTTCCCTAACAAAGCTGGTTTGAGTGGTGGTGTTCAGCAGGAAAGTGCAGCAGGAAGAAAGAGTACATACTGAGTAGGCAGGGGAGCTCCCTCTTTTCAAATCAGAGTTCTAGGAAGAGAAGGAGAGGTGGAGGTAGTGGGAGGGACAGAAAGACGAGTGGGCAGAGCAAGGAAAAATTACTGAAAACATGCAACTGCGTCTAACCGCTTCATTGTTGGTATCTGTGTAATAAAACATTTAATTACAGCTCTTGTTCTGTCTTTTCAAATGAAATAACAGCTGTCCATTCCTTTTAAAAAATGGCGTGTGTGTGTGTGTGTGTTTTACCTCTGACTCCTTGTCGCTAGATGAGCCCAGACTGCCGTAGCTGTGGTTAGAGGACTCATTGGCCAGACCCTAAACACAGTTAGAATTCAAACAAATAAGTGAACACCCACCATATTAAAAATAGTCTCTACAGTGTGTGGTGCTATCCAAGTTCAGTAACGTTATGAAATGTAAACTACAGTGAAACAAATCCTGGAGGTAGGCCTCTAGTCTGAATCGTCAGATAGGAATCCAGATCTTCAGTTATTAGGTGTGTCACTTGGCCCTTTTCCACCACATGCACATTTTTTAGGAAACCTGCATCCTTTTTAGGTAAACAGGAACTTTTACCTGCTTTCCTACCATGAGAACCTGGGTGTGGTTTTTATTTCCTGCCCAGTTGCTGAGGCAGTACCTTCTGATGGCCTAGAAACACTATCATGGTGGAGTTAATCACTCATTAACACAAACTTCAAGACTGCTACGACTTGTGTACAGCATTATAACTGCTGCAAGCAAACACTGGTGTCACTTGTATTGATATCAGAGCTTTGTTCTAGTCACTTAACTTTTAGCTCTTTATTTCCTGAGTCAGCTGTGTGTAGTGCGTAATCAAAAACAAGTCTTTTGCTTTTTCTGTGCTGTGGTTACCTTAGCACCTCCACTGGTGCTCCCAGTGCTGCCTACTGTGTTGCCACTGACAGCTCCAGTGAACCTGGCCTCCAGCAGCTCCTGTCTCCGGGGGTCCAGGCTGTGCAGCTCCTCCATGGGGCCTGGCATGAGGGAATCAACGGAGTATAGTTAGACACGTACATTATCACCCATTACTAGCCGTAACAGTGGTGACAATTATAATGAATCAGTGCAATTGTGCCCTGAAAATTTTTCTGTGTCACAATTACTAGGAAGGAATAAAAATGAGCACTAAGAGAAGGACGAAAGGACAGTATATGGGGGAGGATTAGAGAAAATTAGAGGTGATTAGGGGATAAAAATAGAAAAATGGATTTGATTCAACTGGGCAGTAGGTAGCTCTTTAAAAGATGCACTTTCGTGTTATGACGGAAGACACTGTAGATGAGTGACACTGCATTTCTAACTTAAGCAGGAAGGTCATTCTACCACTGGGAATCCAGGAGGGAGAGGAGTCGAGGCCGGGCGGAGCCTCCCAGTATGTCAACACAAAAATCTTCATCCAGCCCTTCTATTATCTCAGTAGTTAGACTGCCACAATGGCCTCATTGCACAGTGCTAAACTCGTCTGTGATATTTAGGGATCTCAATAGCTCAGAAGCCTTGCAGATGGAGCGCAATATCAGCTGAGATAAGGACACTGGAAGTTTTTATCCCAAAGTCACAGCTTGTCCTCATCTCAATGAGGACGAGATTTGGGCCTTTCAGTGGGTTGTGTGGCTAATTCAAATGCTACACATGTGCACCCATGTTCCTGACGCCGTTGAAACAGGACACAGCTTTTGGTTTTACAGGCCATTCAGGCCTTGCAAAAGCCTAGTTTTACATTCAGATTTCCTCAGTATATGGCCAGACTTGCAGATGTGTGAGTGGTAAACCTTACCGCAATGTTCATAAAATGACTCTCACACAAGCAGTAGGCTAAACATACATGCTGCCTGACTGGGCCTCGTTCTATGACAACTGGTTTCCAGGGAGAGACACACACACACACACACACACACACACACACACACACACACACAGGTCTTCTGCTCCCTGCTGACTACTGCTGCAAGTGTTTGTTTCCTTATTGGACATTTCCTGGCTGTCATCTTTACATAGCTACTGGCACAGGGGCAAGCCCTAAAAGGCATAATGGACATTATGAAACACTTGGGCAGTGAAACAGAGCACACACTACAAGGCCTGTGTGAGGTTATCTAAGGACAGGGGAGAGAGTGTATGGGTTAATTAATCTATATAGCTCGAGCGTCATATTACAGCATTATTTTGTATCTTAGTACATTAGTTTTAAAGAGTCTCAGGTTAAAAATCAACAATGTCCTCAGTACTGTAATTATAACGCAGCTTTTCGTCCTTACCGTCATATTAACACCATCGCTGTCTAAGCATTTTTTTCAACATATCCTGTCCTACAACTAATACCCTTAGCTTGACGATTATAACCCTTTGCTCCCACACTTGTGATCCCTGTATTGTCACATCACACCCAGCCACTCAGCAACATCGGAGTGAATAAAGTCTCAAACACATGTCGAAAGCGATGTGGACGCGCAGATACATCCAAACTGGCCAGAAAGGTGAAATCCAGGGCCTGTCCTCAAGTTTATAGCAGCACGGCCATGCACTGCAATGCATTAATGGATGCATGCACGGCTACGTGGTTTAATATCCAACTAGATGCTGTTGATAAGGGGGCGAATGTTACCAACTGCTGAAAAACACCGCTCATCGCCTCAACAGCTCCGAGTGGCTCGAAATCATGTAAGCTGACAGCCACACAAACAGAACAGCGAGCTAGCGCTGCCTTTGTGCAAACACGATAGCTCGCTGCTACTCAGACTGGCCATCAACTGAACTGACAGCTGACGTTTGGCTTCCAATTCACGGCATCAGTTAACTTGACATCCATTTTCACTTCAACAAACGTTAGCTCGACACGGCCGAAACAATCCACTCCTCCTTGCAAAGGACACACTTTAAAGGAGAATAAGAGTCGGTGGTGCACTTGGCGAGCTAATATACCTTCCTTGCTCTTTGCGGTCGCCGTTATATGTTGTTGAGAAATCGTTGGGGACGAGGAGAGCTGCGACCAAGATGGCGTCGCCTCCAAACTTCCACCACCACTTCCACTGTTACTTTGGACACTCATGAAGCCACTTTACCGCCGAGAGGAGCCAGCGTACACACTGCCGTTCGCGGAAATCCCAAACTTGCGTCCATCGTCTGACACCTGCTGTAGCCAAACGGGCCGGTAAACGTGAGTCGGAGCGGGGTTTTGTTTTTTTTTTTCCGAGTCGCTACACGTCTCGCATGTTGAGCCCCGTGTGGGTCCGGCGGAGGAGCGGCTTCTTGAGACACTCGCTGAAATGGATCCAACGTAACCTTTGCATGATGACCGCACCGCGCGCCTGTCAGCATCCAGCTCGCGAGCGGAGCTCTGATTCGGGTAGGCGAGGCTATCGCGAGGCTGGCGCGCACCTAGCAGCGCGAGGGGGGGATGGCACGATACCGACGCAGACACTGATCTGGGATCATTTCACCCTCCTCCAAACCAGCCTTCCGGTTACTGGAAGGCGCCGCTCCGCGTCGACCTGAGAGCAGCCTCTTGTTTTGGTGGAAACAACAAACACCCCGAAAAAAAAAATGGCCGAAAGTTCATGTCTGCTTGAGGAGGACGACCGAAAACAGGAACACACACACACACACACACGAGCGTGCGCGCGCACATAAACACACATATACACATACATATGTATGTGTATATGTTTGTGTATATATATGTACATGTATGTATTTATATATGTGTATATATATATATATTTACATGTGTATGTACATGTATGTATATATGTATATATATATATACATACACAGATATATGTGCATGTATGTACACATATGTATATATACATATACAGATATATGTGCATGTATGTATGCATATATTTACATAATGTATATGTATGTATGTGTGTTTGTATATATATATATGCATATATATGTATGTGTGTGGTTGACGCTGAGTTGTGTACACACACATACACATATAAACATACATATTTACATATATAATGTACAGTATGCATGTACAATATGTATCTCATCATGTACAGTATGCATGTACACTAGTGTACAGTTGTGTGTGACAGAGAACGTGTGTGTGTGTGTGTGTGTGTGTGTGGGTGGGTGTGTGCATGAGTGAGTATATGGGTATACAGTATACAGGTAGGGCTGTGTTCTTGATATGCTGTTTTTCAGTCTTGAAATACAAGTTGCAGGAAGGGGGGTAGGGGGTGCAGGTGGGAGGATAGTGATGTGGTCTGGGCTATAAGGTCTTTTGTTCCAAATTTGGTGCAGTGCATCAAAATGCCTTTGCCTTCTTGTAGGGCAGCATACACAACACACACACACACACACACACACACACACACACACACACAGGTTCATTAGCATTCAACGGTCTGACCTACATCTTACTCTTACATACCTTTCTAATTTATTTTGAATGTAATACATTTATTAAGCGTGGAAATGTGTCTTTCCTGATACAGGAAAAGATGTTTAAACTTCTAATGTTTGAAAAGTAAACTCTAATGCCTTCAAAGAAATAGTAAGTACAGTGTAAAAGGGCCATTTGTCTGTCAAACCCGGCACCCCTTGCAGTCAGATTGCATCAGGAAGTAGACTGAGGCACAAACGATCATACTGCACCTCATATGCACCTGCCCATGGTAACCTGATTTTTTTTGGTCACATGGTTTCCATGGTAACAGAGCAATAGTCTTGACAGGCAATGAGGAGGGTTGTATAAGCAGTCTACTACATTACACTACTACACACACACAAACACACACACACACACACACACAGAGTTTGTGATGTCATTTCAAGTATGAAATTGGAGTTGTGTTATGAGGAAAAGGGTGACGTGGGACTGATATTCAAGAAGCAGTCGGGACATTCCAGGAGCATCAAATGTCTGATGGAAAGCTGGGAGTGTTGGCTGACATTTTGAAAACTGTCTCCAGCTTGTGCATGAGAAACACTACTGTGGCCTACAACAATAATGCCCCTCCAAATAAGAATAAAAGTTTGAAAATACAAAGAAAGTTAAAGGGTAAAAAAGTAGTTTACATTTACACTTATTGCACAAAGTATGATACTTCATAACTGTCTGAACACAGCTTTTTGTTATAATAAATATTAAACCAGCATTCAGCTAAGAACACTCCAACTCTCCGAGCCTCAGAGATGAAATGCAAAAACAAAAATTGAGACGATGTTTTCTGTAGACATTTTAATTTACTTTACTTTCTGACGCCTTTTTTGTAGGCATCATAAAATAATCTTCTCATTTTTGACATAGTGCATTGAAATTAGCAGTCCTGGATTATAAGGAAGAAGAAATGCCTTTCCCAACATTTATGCATGCTATATACAGTTCTATAATACCTATTTGTAGTATGAAAGAATGAGGTGATTCAATTTTAAGTAGTGTGATAAAGCCTTAAGATATGGAAGGAAAAAGTATGAACGAAGCCATTAGTTGATTACTTTAATAACTATAGGCCTTTACTGAGTTAAATAGTAAATAATATGCTGATTAGGATATTGGCAGGACTAGATTTTTCAACTGCAACACCAATTCAGGTCCAAGCAAGAATACACACTGAGGACGCTCCAGTTAGTCATCCACATATCTTTTCCATTGTTTATCTGACGTTTCTGATTCACACAACCTAACTTCAATGGAATTCACTTCTCTCACTCTGTTCAGCAAGGAACTCTTTGAGGATTTAACGGCAGTTGCAACCTTTTCACATTAATTTTTCAATAATCAACCAGAATATATTATGTAAACATTTAAAGAACAATTTACAACTTAAGTTTTAGTCTATTCTACCTCAGCTAATACAGCTGCAGCAAGTGCTCTGTAGTGACATTTACAACTACACATCTTTGTCACCACCACCATTTCTCCCTGTCTTTCCTAAAAGAGTAACAAAGAATTTACTTATTTAAATTTCATAGAAAAATCTGTTAAAACGACATCTGTCACTAAAAGTCTAAGACCCATTAGCAACAGAATATATGCTGGATTGTAACTCACCAGGAAACAAAATAAATATGATTTTTGTACTATAAATGTTTAAAGAATGGTTATATAACTATTCATCTGTAATATTTTTTTACCTTTTCGTACCGAACAGTTTGACCTGTCAGAGCAAGCAAAGCACAGGTGTAAGAAATCACAATATTATAGCTCAACTTCACAGCTTAATGGAACGCAGCCATAATGAATGTTATCAATAACACCTGTGTGGGCGCTGCTACAACATGTCAGAAATCTGTTGTGAAAATGACTTTGGCTCCACCTGACTCATTCATTAGTTTGTAGCTGGCTGCTCCATTTTCCTGAACAGTTTGCTGGAAAGAAACACACTCCATCGTTAAAAAAAGACGTTAACATTCAGCTCGGCGCACACACACGCCCACGTTGCTGAGACTGTAAGAAAATCCCCATTCAGTGGCAAACCCAGTCACAGTACACACCTTATCCTAGTCTAATGACCTAACATCCACTGCCCAACAGCACAGATTTGAGCAACAAGCTGTGTTAAAGCTGTTCTCTAATATCCCTAATTGTCAACAACATTTGTTCATACCCATTGTGTTTTCGTAAATAATATACTGCATAGACACCGAAAATCCATACAGCAGAGGACCTATTATTTATAGTGAGATAGTTTTCAGAAATGTGTATGAATATACAGTATGTACATTATTTTGAAATGTCTTTTGAGGACGATAAGATAAACACATTAATTATAGATATTATAAACATTAGGTATGCATGGCAATTCATCTTTTAGTATTGTAACTCTCTCAGTGACAAATGCTAAAAAAAAAAAGAAATGTCCACAATAATAAAACCACAATGTCTGTAACATTTTGTCATGTTGATCAGTTGGAGTGTTCTGTTAAGCATCTGTTAAGCCATAAGTTTATCATACTTGTCCAGTTTGTTCGGACTACATGTGTATAGTGTGCAGCAAAATACTGCAAGTCTATTAAACAGAAAAGTATGTAAAGTATAATGGTCTGTTAACATGCATTTCATGTCTTTAAATAAAATCCTAAATGGGGTCTCATTGTAAAAACCTCATTGTACTGCCAGAATAAAATACATGAAAAGATGAATATAGATATGAAAGGATAAAAATATTGCAAAGTAAAGGGCAGTATAGTACTAATGCTGAAAATGAATTTATATTTATATCTGGAAAAAATTTTATTTTGAGAGTGATGAGACTAAAAACAGTATTGGTGAAAGTAGAGGAAATTCAGTATGATAGAAAATATGAAAACATCCATACAATGGCTTAATCTACTGTAGCTAAATGACAAAATAATGGAGGAGCAGGGAAATATATTCATTCCTCTGTGATTGCAATAGTAGATAAATATCTGTTAAATATCTTAAGATATTTAGATATATTATACGAATTACTCAATATTGGACATGTTAAAGTTTAATACCTCTACAGTTACATGACTCAATACATAGTTGTTTTAGACACTCAAAAATTCTCACAGTGGCAACTGCAATCAAGACAATACAAATACAAATTTGAACATTGCTATTTTGTTTAGTAGAAGTAATCTGTATTAGGGACAATTTTGACATTTAAAGTATACAAATACATTCATGTAAAGATACTGATCAAAAGATCGCACATAAATCACAGCAGTCCAGTCTATTCTTTGCCCTTGGGGCCTCAGGAAAACATGTGGTTCCTTGGTTGAAAGGCCTGCCTCTGCCTCTCGTACATGCTGACGTACGATCTAAGAAGGTCCTCCATTGTGCTGGCCTGAAAAAGGAGGAAATGGATGTCTGTTTCATTTCAAAATCCCTCCTCCCAGATGGATTCATTAACATGAATGGACATGCTGAGGTTCAGAGTAATGTGTTCTTCTGCAAGAAATACTGTAAAAAAGACAGTCACTCACCTGTGCGGTTTCGCAGACAAAGTCATTGCCCCTCACCAGTGTGCCGATGGTCATCTGGAAGAAGCTGCCTTGGCTGTAGTACTCTGTGATGCGGCTGAACGGATGCATGACCAGCAGCTCCTAAAAGGTTTACAGTAAGATTAAGCTGCATTAAGATGCAATGGTTTGTTACTAATGGAGACAAACCCCAATAGGAACGCATGAAAATATCATAAACTGAGATGAAATGTGGAAGACTAGACTCTGTAAAAAAACTACTAACACACTGCATGACATATTTATATACATAATTTAATGCTTAAAATTGTGCATACCTTTGTCTTTGGGTCTATCAAGCTGATACCTTGCTTGCTGATGGCAATCAAAACTATATTTGGGTAGCTAGATTCACACGTTTGCTGCAAAGTCAAATGCAAATTAAATCTTAATTTGACAGTTTACTCAAAATTTCAGTCAAATCTGCTTTCACTTCATCCTGATGACTCACTTTCACTTCAAAGAAGGCACAGCCGAAGGTTGGCCAGCTTGAAATGCCTTTCAGGAAGGCAATTTTGGCCTCCTGCACCGTGGTGCCACTCTGCTTGTTGTAGGAGGACATGATGTGCTGCAAGTGGAACAAAAAGCGGAGAGGAAAATACTCAGTGGACATCACAACGCTGGACACACAATTTTTATGCCCTGCTTCTTTACATTTCTTCCTTTACCTTCTTCCATTCTTCAGGGGACATGATTTTTATCTGGTCAGCGGGAACCAGCTCCCTCAGCATTCTAGGGATCATGACAAACTGCGACCTGTCTGAATCGACTTTGACTCTGAAGAGCAGCCCACCCAGGCTGGTCATGTCCTCTTTGGTGCAATTGTGATATCCCCGCAGGTACTTAGGCAGCTCCTATATGGATGTACAACAGAGGTCATGTATCTTGACAATTCCGCGTGTTGAAAAAGAGTAAAAACCAGCAGAATGAAGAGTGTGTTTGGTTGTAAGTTGGATATACTTTACCTGTGGGTAATGGAAAGTGAGGTCTGCAACCAGGTCTTTTCCAGGGCTCACATTGAACCAGAGCTTTCTCTTAAAGATCACCAGATAGGGCATGTTGGCCTGGACATGTTGGCCTGGTTGCAAGAGTTGAAGCAAGAATTGCACTATAAATATGGTGAAGGACTGACATATAAAAACTGAAGGTGTCAGTATCATGCATTACCTTCTTTCACTTTTTTCCCTTTCTTAGAGGAGTCTGAAGTCTGCCTTAAACTGTCAAATAAATATCTGTCCTCCTCCAAGCTCATGACCTAAGAATTAAAAACAGAATAAAATCAATTTTAAACAGAGTAGAATCATCGGATATTGGATATCAGTTTAAATCCACCAATGCAGGAGAGATTAACATATAAAACCTCATTGTCACAAGTTTTTGTTCAAAATGAGTCATATTATCAATGCAAACCACAAGCTACACAGAAATGAATAAATCTTACATCTTCATCTTTTCTGTCACATTACAATGTAAATCAACAAACACACTTTTGCAGGAATATTACACAACCCCACCTTGTTGGGTGTTTTCAGGTACAGGCCGTATCCGTCAGCTGAGCTCAGTCTGAGCTGAGAGGCAATACTGTAGCACAGGTCTTTGATTGTGGTTGTCGATGTCACCTCAAATATCTGTGCAACAGCAACGACAATAAGTACAGCAACTTTAACAGATATCCAAATGCACTGTGTAATTATATGCAACTTAATTTGGACGTTATTTTGGAACCTCATGTAAAAAATATATGTAGGGGAAAAGTTGCTTAAGTGTTTCCTTATATATGAATTATTGAAGATATATTATTATTAAGAATAACCAAAAAACAGCTGCACTAGAGGATGAAAAACTGTTTAGCTCAGGTTAGTTCCAACGTCCTTCCATTACTAAACAGAAAGAGAAGTGCTTAGAGGACGGAGTTGTGTCGTACATCATCTGTGTCATTTGGGAAGTGGACTTTATGGAAGATCTGGGTGCTGTTCTGTTGGATGGCTTCCACTTCTACCAGATGGGGAGGAAGCTTCCTGGGCTCCTTACTGAAGGCACAAAACACTCAGATCAATGTATTGCACATACACACAGATCACACACACAGAATCATAGCTCAGTCCTATTCTGTTTTACAGGAAAGGCAGCGCTTTGTATACATTAGTGAACATGCTTGTGTAAAACTGTGATTTTCTTATATGCATTGATGATTTCTATTACTTATTATGACCAATGCAGAAATTAACTGATAAATACCTGAGGAAGACAAATCATTTATTTTAACACAAATAGAAATTACATTTCTAACTGCAGTAAATCACTTTAAACCCAAAAGCTCCTTTCTCTTTTATTTGTAGGGAAGAAAGTAATTGCCATAATTATTTGAATCTTAGCAGCGACTAAATATCACATTTTGAAATGTAATCAGTACTACTTCCTGAAATTTAAATAAAATAAATAAAATATTTTATCGGAATTTATGTGGTCTGATTTTTAAATTTGAAATGATCAATTTCAGTTCACAAATGCAGACAGAAGATTCAACTATCCAATATTCAAAATCTACATTCAGTTTGGTCAAATTCAGTGAGTTCAATTTAGACCTGTTTTTCAAGTTTCAAATAGTTGATTTAACCACCAGTGACCAGCCATTTGAACAGGGCGTGGCTATAATGTCGTTACATGTGGTCAGTTACATCTGTTTCTATCTCCAGCCTGACCTGAGCATCCCCTGCAGCCTGTGCAGGCAGTCAGAAGCCAGCTGGTCTCTTGGCCGCGACTCCAGGAAGCGTTGAGTGTGTTTCATCAAATTGTGACTGGGCGTGAACAAGCCTGAACACAGCCACATCAGCTGCCACCCACGCTCCATACTCAGCCTGAGAGTGAGGGAGAGCAAGAGAAGGGGGAGAGGATTCATGGAGGATTGGATATGATGACTCTTGTTTTGGTCTGAATTCTTTAAAGTACACACGGAGGGAGCACCTGTTGTTGTTGTTGGTCATCTGTCTCATGATCTGGCAGTAGATCTCGTCCTGCAGAGCTTCATGCTGGGTGGCAGGACCAAAGATCTGGTCAGTCAGCTCTATAGCACTGCGAGCGTGTTTGATGGGGTAGTCGCCCATGTACTTCAGGATAGGTAGCAGCCAAGGTTAAGGATTCACACAGACAGTAACACTAGACTAGGCAGACAGAGGGGTTCTTCCCTCTTAAAAGGCTCAGATTACAGACAGTTTATTGTGTGGAATCAACAATATTGTGAGTTATACTAAGCAGTTTTCTCCACATTTATCTACACGTAGCATAAGTGAAACTGGAAAGAAAAGCAACAGAACCAGGTTTATTAAAATTAAATTAAATTAAATTATGTTATGTAAATTATGTCCTCATTCTTTAATGTTGCAGCGGTTACTAAAACAGGGATGTGAGTGGAACGGCATCCACAGTTCCCATGATCTGCAACAGGGAAGCATAAGTTTCAAGGATATCAGTGAAGGCGTTGCAGGCCAGGTTGCTGAGGTCAGAGTTGCGCACCAGGCTCTTCATCAGCGGCTGCTTGAGAGGTTCTCTGGAAGAAACCCACAGCTTCTCCTTGCCGACCCTTTTGGTCGCGCCCTGTCTGCTGACCTCTTTACCTGCAGGCCTGTGACAGGGGGAAAACACAGTGAGATGAGAGCACATCGGTGAAGTAGTCCTGCTTGCTTCTTGAGCGAGTGCTACCAGCCGAATCTAGACTCAAACTTACTGTTAGATGAATATTCAATGTTTGAAAAAGGCCAAATTATGAAGTGACCCAAATGATGTGACATTAATACCTGAAATTCTCCATTGCAAACTCTTTCAAAGAGACAGGAGCCACTGTTTCGTCTCTCTGTGGAGCGTTTTGTGTTGCTGAAGGTTTCCTCTGGCCTGGACTGAGCAGTTCCTGATGGGTCAGAAGCAGTTCACAAGTTACACCACAGGGGGGGCTCATGTGACCATGTGACCCATCATACATCCACTGCTGCATCCATACTGTAGAGCTGAAAACTCTTCATGTCTGTGCACATGTGCAGCCCCCTGTAAACTTGAAGTCAATTACTGTTGATGCACACCAAGTCTATTGTTGTAAATGTGCACATTTGACTCTTTAGTTTTTTGACACAGTGATACAAAAATGCATTTATAGGCTATATTTATATATGGTGCACTTATAGACCAGACTACATAAGCAATTTCTAAAACATACCATATGTGGTACCTGTTTATATGCTGTACAGTATGTACAGAATATTCTTCACATTCACTCTCTTTTAATGTACTATTTACACAGTGCTTATAATTGTTTCATTCTGCTGAAGCTATTATATACAATATATATTTCATCCTTTCTCCTCATTTGTCATACATGTGACCATCTTGTAAAAATAAAAGATCACTTAAAAGTACGACATGTAAAGGTCACTCTACCAGCATTTCTTCAGAGGGCCTGCTGAGAGTCGGCAGAAACTGCACTGTATTCTTAAAGGCCACACCGCTGATGTAGGTCTGCTGGTTGGTTGCTCTGATTAAGTTCCCATCACGAGAATATATTTCATCCTTCTCCACCAGCAGCAGGTCCCCTCGTTTACAAACCAGGAACTCGGGGTCATCTGTAGAACCAGCGAGAGAAAAACAGAGGCATATGTGTTTTATGTAGATTTCTAAACTTTATATGTATAAGTGTGTTTGAGCCTGCTATCCTATACAGTGCATGCTGCAGACTCTTACCTGGTTTACTGACATCCTGCTGAGCCAGTGCGTACACTGAGCGCTGTCTCAGACCCTCCAGGTTTTCCTTTATAAGTGCTGCCATGTCAGCAGCTTCCCCGGACTTCAGGACAAACTCTCCTCTGACTGTGGCCAAACTCACTGACTGATCACTGAACTTGCTGTCACTAGACAGGTTATAAACATCATACTTTTATTTGTTTGATACTTTTTTAAACTCAAAGTAAATAAATACAAAAATGATTATATTAGCACAACACAAAACAAATGACTTACTTTATCTCCAGGTAAGGAAGCTCAAGGAGTCTCTTGTCTCTTCCATCCATGAAGAGGACGGATTTCCAATTTACAGCCACAACAAACCTGTTTTTGGGCAAAGGGGGTCCTGTTGACAGAAATGGGTTGTAAGGGGTCGAAGTTCAGTGGGGATGCTCAGCAATATGGGAGAATATTATAAATGAGTAAATTACAGTAATACAGCAAAGTGCGTCGCACATATTTCACATTCATTATTTACAGTTTTATAACATTATAAACACTAAATCCAATGCATTATAGGTCATACAGGCACAAAGATCTATCTAAAACTGCATGTTAAATCCTGCATGTAAAAGAAGCATTATGTTGACTGACCTGACATCATTGTAACTTCATAAAACTTGGAGAAATAAAGGGGCCATTTCTCTCGGGCGCTGTCCACCAGGTGTCCTTTTACAATTTCTACTGTCTTGTTCCCGTTGACATAAGGACCCTGTAAGATCCGGATGTAAGAATTATAAATAAACACCTCACATATACAGTTTTTTTCAGGCTCCTTTTGCCATTTAGTTTGAGTGCATGTACTATACCTGTGAGTGTGCTGTGCTGATGAGTTGGACCCACTTTGTCATAGATTTGTTCTCAATAAGTGGGGTGGCGATGCATTCCTCAACCACCCTCTGGACGTTGTCTTTGTTGTATTCTGAGCCAAACTTGATGTAATAGTGCTGTGCTGCCAGCTGGACATATTCATCCTCCTGAGAGATGCAACATATTTTTGTTTACACAAATTAATTTATTGTTTTTTTGTTGGTTATTTTGAATTGGACATTGGTATCATTTAACATGCTGCAATAGGAAAGGCGTTTGACCAATGACTATGATCAATGTCTACTATAAAGAAGTCGTAGTGGATCCCAACTCTGATTTTCTGTTGTGTTGTCTGCAAATGGGTGCTGGGGATGTTGTGAACAGTAGGTTTTTAGTGTCTTTTTCCTGAAAATAGCTGCCTGCTACTGCTCAAAACTACACCGATCAGAGCAGAGTGAACCAAAACAGTAAAGCTGCAGGCTGTAAAACCAAAACAATGAGCTGAAAGATGCTAAAACGCCCAATAGAGCTGAGGGGATCTGCAGAGTCAGGTGATGATTCTCTGTGAGTTCATCATTACAAACGACTCCTTTCACATTACACGTATTCGTTTAAATAAAATTCAAAATGGTTGCAAAACTCATCACTCATGAGCAGCTGCTCACAGTTACAGAACTCACAGACAGTTCTGCTGGCCTTAACTAACCTGGTCAACCAGAGACAAAACCATATCTAGTGGGGTGACGGTACAAAAAAGTTGATCCTTTAGCTTCACATCAGGAATAAAGTCTTTTCTCCCCTGAGCCTCACCTTCTCACTGGTGTACTCTCCCGATTTGATTGACTTGATGACCTGTCTGTAGATTAGATCCGTGCTGATCGGGTCTACTGAGCATTTATGCCAGGGTGTGAACAGTTCCTTCTGGATGGAGAGCTTCCAGGGGGCGTCCTTCTCCTGCTTGCCCTGCCTCCTCATCTCCTGCTCGCACTGAGACACTGCGTCCAACACATGCTTCCCGCAGCTGCCCAGAGACCACATCTGGAGACGAAAGACCAACAAGGTGCTGTAATTTAGCTCTGGTTGAACAACATTCAGAAACCGGGTTCACAGTATATGTGAAAACCAAAGTGTGTACACATTTATATGCAAATAGATGTCGGGAAGGTCTACGTTGATATGACGAGACAAGAGACAAGGAAGTAAAGCTCACCTTCTCGTAGAGACTGATGTACAGAGAAAATCCATACGTGTCTGTAAGACCAATCGTTTTAGCCACATCTTGACAGGCTTCAGCAGAGGTGGAGGCTGAGTTCAGATGTAGACTGACAGTACGGTCATCCATCAGAGTCACAGACACATCTATGGTCTCTTTGGACTTGGCAGCCTGTCAGTAGGGAGAAGGAAAATAAGACAATACTTTGGAATTTCACAGCTGATTGATGTGAGGCTCATTTACCACAACATTTGCAAAACAGACTTGTAATGAGCAAAAGACATCTTGTTGTCTTGTTTCCAACAATAAACCCGGCCAAGAAAAAAACGTCAAGAGAAGTTGCAGGCAAAAAACGTCAGCATAACTACAAGACAAAACTGTGATTCAGTGTTCCTACCTGTAGCTCTATCCAACAGGGCAACTCTTTCCTTTCTCCATTAGCTATTACACGACGCAGGCGCTCAGTACAATATTCTCCGTAACCATTCGGCCCTCTGCGGACAAAACTCTCCAAATACTATGGAACAGAGCAGCATAGAACAAGGTCAATAAAATATATTGCAGAATTAGAGACAAATGATCACAATGTCAACAAATGGAATAAAATTAGTGTGGACTGCGTTGTGGGTTTCTTGGAATCAACAATGTTTGTTGTAGAAGAAGTTGTAAAAGCCAATTGAGACTGTCAATTAACTGAATATTCCAGATAGTAATAACTTAATCTTTTCATAATAAACCTGATTAAACAGATTAAACTATTTGACCATACCCAGAACATTTGGCTGTCGCACTCCAGGTTGCAGAAGACGATAAGGATATAAAGTGAGTAGAGGTGTCCATTAATGCCATATTTTAAAAAAAATTATCCGTAATCTGTGGTTGTTTGAAACTTGACTTTCTATCTACATTTAACAGTGTGTATCCAGTGTTTCTTTTTATCTTATCTTATTTTACTACTTTGATAACATCAACACAGCGGGCGGCCGTGAACTACTCTGAGAAGTAACTGTGTTTGGCATCCTTCAACAGTTATTTGTGATAAAAGCAGGAGCAACCCTCAACGGTGAAAGTGGGACAATTAAAAGAGTTGCCAGAGTAATGACACCTTTTAAAAAAAGAGGGCAATTTCTTTAAAATGACACCATGCAATGAACAGGAAAACACGTCTTTTGAATACAAGCGGCAGCGTTGAATGACTGACCTTGATGAAGAGGTCTGTTGGGGGGAAGATACCAAGACAGAGGGAAAGAAGGGTCCAGCCTAACATACGGCTCTTCCTGTTATTGTTGTTCACCAGCTGCTTACAGATCTGGCAGTAAATCTCATCCCTGCACAGGCAGTGACAACCAGTGTTAGACAAGACAGATACAGAAAGAAGAACTGAACAATGAGTGCAACAAGATTCAAGAGAACTTCACAAGGTTGATGAAATATTAATGAAGGGGGAAATAAAACAAGACAAACACTGGAATAATATCTATCTGATGGTATAAGGCTGCACAATGTGTTTCCATTGTAAACGGACATTATATCTGTGTATCCATGTTTGTTTTCCCCTATCATGTGAACAATTATGCCATTTTTACCTTATGTCTCGTCTTGATAGAGCGTATCCAATGATAATGTGGAGTTTTTCCTGGGATGAGAGTGGCCGATCCAGTGTGGGACCCTCTCCGATCAAAATGTCCTCGTCTTCTATGTTCTCTGGCTGGTAAAGTTGACAGCGAAAAGAACAATTTAGCGTACGACACGCATAATGAATCAACACAGAAATGATGAATGAATGATGAATATCGTAGCAGCATCAGTGCTGACCTCCTCGGGAATAGCAGAAGCTCTTCGGTTTCCACCTCCAAGCTTTTTCTTGTTCTTCCTCAGTATTTTCTTATCAGAAAAGACGTAATTAAAGTTAAGACTGATGTTTGACATTCATATAGTGAAACTTGAAGACAATGCACTGCCACAAAAGACTAACTTTCTGCCATTTCAGTACAAATATTTTGGTATTGGTATCTTCAAAACCCATTTAATTTAAATATTCAATAAAACCTCATTATTTATTATAGCATGCGCTTCTCACCACCAGGAATCATGTGTGGCAGCAAACTGTATTGTTCGTCTTATTCTTGACATGTAATATTGAGACTATGTTACCTGGTCCAGTCCCACCAGGCTGCTCAGCCTCCTGCCCTGCCTATTAGGCAAATGACGCGAGATGGTGCTGGACGCTTGAGACACCGTGTCCGCAGATTTGGGTTCTGGTATGTCCTCCATGAAGCGCAGTATAATCCACCACACAGTCAGACATGCCTGGAGGAAAATGAGAGGAGAAACTGGGAGTCAAAAGATGGAAATCTTTCTGGGAAGATGGAGAAATGCTCTCTCCTCTCCGCCCTCTCACCAGTGCATCGCCCTCATCATCGTGGGGCAGGAGAGGCTGCCTGAGCCTCTGGAGGATGTGCGTGGAGGTAGCGTTGCCCTGGAAGTGACGCTTGCTAAATTTGGAGAATGAAAACTCATCACTGCCGTCATCGAACGCGTCATCGTTCTCTTCCAGCGATGGGGTAGGGGTGGTTGAGGCTGAGGCTGGGGCGATGATTTCCGGCTCTGAGGTGTCAAACAAGGTTTCCTCCACCGACTCTGGCATGTTCGTCGTCTTCTGAACAGTCAACTTAGACAGTAACAGTCAAGTCAGTAAATCAATCATATATGATCAAATTTAAGACATTTATTGATGTCACATTATCAGCTAACCTCAGATTCATCTGAGTCTGATGCTTCCTCTTTGACCACTTCCTCAGGAGGTGTGGGCTGGAGATCATAGGTGTTTTCCTCTGAATCCTGTTCAACGATTGGCTCAGGCTCCTCACCAGGTTCCTCTGACTGGGCAATAACTACCAGTCGCTGCTGAAGCTCCCAGGCAATTTGCTTTTGTTTCTCCATCTCCAGACGTAACAGGGAGGTCTGTGAGGGGATTGAATACGAAGACGTGAACGGGCGCCTGTATTCAGAATAAAACACATTATTATGTTATTTCCAGTTGCAAGACTTTTAGCTCTTACGTCATTCCTCAGCTTCTCAGTTCTTCTTCTGTCCAGCAGTCCTCTGGTGTAAGCCTGCAGCAGTATGACTGCCTCTCTCTTCTGCTTGCAGCTCTTCCTCGCCCGGTAGCCTCGTACCTACAGTTTATCAGAAATAAATATTACATTTATGAAATAATATTCAGGTCACACCGAATGAATAGTTCAGTTCATGAATGTTTTTTGTGTTGCAACCTGGAATATTGAATAATTAATAAAGCTATACTGTAAGCTAATTTACAGTATTTACAGTACATGCCTGGGTTTGTATGGTGAGCGCCGCTGCTCGCTGTCTTTGGAACTGTAACCGCAGCTTCCGACTACGGATCTTTGAAACCAGACGTGCAAAGCCGTGCTGGAGCTGGTTGGAGCAAGAGTGGAAACAAAAGACAAATTAACGGGACTTTAGATGGGAGAGAGTGTTATGTCAGCATTGTATAAAAGATTATTAAGTATCAAACCTTTCTTCGAATTTTCTCCTTTCTGTAAGCTCTCCAGTGCTTCTGCAACACCACAGCTGCCCTCCGCTTCTTCAGAAAAGACTTTCTACAAAAAGAAAAAAAGAAAAAAAGTATGCAAGGAGAGGAATAACAAGAAAAAAGAAACATATTACTCATTTGACCATTATCACACATTGTCTCTGTATGTCTTTTAACAGTTAAGTCATACAAACACACCCGTTGAGATAATGGAAACAAAGATAATGTATTGTACCCCTGACCTCATTCAGTTCTTAGTTCATACTGTTTAAATGATTTCCCCATTACTTTTCTTAGAGACAGCACCTGTCTTTGTGTCCCATCATGACCCTCTGGATCACCAGAGCTATCCTGCTGAGCTGTTGTTCCCTCAGTCGTTCCAGGACAGCATCATGAGCGTCCTGAAAGAGAGTGAAAAAAGACAAATTTCTTCTTTCTGAAATGGTCCAGAAAATCTTTGCAATAAGATGCTATGTTGTTCCAAGATTAAGTCATCCCAATCTTACAAAAAAGCAACTGAACCAGTGCCATTAATACTGTTTACCATATTAATGGCAATTGAGAACAATTGAGAAAAGTTGTGGTACAACATGGTTTGAATTATAAGTTTTCTTCACCCTCAGGAAGATCTTGGTCCTGCCTATTTTCCACTCGTCCTCTCCTTTAATCACTGTCTTGCAGATGGCTTCACAACAGGCAGCAGCTGTCTCCTGGAGAGGCAATAAAGAATTTATTTGATGCTGAGGAGACACTAATGACTGCCCAGGGGGAAAGACAATAAAGAAGTAAACCATCTTTGTGGCCATCACACTTTACAGTATTATCTTGAGATACATTTAGCAATAACGTTTTAGATTTCTCAAATATGTCGCTGGTTTGATGAAACCGTCAGTCCACACTGTATCGCATGATCGTCAACAGGACTATGTCATGACTCACAGTTTTGGGGTCGCAGATGGTCGTCTTCAGGAGCACCCTGTAGCGCCTCAGGAATTCCTCAAAGGTGTGGCGAATCGGGTATCCAAGCTTCCGGATGCGGATGGTGTCCATCATGCCGGAGTATCTCAGCTGGCGCATACACAGCTCTCTGTCAAACAGCTGGAGGAGAGCAGATTCAAGTAGAGGTGAATATTCTGTCTGTGTGGGCCTGGGCAGCATATTTGTCTTCTGCCTTCTCAGCAACAGCACAATTACTCCTTCAAGTCCATGCCAACATGCTCACAAAGAACAGTGCTAACATGCTGGTGTTTTTAATGCAGGTATAATATTTACCATGTTTACCATCTTAGGTAGCAATCTACCCAATAGTTGTTGAGATATTTTAGACTAGACCATCCCATTTGGCAACGCCGCAAATAATGGCTAAAACAAATTCATAGTGAAGGAAGTTAAATGTAACTCAGTTAAAATGGTTACTACACCAACACTGTGTGTTAGCAGGTTATATTTTACAGGAAATTATCTGAATTGCTTTATGGCACAAAACAGGAAGAGGTCATTGTTTATCTAGTGCAGATGGAAGAAAGGCTGAGCAGTAGATTAGAAAATTAATTTGATCTTCTTATTTCAGGAAAAAACTAAATTTAAAAGAAATGTCTTTTTTTTTTGGTACACAAACACTACTACCACTTTCTAGTACCACAAGTTTATTTTCATCTTAACCCTCGTCTCATTTGTTTGTTGATAGTTATGTTTCAAAATGCTCTCCCCAGAAACCACTGTGTGTGTTACCGCCACCTGTACAGCAGTAACTGCTCCTGTGTCACTCACCTTCGACTGCTTGTCGTTGTTGGGTTTGAAGCAGCGGATGAAGAAAGGCTGGCAGGCGGACAGGGCCTTCATGAGGGAGTCCAGAGACTGACGGAAGTGACCGCTCAGTGTCACCACTTGCTTGCGGTTGTCCGTGTGCGCCTGCACGGGTGATAGAGAGGAGACTCAAACCATGAGCTCAGCAATACAGTGGCACGCCAGTGTCACTATCAATGCATGTTCACTGTGTCCCAGTGTTGAATGCAAAACAAGTGTTATAATCTAGATAATCTACAATAAACCATTTACATGATATTTCACTAGAGAAAATAAAGATTTATGTAGAAAAATGAATAGAAATGACAAGGTGATGAGGTTATACTTTCATACCCGTAGAGAGCTCTTTGGCGTCATGATGACCTTCTTGTTGTTAGCAATCTTTATTCCATTGGTTGAAAGCTCAGCCTCAAATATCTGACGCAGCAGCTTATTGGTAGACACGTCAACCATCTTGATTATGTCAGAACTGACGGCATCTCTGTTCTTTTCCAGAAACCCTTTATGATAAAAAAACAATTACTGAGCACCTCACAGCACGCACAGCATTTAGACTCTAAATGGACTTTGCTTTTATACCTTTGGAGTCGTAATATACCACGCCTGCAAAGTGGTGTATCGCAAAGTCTGTGTCATGTTCACTTTTGGAGGCGATGTAGGTCTTGTTCCCACGGTGTTGCTGGTTCATCTTGTTCAGCATCGTGACGTCTGAGCCCTGTGACACACCAAACAATACTCAATACAGCAACAATATTTGACCGAACTGGCAGATGTGACAGGAAAAGCCACACTTCTTAAAGAATGTTTATGAATCGATTAAAAAGCTACACCGTACAACGCAACCACCTTTGGAAAATGGCTTTCCTCATCAATCAGAGCCAGCAGGTTACAGGGTTTCCCAGCCAGGAGGTCCAGGATGTTCTGATTGTCACTAAACTTGATGTTACTCCACGCAATGTCCTCCTTCGTATACTCCTTCTGCTCCAGCTTGAAGATGTGGCCCACGAAGAACTGCTGCAGCTTCTCATTGGCAAAATTAATGCACAGCTGCTCAAAGCTATAAAATGACAGGGTGACATTTGTTCAGTTTTATGTGACTGTAGGGTTGTGATACGCTTAGCCTGAAAAGATGTGTCCTGACCTGTTTGTCTTGAAGTTTTCAAAGCCAAAGATATCAAGTAAGCCGATGGACAGGAAGGAGGATTTGGGGCTTTTGGTCAACTTCTTATGGATGACAGTGTTGATTTTCCCAACGATCCATATGAACAGCTTATTGTAGATTGCCTGAAAGGTCGGACACAAATTACAATTAAAGTAAGTGTATTTGTGACTAGATGTTCAAATCCCTGGATCTCCCAACAACTGCTGTATCCGGAAACTCTGGTTGCACCTTCCTCTTTTAAATGAGCGTATCAGTGTGAAATCAGTGGCGCTAAAAAAAAAGTGCAGGCAATCAATTATTAATCAATCATTGTCTCTACAATGAAAAGCTAAAATCACCTCATGCTGTTGAACTTCTTTATACAATGCGCAACATTTATAAGGTAATGTTCCTTTCATCCCAGGTCAGGATCCAATAAGGAAATAGGCCACGCTTTGATTTACCGTCAGGGATGTCAGCTTACCGTCAGTGATGTCAGCTTACCTTGACGAAGGCGTCTCTGCAGTCAGAGGCCTGCTCGCAGCTGAGGGGTTTGGTCACCCTCTCTCTGTTGGTCAGGAAGGAACGGTGGGTCAAACTCGTCGCCAGGGACGACTTCTGGACCTGCAGAAAAACCAACAAAGACGTCATCATTTGATGCTTAGGAACGATGATCGGTTGATCACGTTTTTCACAGAAAATAAGCGCAGGCACAAAGAGAGTGCTCACCTCCAGCAGCGACGCTGCAATGCTGAAGTGCTCAGACTTGCTGACATCACTGGTTTCCAAGTTGTTTTGTGTGTTGGCTGGTTGGAACATGATAGTTGTTAGTACAAAAATAGTAGTTAACTGTGTTGCAAAAGCCGAGGTGGGATGTTTTGTGCACAGTTTTGAGGTACTATACTTGAGAACTTCCATTTTATGCTACTTTATACTCCACTACACTATATAATGCAACACTAATAATTAAATAATATGATATGTATATGGTAATATAACACAGTAGCCATTCCACATTACAAATCTTGTACTTATTAACTACATTTTACTGCAGGACTCTTACTTGTAAAAGTATTTCTACATTGAGGTGTCGCTACTTTGCTATTGCCGATTACATTTTGTATTATGTACTTGCTCTTTATTATTTTGAATGTATGCTCCCACTGTTTTAACAACTATTTTGTTGAGGCATTCCTGATATGACATATATTGATTAAAATGAAACTACAACCATCTAAAATGTTGAGCTAGTCTTCACTGCGTCCACTCACCCTGGAAGCATACGTTTCCCAGGTGTAATATGGCTGCCAGCAGCTTGAGGATTTCCTGGCACTGGTTTTCTGAGAAGGTCAGGATTTTCATTGCGGAACGAATGTGCTTGTAGTCTTTCTTATCATCCCTGCCATCACACGCGATACAGCCGCCCTACAGCATAGCGAGGGGGAAGATTATTTACTGGAGGTCGACGATGTGTAATTTGTTTAGGTTGAGCCACAGATAGCTATTATAATACCTTAGTGAGGAACTTGTATTCCTTGGCATCTCCAAGGCTCAAAGTTCTCTTCTCCTCGGCTGTGACTCCGGCCAGCATGCAGTAAAACATGTGGTAATTTCTCTCCTCCAGGGCCTGAGGTTGTGGAGCAAAAGTGAACTAGTGTTACATAAAGATCAACTAAAGGTGGTTTAACAGGGGCACTTCCCGGTCAAGTGGGTGTAAATGAACACGAACAAATGAGTAACAGATGATATAACATTTCACATGGCTCCACTGAAGGCTTGTTGCCCACAATAACAGGTTTATTTAATCAGCCCTTCGACAGATTGTGTGATTCCCTTTTACAGATTTATGGTATAGATCCGCCCCTTGGAGAGATAAGAAGAACCTGGTCTGTTTGGCCTGAGCTGTCTTACCTGATGGCAGACGCGAGACTTCTCCAGGAGATACTGCTCCACACGGGCACCTTCAATCACTCCGTCCTTACTGAAGAAGATCTCCAAATATTTCCCAAAGCGACTGGAGTTGTCGTTGCGGATCGTTTTAGCGTTTCCGAACGCTGTGTGGGACAGAACAGGGACGTTAGAGCACGTATTCTTATTCTGCTTATGTGTGTCTTTAAGAAGGCACTTGTTGCTTGTCTGTTGGCTGCATTAGTGAAGTACAGTTGTACCTTCTAGTATCGGGTTAGACTCCAGGATCTGCCGTTCTATCCGCTGTTCAGAGCGCTCGCCGCTGACTGCTGCCAAGTACTGAAGGATCAGCTTAGTGCTCTCTGTCTTCCCTGCTCCTGATTCCCCACTGAGAGAAAAACAGAAGAAATGACTGAGTGATCAAAAAGTAACACCTGACATGTAATCTGCTCATCTGCTTATGGGCAACAGTTAACAGGCCATCAGGAATTTTTGGGGTGAGCGACTTATTCCGACCTGATGATGCAGCACTGGTTCCTGTGATGGCGCGCCATGTTACTGTAGCAGGACTCAGCGATGGCAAAGATGTGCGGAGGGAGTTCCCCCAGCTTTCGACCATTGTACAACTTCACCTGAAGGACGACAGTATACACACATGACACTGCAATCTTTGATGAAGAGGACTTTATTCCAGCCTAAAGTTAAATGATAAAGGGAAATTGATCTGCAACTTTAGTGCTTCTATGATGAACGTTAATACCAGCCTCACCATGTCAACTGAATATAACGGAAAATCCTGATACGGGTTCACTGCCACCAGCACAGAGCCTGTGTAGGTCTATAATCAGAAAAATGGCATTTAGTGTAAAAACATTCAGGACTGTCAGGTTCAATAAACATCTGATTCTACTCATTTAGTCTGTTGTGGAGTTTTGTATTGTACTCGTTTTTACATATTTCCCCACTTAAAACTGGCGCTATTTAGCCATGCAGTTAAGTTTGTTTGTATTTATCCAGGTTTTGAGATATCAACCTCTGAGATTTTTTCCGCCATCCCAAAACAGTGGAGGTGAAGGGCATGAGAGGGCATTTGAGATGCTCAAAGCCTTGAAAAATGTCGAATTTGACAGATTCATCAGCAACAACGTCTTTCTGGAAAATGTCCCAAGTACTCAGGATAATCCATAGCTGCTTTAAATGGGTAGTACCCTGTACAGTCCACTGTGCGGGGGTTTGTTTAGAGGATCATGCAGGAGATTTTGGTTGCACGAAGTAAAAGTGTTCCACAACAAAAATCGTGCATTATCCTGAAAAAGTCCTCTGTTGCTTGTAGAAGGACACATTAATATCACGTTTTTCAATTAAAATTCCAATCGCCTCTATTATACAGGGGTGGCTGCAGAAATGTATGAGGCCAATAACTCAAATTCTCCCAAAAAACCTAATAACAATGGCTATTTAAATCAGTTACCAACAAGGGTAAGTGGGGAGGTAAGTTTTTTTGTGTGTGTGTGTGTGTGAGCCAATTCTTTAAGAATAAATGTAACAAATAGAATGAAAACATCTAGCTTTTTTTTCAGAACAAAAAACTACCCTAATTAGAGAATTCACTTTAATCTAGTGACGCTTTTAGAAATCAAGCTAAAGTCGTTCTTGTCAAGAAACATTTCAGGTGAAATTGCACTTGGAAAAGTCAACTGAATTCACCCCAGTGGCCGGTTGTTCACTTTCAAAGGTGGACTACAGTTTGTGTGTCACACATGTGCCTTACGTAGATGATGCCTTGTTTGTGTCGGAGCAGCAGGTTCCTGAGGAGGCCGGCCTCGGTCATGTCTCCCAGTTTGATCATGTCGTCCACACCCTCCACTGACGTGGGGTGCATGATCCTGAGGGAGGCTTCCTGCTCCTGGGACAGACTCTGCTCCTGGGAGAGTTCAGGAAAAGAAACCACACGTCTCAGCTGTGTGTAGGCTAAAAAAATGTTTTTATGATGCTTGATGTGAACAACACACTTCGGACATCTTCATTTTGCCCTGTAACTCAAACTAAATCTTACTTTTCCCTCATCGTCCACCAGTAACCGCTGACCCGATGGTGTTACTTTGACCCTCGCTCCAATGGGTACACCGATGTCTGAGTCCACCCAAACCCACTCCCCCTGAAGATACAGAGCACAGTAAATATGTTAATAAATCCACATAAATAGTTTTGTGTTTCAATATCCTTCAGAATATAGAATTCATGATGAGACTATCAGTTAACAGTATTTCCTTGAATGACTGAAGGGATGTCCGACAGCCGTAATATTTGAATGATTAAGTGCTTTCTGGTAATCGATATTCTTATCAATAAAATCCATACTCATAACTCCACAGTCAGTATTGAGACACTTTTTTCAGCCTTACCTTTCTCAGCATCACCAATTTGTAGCTGTCCTACTCCCTAAAGAAATAAATCCATGTAATGAGTTGCAGTTTTAAGCAAAAGGCAAAAGTGAATGAGGTGACACTGTACATAGGTAACAAAATAACACAGCATTGAATGTAACACACACAGAACAATTAAGAGGTCTACCTAACGATCCTTTTCATTAATTCCCACTCTTTCTGCCCGCTGCAGAGCTGCTGTTTGTCTCGACACCCTCTTGAATCCGTCTCAATATGAGGAAGGAGGAAACACAGCGCTCCTACGACTGACGGATTGATTTTATGGCACTTGACTTTGAACCTAGTGAGGGAGAAAGGACGAGGAGAAGAAACCAACCACTTACGCAGAGGTGCGTACCTGTCGTGTCATGGAGGGAGACACCCCCTCCACTGGCCACGTTGCTCTTTTTTTTCTTTCTTTTCTTTAGAACTTCTGATATGAAATAATGCATGTTGGTCAAATACACTATATTAGATAAATAGATATATAGATATAATAGACTATTAAGAGCAATAGCAGCACATTCATGTATTGATATTAAATAACTCTTTATATAAATGCCTTTGAGTCACAAACAGTGAGTGTTGTAATGAATTTATGTGCATCCTTTGGACCCTGACTGTATAAATCAGAGGAGACACTGCTGGGCATCTCATGGACCGTCACAGCAATAAAGATGTAAATATGAGATTAAACAAACTATCTTTTGAATTGAAGAAGGTACCAGACTTAATTATCTCTGTATGGTGGTTATCATTTGAGTCAAATAGAAGTCGTACTTCAAACCTTAAAGGAAACTCCCTTTAACTGGCTAATGGGAGTTATCTGCAGGTTGTGAAAACAGTGCACTCAGCTGAGCTGGGAGTCGCTGCCGGTTATTAACTGGCGTCAGTGTGGTCAGCTCTGATAAGGAATTTCTTTGCAAGGTAGTCAAAAAGGAAAATAAAAAAATCATAAACAACACCTCATCACTGCCGTTGCACGTGCTATTGGGTGATGTTCCAAAGGTAGGCGAGTTCAACGCTGCTTGTAGTGACTAAAAGTGGGTATGGCGACAAATTCTTAATGACTATGACTGTTCATGATTCCTTCCTGTCCCCATACATCAACTCATCAACTCAGATCTTTGACCTCCTCCTTTAATGACGTCACGGAACCACAGTCATGGCGTCTTAAGATGATAACAGCAGGACATCATTGCAACATTTTGTGAAGAAAAAATAAATTACATGTTCTCCTTCTTACAAATAAAAAGTTGAAGTTGCAACCAATAAAAAACACATTTACTTGATTCAATACACTCAAGGGCTTTACTGCTACAGCCTTAACTGGTCTGGTATGACCAGCAGCTGGTGGTGGTTAATATTGGCAAACTTGTAGCATTTCCTGTTATCATATTATAGTCCTGTGACCACAGGGACTGCAATTTAACAAAAGTTACAATGGCTGGATTTAAAAGAGTTGAGGTATGGAATTGTCCATGTCTGAAAAATAACCCACCACCGGCTCTAAAAACAAAAAAACAAACACTTGGGGGCAGCAGAAACAAGCTGTGAACACTGTCATTTAATCACCTTTCACGTTTATATGCTGAACTTGTTAGCAAAGAGTTGCTTATTTACACATCCAGCACATTAGGAACAAAATAAGCAGTAATATAGTCATTTTTGTGTCTGCCTGACAAATTAAAGTCCAGTATTCACTCTCCTTTTAGCAGTGTCCTGCTGGGAAAATGTGGCTCTTTAGACAGTGGATTAAAACGATGCTGTAAAGCTCTGCAGAGCTCAAGGCTAAATCAGTCATTATAATTCTGTGTTCATCACCACAAATGACACTTTCATGTAGTCCTGTCATCTATTGTTAATATAAAAATACAGATTATAGCAGCTTTAAGCAAACCAAAAAAATTCATGACAATTTCGTACACTGAAAAAATCATAAAATCTTATCTGTAAATATGAGGAAGAGTTTATTTCACGTAGTTTTATTTCACTGGGTGTGGAATATACAGCACCTGTTATTTATAAAGGTGTGGTCATCAACTGTGACTGTCAACTTCACTATCTTCTATAAACTGGTGCTGTGGGTTTATGGTGCATTACCACCCTGGTAATAAAGAACACAGATTATCCGTGTTTATTCACAATATAAACTAAACAAACGGCAGCAGCGCTGTAGTTAATTAGGGGTCATCAGTGTGTCACTCACTGATTTGTGTTTGAGGAGATTTTTTGTTCCACTCCTCGTCTTCAGTGACTCTACAGTCACCACCAAAATGAAATTGTGTTAAAAACAAAAAAAAAAACCCAGTTTGAGCCATTTTTCCCCAATGGAATTCATGTATGTATCCATTTATTTAGCTAAAGACAAGACAGCTATCTATTGCTCAGTATGGTGGTTTAGCAGATAACAAATGCACTTCGGGTACTGACAGAATCAAAGTAACATGTCACAAATAACTTTGCAAAAGACAGAAGTTATACTTGGATTTTCCTTTGACTTAACTGCATTTTCAGTTTTTTTTTAAAACACTAATCACAGAAACACATCCTACTTAGTCAGTACAGTTGTTTTGCTCTAGCACTTGCTGGTTTAAAATACATTTAAAGCTCATGTCACAAAGTGTCAGTACATGTAAAACAAAATAACTTAAAAACATTAGCTAGTGGTCTTGTGATCTGGCACAAGCCTAAAAACAATCTGTCAAACAAGAGATTTTAATATCCAAAAATAAAACAATTGTGCAGATGTAGCAGCTAATTTGTATGACATATGGCACTGTTCAACTAAAATCTGACTGAAAACTAAAGAGACACACACACTGACTCAGAGCCCCACAAACACTTTCAAATGTGCAGCAGCACTGACATTTTGTTTTATCTTTTCGATTAAATTAAGGCTGGAATTCACAGTTGATATTAATGAGATCCATTAAGTATTTGTGCTGCACAAATCAAGTCTGAGCATAAAAAACTCGTTGGAAGCACTCCAGAGCACATGAGAAAACATAAAACACATTAAGATCTCAAGGCCACCAACCATTTTCAGCAGCAATTCACATTCAAGTCATTCCCATGTTTTGTATTAAAACAGTAACAATGAGTTGATAAATTATCAAGCTTTGACCCGACTGGCACACTGAATACATAAAATGTACCTCAGGTTAGACTGGAACAATGTTAGATCCATAAGAATTTAAATCAAATAAAAAGTCCTGGTGTACTTCATGGCTGTGACATGAAGGACCTTCAGACCCTTAATTCACACCCCAGAAGAATCTGAAAACCCTTCCTGAATAAAACACTATAAATACATACTGCATTATAAAATGTCAGGGAAGGCATTTGGCTATTTTTTTTCCTATGCCAACATCAATATACCTGTTCTGTGAATCCCATTACAGCTACATTTTTTAGCTTCACTCTGGCACAAGAAGTCCTATTACAGCCACCATAACCAGTCAGATATCCAAATGAGTAAACTTCTGTAGTGTGGTTAGTCTATTGCTTTGCAAACACAAATATGGGTCCCTCCTTAATTTAGAATCAGGAAACAAATCATTAAGATTAAACTGAAAATAGTTAAAATTCAACTTTCACACATTAGAATGTGTACAACAGTTATAACCCATCAAAACTGTCCTCATTAGGCCAATAAATCAACAGCAAAAAATAGACCTAATTGCTGCATTGGTTCTTTCACAGTCAGACTTGAGTCACAATTCAATTTGAAATCCACACTGAATTACATAAAAATTAAAGCAAAGTCTGCCCATTAGTGAGCTCACTGAGTTTTAAATCAATCTATCAGTGTTTACATGTTTTAAACCACTTACTACCACTTACTTGTATGACACGTCATACAAACAATCATTTCCCAAAGCATACCATGGTAAATTCTGAACTTTTTTTGGCCTATTAATTTCTGAGGGATGCAAGTCAACTTTCCTTTTATCTCTTACACCTTATAATTGTGACGACTACATGCTGCCTGTCTATACATGTTGACCTCCTTATATTATGGAAATGATTGGAAACCAAAGAAAAAGCTTGAATAGTCCCTCTCACAGCAAATTAAGAAATATTAAACACAATAATATACTTTGGCATGTACGTGTGTGGGTTAATTGCAGTAAGTGAGCTAACATATAAACACTGGAATGGGCCTTCAAGTTAAGACTGAAACTTGGTGGGAGTTTCAACTGAAATCTGACTCTGACCTGATCAGTGATTTCCCTGCTTACCACAGTAATACTGCATCTAACCTACATATTATTTCAACCAATCAACAAAAGAAAATGTGCAACTCCAAATGTCCTACAAGTGTTTGTGTGCTCTACAGCACATGTGAGTGTTTATAATCCGTCGTCCTCAGGCCTCTTGAGCACTGCGCTGTATTTCATGGGTGCACCGTCTGCTTTGAGCTGCACCTCCACTAATGTGAAGATGGAAATGACCTGCATGAGGAAACAGGGAATTATGATTATTGCAATTTATTATGAATTTTCCTTTTGGCAGGCCACACCATAATTAAAGCAATTTGAGTGTCTGTGGTTCTCACCTGCTCTACTAGAGGTTTCTCTGGGTCCTCTGGGGTCCAGACCAGAGTCAGCTCTGATTTCTTCCCCACCTTACGATGGTGGAATGAGTCCAGGCCCGCAATAGACTGGAGGTGGAAACAAATGGTTTCAGAGGAAGCTGTCACTTGACCTACCACTGTGACGTTGACTTAGACGGTTTTGTTTTGTCCCATCACACCACCACTCTCAGGACTGTCCCATTTTTTGGGGGGTAAATAATCGTGTTTGTGCAAGATGAATGACAAAGCTGAAAATAAATATCTTAAACTATGTCAACTGCATAATAAAACAGAAAATAGAAAAATAAAAGGCAATATCTAACAGTAAATAAAATAACTTTATTACAAATGTATGCACAAATGTATATATTAAAACTGTACATGGAGTGTTTTGGAGCTAACCTTGCAGTAGATGCGTTTCTGCACTCCGTATCGGAGAACCAGCACATCAAAGGACTGATCCAGCACCCCCATCACCATGGCCTCAGAGTCCAGAGGGCCACAGTCCTGTGGAGCACAGAGAAAAAAAGACTTCTGTATACTGACAAGATGATCTGATCTAACATTAAGGAACTGGTTTAAACTTTGGCTTATTTTACATGTTAGGCATCTAGCTGAACTGCTGAGCTGCTGCTTATCTTTTGAGTAAGATACTAGATGAGCTCCAAATCAATGACCACCCAGGTTCACAGCCAACAATATGAAATGTGAAGCAAAATTATTGAAATTAGGAGCTCAGATGACAAGTTTTTTTTTTTTTGAAGAATTAGGGTGAAGAGAGGAATAAATATTCCTTTACAATTATTTTATCTAAAAAAGGAGTTATTAAATGTTTTTAAAACCACATCATAAATAATGAATTTATGTTGTGGTTGGTCAAGTATTTGGTGTAAAAGCCAACACTTTGTTAAAATCATGGCAGCTGTATCAAAGTGGACAAAAATAAACTCACAGCTTGAACAGCAAAAATGTTTTTTTTTTTGTTTTTTTTGATGGCACGTTGCGATTTGACTACCCACCTTTACAAACACTCCAAAGAAGAGCTCAGAGCTGAGCTCCTGGACTCTTTTGGACACGGTCTTCTTGTCATTACAGTGTGATGCCTGTTTTTGGACTTCTTGTGTCGACAGCCCCAAACTAGGGCCACAATCTGCATGCAGGCATTCAATAAAATGACATAATGAGTATAAATTTGAGAAAAACAAATAGCACATATTAAACTGACAGTCACACACAGTAGGAGCAGACAATTGCAGGAAGCGCATATATAACAACAGCACAGACAATGCAGCGACTCAACGTGAGATCTGAGGCTGCTTTGTTCTTTTCTGCATTTCTCTTCTACATTCTCAGACACGTACTGCAACACAAGTGCAGCACTGTTTGAAACAAACAGGACATTCTGTTATTTGTTTGAATGTGTGTGTATTTTTGTCCAAGAGAGACTTAAGTATAGAAGGTACGCACTCAGTGAAGAAGCCAGCAGCCGGTGGACAATGATGTCAGCGTAGCGTCTGATGGGGGATGTGAAGTGAGTGTAGAGAGGAACGTTGAGAGCGTAATGTTTAAAATCGTGCACCTGTTTAAGTACACCTGTGCAGAAGTACAGCGCCATCTGGGAAATACCAATAATCCAGATTAAATACAGAAATATTACTGGAAAGGTGGTTTTTCCATTCATGGTTACAACTACTACATGAAAGTGAGCATCTCGTTTTCCTCATTTTTAAGACATTTTCATTCTTCAGTTTACAAATGCAAATGTATACCACACATGCTTGATGAACAGAGAAAAGGTTGAAATAGAACAAATGGAAGGCGCCCCTCAGCAGCCGTTACTGAGCTCCAACCTGCATGGGTCTGGAGCACATGTGGGTGAGGACTTCTTTTCTGGCAGTGGAATACTCATCATCACCAAGAGTAGTGTTGAGACTCTTCTGCATGTTGGAAAACCAGAAAAGCATTAATTAATTTAAGCATTAATACTTTGTGTCAATCGCTGATGTAATACTTGTGATGCTGTGATTTTGAATTTCATCACTCAAAGAAAATCTAAGCCCTGCACTGTACTAATTCAAGACAGAACATATTTTCCAGTTGGTTCTGAGATAATCTCCTGCATTGTGAGTACTGACATTCAACGCTCCCGCAGAGGACAGATCAATGTCAATTCCCAACTGGTCACACAGCTCCTGCAGCTCATCCACCATTTTGGCCTTTGGTGGAGGGTGGCGTCTGAGCAGAGCCAGCTCAGGGAATCTGCGGTGGATGTGGTGGGCTGTGGCAATGTTAGCCAGTAACATGAACTCCTCCACCAACCTAGAGAACACATTTGTGGATGATAAATGTGACATGTAATATATTTTGTATGTGTCACGTCAAATAAATGGTCGTTTTGGAAGAGACACCAAAGAGTTACAGACACAGACGTATCTGAGGACTCACTTGTTACTGTCTCTGTACTGGTAAATATAGCAGCCTTGAGGCATCATGGTCTCTTTGTCCAGGGTGAAAGACAGTTTCAACTGAAACAAAAATCACATGACATATACAGAAAATAATGTCAGAAAGCTGAACAATCTTAGTCTGGTTTCCATACATATTTTAAATATTGCTGGGTTATATCCTTTCAGACAGCTCAGATAATCTTGTTAAATCTCTTCCAGCTAACTGTTGAATTATCTTTGATGAACTCTTACTTTGAAACAAAGGGATGTGTGGAGTGCCGAAACCATGACCAACATTTACCATGCCAATCAAAAACAGATGGATTAACAGAGATTATAAAGACTACAAAACAAGAACTTGATTACTACTAATTCAAGTAACATTTATTTGTCTCAATGACAGATTTTCTAGTTCCATTCTTAAAAACTCACGTTTCGTTTCTATTTATGACTTTGGCTCTAGTTTGTAGCAGCTCAAACTAAATTTGCACTGTGAATATTTTCCAAACGTCCCAAATGTAAAATGTACAAATTATCAAATCAATTTTCCCACCTTAATCAACTTGTACTGAAAACTAAAATAAATTGGGTCAAGAGTTTTTGTGCATGATACTCTCTCTCAGACATTTCCTTCATGCTCCTATGTACATGGTGTAGAAAAGACACAGGACAGATAGCACAAAACAGTCAAATGCAAGGCAACGAGGGACTAACCTGGTCTAGCCTTAGGGCGCCTCCTGAGAAGCGTTGAGCCCGGAGGTTCTTGGCAATAGTGTGCAGGTTGAGCACAGCCTGATGGATCTCATCAATGGGGTGCTCGGGGTCCACAGGTGGCAGCTCGTCAGCGGAGAACATCTTTTCAGGGGCCTCGATCATGCTCTGAGCGTGGTCGTAACTCAACTTTATGCAGGAGCGGATGACCGAGCGGCCAAACCACTCATCCAGGATCTGTGGGGGGGTGGGGGGTGAAGCAGAACCAATTAGATTACTCAGAAAAATAAAAAATACCCCTAACACCAAGAGCATCTAGAGATATTCCAGCTCAATCAATCAGCCACCAGAGTCTCTACTCCACTTTACCTGTGAGCTTAATCTCAAAATGATCATACCTTCCCCTCTGGTGTGATTTTCCAAACGACAGAGAAAGTGAGTCTGTCGGTGAGAGGATTCAGACTGCACAGCTCCTCACACAGCAGCCTAGGCAACATGGGGATCACCTGGGCAGTGAGCAAACACATGAACAAACTGAGTGCAGAAGAAAAAACAACGAGGTGTGTTTACTAAGCAAAAACTAAGAAAGCAACAGTCATGTCAGTGAAATGATGCAGTGACAAATGGTTATGTGAAAAAAACATTCAAAAAGCCATTTAACGCACCACAATCTGGTTGTACTTTTCATTATGATAGCATGTAAAGTAGCTTAATATATATATATTTTTAAAAGTGTCAAGGAGAACTCACCTTTTGGACCATGTACACACTAGTTGCTCTTTGGCTGGCGATGGCATCCAGAGTGTTGCCCTCCTCCACAAAATAACTCACATCAGCAATGTGGACGCCGACTTCGAAGTTACCTGTGTTAAAGAGAGAGTCTATGACAAAACTCCCCATCCCCCAGTGAAAACTGCGCCTCTACTTATAATCCGAATCATCATCATTACTGAGCTCTACAGTTAAAGCAGTTTACCATCGGGGAGCGGTTTACAGGACAGAGCATCGTCCAGGTCTCTGGCAGTTGCAGGGTCGATTGTGAAGATACACTCCTTCCTACACATGATAAAACAGTGCTTTGTCAATCATACTGTATGAATATATGACCTAATTAAAATGTAATACAGTTCACGCGCTTGCTACCATTGGATGACAAAGCTTGAAATGATCAGTAGCCCAACTATAGCCCAATTATTAGCAAATAACAGCTATGTGTTAGGAGTCTGGTTATATAGAGCTCACTCACAGAACATGTATGGGTTTCACAGTCCTACCTCAAGTCTTTCCTCTTCTTCATCTCCTCTGGTGGGATGGTCCAGGGCAGGTTCTTGGGTAGACAGTCTATCACCTCATCAGAGAACTCAGAAAAATCGACGTCGTACTCTATCAGGATGCCCTCTGTCTCTGGCTCTATTTCTCCAGCTTGTCCCAGAGTCTTAGCAAGTCGACTACAGGAAGGATTAGGAGGGAGTCAGGTGGGTTGTTCTACTGTTGAAATGCTTCTCTGCATCAAGCTTCGAAGTCAACACTCACCCCTCTGCAAAGTTGCTGTTGGCTTCCCAGTTGATGATCCGACATATGAACAAGGTGTTGGTGTAGTCGCTTGGCCGGGAACTAAAGTCTTCGGGACAGTCAGCAAGGGGAATATTAATCCTTGGCACCCGGTGGTCCACAGGGGAGAACATGGCAAAGGGCTTATCTTGTAGGAATTTCAGGAAGCCTGTCACAGCCCTTGAGTGTTTCTTTTCAACAATGTACACCACCTGTCAGACAAATGAGAAGGGATAGAGAAGTATAGCGACGACTTTGAAATCTATGGCAAGAGATCAAGTGACAAATTGCTGTTAAATAACAAGTGAAACAGAACTATTGTGATCTTAGGATATCGTTATTGCCAACAGAATTTCTTAGTAAAAGCCTTTCAGCGACAAGAGATGTGTAGCTTGTATTGTGAAGTAGTCGTTGTAGCAACTTTGCATAACTCATGTAATCAAGATTGGGAATAAATCTGCATTTAGATTGTTTCATTTTCCTGTGAGTGGATTAGTTATACAGAAGAAACTTTGTCAGGTGAAGGGTTGGGCCTTCAGTGGAATCTAGATGGATAATAAAGTTCCTGCACATCCAGGTCATGTAGAACTTGTTTGTCATGGCCCTGCAGGTGCTGCATGTTGAGCAGGAACAAACCCTGTATTGGAGTGGTTATTTTTATCTGGGAAATGCTTGGGGAAAAAAGAAGGGAAGGAGTGAGTAAGAAATATAGCACAACAGATAGACGGAAAGCTCACTTTAGCAGTCTTTTGGAGTATTTCCCCATTGGATCGTGGGGTTGAGGGGTCTTCCAGTGGTTCCCCTATTTCCATCAGATGAAAGGACAAGTTAAGATGTATTAGCTGTACTATTGTTTTGTTCTCGCTTCTGTGCATTGATGCACTCTTCAGACCAGTAAATAAACATTTAAACTCTGATTTTACTGACCATTACCAAATACCAGCTGAATTATTATAATCTGATAGCACAGTTTGTATATTAATTGGGATTTGCAACACTGCTATAATCATAACTCCATCACAGTACCTGTGTGAGTGAGGGTGGTATTCTGAGCTTTTCTGATGAGTTCATCCTGGTCACTGCACTGGTCTTCCACAACAACATCAGGCCTGGGCGTTCGTGCTGTCTTCTTCTGCACTTCTCTGGATGTCTCTGACTCACTGGCTCCCTCACAGTCAGTATCTGACCGCACAACCTAGACAGGCACATACAGTCATCATCTGCTGATACATTCACTACTGTGTGTTTTGCTGTCCTGTGAAAAATAGCTTAAATGGAACATGTTATAATAATACAACTTTAAGAAGCTGGTGTCAAAGCTTAAGACATGGGCTTGCAAAATAAAGTATACTGTACTTAGATAGACAAGTGTAGTCTACCTTCCACTGCTCCCGAGGGAGGATTTGCACCACCACTATGTCTGCATTCAACGCTCTGTTGCGAGCTACAATCCCATCCAGAAATATATCCCGTGTGTCATCCTGCAAAGAAAAACAAGAGTTGGTCTTTAACTTTTGATATAAACCTTTCAAGACGAATGTTAATGTAGGAACTGATACAATAAAATCACAGGAGTTACATTTAATATACAGTATACTGTATACAACAGGTTAGCTGTAAGGTGCTTCTATAGAACCCATTAAACAAGTTGTTGAAGCAGCAAAACAGAATGTGTCAAATTAATTCTGGGTTGTACTTACAGGAGATGGGACGAACGCTTCATGGTATTTCTTTGGGTTGATTCTTAACTGTCCCTGCAGAGACAGAGCGTAGAATTTAGAAATTATGTCACCAGTACACTGAGTGAATCACTGCTGTACTCATTACAAATGTTACTATACCAGGTGTTTAATTGCCACTTAAAATTAATGTCTGGTTTATGAATATTTCATGTAATTATCACCAAGTAATACTTAAAATATTACTATTTACTATTATTATAATATACTCAATATATAATTTTATACAGTCCCAGGAACAGTAACACTGAGTTTGTACCTGAATGAGTTCTCCTCTTTTAAGGCCATGGGAAACCTCTTCAGATGTCATGTAGGATTCAAACACTTGTTTCTTTGATCCTCTGCCTCCTTTGTTCTTACTCTTGTCAGCCGGAGAATTGGCACTTGAAGCTGAAAAAGATCATTGATCACAAACTCACTGATTTAATTCATCATAAATCATCAAATGCATAAAACAACATTATCATTCAACACCTGCTAAGAATTAACATCTCAAAAACTAACCTACAATTTACCTCTGGGCTGCTGCAGTTTTTTGTCTTTACCATGAGGGGACTTGGGCCTTGACATCTGAGTGTCAACCCCAGATTTTAAGGTCCCTTCTCTGCTTCTCTCCTCTTCTGGGTGCTTTGGCAGGTTTTTTTTCTTTGACTTCATCATCTTGTCTTGCTCCTGTCCACTTGTACTGGCTTTCTTTGGGGACTGGGGTTGTCCAACAAATGAGTCGGCCTCTTTACAGTCCTTGTTCTTCTTCTGCTGCTTCTGGTGTTTCTTTGAGTCATTGGGTTTTAAAGAGCCAAGTTCCTCCCCAGACTCGATGTCTCCATCTTGGCTGGTGGTGGTGTCCCTTCTCTGCCCCCGTCGCTGCCTGTCAGGCACACCCTGCTTCCTTTCACAGTCCTGCTGAGCACTGCGGGTGCTTAGTTTCTCCATGTACAAAGACAGGGAACTCTCCTCTCCTTTACTTTTCATAGAAGAGGGGGAGAAGTCACTCGAGTCAGAGAAATCGTTTGGCACTTGGTCCCTTTTTCGCTGAGGTATGTTCAGCCTGTCACTCTGGGCTTTGAGCAGTGTGCTTGGCCCATTTCCTTCCCTTTGAAATGATGTGTCCCTTGCATATTGTTCTAGATACTGACTGAACTTGCTGCTGGAGTGCTGACTGAGAAGCCGGGCGTAGGCATCTTTCTGAGGAGGAGCGGTTGACTGATTCTGGCTGCGCCTTGGCTCTCGGTTCAGGTTCTTCGATTGCCGAGGAGAATCCATATGGCAATCCTTGAAGACGCTGTCTCTGAGAAGGCAAGGAGCATAACACTGTGAGTGCTGCGATTCAAGCGTGAGTCAATCAACATAACTTTAAGGCGAGCTAGTTAATTAAGTAACAATGCGTAGAATTCAGAGCACTCAAAATATGCAAAAAAACAGGACATCATTATATAAAGTTACGTTGAAGAAAATCAAAGCAACTCTTCTGTAGCTGACGGCTTTATAGTCCACACATTAAAGATCATATAGCGTTAGTTTGGTAATGTTAACAACTACATCCGCAGATATGGCTTAACCACGTTAATCTGCGCTAAAGTTACACTCTTTGGGATGACGGGCAGCTGTTTTGCGGGAAAACTAACGCAGTGTCATCCCTGTTGTCTCCGGTTTTTTGACTTTTAACTCGGGCTAGCAACTAGCTCACGTGAGCTAACCGTTATTAGCAGCGCCTGTTTAGCATCAACACGGCAGCCGTTGGTTTAACGTCAGCTCACCGACCGTTGCCTGTGTGTCAGACACGGCCGCGACCCTAACCACGGTACACGACCCGAAAAGGGACGAAAAGACTGTCAAACTTCAGACACTGAACATTACCTTGTTCACTGTTTGTGTGTTTCTCAGCTGTGGTTTGGAGCTCAGTGCTAACCCGACCGACCGAGCTGCGGTGTCACGATGGTTACAGCCGTGGTACCTTCGGGGGCTGTCGGAAAAATCAGAATCTGCCGAACGCACATGAACGCCCCATTGAGGAAAGTCAAGATTTATCTTCACAGAAACGGTGGTAATATATGTTAAAATTGTACAATACAGAGTTTTTTGGCTTGTACTCTTGTAAAATATTAGTCAGGAGTTCACAAAGAGCGCTGGGAGGAAACGTAAAGCAACAATCTGGTTACATGACTACATAGATTTTGATTATTGCACTGAGCCCCGAATACCTTTCTGGGTAATTTTTGTGTGAAACATTACACCCGAACGAATCTTTATCCCATTATGAGTGTCATCACTCTAGTAGCAGCTCCATGATGTTAATGTAGAACCACTGGATGAGTCTGTCTGGAAACCAAGAGGAACACAAGCAACCTCTAGAGGGCAGCAAAGACTAAATATTTCATTTGTTTGGCTATACAGTGACATGATGTTCTCTGTTTATTTGTGCAAACTACTAATCCTGTCTCATGGGAAAGACAGGAAGAAAGTAAACCTAACATTCAGTCAGACAGTGATGCATGTGTGTGTGTGTGTAACTTCTACATCTGAGGGTCCTCACAAGTTTAGAAGTACAAACGTGTGTGTGTGTTTGTGTGTGTGTGTGTGTGTGTGTGTGTGTGTGTGTGAGAGAGAGAGAGAGAGAGAGAGAGAGAGCAAGATGTCTGAGTGCCAGTGTGTGTAGGCATGTGTCATTTTATCACCTATACTTGCTGGAGATTCTCGTCCCTCTCCTGACAAGCTGATTTCACACCTGTCTGTTCACGCTCGCTTTGCTTGCATGGTACAAGACAACTCATGAAGGCTCCTTCAAGTACGGGGTCATGCACAGACACACACACACACACACACACACACACTGATGCCTTCAGTGGTTGTGATTAAGTTATTTATACATAGACTGTATTGTTTAATTTAGACAGCTGGATTTTATCTGTGTAACAGTTGTTGGAAACAGTATTGAACTCATATTTGACTAAACTAATATGACCAAGGTGGATCATTTACTGGAACTGACATATTACCACAGATGCAGACAACCATGCAGGCAGAATTGGCTGCCTTTTCTGACTCTAAATTTAACAGCAGAAATTGTTCTGTAATCGAGTTTTCCTCCCAAAACTTGCTCTAAATCATCCATGGGAGTTCATTTTAGGGTAAATGTGTTAGTCTGTTTGTGTTGCCTTGTGTTAGACTGGCTCACTATCCAGCGTTTACTCAGGCTGTTGCCAAGTGCTGGGATGTGCTTTGCTTTCCAGATTTGACTTACCATTAACAAGGGAAAGACGTGTCTATAGATAAAGACTAACATTTTCTCCCAACATTTGGTAAGATAATGTAACACTGCAAACTCAGACTATTCATTTGGAACATTGTGCTGATATTTGCAGATTAAATCACCAGCATTAGTTGATAAACTGTCCTTTCTTTGGCAGACTGTACCTGGGGAAATTAACATAGTTACAGTTTTCAGCTGCCTTTTACATCTATAACAGGCAGCTGCAGAGCATTGGCGTTTATCAGAGTGACTGATTCTACTGTGGGAAATACACACTAAAGTTATAGAATTGACAGAATTATTTATTTTATCAATCTTCTACTATTTCCCTACTTTGAATCATCATGGCCTGTTTTGTATTTTACACCACCACAAAACTGATTGATGTGACTCAGAATTAGTGTTTGATTTTCATAATTTCCCCCATCATTCTTCTTTATCTTCTTCTTGACTTACATACTTTCCCTACTGGATAGTCAAAGGTGAACTGTCAAAGATAGAGATGTGAAATCGGCAACCAAAACAGTAACCATACGGTATGTTCCAACATTCTTACTGAACTTCCAGCAGCTGCACAGCATCCAAAGCATAAAGATATTTTTCACTTATAGAGCTCTGATGTTGCTGACAGCATCCACATTAGCACAGATGGAGAGCTGTAGTTGAAACTGAAGCTTCTAATGTCAGAAGATGCAGTTATGACAGTAAACTGCCTCTGTGAGAGGAGCATGTAAACACCATAATTCATAAAACACACCTCCACACACTTATACAGTTATTGATGTCTTTTCCAGAGCCTCTCCAGTTAGTATCTGATTACACACACCCTTAAACACCTTAAAACTAACTGTAAACTTCTCTACTGAGCCCTGGTCACCTTCCCATTGACATGGTGTAGTAGCAGAGCAAACTCCTGCATGTAAAAAAAATAAAAATAAATCATCACATCAGAGGATATACCCTTTTTGCTTATGAGCCTTTTTTCCTTCCCTCGCTCTCTTCTGAAGACATCTAAAGGAACCTCTGGGAGAACAGGGAGCGTGGGTGAGAGCAGGGCTGGTAGCTGGCAGCCTCTCTGCCGCTGTTGCGGTTGTACGGCTCAAGTTGTAAAGCATGCAGATGAAGCAGCAAATGCCTATCAAATATTCATCAGGCCAGGGGAGGCAGTGCAGCTTGTAAAGGAGGATGAAATGTAGGGGGCAGGAGCAGTCACTTCCTACAGTCTCTCGTCTCTTTCCCTCTGATATTCCCTCACTACTTGGTACTGTCTCTTTTCCTCCGCCTAACACACCACATACATACACACCTTTTTCTGATGGGGCCCGTAGGCTGTTTATTCATTTGAGCCAGTGTACAAAATGAATAAAAGAGTTGATAGTGCTTCATGTGTCCCCAGTCAGTATTAGGTTATCTGTTCTATAAGGCTGATTTGGCATGAGTGAAGAGTGAGTGTGAGGGGGTGTAGACTGTAGGTCTGGTTGAAGACACTGCAGGGCCAGGCAGGATGCCTTCCTCATCATCGGCTGCAGCGAGCCGAGGGCAGCATGGGGAGATCTCTGCGGTCGTCACCTTCCACTGCCATGGCAACGGCCTGCGAGTCACCCCGGGCGGGCTGCACACCACAACGCCCATTTACAGTGCGGGGGTGACTCCCGGTGAGCCCTGGAGGATGTCAGGTCAGAGCAAGCCCGAGGTGGACACGTGTTCACAAACACTCACACACAACAACAAAAACAATGCTTACATGTTTTTTGTTTTGTAACCAACAACAGATGGCCGAAAGTAAGTGGACACTCCTGGCCTCATACTTTTGTGTACTTTTGATCTGATCAAGTTTATGGTTCCACTTAAAAAAAAAAGGCCTAATTGCTACAACATACAGTGATATTTTAGACACTAGTGTCCATGTTGCCTCAAAGTATTGACATATGTTATCTACACGAGCCAAAACCATCAACAACAGCGGCTAGGTTTCTGACCATGGAAGTTAGTGCAGGCATGCCTGTATATATAACTCCACCACACTCATCCACTGTCATTACTGCTAGTTGTGGGTGAATATAGGCCTACTTTGGTTTCCGGCTGCCTGAACCTTGGTACATTTACAGTTTCACTCGCTGCTGTATTCCCTCTAGCTTCTCCATCTGATCACCAGTAATGAAGATATCAAAACAACTTATCCTCAGCATTGCTGACTTAATGACTGTGATATTCTCACTACTAACACAGGCTTCAGTGTAGGTCTGCAATGTGCAAACTATGGAAGGTGTGAGACAGCGTGGCGGAGGATTTCTGTTTTCTACTATATTCCACTTCCATTTTCATCAAATGGGAGGTGTATATCATTATGGTAAGCACATGTGTGTGTGAATATAATGTAGTACTGTCTCGGGGTTTACCTTTTAGAAATGCGAGTAAGCAGTTGAGAAAGACTGTAATGCCCATGACTTTGGAACGACATATTTATGAGACAGCTGTCCACATACTTTTGGCCGTACGCTGTACAGAGAATAGCACGTTTTATATTCAGCAGCGTACCAAATATTACCGTGCATTGCTGCCTTTTGTTGGCCTCCCCCTCCTTCACACCATTCTATTGTCTTTCTAGTTTCAGACTTAGTCTAATTGACAGGCTGCTCCTCCAGCCTCGGCACTGTCAACCCTCCATCATCACCATCATCACCATCATCATCATCATCATCATCACCACCAGCCTCGCTTTTCTTCCTACGGGCGCTACTTTCAGCACCGGACAGCTCCAGCCCCCGCCCCCCCACGCTCCGCCCACCTCCGGCAGACAGGCAGTGAGAAACAACCACACACTCCGGTGGGCGACACTTCAGGTGGCCTATTAGGGTCTTATTGGGAGGGACGGAACTTCAAGAACAATTTGCTCCGATCCCCCGTCATCCTGCTCCTGTCACATGGATTCCTCCGAGAAGGAGCAGGAGGAGAGACCCGTGAGCGCTCGGTCGTAACGTCGCCTCACATGAGCGGACTGCGGGCCGCCGAGGAGTGAGTGCGGTGGTGGGTTTTTTTTTCTTTCTACGAGTTGGGAGGCTGGAGGGCGGTCCGGGCAGCGATGCTGTAAACAATTTCAAAAAAAATAAATAAATAAATAAAAAACGCAGGAGAAGGAAGAGAGGGAAAGTGCGCGTTTTCCGTGGCGCGGACAAAAGGTGCGCGGGATGAGAAGTTGAAATGCCGCGATCGTCTTGCAGCTGGGTGGTGGGTGGTGTGAGATTGAGGACATCCTCCGGTGCGTGCCGCTCAAAGTCTCTCTGATCCCGCGGAGCAGCGGGAGAAAGAGAGCGGGGTGTTTTTTTTTTTTTTTTTATTGTGGGGAGTGGGTCTAGGGTTGGGGGGGGCGGTTATGCTCGCCACACTCAGTGGCCAAGTGCCCACGGTCTCTCCTCCGCGCCTGTAAAGAGGGACGACATGGCTCTCCTGGTCGTGCCGCTGCTCCTGCAGACGGGGCTCGTCCTGGGATCAAACTACGGTTACGTGGAGTGGTCGGACAACGACCGGGACGAGAAGCACCCGCCGGTCTTCAGCACCCAGAACGCCCAGAACCGGGAGCCGCCCCACCGCCCGACCTACTACTCGGTACCGGCCACCGAGCGCGCCGTGGTGGCGCACAAAATTGAGGAGGACCTGCCGAGGGTGGTGACCGCCTTCCTGCACACGGGCGACTCCTCGGCGCTCAGGCAGGTCAACTGCTCGCGGAGGTACGAGCTGAGCAGCCTGCGGGGCGGCCTGCACGTCGCCTCCCACTACTCCCTGCACAGCATCCTGGACACCGTGGCGCACGCCACAAACTTCCTGAACATGATCCTGCAGGCCAACAGGTCCCGGGAGCAGACGCTGCGCAGGGACATCCACTGGTACCACGCGCTGGTCCAGAGCATCCTCGAGGGGGACCCCAAAATCCACAGGGCGGTGGTGACCTTCCACGCGGACGCGCCCAGCGCCCCGGGCCCCAGCGTCTACCTGCAGGCCACCAGGACCGAGGAGGAGGAGGTGGTGCTGCAGGACCTGTCCGGCTCCGCGCACCGGCACCTGAGGGGCAGGAGCCCGGAGTCCGACTGGTTTCACGAGTTCAGGCACGGGAGGAGACCGCAGATGCACCGGAGGGTCCCGGAGGCGTCTGGCGACCGGAGTGGAAGTTACCTTCTGGACAAAAACCAGATCAAGTGGTCGGCACCGTACCTGGAGTGCGAACATGGCGCGTTTGTGCCCCATTGGCTGCTCACCTTGTCTGCTGGCTTCTACGGGCTGAAGAGTAATTCTGCACCGGTGTTCAGGTGAGAGGAACGTGTAGTTTGAGTTTGACAGCACTTTTTGTCCCAAAATTACAGAATAAACTTCATAATACATGTATTAAGCTTTTCCATACTTGTTAAGCTACAAATATACACTATAATTGAAAATTGAAAGGCCTATCAAACAATTAACCCCACATATTAAAATCACTTCACAGTCAACCAGAAGTAAGTGCCCCACACTTGACTGACAGTATTGCATTATGAGACTTAATGTAAATATGGATCGTGATCAACTGCAGCCTTGATGCAAGAAGCAGATGGTGTAAAAGAGGCTTCACAGACACAGGTAGACCTTCCTCATCTAATATGCTTGCCTGTCAAAGCACAGCTGTGCATCTCTACTGCTGAATCCCACCATCTAATGAACACTGCAGGCTTTACACAGTGTGTTCGTTGGTGAAGGGATCTACACAAGCTGTGTGTGTGTGTGTGTGTGTGTGTGTGTATGTGTGTGTGGGGGGGGACACAACAGTAAGGTGCATATAATCACCCAAGGATCTCATGTTTCAAGGCTCCAGTCCAAGAGTGTCTCGAAAAGATCAATTAAATCATGAATAAAAAATGAAAGATCACAAACTGCAATATGAAGCCACCTGAATTTCAGGTGCACTAAACTGTTACATCCCTCTGAGTAGAGCTGTATCACGCACAAAAATGTCCGCTTCAATATCGCCACACAGCTCATTTAGTGCATGTTCAGGAAAACCTGTTACGAAAAGAGAGAAGGTTCGTACTTGATGCCAAGCACTTTCTGAATCTTTGGAGCCAAAATACTACAAATTCACACCCACATCTTCCTACACCTCCAGCAAAATGTGGGTGACATTTTATTTGGATGACACATAAATGTTGCTCTGTGGTTTATAGGCAGCAGCGTGTTGTGCAATGTGATTTGGGCCTCAGATTGGCAAGCGTCCACCCTGTTGACGTGTCCCTGAGCAAAGTGCCGCATCACTACCTGCTCCAGAGACAGTCACTCTTGGGTTATGGAGCTTGTGACGGGGCCAGGAGCCGCTCTGGACATTTTTGGGAGTTCTACTGCGGTCAGTGTTATCGCTGGACAGCATCCGGGTGTGACGAAGATGACTGTGGAGTTACCACAGAATCACTTTGATCAGAATGGTCTTACCTTACACAGCAAGCTATGTACTGTATAAGAGAGACGGTTAACTTTTGAGTGTAGTGTCTTATACAGCACAGTTTAAATTTGCTGTAACAGCTCACACATTTCTTTGATGCTCCGTCTGTCTTTAAAAATGACTTATTGCCTGTCTGGGAAATGTCTTAAACCATCAACATGCAGCAATGAGGACGTATAACTAGTTGAGAGAAATTAGAGATCTGCTTGTGTTAACTGCCTTAAGCATCTGTTAATGTTAAGTTTAAATTAATTCAGTGAATGAATTCATAATTTATCAATTCACTACTGAAGCACAGCCAAGAGGCTCTTTGCATTAGTATAAAAATGATTGTGACATTTGTCACTGAAGTAGAAGAAAAAGTCAGATATCATTTGGGAAGTTGCATAATACAGAAAAAGAAATGATCACTGCTTTTTCAATATAAAATAACGGAACAGAACAGAACCAGTTTTCTGATTTCAGGTCTTCAAAAGGAATGTGTTGTATATTGATATATAAAGTAACATAGCATAACACTTTTCCAGGGCTCTCAGTCATATCACATGATCTTCATCAGTTGCCATGGAGATGGATCTGTTGACATGCAAGCCATCTATAGCACTTTTAGGACTTCTTTTGGGACTTTAGCACCAAGTGAAGCTTGAAAAAAATTAATTCCTGCCCTTGACAATAGTGCGTCGACCAAATTTCAACTAAAATCCACTTGCTAGCTTTTTTGTGGACCATTCATCCCTAACTTTAAGCCGACACGGGAAAAGGAAAAGTCCTAAAAATGCCACTGTACAGATGAAATCACAACAGCTACCAAGCCTGCATGTTGCTCGTATGTTAACCAATTGATCTTTAAGACAGCAGAGCAAATTGCATCAGCTGATGAAGACCATGTTATATAGTTAGTCATACAGTAGAAACATGTAGTAAGGGGTTTTTGAGGGATTGGGATTATTTTGTCAAATGACTCTTTCCAAGAGTGTGTCTTGCAGAAAATAACGATTTGCTGCAACCATGCAACCGGATGCACGCTGCTTTCCTCCTCACTCTACTTCTTGTAATGTGATTTGTGGTCTACAACGTTTCTGCGAGTTCTTCAACTCATCTCAGTCCTGTGATGACATTTCTAAAAATAGAAACTTGCTTGGCTTCGAACAGAAAAGCATAAGCTAGTGTAGATGATGGAGTCAGTTCCACCATGTCTCCTACTTTCTACGTCAAACCAACTTCTTTCTCATCTCTTTTTCCTTTCTCACTGTCCTTCCAAGCCTCCTTAAAGAGAGGCCAATAGTTTATGTAAACCTAATCGAAGTGTAAATGATAGTTGTAGATTTGAAACAGACTCATGAAGTGGTGAGGGAGAGACGGACTGCCCTGAGGCACAGCAGGATAGCGACTGGTTTACAGTCAGTAGAACTGTTAAAGGTGCTGTGATTATTTCAGACTACAGTAGGTTTGCAGCTGGTTTTTAATGTGCAACAAGTACTGTTTTCACATCTGTAACAAAACCACAATAATGTTGACTCAGCCTCCACCAGCCTAACCTTGTGTCCTATTATACAGGAACAGCACTAAGCAGCTAGATAACAGTGTCCAGAGCACGTGAAGCCAATGCTGTCTACAGTTTTGCACTGTAGGTGGAGGCAAATCTGAATGAAAAAAGGAAAATGAAAAAATAAAAGTGTAGCATATTTATCCTATTCAGCAGAGCCAAAGAGAGAAAACAAAAGCACCTGGAGAAGGATGCTTACGGAAGCCTATTTCTGAAAAAAAGTTATGCATGATAAAAATAAAAATACTTGTGGTAAGTCACAATTTTCAGATATTGTTGACTCATTATTTTGACGTAGGAAGTCAAAATTTGGATTTTGTATCATTAAACCTGTCATGCCAGTAGCATGGCTCAAAGGTTGGCAGTGTTGGTTGGTCCACCACTTTGGTCTTAAAAAAATGTTTTTTCCTCTCGGTGGAATTGGGTTTCCATTGCTGCTGCAGAGAGGAGGGAGGATAAATCACAACAGCCACCTTGTGCTTTGGAGAAAACGAGAGCTTATGATAAATGTGTCTTGAATTTTACAAACAACTAGCTCTTGCATTACCATTGTCTTGAGATAGAGGCCTGCATTTGTCTCCACCATGGTTATTATTTGTGGGAATCAATTGTTCTGGTGATGACTTAAAGAGATTTGAATGCTACACACCCTTAAAAACAACAGACCAGTAAAATATATAATTCACTTGTTATTTTTGACGATTTATGTTAAATACTGATACATTTTGACATGATTTTAGAGATCATTATTAACAACACCAGACTAAAAATATCCTCGGTTTTCTATGCTGGCTGTAGTTTTGCTTTGTGACATTCAAAGTCCGTGCCTTGTGTTACCTTGCATGGGTCCACAGATGGTTCTCAGATCCAACATCTATCACATCATTGTGCTGTTTCTACTGCTTTTAGTGTCTACCAAGCCTTGACCTGTAAACACAGGCTGCAGCGTGCACACACACACACACATTCTGTCACTCAGAGGTATCAACACTTTTGCCTCCCTCTCTTTTATGTCTGGTTGTGTACTTGGGCAGAGCTGGTGGCCAAAGCCTATCTCCATGGTTGTTTGTTCCACTTTCCAGCAGGCAGATGGAGGTAACGGGTGTCAGGCCCATCCACCGAACCACAGGAGGGAAAGAGAAAAATGAGAGAGAGAGAGAGAGAGAGAGAGAGAGAGAGAGAATGCATGTGAATGTTCAACTTGTACAATGGTGAAGGAAATGAGTGGGAGAGAGTAAATCATAGAAGGTGGCATACTTTAAGTGTGCGTTTGTAAGAGAAAGAAGGAGATGAACTGGGCTTGGTTCTACACAGCAGCCTATACAACAGCAGCTGAGGTGAACTTAGTCTCACTAGTCTCAGGCAGTTTTCCTCTAATGCTGTATTGCAGTCACATCCTGGAACAGTATTTCACCTTATTCACTTCACAGTGTGGATCTGTGATGGCTCACTGCTGCAGAGGCCAACAGTCTCCATGTATTGAAGTTAAAACTGCGCCAACGTCCTGTAGAGATGTTGAAACACAAAACAAGGAAAGCCATAACTATAGGCACAGGTCACAGATATTAAGACTTAAACTAAACTAATTAAATCACTGCCTTTAAGGATGTGTCTGGTGGTATAATTTATATCTGAATTCCAAATATGTATGCTGTGCAGCCAAAGCCTGATGTATCTTATTCCTCTGTTCTACAGAGCTCCATTGTTGTCCAAAAACTATTAAAAACACATTAATGAGTCAGACTGTTGCACTGCGTAACATGCTCCTTCATTAGGACAAACACAGGCACTGTGATTTATTTTGAGAAAATCCCAAGAACACAATCTTGCTGCTGTAAATACTCACTAGAGCACTGAATGTGTCTTAATCTGTGGCCGAAAATAATCCCTTTTCTACCATTTTCTTTATGTGTAGAAAAACCACAGCTATTTCCAGAAAGACAGTTTGATATTGCACTGTGTGTGTCCTTTTCTCACCAAAATAATACAATCTTTATACCGAGTGCATCTCTAAGGTAGAAGTATCATAACCTTGTTGTGCAAGTGTTTATAAAAACTTCAACCTCGCTTCTGTATCTTTTTTCTTTACCTTTACCTCCCCCTCTCTTCGTTTTTTACTCCCGTCACTCTTATTTTTTTTTCCCACTTTCGGTGTAATTCATTCATTCCCCTCTATTACTGCCTCCCTTTTCCTGCTTCTTCCACTCTTGACCTTATTTCCCTTGAGCACTATGCTTCCTGTTCTTTTTAATTTTCTTCTCTATCATTCTGGCCTTCTCTGCCTCCGCTTCATCCCTCCACTCCCTCACACCGATTTGCTTAACCCTCGTACAATTTTACCACTTTTGACCATCTCCTTCTCTCCTTTGTCTCACTTCTACATTACTGTCCCTCATTTTTTGTACTATCTCTCACTTTCCTTCTACTTTACCTTTCCTATATTCCCATTAAATGTATTTCTTTCTGTCATTCTTTTTCTCTTCTTTGTTATAATTTATCCCAATCTACCAATGCTGCATCTTCCACTTTTTAATTTAATTCTTTTCTGTACGCCCTTCTCATTTAATTTGGCTGCCTCATCATTTCAATTCTTTCATCTCTTTCCCCCTCTCTATCTCTGCACCGTCTTCTCTTGTGATTTCCTTCTCACTATTTCCTCTAACTCTACTTATTATTCCATCATTAACCTATTTCCTCGTCACCCTCTCTCTCCTTGTTCCTCTCCTCATTTCCTCGATCCTTACTGCCTTCCTTCTCTCCGGCAGGGGTGTCGTTCGCGTGGATGTGAACCTGCAGGACGTGGACATTGACCAGTGCTCCACCAGTGGCTGGTTCGCCGGGACACACCGCTGTAATCTCACCAGTATGGAAGTGAGTCTGCTCTACAGTATGGTTGTCTTTTTCGTAATCATTATCAGGAACAGGAGATGTTCTCATTTAACTTCACTTGTCTGTTTTGTCATTCTGATGTTCTGTAAATGAAGCGAATTTATTTCACTGTTACATCCAAGCATTTTTTCACCTATACACTCTTCAATCTGTTCATTATTTTCTTAAAAATGCAAACACTGTGATGAAAGCAAATAGGTGCATCAAGCAAAATAACAACAGCAAAACTGTGTAACATTCGATTGAAAAAGGCATTTGTCAAGATCCTTTCTTCACCATTTTTTTCTCACAACCATGTTCCTTATCAGCGTCCTTGACCTGTCTAGCCGCTGCTAGGCTCTCTGATTGAAAGCATCATGTAACTGACCAAAAGTGAAAGAGCAAAGCTGTCCGTTCACTCAGCCACAATGAAACGTAATATCTATGTAACTTTCCAAGGGATAGAAGCTTTAACAAGACCAAATGCAGTTAAGGCTGATGGGAATATCATCAGTGTTTGAGGTATTTGGTCATAAAGCAAAGATTTGGACAATTTAAAATGGACCAACATTAGAGTTCATCCTGAGTGGGGAACATGAATGGCTGTACCATATTTCATGGCAACATTTTTACTAATGTCAACCTCATGGTGGTGCTAGATTAAAAGTCAGGGTATCATCAAAATCATTAGGATTCATCCTCTGGGAACCATGAATGTCTGTACAAAGTATTGTGCCAATCGATCCAGTAGATGTTGAGATAGTTCACTGGATAAGTGAAGTTTTGACCTGCTGGTGGCGCTAGACAAAAGGTCAGAAGACCACCAAAATAATCCCTGAATATCTATACTAAATTTGATCGTTATCATCCAATAGTTGTTGAGAGATTTCACTAAAAAACAAAAATGTCAACCTCATGGTGGTGCTAGAGGAAAAGTCAGGGGATCACCAGTATCAGTAGGCTTCATCATCTGGAGACCAGGAATGCCTGTACCAAAATCCATGGCAATCCATTCAATAGTAGATTAAATATTTCAGTCTGGATCAAAATCGTGGACTGACTGACAATGCCATAGAGACGCTAGCATGGCTAAAAAGTCACACAAGGATTGTGGATCATTGCCTGTTAAATTGTCTGAAAAGACAAAACCCCAGACAGTAGTCCAGGGTCTGCAGACTTCTGTGAGTGTGCTGCAGGGTCCTTGTTTGTGTTGATGAGGGTTGGGCGATAGTGATATGTGTGTCTAAGTGTCTTCTCCATGGTATAATGTTTTTACCTGTGTGGCCACTGGGATGGAACTGGCAGCGGCCATACATCACGTTTGTATCTTTTAGAGCTCCTGTGTGCTGTTTGCACGTATGCGTGTGCGTGTGCCTTTGTCAGTGTGTGGGCTCGCCTGTGCGTTCGCTGCCTGGCTCATGTCAGTGCCAATGCGTTAGTTTTGTGTGATGTATTGCAGGAAGCCTCTTTGACTCCAGCAGGGGAGAGTGGCTGCTCAGGCTTGCGTGGCATGTCGCTGGCCATATGATGTATAATAAATGCAGTGTAATGGATTGCAGCAAGATGTGGTGAATAATTGACCGTGCTCTTTGTCTGTGTGCCTCCCCCCTCTCAGTCTGTCATGGGCAGAAACTACAGAGGACACCTGGGAGGTCTCCATGTTCATCTTGATCTGTTGCACTGTTTCCTTTCAATTGTTCCATCTTTATTAGCAACAATCTCGTGGCTGTCTGGTAAAATCTGAACAGTGCTGATAATAGTGCTGAATTTCTTCTTCTTTTCAGATCAGGATTGGCTGTGTGTGCAGATGGTGTGTATGAAGACAGTGTGTTGTCTTTCTATTATCATCACAGTGTAGGCAGAGACAGCCTCTTAGCTACCAAGGCCATATTAGGTACACTTACGTGTATGCACATAGATTTTCCCTTTCGACTCTCAATATTAGAGGACATTTTCAGAGGATCTTTACAAAGCTTACCACTCGTTACTCTCCTCATCTGGTGATTTTCCTTCAAACATCTATTTGGCCAAGTGGCAGTTCTGTTCATTCAGTGCCATCTTGGATCAGCAGTGTTATTTGTCTCTCTCTGTTTCAAATGTAAGAATGTTGGAAGCAGGAGTCAAGACTTTGAAAACAGCCCAGAATTAAAACTGTAAATTATATTCATTCATTACAAATGTTTTGTTAGAGGGGACAAGTATCGACCATTAAATTCCATCTTTTTCTAACAATGTCATAACTCATGTCTTTGTATGGATAATTTAATTTAATAATGAAATAAACAATAGAACAGTTGAATGTAGTTATATTCCAGCTATCCACTGTACTGTATATGTAAGGCCAGTCTCTCAGGATTTTAAACAGAGTGCAGTGAACAGTGGAAGTACCAAGATGTATTTGAATTTTTGCATTATAAAGCTATACAACAACAAGACCATGAGTTCAGCCTTGCCAGCAGCTGTGCTTTGTGTGAAATGGTAACATCAGTTATGTTAACATTTTCTAATTGGCATTAAAGTAAAGCTGAAATGGGATGGGTGCAGGGTCGAGACATATAAGTCAAAAACAAAAGTCATTATGATTCATCCACTGGGGACCATGAATGTCTGTACCACACTGAATGACAATCCATCTGATAATTGTCAAGACATTTCAGTCTGAACCAAAGTTGAGGACCGACCGACAGACTGACATTGACACCCACAGAGCCACGTCGTTAGCTACAAACACATAAAACCCCCCAAAGTAACACATAGTTTCAGTGAGGCAAAAATGCTTCCATCACCTTTGATCTACAAGGATGTGGAGAGGCATGAGAGTTGACAGTTCCATGATTGGTGTTTGAGGTTCTGTAATATAGCCAGACTGCCAATTAAACCACTAATACATCAATAGAGGTGTGAACGTATTGCAGTTCTATGAAGGGAAGTGATAAAGAGTTATTATAATCTTGAAAAAGTAAATGAATCTATAGCAAACATAATTAAGCAACACGCTGTAAAGCATGGCTTAAATGCTACTAAACAAGTGGAAATACAAGCAGTTATTGTATGGATTAGTCTCAATATGATTGATAAACAGTTTATATCCACTATTAGTGTGTCTGTTTCAATTTATGATCACAGTGCTGTATAACATTTAGATTTTGTTTGAAATTCAGGATGTGAAATGTTCAATGTTTAATTCCCCCCCTTGTCACTTGTCATTTTGTGCCATTTCTCTCTCGGTGGTCCACTTTTTTCTGTTCTTTTCCCAGCTTGTTCCAACTTGCTGTAATCTATTGCTTATTGCTGTCGTTCAGCCAGCCCATTACCCAGACTTTAGTGTCGTACTTTTTGGACTTTAGCTCAATTTTCTTTTTCAAATGAAAGTCTGAAAACAGCGCAGTCAAAAGCCTCCAATAAAAAATATTTGGATGTTAAAATAATATCTCAGTACACCACACACAATACTTCATTTAGGTAAAACTTTAATAGAAAGAAAAAACAGACAAAGTAGAAAAGAATTGCCTTTTGTCCCAAAGTCTCCATTAAAAAGCAGTTAATTTCTAAGTCTTGCTAAATACATTTTTTGGGAAATGGACTGTGGAAAGTCAATGTGAGGCTCATTGCTTTCCCCATCGAGTACAAACACACCCCGAGGCTCAGTCTCAGAGAGAAAGATAATAACCAGACAGTCTCTAGTAATGTGACGGAGCATCATGTGTTCAGCAGAGTGTGCAGAGAGTATTATTCTCGTTGTTACCATGATGTAGTGGTTCAGTCAGTTTGTAGCTGAACAACTTTTATGTTAACACGCTGCAGTTTTTCTACTCTGTTTATTCTGCGTAATGGAGAAGAGCCTGTTTTTAGCGACGTGTCGTCTTTTTGTCATGAAGGCAGTTTGGTGAAACCTGAGGGCGTCATCCCTGGCAGCCCGCTCTCATTTTTGGCACACATGCGAGTATTGATTTTATTTTTATCCCTTTCTGGACACATGGGGGCAACAAAACTAGCTGTAAACACAAAAATGTTAACAAATACCGTAGCAGACTTTTAGAATTTAAGCATTATTTAGTCATGTTTCTTAACCACATAATGAATAGAAGTTGAATATTTACACTCCTTATAGCTCTGATTTGGTCTCCACCAATTCAAAATATCTGTCTCTTTTGCTTGCTAATGGCCCCGCTTGCAGTGGCGGTAACCATCTTGGAATAAAGCGTGATCAGGTTTTCCCCAATGAATCAGCAGAAAAGATGCTAAAATGCTCTCCAGAGATGAGTGGACATGCAGAGTTGGGTGACAATTCCCTGTCGGTTCGTCACTCGGCCTACCGGTTCCCCTTTCACATTACACACAGACATTGATCCATTATTAATATGAAAAATATTGTTTGGTAGATCCTCAAGTTCTCAAGTGAACTTAAGTTCACCGGGAAAAAATGTTGGCCTTAAAACCAAGTTAGCTGGTTTTAATGAGGAATGCTCACAAAATAACAATGTACCCCTTTAAGTATGAGTTGTGGTTCAAATTTGCTGTGTACGGTTGAGCTTCCTTCTGCTCAGCTGCATGAGCTTCTTCTTCTTGGTCTTTTTTTTTTTTGTTTTGGTCTGCCCAGATACAGCAAGGCTGTGAAGGAAGGTAGGATGTGTCACCATGAACCAAATACAAGACTTCATGTATTATGGATAGTCATTCGTAGGGGAAGCATCTTACATAAGAAACCACTGCTTATATAATTAGACGAGGACTTGAGGGATGATTAGTGTGGGTGATTTGTGACTGTGTGCATCTGAGCTGGTTTATGTGCTTTTTTTTTCTTTGTGTGTGCTTTTAAAATGTAAGTAAGCATTAATGTGTGTGCTGTATGTTTGCATAGGCATGTTTCTGTGTGTGTGTGTGTGTGTGTGTGTGTGTGTGTGTGTGTGTGTGTGTGTGTGTGTGTGTGTGTGTTCTCTCCCCGTCCTGTGAAACGTGCCGCTGGAGATAAAGGGCTTCAAAGGCAGAGCTCTGCTAATGAGAGTAAACTGCTGTGACAGCCAAGGAGGGTTACCCCCTCTGTCTCTCCTCTCGCTGTCTCTTCTCAATCAGTTACACTTCCTCTTCCTCTTTTCCCGGCTCTCTTCCACACTCTCTGTTTCCATGGCTATTCACACACTCCCAAATGTCCCTCTATCTTTGGCTATCACTCCCTCCTCATCTCTCTTTTACGCCCTTGTTTTTCCAGTTTGCCTTTTCCGCCACCCTTACCCCTGTCTCTGTGTCTCCATTTTCTTGAAGCCAATTAACTCCTCTGAGAAGGGGAAGGAGGCGAGCCAGAAATGATCCCTCCATCTGTCAGCATGTCATTGTCTGATTTTTGCCAGCCTACCACATTAAATCATTATTGGAACTGACCAAGTTTCTAATTGAGAGATCCTCCTCACCTTCTTGTACTGTTTTAATAAATCCTGCAGTATCGTCCTCCTCGGCATAAATGGGTGATATCGACTGTTATCGCTGCAGCTTCTTTGCAGCGTACACGCTCTCTGTACACCTCATTTGTGGATTTACCTTTATGCAGACATGGAAAGCACCATCTGACAAAAAGAAAGCAGCCATGCTGTTATTTCTAGCTGTAGCTCGGCTACAGTTTATAGCGATGTGTGAGTCCCTCTATTCTGAAAATTTAATTACCTGGACACATGTGGCCCTCCTCTGCCCCGCTCCAAGAAACCAGACTGGCTCTGCAGTCTCCGGCTATATGGGGTGCAAAAAGGGACATGAATTAAATATTTGTTTCTGCCTTGCTGTTTGTCTTTTGCAGTCCTTATCGTCTGTGGCACATTGCGGAGAAAGATGAGGATTTAAGCTTCAAAAGTCTTAAAGTCAGTATAAATACTGTATGTAAGGAAAGGGATACCCAGCTGTATAAGACACTGCAAATGTCTGTGCAGCATGTTAGCAGTAATGGATGTTTAGGTAGAAGGAATATGCTGGATTTTGGGTTTCTTCTAGATATAAGATATGTCATTCTGTATTTGTCACTACAGCAGACACTCATAAGACCTGTTTTTTACCTGCCTTATCTCTCGCAGGTAAAAAAAAAGAGGACTTGAGGAGCAGAGAAGACAGAAAATAACCTGCTCTTCTCTATCTTTTCCTGTTACACTCTCCCCTTTCTGTTTTGTTCTGCCAGAGGCTTTCCATCTACTCCTCGGGGAGTTTGAGGCTCTACAGCTAAAGCTGGGTTGAAGTGTTTCAAGACTTTGAGACATAGTGCATCTGTACACCAGTTGGATATATGTGTGTGTGTGTGTGTGTGTGTGTGTGTGTGTGTGTGTGTGTGTGCTTAAGTATTTTCTTTTCTTTTTCATCATCAAAGAGAGTGTTTGTGTTCAAAGCTGCATTTGAAAAAAGGTCAAACCAAGGGAAATAAACCCTTAATTTAATGAAGCGAGCTTTACTGTGCAGCTGTGGAAATGTAAGAAGCTTTCTCTGTAGCTGTACATTCAACTATATATATTTAAAAACACACTGTAAATTAACATACAGCACCATATCCATTAAAGCCTAGTACCATCTGGAGTGATCCTATACATTCCTTTGACTTTAACACTAAGAGGCTTCTTTCCAAGTGGGCCCACTCATTGAAACATGCATGCCACTGCAGGGTGTTTGGTGTGAAAGCATCAGACAAAAAGGTGTATGTTATTTTTTGCATAAATCAACCTGCTAGTTCTTCTTGGACTGTACATTTAGATGGTTATGTACAGAGTGCGACAAGATGGTGGTTAACGGGGACCGAAGCACAGGCTATCAAATGCAGTGTGATTGGGAAAAACCAGTAACACTCACACTGAACACACAGTGCAGATGAAAGCTGGTCAGCACGATTTACCATGAGAACCTTTATTGCTGGACCTTGTTAATATGAAAACCCCATCAATAATATAAGACCACACACTGTAGGTTAGAATCAGGCTTTATAAAAGTCTGTTATTCTCGGTACTGGTGCACTGACCATAAACACTTTTTATTAAAAAGGGAATTTTGCAACGTCTTTCCATTCCTTAATAAAACATTCTGTGGAAAGATACTGCAGGCAAATATCTCAGCTGTGGGGCCTTTTTAGTCTCAGTGAATAACTCAAAGTTTGCAGACTTAAACTTCACTAAACTTTGACAATGACAGTAATCGTTTCAGTTACCATAAAATGATTTGAAACCAAATTACAGTATTTATTTATCGTATTATTAAACCCCGAGAAGACAAGAAGTTATTGATTTGAATTTAAATGTGACACAATCTATTATGCTTCATGAATAACAATTAGACTGTTGCTAGGAGAACAACTTGTTGTAGAGTTTGAGTGGGATATATAATGGCATAGATCACTTCAGACATCTGAAATTCAAATTAAGAAAATCTAAAAGGGGAATTACACCAATTTAACACATCAAAATGACAACAGATTAGTGTTATTTGTGTCTCTGGAGGAGCTTTTCAAAGTCTGATGACTTTACCAGGTTTATATCCGCTTAAACTTACTTTTGATTTTCTGTGTAATTCCAAAGTTTGTAAGCATCCAGAACCTTACAACAGGATGGACTCGATGTTGCTGTTAAAACAGTACAGATGGACCGTTGTTTTTAGGCTATATTGCTTGGATGTCCACATGTTTCAAACACATTCTGGGCTCTCGCCAATCTTGCCTTCATGTCCTTCGGTGTCCCGCTGTCCTCACTAAAAAGCCTGCCTAAATAAATGAAGTTCTCATACACTTCAGTGGCTCCCCATATATTAAGTCCTCTAACTTTCGAGTTACTAACTCTTTACACTGGAAACTTACTTAACTCTAACAATATACCATTATAAGTATTATCAATAACAACTCAATATAAATTAGACAATATTTATAATATTTTTTAACAGAACTGTAGGTATCCAGTGCATGTGCTCTGCAGCATTCTCTGGCAAATCCGGCATATTTCTTCTTTGATCTTTAATTAGGCCAATGACGCATGCATTGTAGCATGAAGTGACGAAGGAGAGCGGAAGGACGAGGATGCATATAGGATGGAGAGGAGGACGAGGCGGGGAGGGAAGGGATGAGGAGTGACAGCAGAGAGGGACAGTCGTCAGGGAGGATTCATCCTCCACAGAGAAAACACCATTCACTCTCTAATCTGTTGCCTGCAGCTCAGCGGCTGCCAAGGCAAAATGTAAGAGCCTGTCAAGTCGGCAGCAGCAGTTGGATCTTAATTGAGCGAGGCCTCCCAGTCGAGTCCACGCAGAGAGCTGGGGACCACCCACCCAGACGTCTGTGTGGGAAAGCTGGGGGTTCATCTCATAAGTCTTAAAATGGCAAGTGAGACTCGCATTTCACTGCTGACACTTTTCCGAAGGCTGCACAGCCAATCAGTGGTAATATTTAGAACATTTTTCCCTTTCAACTCACTTAAATATAAATCACAGCCCCGAATTTCTGAATTTACAATCCCATCACCTCTGCTCCCTCAGGTAATGTCCTTTAAGAATGCAGGGAACCCAACAGCAGCACTCAGCTCACCCCTCCTGGTGACTCTATCTCTTGTCACAGCACTGTAACCGCAACAAGCCACCAATCAATAACTGGCTATATATTGCAGTTTTTGCCTCTTACACTGATGGGGAAATTCCAGACAGGCTTAAGTCCAAGGTCTCTTCTCCTCACGCATCCACTGTTTCAGTGTTTGGTACTGTAGTCTTGTGAAACAGCAGCAGGCAGATTCCCCACCCAGGGGACAGACTGATTGTAATGCTTTTAGGGTTTAATGCTTTCAGTGTATTTATAGATCTCTGAGGGACGCAGAGTGCTCTCTCTCTCTCTCTCTCTCTCTCTCTCTCTCCCCCCACTTCTTTTTCTCTCTTGCCAACCCCCATCTTGGTGTCATGGTCACAGCTTTTTATCAAATAGCGTGGTGAGAAAACTGAAACAGGTACCACCCGCTGCAATCCAAACATGAGGGGCCTTCATGTGAAAGTTAGAGATAATTCATTTTAGGTTTCTGTCTACTTCAGTCTGTGTGGGAACTGTATTCACTTGTATGAGAAGTACTGTATGTTTTACACTTTGCATGATAGTATCAAGTGATGTTGGTGTGTAGTGTCTGCCAAAAGCTGCGGTTTCGTAGCCTGGGAAACAGACGAATCTGCGAGCTCATGTTAATTTGCTCTGGCAGATACGTCTGGCCCCTCTCCCGTTCAAACTGACTTCCCTGCCGATTTTTTGGGATAACCAATCACAAGCGTTCATCTAGTAGGAGGTGGGTTTAATACGATGACTGACAGAGACGAGCACCATTCAGGTATCTTTGTAAATATCCAAGATGGCGGTATTAAACGGACTGGACGGTCTAAAAGAAGAACAAACAACTGCATTTAAATTTTATGTTGATAAGACATAAGTGTTTGCCGAACTTATGAAAGGACGCAATGTTCGACAGGATGCCGTTTCGTCACTCTGATTGGTTGTCTCCGCCTCTCGATAACGCCCCTTGAAAATCAAAAATGCGAATTAGTCTGGCGATGCCAGGCTAGCAGTTTTATACTTTGGTACTTGTACTACTAGCTGGGTTATTATGTTATAGACGTTGTTTTAATATTTCAGTATTTGGATAGTTTAAGTTTGGATATTAATTCCCAAACTTTTTAAAGGAGAGTCTTCAAAACAGCTGGGTCTAATTTGGAGTATCTGTTTTTCCTGTAGACATGTGCAAAACAATTTAATCATATACAGTATACACTTACTGTGAAAGCAAAGAACTACGACCAGACTCTTCACTTTACAGCAGCATTCATCAATTATACATCCTAGAAAAGCGAGAATGGACAGTAGCCTCATAAGACCATAATGCAATGCATCCCCTGGACATGTTTTGAGTGAGGGCTGCTACTCAGATATTTTAAGGTTCTCAAGCTAGATGACTGGTGAGAACAACTCAGCTCAATCAGTACTCGATAACATAATGGCAATTCACTCTGGTTGTCAGCGGGCGTTGTGTTTTTTTTCATGTCTGCTTGTGTCCAGATTCAGGGCCTGTGTTTTTTAAATACTTAGAACTAGGTAAATATCTTACGACCACTGCTGTAATGCATAAACCATCACAACAGTTTACACGTATAACCACATTATAATGTATGCCAGGATGTCTTTTCCTTCAAAATTTGCATTTTAATAATCAAATACCACTGATAAACTACACAATGTCTGAGGAAAATGCAAAGATCAGGTCTTGGCTCTATAATAAAACATCTTTTCCCCTGGTTGCCCTTCTTAAAAGATAAGTCTTTCGCACTTTCTTTGATTGACAACGCAACCTTGAACCCTATCAGTCAAGTGTTATAAAAAAATTGAATTAAAAGCCACCACTACATCCAAAGTGAGGTGCAATTATAAAATACTTTCACACTTTCAGCCTGCGGTCTGATGAAGGTGATCCATCAAACGGCGGCACGTCAAACGACTGTTTCATACCCCTTTCATAGCGGCTGAGGAAAATTGAGGCAGGCCTTAGCACCGTTAAATTCCCTGCCTTTAGATCTGTGTTTGTGTGTGTGTGTGTTGCTGCTTGAGTGTGTGTAATCTGAAAAAAAGCAGCACTGGTGGTAGTGGAGCGGTGTGCTAGTGAGGCAGTTCAGGGGTATTGGGTGACATTAATCTAGTTCTAATGGTGGTTTGTCAATTTCCTGTGTGACATGCATGTTTTTGGTATTATACTCATGGGATATGTACTTGAACTAGTTCTGAGAGGTGTATGGGTTCAAGTTATGTAGGTAGACTATAAACAACATACAAGGTTGCAGTTAGTGGGGATATTCAAGTCATGTGCAATTATTTATTTTACACTCTTATTTGCTGTTCTTTAAAATGCACTTGGGAACCAAAAACTGCCTCTCCCGTGATAGCACAGACAGGTTTAATAAATGCAACAATTTGGATGCAGAGCCCAGTAAAGGTCTAAAAGAAGCTTCATATTTCATCCTTGCCCACCTCAGTGTCCCTGGGTATGTCTTATCTTAATGAGTCTCCACTTCCGTCAGAGTAAGCAGAAAATAAGTTCATAACAAATACTGGAGGTGAATGTTAATGTCTGTGTTAGTGTGTGTGGTTGGTTGTGATCGGGCAGCTCATTTACTTACCATATTTGTGCTATTATGTATGTATGTATGTATGTAGGCGTGTGTATGTATCCATCTTCGTCTCTCAACTTTTCTGCTCGGCAGATGTTGAAAGTTTCAAAGTTGGACTCCAACTGTGCTTGCAGCCCTCAGGGAGGAGTCCTCGGCTCGCCACCTGCTCCCCGAGTCAGAGAGGTAGAAACATCCTGGCAAAGACCCAGATTAATTCTGGTCTGGAGGAATACAAAAATATCAGGCTTCAGTTAAAATCAGTGCCCCCTTCCTGTGTTTAGTAGACTTTAATTTCACAGGTATGCTTATCTCCTGAGAGCGAAAAAAACACAGATAAACACCAACATGCACAGATTTGCTCCAGCAGTATAAGTATATAGATTTTTATACTTGCTCTGTTTCCATTCAGGTTTTCTATGCAAAATGTGATTTATCAAACGAGAGATCTTAGCATTGAAATGACATATTTTGACACAAATTCGTACAACCGTTGTAAGATTTAGTTTGTTGGTTGCTGTAGCAGCATCACCATATACCACCATATACTTGTTTTGACATTTGAACTTAGAAACGCCCAAACCATGAAACATGACTCATCTGCCCACAGGACAGTAGCATTTATTCGCCTGGCTATGAAAGCCAAAAGACCTACTGTTGTTTGTGTGCCCCGCTTTCTTTGGGCGATGCACTCACTGCTGTTTTTGGGGCAGTTTGCTCTTCTCAAATTTCTATTCATGACTTCCTGTGGAGAGAGAAGTCACCATTACACAATGTGAGAATCTATTTTATTTGCATAAATATAGTGAAACTGCTTTCTCTCCCTCTTAGGTAGAATGAGACGCTCTTATCTATTGCAGACCTATTTTTAGCCGTGCTTGTGGTGTGGATAAAAATGTTGGTCCACCACTTTGGTCCAGACTGAAGTATTTCAATGACTACCAGTTGGATTGCCATTACATTTTGTACAGACATTGATGGTTTACCAGAGAATGAATCCTAATGACTTCAGGGATCCCCTGAGTTTTCTTCTAGCGCCACCATGAGCAGCAGTACTTTGCGTTTAGTGCTAATCAGAAAATGGCAAACATGGTAAACAATACCTGCGTCAACATGTTAAAATTGTCATTGTTAACACTGGTGTGCCTAAGTACAGCTCATAGAGCTTCTAGCTGCTAGTGTGGCTACAGAATCTCAGTCTTGTTTTGATATGGCTGGTAAAAAAAAAGTCACTGGGCAAATAAAATACTGCTCAATCACAGTGAAGAATTATGCTACCGTAACTGCTTTCCATTTGGTTTGTATCGGGTGCTCTTTCAGTCGTGGAAGTGCAACCAAAATGGTTGTGGTGAAATGGTCTTATGAGGCTGCTTTAAAATTGCTCTGTTGTTTACTGTGGAGTTTCTTATAAGTAGACATACTCTACAATAGCTTCACAATGGTTGTATGGGAATATAAACCATAATCAGGCACATGAATCTTTCTCATGAAGGCTGCTGATGACATTTATCCATGTAAAGGCCATTATCCTTGGATTTTCCGTGTTATATACCAATGACAAAGGAGGGGATAAAAATAAAGGGGCAGAAAAGTTTTTAACTAATGATAAAAAACACCTGAAACAAGCAGAAATGTCAGTGATATGTCAGACATTGTACAAACATTATGTTTGTATTCTTTTTCCTGCTCTGCTGTTCATTTTTGTTTTTTGTTTTTTACAGCTGAACTGAAAATAGCTTTAAGGATCCCATCTGACACAGTTCACATTTCAGAGCAGTACCTGCAAACTTCAGTCAGCCAATATCTCATAAGAAGAATGGCAAAAAAAAAAAGAGGTGAAGTCTCCGAGGTGTGAAGCTCACATTCTTTCTTCCAGAAAGTGGAAACATGCATCATAACTCCCAGGCCTGCTTGTCTTCACTGGTGCAACACTGGAGCAATGGTTTACAGTATTTGTTTAGTCTTTCAACCATTTGCACAGACATTTAAACCGTCTACAGCCCATCTCTCCTGCCGCTGCCTCCCAGTTTAGAGATTTGGGGCTGTTTCTCACCTTTGAAAAACAACTGATCTGATCTGTGCAGAAGTTCAGCGGGAAGTTTTAACACACGGACTCTTCCACTTCAGACAAATACAGACATAGAAATAAAACTCATCAAAAATGACACGTAGGCTAATTAAAGGAGAGTACCACTGAAATACCAACTAATATGTTTTACATTGGATTTATGTTTTTTAATGTTTCTGTTGTCCCCTTTTACATGTAAATGGAATTAATGTTACACCAAAACATGGTTCTGCACGGAATGAATTGCAAAATATCAGTTGCTGCAGGCAGAAGTGGGGATATGTTATGATCACCAGCTTGGTAGGGGCACCTCTGTGTTTTAGGAGTTAAGTAAGACTCCAATAATGACCCTCAACATCCCGACCACTTGAGTCTGACTTTGCATAAAGCTTAGCATAAAGGCTGGAATCTAGGGGAAACAGCCAGAGGAAAACACCAAACTGCACCTGTAAAGCGACAGTGTGTTTCCTTTGTTTCACCCGTACGCAAACAAAATGTAAAAATGACAAGTTGTGGTAACCAAACGAAATCCAGGGTGTTAATTACTGAGCTTTATGATGTGCTGATTGACCTATTTTTGAACTTTGAAGAGAGTCAGGCTGGCTGTTCCCTTGCTCCCAGTCTTTATGCTACACTAAGCTAATTGCCTCCTGGCTCTACATGTAGCCCACCAGACACCAGAATGGTATCGATTTTCTCATCCAACTCCCAGCAAGAAAGCGAATAAGCGTATTTCACACAAAAACGATCAACAACTCTGCCTCGAATATCAGAAAAATAAAAACACTCTATCGGTGACTGTCACTGATTCAGTATGAATATAGTCCCGCTGCTCTCTACAGCGGCCGTCCCAGAGGAGATACCCTGTTTTTACTGTAAGCATGCAATGTAATGCACTATTTATGAACATTCATGTCAAATTTATTACAGCTTTATTTTTGTACAGGGGCATGTGCATTCACATGAGTGTGCAGTACACTGGTGCCCGTGTGTGCGTGTGTCGCTGAGTGTGTTTTCGCTCCAGATGGTCTGTAAGCCCATGTAGCTCCCACAGTTATCAATGCAAGCTGGAATTATGCAGACGCGCTTAAATTCTGCAAACAACCCTTAATTCTTAATTTAGATATTAATTAGTTTCCCTGTTACTTGGCAAAGCCCTGTGATTTCCCCTGACACCAGGCATGTTTATAACTGGGGCGTCTGCTGCTGCACGCTGCAGAAGAGTATGTAGCCGATGTAGGAGACTCAATAACATGATTGAAACAAGTTTATTAACTGAGACCACAGCAGTGGGCCTGAGAAGGAGCACAGTTATCAGCAGGCAGTGAAAAAACATTAAAACTGTACTTTATTCAGTTTGTGATGTCTGTGAGACCCTGGGTTATATTCAAATTCTTTGATTTCAGTGATAGATGAAGTGTAAAACGCCGTAGTCCATGTTTAGTTTTTGCATTATAAATGTTACAGCATTCTCTATTGGTAAACTGTGATAATCCCACTGTTAGGTGCTGGTCTTGACAATATTTTCCTACAAATGCAAATATTTGGAAGCTCAAACGCTAGATTTACTCAGGAGGCATGTTGAAACATATTGTGGAGCCAGAAATGCTAAAAATATTAATGAATGTGTGAAAACAACGATCAACACAATCACTGTTTATGTCTTTGCAGCAACTATGTTTTCAACCTCATGTTTTCTTGATGTCCATTCGGGTTAATTTTCTTGATTACTGTAGGGCTGCAACTAACGATTATTTGCTTTATTAATTAATCTGCAGATTGTTTTTTCTCGAATTGGGCCTGTAAAATATCAGAAAACAATAAACCTAAGGTGACTCCTGTTATTCAATTCACTATAATAAGCAACCAAATCTTACAATTTCTTGTAATATATAATATTACAGACTATGTGAAAAGGTAATTATCTGGTTATATTTCTGACAGATTCTGTTGTTGTGATCTTTCATTCTGATTCTGATCCGAAATACCAGAAAAAAATCATCATTTTACTCCCACTTGCTTTTGGTTTCAAGAAACAAAACAGAGCTGCGTTGGCTGAATCATCTTGGTCAATCATCCCCCTCCATTTCCCAAATAACCCAAATAGGTGAACTCTGATTTTTTGTTAATGTCCACCTGTCTTTCTCTGCATTTCTTTCTCCCAGTGCACTCCCATCGTCGGCCATGGATTTGTGTTGGACAAGTACAAGTGCCAGTGCAGGAGAGGATTCTACCATCCAAGCCGAGTGGCGCTCAATGGCTTTAAAAGTAGGTTACAAATCCCTCTGTGATATAATAATACATATTGCAGCGAGCTGTCAGATCAAAACTTTGAATCTTTCAAAAGCAAGCTTTTGGGATTTATGAAAAAATAAAAAACAACTTCTTTTTTCAGTTGACAGCCACACATTTTGTTTGAAATTCCTCTTATGTCTTTGAATGGGTATCCTGGGGCTTTTGAGGTTATGAAAGCTCAATCTTCAGTCAAAGGGATTTTTGACTTTATTGTGGAAATGTCTACTATGTTTCTATTCTGAGCTCTTGTGGGAGCCACAGGTGGCACCTGAGTCACGGACCTGTTGGATACAAGGTGGTTGTGTAGACAGAACACATCTTGGTGGAATAAACTTGAATAAAGGTTCAGTCACACTTTAATTGAGTGTTCACTAAGCCCTGTAACCCTTGGTTACTGTGCCTACACAGAACATAATGGAAGATTTGAAACAATGGCTCTTTGATTTCCCCAGGAAGAAGTCCGGGGTAGAGTACTGAAAATCTTTATCCAAGTAAAAGTAAAATTACTTACATAATTGAAGTCAAGTAAAAGTAAAAAAATGCCATTTGACAAACCTACTCAAGTAAAAGTATAAAAGTACTTGCTCAATAAACTACTCAAAGTACAAGTTATTTTGTGCTTTAATAGTGTTTTGTGTGTGCGGGCCAGAGATCTTCACAACAATCGCCATTCATTCCTGGCTCAAATGACCCGGCAGTGGTAACAGGTGTTTATCGGCTCCAGCACCGATCGGCCATTGATGCAAAGTGAATGTTTTCTGCTGGCTTGTAAAAGGGCGATGCAGGCTGCTTTCCAACACGGCCGCAGTGGCATAGTGTGTAGATACATAAGTAGAACAACCAATCATTAAAGTGAAAGGCATTTGCCCAGCTCATTAATGTCTGGCACATGCGCATGTCTCTTAGTATTGCAAGGGAGACCGGTTAAACGACAGCTCATTAAGGTTAATGTAGCAAAATGCATGGTAGAAAACTAAAGACTGGTTGTAGCAAAGGTATTTAGGCAGCAAAGTTAAAAGTAGATTGCTTTAATGTTCCAATTTTGAAACAGGTTGCTTCACTTTTACAAGGGAAAAAGGTTTCAGTGATGAGAAATATATAATTACACTATTCTAGTTTGGCCGTAGTTGCAAGAGTCGAATATAAATTCGAATATAGATCGATTCATCAAATCCACCTCATATTTGTACTATTCCTTATTTTTTATTCAGATGCAACAAACACAATAAATATGGGCTGGAAACTTACAGTACAATTTGAATATGTACACACAACTTGGACCTTTTCTGCACTGATGTTTTTCCTTTCACCTTTGCAATTTTCAAGTATATCCTTAACATTACCCCCGTGCTCGTGCTCTGGATTTGAGTGCCTGTTTCTGACACCTTGACTGAAAGCGCTGCAGTGTCCTCGGGCAGAAAGCTTGGCCCTGATGAGCGAGATAATCAAGCAACTGTGGTGGTTTTCATCCCTGACTCCAACAATACAGCACCCCAAGGGGGATGATATGCTAAGCTGGAGCTTTATTGTAATGCAGCGTGATGAGGCCCGAAGTCAAACGGCTCAGTCTGTGAAGCGCCTCATTTTCCAAACGTGGTGCAGACCACGTCATTAAAAATCACTGCAGCTCAGATTGGGTCGCAGTAGCTGGCGACCCTGATACCCACCCCCTGGAACTTGTCTGTTATTCCTTGTGTATCCCCAAAAAACAGACCTGACTGGAAACAGATTTTGTATTGTTCCCTAGCAACAGGCCAAAAGGACAGATATCAAAGGGGAGAAAGGATGGACAGAGAATAACAAATTCTGCCTGCAATAACAAATTAAGTATTTGGAAATATGCGTGAAACCTGACATGACATGAAATTTGATATGAATGTCGCAATCTACCTCTTGCTGATGATCTTAGACATTTTGTTTTGATAGCTGTGTCTATCCATTAACAAGATAGATTCAAAATATACCAGCCATTAGATACATGCCAGATGTGTTACATTGGTACAAAAACTCATTTTAGATGACTTCAGTGTAAACAAGCAGCACTCATAACAAACTCTATCAATACAGAATTTATTAGTATTTATTAGCCAAACATGATCATGAAGAGACTCGTCAGACCTGTTCTATTATTTCTTATCTGAAAAATTATAAGCATGATAACCTGATGCATTTTCCATCCAAAGCCAAAGTGTGCAGCTCTATCAGCTGTCAGCAAGTCCTACATTGAAACTCTAAACGCACGTCAAACTGACAAAATTTACACCATTCATTAAACAGCCATAACACACAGTGACAGTGTGAGCTGTCTTACCTTAACACAAGCACTTCATCTTCACCAGGTTCTGTGCAAAACTATCCACCACCTTCCAGTACTCCTGCTTGAGATAATGAACATTTTTCACCCGTTACTTTTTCGTGCAATTTGAGGTACACAAACAACTTTACATTTTGATCTACCAATAAAGTCTCTGTGATTCTTGTTTGATTTCTGCCCCATTGTGCCGTCTCACAGATTATGTTGCCCGGAAACTCGTCTGTCCTTCAGGTAGAGGTAAACAGCAGTGACATACTTACTGATACTTAGTTTATCCAAAATCTTATTCCAGTGTCTTGTGGGACCGAAAACAAAGACAGAAAACAAGCAACCCGCAGGTTTACTAACTCCTCTCAATGTAAACAAAGTGAGCTCTGCAGCAGCTTCAAGCAGGGCATGTAAAATTGAGGAGATTGTGTAACTACAGTTTTGTAAAAAAAAAATAAAAAAATAAACAACAGCAGCAGCTGTCTGACTAGCAATAACTGAAAAACACTTTTTTGGCAGTCATGAACCTGCCTGCCACTGACCCCAATCAGAGAGGTGTGGAACCACTGTGAACATCTGGCCCCACCCTAGATGTGTGAAACTGAGTCGAAAAATGACAACGTAATGGGGTCCCTCTTTCTGTTTTTCTGTTCTTTCCTACTATCCTCTCTCCACTGGAAAAGCAGAACCACTTTGTGTGATTTCTTACATGTGGCTGCATGATTGCTTGATAAATTCATTAACATGTCTATAAATGTACCAGTCAGTTCCTACTTAACTTGTTAAACCGTTTTGCCAGTACTCTCAGCACATTCTCTTGCAATCATGCTCTGCTGAAGCACTGTGCAACTTTAGTACAGTGTTTGCATACTGTATGAACTCTGGGACTTACAGAAGAATTACATGCTTATCAAGCACCGTTTTCAAGAGGCTGCACAGTGTCTGGGTGGTGAAAATGGAGGATTTCAACTAAAGATGGACTCCAAATCCTGTCATAGTTGCACAAGTTGCAGAATGACAAAATGATACTTTTAGCATCTTCGTTTCTTTACATGTAATTGATTAAAGTCACGTTTCCAAGGCGCTTAACAGGACACACCCAGTCATGCTAATGTGAATGAGATAGAAAAGGGAAGCTAGGGACAGATTTGATAAACCACATCGGATTGCGCCACACGCTCATATAAAAACAGCGGAGTGATGAAGGGAGAGGTGTCACATCCTTCTCTCCTTAATTATTTCTTCATCTGCCTAATTAAAGGCTGTATTCTTGTAATTATCACCCCCGAGGCTTTGTGATTTATTGGACTGATGATTTCTACTCCTTCAAATTGATTAACTGAGCATTTAATAAGAAGTCAATGTGTGACAGCTAAACACTAATTAATTACATTGATAATCCTTGAAAACACTCCAGTAAATCAGACCTGTGTTCTGAGATGTGATTAGATATGAACTCTTCAGAAGGTTTTCTTTCATCTGTTAGAAGAGTACAAATACTTTGGGCTCTGGAGGAACACACAATGTGTGAGTACACCAACATTTAGATGTCTGATTGTCAATTAAAGTGCCCTCACGTCCTCAGGTAAGGAGCAGGGCTCTAACACAGACGAGACCACTGACTTGTCCACTAAGTGCCTGCCGTGCCACGAGGGCTGCCCCTACTGCCGGGACGACACACCCTGCCTGGTGCAGGAGGACGGCGCTCTGCGGCTCATTGTGGCCTCCCTCCAGGGTCTGTGTATGGTGCTGGACCTGGCCCTCATGGTGGTGGTGTATCATTTCAGGAGGAACAAGGTGAGGGGGGGGGGGGGGGGGGAACTCATAGGTGAAAGGTGAGATTACACCTGAAAGAACAATCCCTCTGTGCACTGGCTTGCACAGTAAATGGTAGTATAATAAGACAATTCTTCAAGATTAAGCAGTTCTATTTCAGAAAGTTTGCGCTCTGACTAAAGGGCCAAAGGGCTCCATGGATTTAACACTGGATTTCAGTATTTTAGAGGAGCAAGTCAAAGACAATCCATATTATACCTTTTTTTTTGTTTTGTTTTGTTTTTTTCTTAATGCAGATTGACATAATTAACATCCCCCACAAATGTACCCCTCATGAGCCCTCAATTTGAATCCACCCAGAGTCACGGCAAAGTTGTTGCATAATATTCACTAATGCTAATTGAATAAAGTGAAATAAATATGAGATCCTCACAGTGTAGGATAATTACAACCAGTCCTCAAGCAAAGTTGAGTTGAATCTCTCCTTGTCTGCTATTTATAGACATTTGTGTTGTAGCTTTAAGATCTCCTACATTTCTTCAGTTCACAAGAAATGTCCCTGGAGCCTTTTGAATTTACATAAAAAACATAAAAAAAATAAAACAAACTTCTAGGAGGTAATGTGGGTAATTAAGTTCAACCCAGAAAAGTGCCGTCGTCACTCATATTATTGTTTCAGGGGAAGGCAAAACATAATATATATATATATATATATATATATATATATATATATATATATATATATATATATTTTTTTTTTTTTTTTTTTTTTTTTCAAGTCCTCTTTGTGTTTGTTTGCTATGAAGGAGGGAATGACTTATTATTTGCATTTGCCTGCAATTGCAAAGAAGCTGGAGGTAAAAATCCTCACAATACTTTGTTTAAACAAGCTGTGGTGTCCGATTTACAGCACCAGGCTTTGAAGTGTAATCCATGACCCTCCTTCTGTATATGTGTTGTGTTATTTTACAACAGCATGAATTTGATGCATCATTTTGACACGTTTGTCAATTAGTTAATCAGTTTAAGACAGACCATCATTTTGCAACCTTCTTCCACACACTCACCCATTAATACATCACCTTCTCACTGTCAGTGATTGATTGATTGATTGTTTCTCTTTCCTCATTAACAGAGCATCCGCACATCTGGTCTCATTCTGCTGGAAGCCATCTTGTGTGGGGCTTTACTGCTCTACTTCCCAGTAAGTCTGCGTTCTTATCTTAAATGGCACCCACAATTTACTCAGTCAGTCTAAAATGTTTGTTTTGTTCACATTAAATTCTTAAGATTTCAGTCCTGATTGAGCAACAATAGTTGTTACTGGTGCCAACAGTGAGTGTGGTTTAATCCTGCAGGTCCCAGAATTCAGCTAACACTGCTTGAGCTGCTGCTTATACAAACACATTACGTTTCCTGTGCAAATGTGTACTAGTCTGGAACCTCTCAGTTCATTTTGGATTTCCACGGGGGGTTATCAACGTGCACAGACAACCACAGAGCAACAAAACGCCATCTTGTTGTACTTCCTGTCAGGAGTACGGCAAACACATCTAAGCTTTAAGTGCATCTGTTTTTTTCTTCCTTTTTTCCTTTTTCTTCTACCAGTGAATTACTGGTATTGAAGTTATGAGTCATGTTAAGGCTGTAAATCACTGTAATTTAGAAAATGTATCTTTGTCTGAAATATGGAGGGCTTATTTTTGTTAGCAATTTCTTTTCAAAATGAATACATAAAATAAAAGTCTTTATTTTAATACATACCTGTTGGTCTTCCATATACCAACTCATTTATCAGATCCTGAGCTGCAACAGTGACTTGCAGTTGGTAGCGGAGCATTAAAAAGGAACAGCTTTAATTCCTGTTCTTGGATATAAAATGGGCTTGGCCTCCCGCTCTCTTATAACCAGCATACCAATGACAAACCTAGGCACTGAAAGGTTTTGATGAGGATTGTGGATGGAATGAAGAAAATGAGAAAATATACAGTCTAGTTTGTTTAATACTGATGCAAAAGCGGATTCAACAGAACGTTCCTCATCAGTGGCAGCCATCTTGGTTGCTTACGAAAATGCCTTAACGGTGCTCCTCTGTCAGTCGTCGCATCAAACCCGCCCCATAATAGGTAAATGGTTGTGATTGGCCCGACACATTCCAGGTCTGGTGGATATTTGACTGAATGGGAGGGGGGCCAGACGTAGCTGCCGGAGCAAATAAAGCATGAGCTTGCAAATTCCTCTGCATCCGAAGCTGGTAGTGGCGGACTCCACCACTAACAATCAAAAAACTATCATGTAGAGAGGAAAGAGAGGTGTTCCCTCTATTCACAGTAGAATACATTACTATGTAAATAAAGCAGTAAACCCTGTCTCCTACTTCTTCAGTTGCAGTTATATGCTGTTATAGTACTGTACCACTGTACCACCATCATTGTCTGGACAAAAACAGAGAGGAGGACATCACAGTATTGTTATTGTGCTAGCCTTTCTGTTGTCTGTTTGTGTGAGAAGGTCCATGTGGGTGGGTGCCAGTGTGCAGTGTATACGTATGTATTTACACTTGTGCACACAGCCCACGGTGCACCTGGAGCACTGCGTCAGGGGCTCATCTTTAGCAGGGAAACAGATGGAAGGAACCTGAGCCATGTAACAGGGAGATCTGATGCAACCGGGGAATTTCACTCCTTTCAAATACTTGCACAGACTGCCAACATTGAGCCACTGCTCTCAAACACAAAGCCTGATGGCTGGATGTTAGCCATTTTTAAGAAGGAAAAAAAAAACGAAATCTGTTGAGAAGCGAGAGCTTCAGAGCGCTCGGCTGACTCTTGGGATAAAGGTTTTGTTCTCATTCTAAAGTTACTGGAGTGTTACCATAAGAAAGATATTTGCATTGGAATAGAAAGCCTGGTAAGTTTTGCTCGCGGCAGATAAAGGGCCACAGGTATTGTAGCTTTGTCCTTATGTGACCACACTTTGCGTATATTTCTGCTGTGATACTCAAAATGGATTTGATTTAGAATCCCTCCATCCACTCTCTCCCCGATTCCCCCCAAGGACAACTCAAGTACCAATAATAGCTCCCCAAAAATATCCTGCCACTCTCTTATGTTCAGACACACACTTGGATAGACTCAAGGGTCTCTTCCTCCCTTTGCTGTGCTGTTCCTCCATCTCTTTTCTCCATTTCTTAGCACCTTGCCTGCCTGTCTCTACCTTTTCCCTGTCCCCCCTTCCCTCATGTTTTCCTTTCATTACGATTCAGCATGTTCTCTCGCCGTCTCACCTTTGTGTCTGTCTCCTCTCCCTCAGTCTCAGCGTTTGTTGCTGGTGCTGTTTCTTTGTTGCTCCTACCACAAGCCTCCTCAGCTAAGCTTGGTGCAGCTGCTCTGCTCTGGTGCTCAATGCATTTTTAAACAGTCCATCAAGTTCTAGCACAACTTGTTTTAAAAATACATCTGCTGATTAATTGATGGAGGAGGCATGGGAGGTTGGATGCAAACCAAGAGGGCCACCTTCTCTTCTGGGTGATATAAAAAGGTGGCTTTTTATTGTGCAGTCCCCTGTGACTTTGTAGTCCACATGGGTTGCACTGCAGAAAGGGTGTGTCACTGTTTGTGTCTGCCTATCTCTGTGTATGTTTGTGTGTGAAGGCAGGATGGAGGATGGATTGTGGAGTGTGTTTAAGTGGCTTTAAAGCTACGTATTTTCCTCTGGTTGTGTGCATGTGCATTTTATGCATGGATTTGCATTTGTGCATTTATGTATGTGGGTGTAAGAAACAGTGTGGCCTACTTTTACCTCTTATTTGCAGAGTTGTTTTATTGTTTTGGTCCGTCATGTAGACCAGAGAGCTGGAAAGCTGGATGTTTTCTCAGGAGGCAAAGAGATGAAAGTGCCAGGGTGTTAATCAAACCCGCAGGTTAGCATGAGAGAAGACATGGAGAGGCAGACAGACAACAGGAAGAGAAGACGCTGAAAGAGACAGAGCATGCAAGAGGAAGTGCATTGTGATTTGTTGCACTCTTCAGGGTTGGCAACCCTTTATCTGTCTATTGTTCTCGGTTTGTTTCTATCTGTTCTTTACACATTTAATTTTTTGTATTTGTGTGCTCAATTATTTGATTAAGCACTAACAGTTGCCATTCAAGTCAAGCACTACGATGGTTCACAGAAGCAGAGAAGAACGTTACAAATGCGTGAATTAGACTCAGAAGTTCAATGATCAAGTCAGCTGTGATTTTCATTTCTAAATTTGATTTTAAAAAGACATAGTGACAATATTTTTTTTATAAAAACAATGGGTCAAATGACTAGATTAAATAATGTTAAAGGGGTAGCTCAGTGTCAAACCGACAGAGACAGACAAAGTTAGCGACTAGCTGGTGAACACTGATGAGCATTTAGCAGCTAAAGAGCCAGATATTTCCCTCAGGAGTTGGTGGAGGCCAAAAACAGAGCTAAAAGGAGAGTGAATACTGGACAGGTCACCAGAAACAAGACTCCAAGTAAATGTTACCATTTTGTTCACCATATCAACTTAACATGGTGATAATATGTTGATGTTGTGTATACAGCTCGTTGTGTTTCCCCCAAGTTTAAAAGAATTGCTCAACTTTTTTGGATATAAAATGGACTTGGCCTCCTGCTCTCTTATTACCAGCATACCAATGACAAACTTAGGCACTGCAAGGTTTTGATAAGGATCATGGATGGAAGGAAACTGTTGCTGCTGTGCTCTGTGTTTTGACTTGTGTGTCACATTGTTAATCAGGAGGTGAGAAAAATGCAGAGCTGGACTCAAAGTGGTCAGACTGAAGACTGAAAATAAGGATGTTATAACAGTTTAATTGTGCACTGAGGCACATTTGGTAGAGTCAGTGAAACTGATCTTGCCAGTTTTCAGACAATATTACAACTATTGGACTATATCAGAAACGAGCTGTAGATTAGTTCATTATGTGTCATCTTGAGACTCTACATTACTTGTAACTTTATGAGTAGCTGTATTAGATGTTATCAAATTATATACTTTTGTCATTCTGTCTTGCTATTACTACATAGACTATTATTCATCTTCCAAATTACACATTAGTTTCACATCTCACAGCCAGACTGTTACCGCTTTAGGGTTGGCTGGTTGTTAAGATGAGTTTGCCACAGATGTTCTGCTTCTTTTTCTGAGGAAAAGAGGTTACAGGTGATGTTGTTACTTAAGCTTAATTACTCTGAATAGCTGCTGTCTCTCGAATGCCAAGGCATCGTAAGAGCTGGGATAAATCACTGGCTACGCTCCCCAGGGATGTATTTATACCGCACCTGTAATCCGTCCATCCATTAACTATACCCACATCCTGTTCAGTGTTGTTGGGTGCTGGAGCCTAACACAGAGCTCACATTGAATGAGAAGCAGGGTGCAGCCTGGACAGGATATAGCTATCACAGGGCTAACACATTTAGACAGACTTCGAAGGTGGATGAGCTATTCAAATAACTTTGTATAAATAGCCCATTATGCCGTGTAGTCTCTTAGGCAGCAAGGTAAATCGACGTATGACGCAATTGGTCTAGCGTTTCTCTCAGGGCTAATCCGTGGGGGATATTTTAGGGGGCAGGTGCTCAAGCGAACAAAAAGGGCACCCCTCTCATAATTATTTATATTATTATCATTCATTATATTATTTACCATTCAAAATCAACAAATCTTTACACAAAATTGAAAAAGGCTGTTCTCTGAATAAGTAAAATAATAAACCAACCAATCCACCCTCCAAACTACATAATAGGCCTATGTTCAGTTACAACAATTAGGCTGAGTGCGTTCTGCTCTTCTCTCTGCCTCATTTTGTTCTCCTCCCCTGTCCTCACTTTATTCTCCACTCCTTTCCTTTGCTCTGCTCTCCTCCTAATTTTGGTTTCCTCCTCTATTCATTTTGTTCTCGTTTCCTTTCTTTTACTATCCTCTCCTCATTTCCTTCTCCCCTCCTCTCCCCTCCTCTCCTCTCCTCTCCACACCAGTCTCCCTGGGACAGCTCCCCAGGCCGTTATTTCTCAGGTCTACCTGAGCAAAGCTGCTATGCTCTCTCTCCTTCTATCTCTCATACACAAACACACTCACAAACATCCACCAAATATACACAGAGTGAATACCGTGCATAATGATTTACTCTCTCCAGGTGAAGGGAGCAGGATCATTCTCCTGCTTCACAGGAGCATCCTCCTCTAAACCTTGTCTAGGTAGATTCTGATGTCCTGACTGTGGTTTATCTGGATGTCTTGCTCTGTGGCAAACAGGAGAAGGTCAGGGAGACGTTCCTCTCTACAGAGACTTCTCAGTTTGTTCTTATTATAATTTAATAAGCCTATCGGAGTTCACTCGTTTTCATTGCTTGTTGTTAAGCTAATAAGCTCAATGGTGGGCTACTGCCTATGTTGGGCTGGCTGTGTTGGAGAGTTTTTAATAGTGGTTTAATTTCACAACAGCGTCAAACAATGCCGAGGCTCAGGGCAAACATTATCGTTACCTGGCTGGTTGTCACCAATGAAGACAGGTCAGGGAGACGTGGATGCTCCGTCCGCAGGGCGCGCGGTTTGCGTGCGTCAGCTGAGTGCTGGTTGTGTCAAGGGGAAGAAAATCAGGGAGGGTCCGGGGCTCGTGCGGTCTGGCACAATTAAAACCTAAAATGCAGTTGCTGGACTTACCAACACACTTTTAATTGAGAAAATTGATGCCCTGGGCCAAATTTAAAAAATAAAATATAAAATTAGAAAAAGAAATCGAAATAAAAAAAAGTCTTGCAAAAAGGACACTTATCTAGTCAGAGGCCAAAGGCCAAAAGGGCAGGTGCATGAGCACCACCTGGGGTCTATCTGTGCATGTGCCCGGTACTCACTTTAAGCACCTCTCTGAGCTGGTATAAAGATGCTTATTATTTAGAGAATAACATGTGAAAGGATCAAAGTTTTGTATTATCATTACTGATGGCTAAAACGTCCTCTTCCTCCGTGAATTCATGCAGAGCACATGTAAAACAGCAAGACTAGGCTGACTCAGGCAGGAGTCATGCTTTAACATCATGGAGGGTGTGACTCCACCAGTTGAGTGAAGCAGGTTTTCTGTGCTTCAGTGGAAATGAGCACAGAGTCACTGCACTGGATCTTCAGAGCAGTATGTGGAACCCAGCTTCACTCGGGTCACTGGAGATTTGACATGTGGCGTCCCGCTGAGTGGAATAAAAAACAGCTGTAATAGAAATGCAAATGGAGGCTTAGATCTGTACAGGTTGGTATGTTCAGCCTCTGTGGCAGCCTCGTCTTTAACAGTAAAAGGCGCGGAAAAACCTCGGATCAAGCAGAAAATCATGGGCTGACATTTTATGAGCCCCTGGCGAATTCTCTGTTTCATAGCAGAGCACACAGAGACGGTACATGAGCACACACAGAAACACGTGAACATGGCCAGGCACTGATAAATGTAATTGGGAATTGACATGCAGTCACTCGCTCATGAAAAATGGTTAAATATCACCAGCGAGATAAGCACGTCGAACCCTCATGTCTAATGCGTTCTGGCAGCTGACATATGAGCAACATACAGTTAGTTAAGATATGTGCCTGGGAGCTCTGTAGGAGTGAGATTTCTACGAGGCCAAATCTACCTCCAGCGCGGGTTCTCGCATGCTGGACACTCACCTCCTTTTCATTTATTTCATTTCATTCCGTTGCTGTGTGAATATAAGAGGAGTATGACAGGGGTGGAAGTGTGCCATTCGCTGCTTGCAAAAACAATAAAATATAATCAGTGAGTGTGTCGGTGTGTACACTAACACTGCTGTACTGCTCTACAGGTGATGATCCTGTACTTCCATCCCAGTGTGTTTCGCTGTATCCTCCTGAGGTGGGTCCGCCTCCTGGGTTTCGTCATCATGTACGGCACCGTCATCCTCAAGCTGTACAGGTACTGTCAACTAAAACTAAAAGCAGTGGAATCCAAAGAGTCCTGATCGTCATTTGTGTGCGAGATGACATTTCTTGTATGTTTTATCCCTTTCCTATGAATTATTCCTCTTTTTAATGTAGAATGCTAAAGTGAAGATGAAATTAAAAATCTCTTCCTCTATCCTCTCCTCTCCTTGTGGCCTCTCATCTCATCTCTTCTCTCCTCCTTCTCTCCTTTTTTCACCTCACCTCACCCCATCTCCTCTCATCTTCCTTCCTCCTTTCTCCTCTCCTGATATTACACTTTTTCTCAATTATTTACGCACTAACACTGGTACGTGAGGCACAATGACCACAAACTGTAACTCATGTACCAACCCCCTGGACCAATTCAAATACAAGCACATTTCCTGCTTCACACTCTTTTAAACCACACCTCCACCTCGGTCAGCTACAACAGTAAAATGCTGCTTATGCACTGATACATCAATATTGATAATCTAATAATGTCCTATAATAACATAACAGTCACAGGGGCCACTTTACCATATTCTTCATGAATAAAACCCTCTGGTGTTCACATTGAACAAACTACAAATTTAAAATGTTAAACTTAAATTTCCTACTTCCCACTCTGACTCCTCATATGGGCAAACACATGTTGCACAATTGTTCAATTAGCAGTCAGAGCTTCAGCAATAAAAGGGCCACGGATGAGCTCTTCTGTTTAGGAACAACGGATGCCAACAATAGGAGTGAGAGGCGTAGCAAGAGGAGCGAGAGTAAGAGGACGAAGAAGAGCAAGACCAGTAGAACTGTTATCTCTGATGAGATTAGGGCCACTTCATTGACCACCCCGACTTTTCAGCAGTTTACTTTCAGTCTATGACAACAATGCCCTTACACGTATACCTCTTCTGCAAGCTATGGAAGATGCATGTGCAGATATAGCTGTAGAAACTTTTCAGGGCTGGATTCGTCATGTAAGGCAATACATGCTACTCTGATTGGAAAGCATTGCCTGGGATGTTGATGAGGTGCTGTGGCCAGACCGAAACAAAAGAGAGGACACAGCCTAATTTTTTTTTTTTTTTTTTAATGCTTTCAGAAAACATGTGTAAACAATTTAGAAAAACTGTAACTTGCCCTTTGGGTAAGCCTTTCTCAGTTTCAATAGCTCCATTTCAGTCTGCACACTTGGGCGCACACACACACAAGTATGCAGTCTTGCCAATAAGCACATTTGAATTTCACATCAGGTCTGGTATATCTGCGTCATCCTGCTGAAGTATCTATTCAGACAAACACTCACTTTCTGCTTCTCATCTCCAGGCAAGTGTTGCCAAGATGGGAGAAGAGGGTCAAAGGCCGGCCAGAGTGTTCCCTTGGCAAAATTACCAATTAGACTTTTTTCTGAGCTCGCTGGGTGTGAAGTGTGCCCCGGGGACAAGCTCTTATAGCCCGGTCCCACTGAATATATCAGAGATAAGATAGATTTGTCACAGTCTGGTCGGGAGAGAGCAGATGAGCACAGTGCAGAGACAATGGTAAACAGAAAATTGACTGTTTTGTATGTCTGGATGGGGATATTTATATAACTACACGCTATCTTGGTCCTCATGTAGCTGTTCTTACTTTTCTTAGATCATTTTAAATTACAGCTATTCTAGCTGTTGGTTGCAGTTTTAATTCCCCTTTACAGAGGCGGCAATGTCTTGTAAGTACTATGCAACTTATAAATACACTGCTACTGCATGTACTGACAAATAACATGTAACATGTCAAATATGTTAGTTTCAATCAACAATCTCCAAAAAAGGAATTGACACTCATAAGAAAATTCCAAGTTGATATATTTCCCTTTAGGTTGTAAAAACTACAGGTATCTGTACCCTAGTTCTCCTCTCAGTTCTGCCCTCCATTTATTTCTCCCTCCGGCTCAAGGGATATTACAATGTGAATTAAACCAAACATGCTTAACGAACATGAATGAATTGAAATAACAGTGCCTGTGTCTCAGTGCTCCTTTGAATTCAAGTGGGCATGTTAATAAGAGCACCAGCCGGGGGCGTGAGTTGCCAATCACAGGGAGAGGATGTCTCATTCACCTACATTGCTCATCATGATTCCATCCAGCAGTCTCTAGTATTCAGACCACTGTTGTCTTCTTCTTCCTCTCCCTGCCTCTCACAGGGTGTTGAAGGTGTTCCTATCCCGCACGGCCCAGAGGATGCCTTACATGACCAGCTGGCGGGTTCTGCGGCTGCTGGCGGTGATTCTGCTGGTGGTGCTGTGGTTCCTGGTGGCCTGGACGTCCGCCGTGTGCCAGAACCCCGAGCTGAGTCGGGCCCTGATCTCCACAGGCCTCACCCCAGAGGGGCTGCAGTTCAGCATGTGTCTGCTGGACCGATGGGACTACATGATGTCTGTCGGTAAGTGTGTGTGTGTGTGTGTGTGTGTGTTCTGTATATACATGTACCCGATGTGTAGTGATGTATTCACAGGACAATAGGTGAGTGAGGAAATTTTGGTCCTGCTGACCACTTATCTGTAAGGAGCTTTTGGGCTTATAGCTTGGCTGCAGGCTGCTTGGGTGAGGGGAAAGATTAAGTTTCGTTTAGAAACTTTGCTTATGGAAAAAGCTGTGGTCAGGTAGGAAAACTGCCTGGTACCACTACTGGCTCTTTAACTCTAAAAAGAGTCACTAGTTTTCTTGTATTCTGTGAGTAATTTTCTCCTTAAAGAATAACCAGATACCCTGTGGAGTTTTGACGACTACTAGCACTATGGACCAATGTTTTTCATGAGTGGGTACCTATTTTTTTCCACTCTTGTGCACAAGCATGCAGGTGACATGCTACACATTCCTGCCAACGGTGTCAGACTCTAACACTCTAACTTGTACTGACACACCCTGAAGTACACTTCTACATCACTGCAAAGAGGTGAGAAGTTAAACCATCATTTTCAGGGGTTGTTAAGTCTCTCTTTAAGCACAGGTACTTTTTCACTAACTCTTATGGGGCATACATCATCACTTTAAGTATTAACTTGTTTTGATGTGCCACATATTCCCTGGAGTTCATTTAATATAATTAGATTTTTTTTAAAAGTAGACTGTTGAAACTGCATAGAAGAATATAAGAAAAGTGCTGGTGACAGACTCTTTTGAGAAATGTTTTGCAAGCTTTTTACTGGGACTGGAGGCATCTTTAAAAACAAAGTAAAGAACAGTGGCAGCATGCTGGCTCAACTGTGAGTGGTTTAAGGTCCTGAGGCTCCAGTGCCAGCGTGGTCAAAAGGTAAACAGCCCCCTGTGGTTCAGTAGCACAGTAAGGCAAAAAGACACTCTCTCCGACCTCACAGAACTGAGTTTCCCATAGTGTAGCTGCACCATTTGCAGCTCATCTAACATGGACAGGGCAGTCCTCTTTATAAATGGACTGCACACAAATAGAGGGACTGTTTGAAGTCGTTAATCTGCATCCTGCAATTTCCAGCGACTCTCGAGCACAGCGCATCCATCCTTACTCAAGTGACAAATCATGTCAGACAGAAATAAACATGTATGGGCTGGGAAATCTCAATCTTTATAAATGTGATAAACTTCTCTGCTCTGACAGGTTTCTTATTGGAGATAAATGGAGCTACCTCTTTAAGCAAGGCATAAAGTGCTCCAAAACATGCCGCTCGCTTGCCGGAAGACATTATTGTGCCGTAATAGGTCTGTTTATTTGCTGCCTTCGAGGCAGCATTTTAAAAAACCTTAAATGGATGCAGTTGTGAATTTTGATGATAGTATCCATTGTTTGATTCACCTTTCCCTAATGGGTTTTTCTCACAAACAGTTTATTGAATAATGCCGTGTATTCAGTTAACAGTGGGATGCTCTGATAAATAGAATGGAGTACCCCTCTCTTACAGTGTCTTTGGCTGCCACCGGCATTAAAGTAGAACACTTCCAGAGGGCAGGAGGAGCCACGAAGTTCCTCTTTCTTTTTACCACAAGCATGTCTCCAAGGACTTTCCAGAGGCTAAGCCTATCTGGTTTTTACTAGACAATAATCTACACTCACAGAATAAAGTAGTGAGTCTGTTATATTGTTGCTACTGCAACTTCACTTTGACTGTCCAAACTGTTCTGCTCTCATATATTTCAGTCTAGTGTGCATATTATGCTCACACCACTTTGAGTTTCCCTTTCCTTTGATTCACATTCATCCATAGATAATAAATTATTTACCTACCAAGCCACATTCAAAAAGTCAGTGAACCAGATTCTCAGTAATTGTTTTCTTTAGTGAGTCTTCAGTAAAGCCTCATAGTAGCAACCCACCAGATTATTTATAAATAAGGAACAGGGATATTAAAATATTCTTTGGACCCAACACCTTCCCCTATAATATCTCACTTTTAACTCAGATTTCAAGCTTAATAAATTAATAGAAGAAAAGTTTTCACATGGCCATAATTGCACATTTGGAGTGGAATCAGTAATTGCCCAAATTATGATAAACATAAGAAATAGTATCTTGTGTTTACTGATCACTTCAGAAGCTTTCTATTTTTGAACCAAGAGTAACTTAATGAACAGCTATTAACATCGACACTGAGTAAGTGAACGGGACATGGGACGATAATGTTCAATTCCTACTAACTACAAAGATCTTTTTTTTTCAATTTTTTTTTATTTCTTTTTTTTTTTGTAACTGACATCATGGTTTTATCAGCCACCTGTTAAATGTGAAGTGGAAAATAAAGCCCCGATACAGTGACATGATGGTTGTCCCAAAATACATAACCCTGCACCTTTTCTGACCCCATCACCCCAACTAATCATTTTCATACAGTCCCTAAAATGACCAGAATTTATGACATTGTCAAGCTAAGAAGCAGGGAGAGTGATTGAACTGGTGAGAATATCCCTCAAGTATCTTGTGAGTACCCAGATGGCCTTGTGTGTGCCTTACAGTAGCTTCCCTAATGACCGATCCCTGAAGCAGGAGGCAGTGATGGGCACCTCTCTGAAGCCAGTCTGACAGCAGGGGAGACTAATCCTGTTTGGAAAGAAGGAAAGGATGGATCCCTGAGAGATGCTTGGTCTGCCTCTGAAAACTGATAGACAGGCGGACAGAGAGAGAGACAGAAGTGGCAGGGAAAAAGAAGAGTGAAGCGTGTGAAGTATGAACCTTGTCGGGATGTAGGCAACGATGCAGAGAGAGTTTTAAACCAGCTGGGGAGGGGGAGAACTTGAGAGGAGGAGAAGGATTGGAGGGAGCTGGTGAAGGGAGGACAGCTAAGGACACTCTGGAGGCAGGACGGAGGAGCACAGTGTCTTCAGGAACAAACACAGCTCTTTAAATGTAATGAAACAGAGCAAAACAATCACTGTTTTAAAATGTGTGTGTGTGTCTGCTGGTGTATTTGTGTGTGCGCGTTCAAGACAAGACAGGAAATGAGGGATCCCCGCTGTTCTCTCTGACAGCCAGTGAGAACACACTGGTGTGCCGAGGCTACACTGAAGGACAGGAAGCCCCCTGCGAAGCTGCTTTGGTGGATTCTAACAAAGAAAGCCGCGGTGCATGTCATGCTTGTGAAAATTCGACTAATTGCTTTTCTGTGTTTTCACTCGTTGTGTCATAATGCGGACAAGGGAACACGTGTCTGTCGAGAAATGAATAAATCATCCGATTTTGTCTTGAAATGCCGAGCAAAACGGAGCTGGTGCAAAACAGCATTGATAATGTCAGCAATAAGCAATTCATTTGAATCCGCAATTAATCTGCATTAGTTTGAATTGTTATCCTTTCCCTATTGCAAGCAGCTCTCCATGCATCCCGATTCTGAGGCTAAGTACCACGTAATTAGTGATGATTTATAGACTAGGCCTATTCATGAATATTGATGGACTGTAATCACTGTAAAGACTTCATGGATACACCAACACAGTCCTTGGCACGGTTCTTGGTGCTCTTTGCTATCTGCAAACCAAAAAACAAGCTCATATAAAAGTTTGTTTTAGAGGAAAATCTCTTGGTGATACTCATTTGGAATTTTTATATGCAGTATATAATAACTGAAAATATTTTTTATTTGAAAAGATATTGTTTTTTTCCCCTAGCAGTAAAATAAGCGTCACCTTTTTTTTTCTACAGCAGAGAGCAGCAAATACAAGATCCATTAGACTGCTTCAAGGTATCATTTCATCCAAAATGCAGCACCCCTAAAGGAATCCTTTTCATCACACTCCATATAATGAATATTGATTTTTGCAACTGATGTTCTTTAAAATGTCATTACACTGATAATTTGGGTGATAATGCGCTATCTGTGCACATATACTGTACAGTATATTCTGATATATGTTGATAACCATGAAGACAGCTAGCTTTTTAAATACATCTTCCCTGTGATCTGCAGTCAGGCTGTGTTACCGTGGTGAGATTAGACGATAACAGGAATGTGTCAACACACTGTCAAGGAAGCAGCTGCCCTACTTGGGGGGAAACACTGCAAACACGGGGATTTCTTGCTAAATTAGGAACTTCTAAATTTGAAACTACATTATTGTTGTCAACATGTTGTCAACAAGTGTCAGAGCAGGATTGAGGATCCACTTCTTCATGCCCTGACTCATTGAACAGAGCAGCTTTCATTTAACAAGCACATGAAACAGAGATTACATCAATGCTCTAAGGAATTGTTCAATGTATTTTTAGAAAAACATTTTGGCAAAAGCCTTTCTGAGAGTAAGATGAGAAGATCGATACCACTTTCATGTCTGTGTGTGTAAAGTGCGGAGATAGAGGAGGTGATTAACCTAGCTTAGCATAAATGCTGGAAACAGGGGGAAACAGCTAGCCTGGCTCTGTCCAAAGGTAAAAGAAGTCTGCCTACCAACACCTTTAAAGCTCACTATTTGACATGATCTGTCTCATTTGTTTAAACAGAAAAGTGAAAATAACAATTTAGGGTAGTGGGACCTATTTGTCACAGTCTGTCAGTGTACAGAGACGTATAGTATACTAAAACCTGTGCTCACTAAAAAAAAATTTGCCTGGCTGGACAGATGAAAAAACTGTAATTTTTACATTTTTGTTTGTATATGGATTAAATTAGGTGGCTTTAGAGGTGCTGGTAGGTATAATTTAATAATGCATAATGATGTCCTAAAGACAACAAAGACTTGTTATCAGGTGGATTCCTCTAACCCTCCTTGTGACCTTTTGTTGTCTGTTTTCCAGCGGAGTTCCTGTTCCTGCTGTGGGGCGTGTACCTCTGCTACACTGTCCGCACCGTGCCCTCGGCTTTCCACGAGCCACGTTACATGGCTGTGGCCATCTACAATGAGCTCCTCATATCAGCCATCTTCCACATCATCAGGTGAGGAGTAAGGAAAATGGGCTGGATGAGGCGTGAGTGGGCGTGAGCAGTAAGTGAGGGAAAGAGTGTGGTCGGGTGGGGAATGGCTAAACTATGCCCTGTTAAACACTGAGAGAGCGAAAAGAAAAAAAAGGGAAGATACAACGAGGGGGACGTAAAAGAGACAGGCCTAAGACTGTAGAACAATGAAGTATCTTACTTTTCATGATGAACATCTCTGTGACAGTAATGAAGAAAGAGCGTGAACAATGGCAAGGGCCTGAGACAACTTTCCCAGTTCTTGCAGCACAAGCCGTTGTTTAATCATAATCATAGAGATATTTGCCTGTTAGAGCCCGCATAACAAGTGCTGAACATGTCAGATGAAAGGCAGAGAGTTCACCCGCCCGCTTCATCAGGGAAATGAACAGTGTCAGCAGAGTGCCTCGGTGAGCCAGTTGAAAGGAGGTGAATAAAAAATGTCTTCCCCAGGCAGAGACACAGCATAGATCTACTGTGCCAGAGCCCAAAATAAACTCTCTGTGCCCTGTAACTGTCTGTCTGTCTTTTTGTCACTCTCGCACAGAGGTAGAAAGTTACGTAATGTACTCAATTAAACAATGTTTTAAGTATTTTAAATGTCTTTATTTGAATAATCTTCATATATTTGCTTGAAAGTGCCATGAATAAGCTAAATGTTACCTTAACCTCAAGGAGTCTTTAAAGCTGCACTAATCAAATTTTTTATATTATCAAATATTAACAATGGGTGGATATGATCGGGGCCACTAATAAGTGAACTCAGAAAATTATCACCTGCAGATTTATGGAGTCTTTTAGCATCTTTTAGTTCATCGTTCTGGTTTTAAGCCTAGAACTTTACTGTTTTGATTCACTCTCGTCGTTCTCATCAGTGTTGTTTCCAGCTGCAGCCCGTGTCTGTTTTCAACTAAAAAAGCTCTTATAAACCCACTGCATTCTACCTGCCCACCATTAAAACGGCAAACAGACAAAGATAGTGACTAGCTCTTGAACATTGTGGGGCATTTAACAGCATCAAACCAAGATATTTAGCTCAGGAGTTGGTGGAGACCAAAATAGAGCTAAAAGATGAGAGACAGAAACAGAAACATGACTCCAAATGAATGCTAATGTTGATACATGTCTATAGGATGTGTAATTAGGCAACTGTGAGCTAACATCTTGGCTATAACAACTTTAAAATGTGATCATATGTCAGTGTTTCCAGCGTGTTTAGCAGCCACTAAGTGGTTAAAAGATGATTATAATAAACAATACAGCAACAGTTTAGGCTTCAAAGTTTAAAGTCTAGTTTGACTCGAGACTAAGCTAAATGTCTCAACATTTTTCTTGTTTGGATGAACTCATTTTATCATGCATCTGAAGACAACCTGTGTCGAATGTGTAGCAAAGCAGACAGGAGGCTGGTTTGATGTGAATCCTACCGTCAGGCAGCCACTTCATATTTGTATACCATGAAAATCAGCTTGCAAGGACGTGAAACTTGATTGAGATACATAATAAATCTTTTTATCAATCTTATAACGCGTGTGGGTACATCTTACAATTTTGTTGGGAAGCATCACAGTTATAGGTAGGGACTGTTTGGGGAAAGAAAAATTGTTCTTTGTTTAGCATCAAATGCATGTGGGAGGTTTGGGAAAACCCATTACTGCCCCACCCATACATTATATTGTAAATCATTGAATCATCGTTTTGATCTGCAAAATCCGATTCGACTTGGAAAATTCTCAATCACTTATAACTATTACTCTTGTGCGTCTCTTAGGAACTTATTTACAGACAAGTTGTTTTTTTACGTGCTTATGTCTGAATATTGGTTTTGACTATCTGAATTGAAAAACCAGAGCTGTTTAAGGAATGGCGGAAGAAGTAATACCCAATTGTTTACAAGACTCCTGAAGCAAAGACTACTTTGTCAATCCTATTGCAGTGGGAATAAAATCACTCAGGTGGGTTTTTTTTCTGCGCCTGCAGGAGCCTGGGGCCAAAAATGCCATTTGTCACACTTTCTCAGATAAAACTGTGGGTGATTGAATATTCTTTCTTTCAGGTAGCGGCCCATTGTGCTCATCTGGACACAAAGGAAAAGATCACATCCTTTTAATCTGTTGAGAAACTGAAAAGTCCAGTGGGTACACCTTCATCAGTGGTGTGAAACTATTATAAATCAAGCTGTTCTCACTTGTTGGGGAATAGTGTTTTGTTTGGTGAGTTGACAGAGTCAGTCTGCTGCTGCGGCCCGGAGATAAGGCTGGCCTTGTGCAGGTTGTGGTGTTTTCTGCGGTGGGGTAGGGTTGATGAAAACACACACTGTGCTCTAAAGTGAATCATGAATGTGAATGTAATTATTGGGAATGATGACAAAAGACGAACAACCTCTGAGCCACCTTGGTGGACCTCTGACGAACGACGAGGAAACAACTCTCTAGGTCTCTCTCTCTCACACACACCCACACAAACCAACCCACCCACACACGCTCACACACACACACACACGCACACACGCACACACACACACAGGCATTTGCTTCTAGCACAGAGGAATCTTTTCACAGAAATCTTTGCACAAAACACACAATACTCTGCTTGATTCTGTTGATAATTTCATTGATTTATTTGTCATGGTGTCTAGTTTTGCTTGGTTGTGGAAAATGCAACTACTTGTTAGGGCCCATTTGGGGCTTTTGTGTACTTTTCACATTCTCCAGCAATAATTGGAGCAATAATTGTGCTGGTGCTCGTGAATAAAATGCAAACTATGGTTTAAAACAGCTACAATAATGGGAATTATGATATGAAGTGTTTAAAAGAAGCCACTGGCCACCAAAATCACTACTGTGAGCTTTGATATACAGTCTGCGCATGTCTGGATTGAGTTAGTGGTGACAGAAATGGGAAATGTTTTGCATAATTACTTGTTTATTATAATATATATATTATATATATATATATATATATATATATATATATATATATATATATATATATATATATATATATATATATATACATATAATATATATTATTAAAAAAATAAAATGATGATTGGAGGAATGCTATATAGAGTTTAAAAAGAGAGGCAGACAAAGGGTTTGTGTGAGGAACACAGTTTACTTTTTGTATCAGTGCATAACATAATAGAAAACAAGACCAAAAAAAAATCTACGGCCATGCTCGCAGCTCTGCAACACTATGTGTGGGCACAGTGGTGCTTCTTGAGCTAAATGCTGACATCAACATGACAATCTGCTCACAGTGACAATGCTAAAATGCTGGCGTTCAGCAACAAACCCAAAGTAAAATATCTTCTCTGCTTAAATATATACGCAGCTAGCATTGCTAATAACGTACAGCATGTCTGTATTCTGGGGTGTTTATTTTGGCAGCTACCGTACCTGTGGCTCCACAGTCTGATGCATTCAAAGTGTGTCTCAGCCCAACACAAAATAGCTGCACTACCTTTTAGGCGGGGGAATCTTTCATAACCTTTACTGATTGCCTCTCAAAAGGAGGCAGCTGGTTCCAATATATTGCTACTTTTATAGTTTCCCCCCAGTTTTGCTTTTATGCCTCTGTTTACAGTTTCTGAAGTGGAGATTGCCTCCGGGGCTGCGGTACATTTCATTCAGGCTGCTTTTAATGTCTGTGTTTGTCTGTGTGAATATTTCACAGACACACAAAGTACTCAGTTCATCTGGCTTTCAAATCTAAACTTTGATAAAATGCTGGTGAATAAACAGACTCTCTCCTGTTGATGTTTTTCTGCAGGTTCTCTCTGGTGCCCGGGCTGCACCCTGACTGGATGCTCATGTTGTTCTTTGTTCACACTCATCTGACTGTGACTGTGACTCTGGGCCTGCTGCTCGTCCCAAAGGTAACATTGCATATCTGCACCTTATTAACCATGTCAAGTATTTACTTAAAGTTTACTGGGCTGTCAAATAGTGGTCGGAAGTAACTGAGCAGATTGACTGTTGAACTGTTCTTGAGTAGTAGGGCACTACTACCAAACTCTTTGTTAAAAACGTCACATAAAGTCATGAACTCCAGTTTCTATGGAACTACATTTGTGTCTAAATTCTTAGTGCATGATGGGGTATTTTTTTGAGAAATCATTATTGTGCAGAGTGATTTAGGCAAACAAAAAAGCATTCTATATTCTATGCTTGATACATATTTGCATGTGTGCTATTATCCACAAAGCATGGATAATAATGTGAGCGAGCAAGTGTCCATCGGTTTGAAAGTGCACAGAGGTTATTATAGGTTACAAGCAGACACAAATAAATGCATTGACCCCAACATAGATTTCACAAATATAATCCCATAGAGTTCAGGTATTTACACCACTGGATTGGGAAACTAATCTGTAGAGGAGATGCAACTTCCATAGAAAGTGCTGCACAAATGTGGTCAGTGCATAAGTCATACTTTTCTGTTTTTAGTGTGTTTTTATGGAAAATCCTGTAATCTAAATGGAGGTTATATTGAGTAAAGAGAGATTTCCATAATAGCTACTATTGTACCATAGCCTGTATACACAACAGTCCATTAATCATATTAAATTTATTTGATATTAGGGATCTGGAACACACACATACACAGAGATTCACGCAGGCACATTTGCAACCATTACCTTAAACTCATTCAAACTGCGTTAGTGGTTATTGTAATTTAGCTAAGCACTCCCGCGGGTGTCTTTACGTGCAATCTCTCAAGTCTGATGGAAAACATTTAATTCTCCTGCTGTGTGAGAAATGCAATACACCATCAGCGCTCTGTTCTTTCATTCTTTCTTAATTAGGCACCTCAGAAGTGCAAGTCAGTTGACTACACTGGGATAATTAAGCACAATGGGAGGATGTTAATCTCACACAGCGTCTGCTCCTGATTCTGGGATAAATATTAGGTCTTTCTTTGTACCCAGACTTGTTATTTAAGTAAAACTAAATAATTTGGGCATGGAAATCAAGTGAAAATCAGATCATACTGTCTTTGTTATTGCAACCTTATCTCACCTTTTGTTTGTGTACTTAGGAATCAAAGTGAGGAACAGATCAGTGCCTGCAAAAATTGAGCTGCATATTTGCATGGTTTGCAATGAATGAAATAATAAAAATAACAATTGCAAAAAACATTTCAACTTAACAGAATAACTTATATATGAATGTATTTACTCAGCTTTTCAGATCCCTTGAAGGTAAACCAAAAACTTTAAGTTGTTATTATGATATTGCTTGGTTTGACCTTGTCCTAACAGTCAAAAGATAGAGATCAACTCGAATAAAGAAAACTTAACTTGAAATTGGAGTTTAAAAATAATTTTGTGGTAATTATTGAATGCAACAATCAATAATACAGTATATGAAATAAATAATATAGAAAAACACAAGAAAATATGTGCAGGAAAGAGTCATGTAAGTTTAACAAAGTCGATCGCAGGCAGGAAAGAAACTTTTTCATTACATAAAATCTATATCAGTAAATATTTTGTGGTAGGAAAAAGTTGCTCACTTCCAACCAACCTCAAATGACCCCTTCAGCTAAAATATTTTGTCATACAATAAATCAAATCAGAGGCGTACTATAGGGCAGAGTAATAAGAAATTACAACTACAATTCTACATTTTCTACTTTTTCTCATACTTCCTGCAGGCTCAGTGATGCCATTCTTTAACATTGCTCTCCATCTGTTTTAGTTCCTGTCCAAAGGGACTCAGGCCAGGGATGATATTGCCACCGAGGCCTATGAGGAGGAGCTGGACATGGGAAGATCTGGCTCTTACCTCAACAACAGCATTACTTCAGCCTGGAGCGAGCACAGCTTGGACCCTGAGGATATACGGGTAAAGTAGCATTTAGAATCATGGCCAGACTTTAAGTCTGGTTACATCCAGATATGTATGCCTTTCTCCTGCTATTCCTTGAAGATAGAACAGAAGGTGTCGAAAAGGAGACAGATCTTTTTAAACCATTAACAGTACGGTGCATAGTTGTGAATTACAGTATACAATACAAAAGCAGAAAAGTTCATTCAAATCATGCAGGAGCAGCTAGGTATCATCCATATTTGGGAGTATACCCCTTTCAGACAGAAAACTAAAAGCATGTTCAGTGCTACCGCACAAGTGCATAGAGAATTAAAAAAAAAATGATGAGACAAGTAAGAGCTAGCAAGGGTTGAGATGTAGTCTGAAAAGGTGGGTTTTTAGCCTGCGGCAAAAGATGGGTGGTGACTCTACTATCCTGAGGGTTTGACCGTGGCTTGGAGGCAGGAAGGAGCAGTTCTCCTCACTGCCCTCTAGGCCAGCACCAGAGTTTTGAAATGCATGTGAGTGCCAGTGTAGTGAACAGAGAAGAGGAGTGATGTGGTAAAACTTACTTAATCCCTGTGATGTTGTAAAGGAGGGATCCATAGGAGCTACTGCTGCAATGTTTTGTGAGACCAACAGTTCACTTCCAGGTTCCTCACTGTCCGAGCTGGCACCACCAAAGTGTTGTCAAAAGGTGACTGACAGGTCTTGGTGGGGGGACACTTTCTCCTTGAGGAACACAAGCTCAGTCTTGACATCCTCTCCAAGATAACAGCAAACTGCCTCTGTGCCTCTGCGCTCAGTGTGCCTCCACCTTAGTGTCAGATGGGCGAAATGACAAGAATAGCTGGGTGTTATCAGCATAGCAGTGGTATGAGAAGCCATGACAGTGTATAGCAGCCCCAAGAGAAGAGGAAAGGGCCTAGGATGGAGGATTATTCAAAAGCTGCCAAACATTCACAGTCTCCTTCCTTTTTTAGGACGAGTTGAAGAAGCTCTATGCCCAGCTCGAGGTCTACAAATGTAAGAAGATGCTCGCCAACAACCCTCACCTCCAAAAGAAGCGCAACTCCAAGAAAGGTCTGGGTCGCTCCCTGATGAAACGGATAACAGAGATCCCAGAGACCATGCACATACACCGGCAGTGCAGTCGTGAGGACGGCAGCGAACACGGCAGCAACCGCAGCACCCTAAAGAGAAACCCATTTGAACCGAGTCACCACGGTAAGATTGTAGTTCCACTTGTTTAACCTGGTCAGGGTGATAGTAGTAATTAAGATAATTTATCACCTTTGAAATTCAGTTTATGACTGAGTTGTCAGTTGAGTTAAGGCCTGCAGGTTTTTCTTTTCAAATTGTCTGCATTTTTAAAACTGCCTTTATATTGTTTAACTCTTTTCAAAATCTGTTAATGTTCCCTATCTTCAAACATGGTCTGGCCAAAGAAAGAAAGCAGCTTGGAAGAACTGCAGTTGTAGCTGGCATACATTGACCTTTTTCAAAGCAGACATTCTGACTTGCCATAATAGGAAAAGCACAGGTGTTACTAAAAGGATGTCTCCTGGGTGTGCCAGTAAGCCATGGCAGTGTGACAGTGAGCCAGAATGAACAATACCAGGACCCTGAAACTGAAGCAGCTAAATGGAATTAAGCCATCATTAATTCTGTTGTTTTTGTCACTTTGTCAGAATGTCTTTTTGTCAAAAAGGCCGATTAACAATGTAAACACAGGCAGGAACAACAGACAACACTGTGTGCTGCCTCCTAATTTTTGAATTTAGCTCCACATAGAGAACAAAATGGAGACTGGCAGCGACCCAGTGTGCAAGCATAAAACAAGTGTTGTTTGAATCCACAAATTCCGATTAATGTTCATGCTGTTTAGTTACAATAAGACTCTACAGCTATGCCAGCGGCTCTGTGAAGCTGTACTTCGGCACAGCTGTGCTTTGAGCTAAATGCTAACATCAGTATGTCAATATGCTCATAATGACAATGCAAACATTCTGATGTTTACCATGGAAAAGATTTAGCCTGTTAACACAAAGTCCAGCTGAGGCTGATGGGAGGGGCATTATATGTTATTTTACAATGTGAGGAAAATAAGTCATATCAGTGAACCCATCCCACTTTAATGCCATTTTATCGTTTTAATCTAACGTCAGGCAAATCTCGGGATGACTCTCTGAAGAACAAAGTCATCGGCTTGAAGAAGTCACTCAGCTTTGACCACGTTTGTGACCAGGATGAGGAAACTATAAGCCAAACTGGCTCGACTGCAGGGGACAAAATGACTCCTGTTGGGGGTGGTGGGGAAGGATCTCTTCTTGGTTCCCTCATTGGCAGAAAACATACTAAGAAGCAGCTGGAACCAGCTACGACCACCCCGAGACTGGAACCAGCCGAGTCCACCGAGTCGGTTCCACTGTTCTGGAAATCAGCCAGCGCTCACAACTTAACGCACGAGAAGAAACCTGTCCACCTGCGGACCTCCATCATGCAGAAGTCTCTGAGCGTGATTGCGAGTGCCAAGGAGAAGATGCCAGGGCTGACCAACAAGACACAGAGCGTGGAGGACGCCAGTAAGAAGGGTCTGAAGGGACAGGAGGAGAAGATGCTGTCTGAGGTGGATGAGACACCTGAGCATTACCCCAAGATGATCATCAGCCAGTCAGTGGAGTACTCCAAGACACCCATGAAGATGGGCATCATGAAACAACAGGTCCTTTTTCCATATTTACATTCCAAATTCAGACTGATTGCTGTGTTATTGAGTTATTCAGCTCTAGTACTAAATGTTAGTAGATTACTCAATCAGTACATTTTCTAACATAAAATGGAACCAACAGCAAGTCATTTATAAAAAACTGTGAGGCTGTTTCCAGCCTCTTAAATGTGCAGATTTTTGAGCAAGAATTCAATTTTTACCTTTGAAATTGTAGTTCTTAACTCAAAATCTTAACTCAAGGTCCCCTTACCAGCTTTTTCCAGACCTTTTAATTGCATCTCAGTGGATTGGACGGACACTAATAAATAAACAAGGATTACCAAAAGCATTCCAGTGGAGCCCCCTTATATGGTTAGGATGTTCAAATATATGGCCTTTAAGTCTTTAAACCTTCAATAACTGATTTTCTGGCCACTTGACGGCAGTGAAACAAGCTGTAAACACAGCATTGACCTTTTAAGCTACTGCTGGCAGTAGAAATATTAGCATTCATTTGGTGAATTAAGTCCAATATGCACACTCCTTATAGCTCTGTTGTGGCCTCCATGAACATCTGAGGGAAATATGTGGCCCTTTGGTTGTTAAATGTTAAATGCTCTACTATGTTCAGCTACAAAAAAGAAATTGTGTGTAACAACTAAGACATCTCCATGACAACTGAGAAAACACTGTTGTGTTATGAAGACCGTGAAATGCAATTTAAAGTACTGGAAAGTTTCTTTGTCTTAATAACTTTTGGTTTTGCACCATTGGTCAGGCAAAACAAGCAATTTCAAGATATCAGCTTGGGCTTTTGGACTTTTTTCACAATTGTCTGACATTTTATAGATTTTAATTATTCCATATAGTAGATAGTTGCAACCCTGTTCTAATCATTTGAATAGTAATTGATTTACTTGGTGGTTGTTTTATTGCTTGATTTTAACAGGTAAGTGGCAGCCAGCCGTCCATTTGCTCTGAGACTGGTAGGAACCTCTACGACGTGTCAGAGGTTTGTCCCTGGGAGTTGGAAGAACCTCAGACTCCTTCTGAAGCAAAGACCCAGAAACATGTTTCCATCGCTCCTGGAGAAACCACCACAGGCCGGAGAGGCAGCAGCAGCTCGGGAATTACCAAAGGTAGCCGGTCCCAGCAGAGGCAGAAAGTAGGGCAGTCCCCTTCCAATAGACGCCGCTCCGAAGATAAAGGAGGAAAAGGGGAGGAAGGCAGGGAAACACGGAAATCGCGGCCACCCAGGTCACCTCTCCCTCTTAAACCAGACGTCAGTCCCTGGGAATTCGATGAGCAGCCCATGCTGGGAGGAGATTCAGATTCCCTCTCCCCAGACAGGATCAGGCGTAAGAAAAGCGTCACACCCACTGATGGGAAACCCAAGGGGCTCCACTCAGACCACTCCAAGTCCACGGGGAGCCTTTTGCAGCCTCCTTCCCTGATGGTAGAGATCTGCCCGTGGGATTATAGTAGCCCACCTTCACCTAAGCAGGAGAAGACCTGCAGTAGCCCCACCACACACAAGAAGAAACGGAAAGGCTCCTGCTCGTCCAACCACAAACCCGAGAAGGAGAAAGGCAGGGAGAAAAGCAGAGAAAGGCGGAGCTCTTCGAGCAAGCCTCCATCGGAGAGGAGGCGCGTTAGCCAGTCGTCGGAGTGCAGCGGGCTGGTTTCTGAGCGGCGGAGGAGCTCCACCAGAGACCCAGAGGTGATGGAGATCAGGAGGGCGGAGGTTTTCTCCCGGGATGCCGAGCCCTCACTCTCGGGCTTTGCTCAGACTAAAAAATCCCCAGAGAAGAAGAAAGAGAGCTCCTTGAGTAGTAGTTACAAACCCGCGCTCATCAGCGGGGCGAAAGTGTCTGATGTTTGCCCCTGGGACTTTCAGGAGCAAGACTCTGGGGAGAGAGCATGATGACTGGTGTGGTGATTGTATATTTTTGTATTCACAGACTGACAGCACAGGAGAAAAAACAAAGCAACCCAATGATAGCAGTGTACCATTGTATTTGAAAGGATTGTTTTTCTCTAGGTGTCCTACGTGAATAAAGATTTTGTGAGAAAAATAACATTGATGCACTCCAAACATAACTACTTGCTAAATCGTTTTTGCATTGCAATGATTGCAACCTTGAACTTTTAAAAGGAATTTCACTTGTGCTTGCACAATATGTCAAATTTACATTGTATGTATGTTTTAGCACATTGAGTACATCAAGGTAATTAGAAAATGAATCATACCTGTATCTACCAGCAGATCAGACAATCATTTGTCACAAACACAGTAAATGCTTCACCCTACTGAGTTCACTGAATACTGACGAATGTTTGCCCTGTTACGCTGACGATATTCTACATTACGCAGTAAGCCAGTGAAGACTTACTGTACAGTATCAGATGTTGATGATGAAAACAAGCAGCAGGGAAGAAACAACCTAAAGAAAAAAATGGAATATGTTCTGAGAAGCAGGACCAAAGCCCCAGACACAGCTGTGATGCCTTATCTTTAGGCCAAATACGTAATTCATGTGTGTTTGATTTGTGAAACATGGGAATAACAAAGGATTGTAGTACAGCTTCATTTCAAAAGTAGAAGAACTGTATGTTTCAGTAAAAGTACTCAATATACAGTATGTATTTTTCTAAAAAGCCAATGCATGGGGCAAACTATCAAGCATCCAATAACTAAATGTTTATTGGTTAACTTGTAATCAAATATGACAGTGGAACTTTTGATGTTGTTGCTTATGGTATTTGTCTCCTTATGTACCACATGATGCTTTTGAAATGATGTGCATTGCCATCAATAATGTATACACATACTGTATCTCAAATGGCTTGCAGTTACATTTGAGCAGTACTAAAATATCCATGAGGCTCTCCCGGCTGTTGATATTTATTTATTGTTTACTCTATATTTTTGCCCTGGTTGTCTCCTCTTGGAGGCTGGAATATTTCCACATGTCTAAAATGTGCTGAAATCTTTCATGGACCAAAACCAAGCCTGGTTCGGGTGGATGATGTGAATTATGCATTTTCTCACTTAGTTGCTCATTTTACATCTGCTCGAACGCACCTTCCTTCAAATCTTTGCACATATTCAGTCGCTGAAACCACGACTATGCATGACCAAAGCTTTTTTTTGTTTGTTTTTTACCACTTTATCGCTAACAGAAAATGAGTAACTTACCATTTCAACATCATCTCCAACGACAACAACAGACAGCCTTTCTGTCCTGTGATCAGCCACCCACCAGTAACACCTACTGCAAAGCAATCGGTCAGTTGAGCTTCATTACGGCTGCGTGTGCATGACAGTGAAAATACAGGAGTAATGATACACTAACATGCACCAGAAGGCATAGAAAAATCATTGCGTATATTATGAAATACTCAAAGAGGACATGGGAGCACATGAAATGTTATATAGATGTCAGATGTTGTCATGTATTTATCAAGAATCTTAGGATGAAGACCTTCCTGTGTAAATAATCTGTTTTGCTCGTCAAGCATTCAGAAAACAGCATCCATAAAGTGAAAGGCTCGATGAATAAACATGACCCACCACTTTAACTTTCACAAGGTTTTTTTCTGTCAGATGGTTTTAGGCTGTTTGAAATGGAATGTTGTAACTTGCCCACTAAATGTATTTTATGCTTGTTATACTGTAAAGTGTTGCTCCAAAAAGTTACAAAATGTTGTAGCATCCACATGGGAGTATTTATATTGTACATTCATATTGTGTTGCATGTACATACAGTAAATACCCTGTCCTCAATTCTGGATTAAATCTTTCTATAAAACTTCACTTTGCTTTAGTGTACATTTCTTTGTCCCGTTCAGTATAGTTTGTTTTAGGTTCACAATAATAATCCACGTATATTGATCATCAACTGGGTTGTTGCCTGAGGCTGTTTGTGGTTTTCTTATATACAGTCCATTGACCAATCGTAGATCACCATAGAGACCAAGTGCACAAAACAATATCATCATCTTTTTTTTTGAATACTTTTTACAAAATGCCATATTTATTGTACAGAAATATAAATTACCATAAAACCAAAACATTCAACATTGCAACCAATTGACATTTCAATCTGGTGCTCTGGCAGTCTGTACAACACTGCCACCATGTGGAGGATGAGACTCCATGTCTAGATTAAACAGTGGTGGAAAGTATATAACTATATTTACTAAAGTACTGTATTTCAGGTACTTGTGCTTCACTATTATAGAGTATCTTCATTTTATGGCACTTTATACCTCTTCTTCTCCACTACGTTTCAGGGGAATATATTGTACTTTTTAGTCTACTACATTTATTTTTCAGCTGTTGTTACTAGTTAAGCTACTTTTCATATTATGATCCCTAAAACACAACATAAGATAATTTTATAAAATCCAGGGAGTTTTACAGATTTAACTACACAACATTTGTTGTTAATGTGTTTAAAATTAGCTGCAACTCGACCAGCTACAACATTAAAAGGTGTCTTACATGTTTAGGCATTAGTGATAATAACTCTATTAGATATTATATACATCTGATTGACACTTCACACTTGCTGATGACACTTTAACTTGAGTAAAATTTTGATTGCAAAACTTTTACTTGTAAAGTAGAATCTTTACACTGTGGTATTACTACTTTAACTTTTAATTTAAACATCTTAATGACCTAAGGACATAAAGTGAAGAAAAACTGGAAGTAAACCATTGTGTGAATGCATTTAACATTTTTTTGTAGAAGTTAGTATAGATGAGGGCCATATTTCAGGGATGCACTGCTGTGTTGGAGGTGACACTGCTCTAAGGCACAAGCAGCCTTGGAGGAAACACAGAGATAGTTTTCTATTTTACTACTATTTTACTACTTTTACTATCTCAAGTAAACTTAAGAAATGTTGCATTACAGGTCTTGCTTTCATACTTTCACTTCGGTATTTCCTGGTAATTACTATTGCCTGATGCATTAAGGTGTAAGCAGTATTTGAATGTCTTAGCAGGTTGAGCAAATCTTAAAATGTATTTATATTAACATATATTTATATGGGCTACTGTTGGCTAGTTTAATCCATATAAAATCATCACGTTTTATAGGATGCTCATTTTGTGTGTACAATTTGGATTTTAAATAAAAAATGACTAGTAACTAAATCTGTAAAAGAAAAAGTACCTCAAATTTGTAACTGAGTACAGAACTGGAGTAAACCTACTGACATTCTACACCTGTTACAACACATCATTCATGCGCCCTTAATTAGGAGCAGTCTAATCACTAGTTGATGATGACCTGACTGAGTCGAGCATCGCACCCCCCCCACCTCCTCCATCTCCATCCTGTCAAATGGACGAGCGGCAGTGACGTCAGCCCTGCGGCACCGGACAGGGCTGACCCGACACATCACATCCACCACAGACCTGCACCGCTCCCAGCCCGTTTCACTGCAGAACCCGCACGAACACCGGCCTGGAACATCATGGGCAACGTACAGGTAAGAAACAGTGGCTTTTCTACAACTTCTGCTGCGAAAGTAACATAGGCTCTGAATCAGTGCATCATCATCATCATCATCATCATCACACCGCTGCCAGGGGCTGACTCACTCATCGGACGCTTTTGCAGAGCTGGAGGGTGTGCGGTGATGCAACGGGATGCAAAGTCATAGTAATAAATCAACAGGGAAAAACATCACTAAAGTGCCTAGAAGAATATTACAGCTTTTTATTCTCGGCTTCAGGAGATGAAAACGACTCTTTTCGTCCGGAAAAAAAAAAAAAAAAACACACTCCTGAGGAGCAGAACTTGCGCAGTTAACTTGAGCAAAGGGAGAGCGCTCTGCCAGGCCGAGGCCATGAGGAATTTCTCAGAAATGCTGATCAATGAGGCCGCATTGTTTTCAGCGGAGGGTGGGCGAGGAGAGAGCGCTGCTGCTGCTGCTGCTGCTGCCGCCGCCCCATGACTCAGCCGACACACAGGCTGCGCCCTTTTCCTGCGGGACACACTGGCCTGGATGGGCCTCACTCTATCATCTGTTTGAATGGAGACATTTAGGATTGTAGCTTTTGTTTTATATAATACATATCTGCCCTACTTTCTAAGATGTTGCTTGAATGTACAGTGTATCAGCAATAACACATGACCTGATCCTGAAACTATGTGTTGAGTGGGCTTTTCTTTTTTTTTTTCTCTAGCCCACCATAGTCCCATATGAGGACTTTGATGTCACGGCTGATATCAAGGCTATCAGAAAAGCATGCAAAGGTTTAGGTAAGTGTACAGCATGTGAGGCTCACTTTGCTGTTTTTTTCTTTCATTCATTCCTCTCATGTAGACCTCTCCAAGCCTCTCTCTCTCTTTCTCTGTTGTCATGTGATTAAGGCATCTATTATCACCCGATTAGAGCGAAAGGAGAACCAACAGAGCAGTCACATCTTCACTAAACCATAAATCAACTCATTTAGCAGATTTTAAAACATGCTATGTCTTAATACTCCACTGAACAAAATAGTATTATCATTTTATAGTTAACTGAGGATTAAGTTTGCAGACTAATGCCAGACATCATGCAGAACATTATAAGGCAATCTGTCAGTGGCATCTGTCCACTGCTATAGCATACTGTGTTATCAATATATTGGCAATACTTCCTCTTCCTTATTTGACCAGTTCTGTTTTATGTTTGCTACCACTTACAACTGCCATCGCAAATATATTAAAGCTGCTTGAGAATGGGCAGACAAAACGTGTTCAAACGTCATTATGCGTTATGATGAATGGCCAGTTTAACGGTGACAGGCTTCAAATCACAAAAAGCTTTTCAGCCCCTTCTTCTCTGCTGACAAATGAATGCTGAGGCTCAAATATATGAGGATAAGTGTCAGCTGCAAGACTGAGTTACCCAGCAGGTTTAAAGGAATATCGGATGAAATAAAATGTCAACTGTTATGAACAGTGGGACCCGAACGCAGAACACACACTCAGAGTGTTGGAGTGAGTAAAAAGGTTTATTGTCGGGATGGAGACGGGTGGGGAAGCCAAGCAGGCAAAGGCAGGGAGACAAAGGGAGACCGGTGAGTGTGGCGAGGCGGGGTTGAGCAGGCAGGCAGGTGAGTATGATGTAATATGATCCCGTAACAACAGGGAGACAGAGTTGGTAATCAAAAACACACACAAGAGATACTTAAATGCACAATTCAAGGAGCCGGGGACGTGATCTAACCGCTAAGGCTGAAACAACAATCCGGCGAAGAACCGGGGTTTAAACGCTGCAGCGTGGAGGAGTTGATGGATCTCAGGTGTGCTGGCTGGAGAGCAATCAGGGAGCCGGGGGGCGCCACGCCCAAAACACACAAACACAGAGACAGACAGACTGGGAAGAGCAGGAAACACATGGGAGGGGAAGACACAGGAGACACTCTGGGAAATATGCTGGACAACAAATTGGCATAATTATGACAGAATTTCTGTTTTAAATGGTCTCAATATGAGCTTGTTGTGCATATTGCTGTCATGTTATGGGCTATAATATTACATGAGGTTAATTTAGTCTTTAAATTTAAATGTAGAACATTTTAAAACCTTAGATTTTACCCCATTTTTAACAGATACATGTCAACCTGGCAGCCATTTTATTAAAAGGCCTGTCCAGATTAAATGACTGCCTGTAGTCTTTAAAATGCTTTTTAAGTGTCTGGTAATAATGTTATACCGCTGTGATGGTTAAGCACTTTTAATGTATTTGAAAGATTCTGAAGTCAACCCTTTATGTGTATCCTGTGGTATATTCTCCAGGCACAGATGAAGAGGCCATTATTCAAATCCTGGCCAATCGCTCTGCAGCTCAGCGTGTGGAGATCAAACAGGCCTACTTTGAAAAGTATGACGACGTGAGTACCTGCCTAACTTCCCCTCTCCGTCCCTTACGTACACCACACACACACACACACACACACACACACACCCAAACGACAGCCATGCACCATTTTACTTCAGTGTTCTTTCTGTGTTTGTCCAGGAGCTGGAGGAGGTCCTGAAGAAGGAGCTGACGGGCAGCTTTGAGAAGGCCACCATGGCCATGTTGGACCCTCCTCATATCTACTTCGCCAAGGAGCTGAGGAAGGCCATGAAGGGGGCGGGCACAGACGAAGCTGTGCTGGTAGAGATCCTGTGCACAGCCACCAATGAGGTCTGTTAATATAATATTGTCTTTAACTTAAGGTTAACTATGATAATCTTATCAGGATCATCACTGCGGGTGGTTTTTCTATTTGCTTATGATATGGGCTCCATTTTGCTACCTCTTTCTAATAAAACATACTTTATCAATGGTTTATAATAGGTTCTAACTAATGACTATTTTCACCACCTGTGTTCACTTTCCTGACGTAACCCTGTTTATTCTGTTGACAGATGTTAAAGCTGCATTCATAGATTTTTGGGGGCACTTGGGGGGCAGTGCAACTCACTGTAAACGCAGACAATGCTGACATATTATCACTTTATAAAGCTGATATGGCATCATGTTAGCAAACAGTCACTTATTGTACATCAAGCAGATACAAAGTAACATTAGCATTGATTTGGAGTCTTGATTCTGGTCACTTGATGACGGAGCATTCAGCTCTTTAACTGTGCAATGCTCCACTGTGTTGCACCAGCTAGTTGCTGACATTGGTTGGCTGTTTGGTGCTGGGCAGGCAGAGTGCAGAGGGTTTGTCGGTGTTTTTGCTGAAAACAGCTGCCTGCTGCTGCTGGAAATAATGCTGTGAATCAGAACAGTGAAGTTGTGGGCTGTAAAACCAAAACATTAAGCTGAAACAAGCAACCCCTCTCATATTACGCATAGTCGTTTGATCCATTTCAAATATAAAAACATTGATAAGAGCAGCTTTAATATGACTGAGTCTCATCTTTCTGTCTGTTCTAACAGGACATCTTGAGCTACAAGGAGGCTTATGGCCAGGGTGAGTCATGCATAGAAAAGCTACCAATTTGACATTCCTCTCATACTGGAAAGTGTGTCATTTAATCAGCACATTGGACAGTGAAGTTTTGCATTTGTCATAATGTCGTGGGCGTTTCACTTTTAGGAGTGAGTCATGGAGTAGTGTGCCATGTTTTCCTCACTCGCTGGCCACATCTACAGTCTGAAATTTAATTTATTGCAAAATATCTTGTAGTGCTGCCCTGTAAAGGACTTCAACACAGATATTGTACATCTGTTGAAAAAAAAAAAAAAAAAACTTAAGTGGTGATTATTTCTGTCCCTTTCCTCACAGTGCATGAGCGTGACTTAGATGCAGACATTGAGGATGACACCAGTGGAGATGTGAGGAACCTGCTGATATCACTGCTGCAGGTAAAGACTCATTATATTTATTCAACCATGAAAGATACTTCTAGCATTGGTAGTTGCAAGGGGAGTTGGAGCACACAAAGCAGGAATAGTTTCAAGCACAATTAGATACTAATGTGGAAGTCCTGAATCTGGATGGAAGCCGCAAAGAGACGGAGAATAGTCATTTTCTTCCTTTGATAATGGCTGGCAGAATTGTTCTCCATGCTGTGATTCGCCCCCTGAGACATTCGTCACACATCACATCATTGTTTGGCAGGCTGCGGCCTCCAGCCTCCGTTTCCAGCCCTTTCAGCGCTCCCACCCGTTCCAGCTTCCCCTCTCTTTTCCTTCCCCCAGAAAGAAAGGACAAACACATTTTGACTCATGTTACACAGCAATGTCTGTCCAGAGAGCTGCAACTTCAATGGCCTTCGAATATCTCCCATTGATGTGTAGCAGATGATAGTTATCCCGTTAAATGCCTGAGATTATTTTCATAATCCATATTTTTGACCTTTCCTCCACTCACTGAATCTTTTCCCTCACTCTCTCTACATGCATCACCTCCCTTATCCATCTCTTTAAACCTCTCTTCCCCTTTCCCCCCCTCCATATCTCTCTCCCGTATCCCTCTCTTCTCCTATAACCCTCCTTTTCTACAGGCGAGCAGAGACGAGGGCTATGAAGTGGATGAGGGTTTAGCCGAACAGGATGCCGCATCTTTGTTTGAGGTACGTTCACAGATGAAATCTGTGCTGCGTAATTCCTTTAAATTAGGGGCCTTATTTATAGTTTGCCCTTTAAATAGCACCGGTGTTTGCAAGGTAATGTGATCCTAGATTTAGATGTTTAAGCATGTGAGCCCAGGATGACTGGCAAATCCCACAAGTACACATTTTTTAAAATCAAAGCTTGTTTTTGTGGTAATGGTGCACTGTGGCTTTTATTGCAGTACAAGATTTGGGGGAATTCACAACTCAAGCTTCATATTTAAAGTTTCACATTAATACTGTACAAACATAACTGTGTGCAGAGACAGTAACGTGGCAAAATCTGGGAATATTTTTATCATATTATAATTTATGAGGTTAAGGTTATAAGGTTTTATAGTCATTCTCATTGTCATTCTCATTTTTAGTGCCAATGAGCTATTGTTAGCATGTTAACATTACATTATTAGACAAATGCTCACAAATGCTGGCGTGTTATTTCCTTTTTTGTCAGGCAGGAGAAGGCAGATTTGGCACAGATGAGTCCACCTTCACCTTCATCCTGACACACAGGAACTACATGCAGCTTCAGGCCACCTTTAAGGTCTATGAGTCGGTAAGGACTGCACTCATTCCTGCAAGATGATTTCCTACTGTCCTCCCATCTTTGTTGATATTATTAGTTCTCATGTTAACTTATTGTCGTGCAGCTTTCAGGAACAGACATTTTGGACACCATTGAATCTGAGGCAACAGGAACTCTCAAGGACTGCTACATTACTTTGGGTAGATTATACTTAAACAGGATTGTCTGTGAGCTATTAAATATCAAACCAAATATCATGTAGTCTTGTAGTAACACCTGCTGCGTGTGTGTGTGTGTGTGTGTGTGTTTTATAGTCAGGTGTGCTAAGAACCCACAGCTGTATTTTGCCCGACGCCTTAATGCCGCCATGAAGGGAGCGGGCACCGATGAAGACACACTTATTCGCATCATTGTAGGCCGCTCTGAGGTACGTCTGTGTCCGTGACAGCATCGCCAAATGTCTAATCATTCCAGATAGATTCCAGATTACCAAAAATCAGATATTGTATGTCTTAAAATGTGCTCTAAAAGTAATTTAGGAGCATGTAAACATCCAGTTCAAAGATAAAAATAAACAACAAAGAGGGGTTTCGTGTTGACCGCAGTGTTAAATCGTTAACCCGCAGATCGACCTGGACACAGTGAAGGACATGTACCTGGAGAAGTACGACGTTACCCTGAAGGATGCTCTGGATTCAGAGTGTGGTGGAGACTTCAAACGCCTCCTCATTGAGATCTTGCACTAAAATGTCTCACCTTCATCCTACAGGCCTTATTTAACCATAATGACACAGTCTCTCCTCTGTACCCACTCATCCTTCATCCTCCTCTTCTTCTTTATACTCCTTTGTACATGTTTCACTCATTTACTCTGTGGACATCTTTCTATCTATCATCCTTTCCAGCATCTTTTTACATCTCTCTCTCACTCATAGAGACGGTCAGTTCTCTTTGCAGCATGGACCAAAAACCAACTCATTATTATATTATATACACATGGCAAACTTTAAATATATTAAAGTTTACTAATATTCATCTTTAAATACACTGTTTTGCCAAGAACACCACACTGGTGGGAATTCTTACTGTTTTAGTCCAAAAAACTATTGAGATACATGGAATATTTGTTACCCCTGCATTGTGGAACTTTTATGGAACTTGTGCGGCTGAGCATCATGCTAATGTATTTCTCCAAATAGATAATGTTAGTCCAGTTCTGTATTTACAATCAACAGCTTTACAGTTTATTTTTTACTTTTTACGGTTTGTATTTCAGCTGTTCACCATTTCAAGCCTATCCCAAAGCTGTCAATGTTAAGAGGTTGCTGCTGTTCAACAGAAACTATGTAGCCTCACTTTATTAATTTCTCTCATCATCATCCATTAACTTCACTACTATTTGCCTCAAAGAATGCCTTTTACAAGATGATAGCGAAGCAATTTAATTTTTGCAGCAACACTAAAGTGCCGAATTATCACGTTTGATCTCTGATATCTGAAAAGGATTCATTTTACATGACAATATTATTAACCTGAGTATTGGGTTTTTGTAGTGACATCCCTAAATGTTTTGTGGGATTTTTAACTCAGACAGTTTGTAGTCTTATTTTTAATCAGACCTAACATAATGCCGATCACACTTTATTAGTTTTCTGTTGTCATTCAATTTACCGAATAGAGTTATAGTGCTACTTAATAAGTGTGTAAAACTTTGAGATCATAAAATGATAATAATATTGAAAAAGACATACATTTGTAACCCCTGAAGTACAATCACTGATGATGAACTCACCGTCTGTATCCCCGTATGGAATTGTATTTAAAACCAAGATTACAGTAATATAAATAACTATGATATACAGTTGTATTGTCACATAGCAAATTGATACACTAAATGTGTTATCTATGTATGCAGTGGTAATAAAATTTAACTCCACCAAAATACTCTTTGTTTTATCGCTTTGTCTCCTGTAGAGGGCAGTACTGCACCACAAGGAATATTGTATATAATGATTTTCAGGTAGAAATGACAAGACACCTGATAGTGAAATCAATGATATAATATTGTGTATGATTAGATATTTTTAACATAAATAACCAATTGTTTGCTTTAACATTCTGTATTATGAATATTATGATATAAAAAAAACCCTTGTGCTCTTAATATAAATATGAAGAGTAACTGGGTTGCTTATCATTTCATAATGTTTGTGTTGGTGGCCTATGATCCATACAAAAGTTGTTTTTGTACAACATCGACCCCAAAACATTTTGACTTATTACAGAGCACAGAAACTGTGGGACGCCTTTGGGCAAGTTAAACGCAGAAAGAGTAGAAGAAAAGTTAAAAACAAGCGGGAACTGCTTCCAGATGCACTGACACGGGAGTAACTGATTTCTCACTTTCTTTCCCACTGCTTTCTTCCTCTCTTTCTCCCAACCCTCCTGCTGTATCTTTCTCTCCCTATATAGCCTTGATGTTATGGTTGTTTCAGTATCAAGGGCAAAGTCCACCTGCTTTTTGCACATTCTTGCTACCTGTATATCCACAGTCTGTGCACCATATGTAGCCCAGTAGCCCCATCATCCACTTCCTGCTACCCTCAACTCTGGCAGCCACAGTCTATCTCTCTGGCCGAGAAGGCTGGGAGCACCACACATGCCTGTTAATATAAGACAAAGGTGGGGAGTGTAGATTCCATGCAGTAACTGATCACAAGAGAGACTCTGAGAAACATCTCTTTCAATATATAGTGTTGTTTTTTTTTGCATGTGATTAATTTATCAAAGCATTAATAATGTAAGATGTTGTGCTTTAACCTTAACATTTATATTTTAATAATATTTTAATAAAATTTTTAAGTAACTTTTACAGTTAATCTGAATGGGAAACTTGTAATAAATGTAAAGACACTTTCCTGCTTTCCCAAAAATGTCAGACTACACTACTTTCACACATTCTCTATATTAACATGGTGCAAGACCGATAAGTGGATTCATTTTTAAATTACATTTCCTTTGTATTTTGGTGGCCCGTGAAAATTGAGAGTCCTAAACCAAATTCTAACAGCCAACATACATGCATACAAACAAACCCATGCACTGCCTATTAAATACACACCCATACCTACTCGACACACTATTACACTGTTTTTTCCCTCCATCTGTTCTTCATTATCCAAGTGCAAATGTGTTAGAGAAACTTGTCCAGCCAGACGGAGCTCCACTCTCTATACTGTGGGGCTCTGACCTTTTCGCTTAAATATTTATCCTCAGACCACCATAACTCACCCGGCCAGTCCCCCATCAGCCTGGAGGTGGTTTCAATTTGCGTCAAGACATGCTTTATTTCTGCTGTTAGTCAACCCAGGTCTGCTTATTGTCTTTGGTCTTCAGTCTAGTTCCTGACGAAAGGTGTGCACGCGATTTAGGCTTAGTTCATAAACTTTGCGGCACATGCTTTATTCCTAGTAACAGTCTGGTCAAGCAACCTTGAACTAGAGAGAATTAAAGGACTGTGTGGGAAACGTTTGTGTCGGCGCTCTTTTGATCCCAGAGACTCCAGACCAGAGCCTTCAGGACTCAAACCTGCATATTAATGGCACTAATCTCCTAAACGTCATGATTTATTGAATAATCTATAGCACACACTAACCTGGAGGTCATGACTTCAAAGGCTGAAATAATAACATCAACTGGTCTACTGGTTTTCATAGAACATATGCCCAGGATCATAATACGGTTTTTGATCTTGTGCCAAAGCAGAGCAGCACTCCGGGAAGGAGTGGAGTTGTCGATGGACGTGTGTAGGAAGGCCATTAGGAGGTTAACTACCCGGCTAATATAATTTCAACTGTTTAAATTCATGATAAAGGTCCGCTGTTCTTTGATGTGTAATGGGAAACACCTGGCAGCTTCTGCCAAGAGAAAACATGTTCAGTTCGGTGTCCACATCTCTGACTGCAGCACACAGGGTAAAGCCCATGATAGGATCAGTACATGCAAGATGAGCAGTCTGTAAATGTTCTTTTATGGGATATTTGGGATGAAATATATTCTGCACAAAGAACAAATGCCCTGTTAGAAGAAAAAAAACGACAATTTGTGAGATATATTGTGATTTTGTTCGTTTGTGATTGTGGTCCTGCTGTACGTTCAAATAAATAAGTGCGGAAAAATCACAAGGTTTTCGAATTATTCCTGTAATTGTGAACAAGCACAGTAACTAGTAACCAGGTGGCTGTGTCCTCATAACTACTTTAATTGCTAATGCAAAAAAAAAAAGGCAATTATGGTAAATGCCAAAATGTAATAGCAGCAACAGTAGCACAAGTAGTCAGAGTCAATCAACTAATTAATCTAACTAACTCAATCATACAGCAACATCGCTTTAAAAGTTTGCAAACATTAGCCACGAGACAGTAAGGTAGTCATACAAGACCAAGTTAGACTATATATCGTAACTCAATCACAGAGGCAGCAGCAAATAATCCAGAAACACATTTTTTAAATTCTTTTTATTGGATTTGATATAAAACATCAAATACATACTCTATTACAGTTAAGTTTGAGTAAACAGTAACTATATCTTAAGGTGTTAATATTTAAAATAGCATGTTGTCTCTCCAGGACAGTTTAATGTCAACAGGGCCTCTGTGAAACACGTGACTCTCTTCAAGTCCATAATATGCAGAAAGTGGTCATTAAACAAGGCATGCAGTAGATATTCACATTAGAAAATGGCGGCTAACCTGAAACACATGCTCTTTAAAAACACACTCCTGAATGAAACCAGCAGCAGCGGCGAACCGCTGGTGACAGCAGAAAATGCTGTAGTCACAGTGGGAATGGTCTGAAGGTCCTTTGGCGTCAACAGAATAACTGAATTACATAAATAAAAGACAGACAAAGTACAGCACATGGAATTTCTGGACATATAAAAGCAGAAAACTCAAGCGTGAGAAAAATCAAAACTGTGTCCTACAGTATTATCACGTGAACGGTAACAATACTAATACTTGCATTCATATAAATAGGATATAGTGACTGATGCATAATGCTACATTTTTAAATTAAAGTCCATATTTATATATGTATATATATGTATATATATATATATTTATAAGTCTTATTAGCTGTAGGCTACTCACTACAAAGCCGAGCAGCTTAAATGAATAGCTTAAAGTTTGGGAAATATACTTCCTCAGATTCAAATGAGAAGATCGATACCACTCTCACATCTGTCTGTACGACTCTGCAGCCAGGAGATGGTTAGCTCAGCTCAGCTTAGCACAAGAGAGCTCACAGGCTGCTGGCTGTAGCTTCATATCCAACAGACAGATATGAGAGTGGTTTCAATCTTCTCGTCTAACTCCCGGCAAGAAAGCAAATTATTGCTTTACAATCCAACCAATGAAACCAGTCCGTCATATAAATGGCTTAACATTCGGTCTACTGAACTGGAAACCTATTAAGACAAACCCGTGTTTTGTTCTGTTATGCTGCCACCCAGAGGATTGACACTCCACTTCCTGTTTGGTGGCTGATCTGGTTGACCCGTCCGCGTACACAGTCCAGAGTGAAGAACACCGCTGTGCCATTATGAACCTGGAAGGACGCCCGCAGGCTCACCGTGGCCCAGTGGCTGCCCTCAGGCATCTGACCACCCACCTGCTGGGCCAGAGGCACAGGTCGCGCCACCCCCGGCTCCCGGCCCCGCCCGGACCCCTCTGGATCACTTCGCCTCAGAAGAGTCACCTTGACCAGGTTGCATGAGTGAATGAGTCTGAGGTCCAGGGCCACACTGGCCGTGCCACTCTCCCTGAAGACAAAGTCCTGACTCTGATCTGCGGATCCCTTCCCTAGCAGCCCCATCTGGGACACGTGAGCGCTGGTCTGGCGGAAGAACAGTGGCTTGTTTCGAACTGCTCCCGAGGGAAGGCCGGTGTGGGCCACGGAGGCAGACAGGGAGGAGGAGATAGCAGCGGGGACCCAAACCAAGCTGAGGGTACTGATGCCTGTCTCGTCACCGAAGAAACGTACGTTGCACTGAGCGGGAGAGAGGATCTCAAAGCCCAGTGTGTCCCCGGGGCCAACTGTAGCCGCTCCAGACAGAGATACGGATGTGTCTCGGTAGTGGACGCCCGGTTTGAAGGAGCGGCACAGCTCCATGCCGGTTCCATTACGGTTGAGGTACGCCACCATTTGGAAGCCCTCACTCACACACGCCTGGCCCATGGAGTACAGCGCCTGCTGGAACACAAAACGCACGGTGCCACTTTCTGCAAAACGGACCCCACGGCCGTCATGGGTCAGCCCCACGACGTAAGGGTCAGAGGTGGAGGTGGTGCGGAAGACCGGGCGATAGTTGGTATGGTAGTGCGCGGACACCGTGGCCTGCGCCATCATGGCAACAGCCCCGGTGTCATGAGAGAGCCAGAGGAGACTGAGCTGAGCTGCCGAAGGGTCGTACAGCTGCAGACCTTCACTGCTTTGGTTACAGTGGTGGCTGGCGCTCCGGAGGGATAGGGAGATCAGGTGACCCGGGGCGACCTCTGCTACCCCGCTGATGCTGACACTCTGGAGGGACCTTTCGTCCCGCTGCTCGACCCTAACGCCGCTGAGGTCGCGGCCGTCCGAGCCGTCCGTGTTGTTCATGCGCAGACACAACTGGATGAAGCTGCGGCAGCCGTGGCTCACCGAGAGATTCTCGTCCAGCCAGACCAGGCCGTGCTGCCTGAGCGCCAGGCGCCCGTCCTCGACGGACAGCAGGCCGCCGTCGCCTCTCCCCTGGATGTGCAGCTGCACGCCAGGGAAGGCGTGGGCGAGGATGCGGCCTTTCCCGCCGGGTAAGCTCACGTCTCCGGCCCAGGACAGAGAGAGGGCGCTGTCGCCAGCAGCGGGGCCGTGGCAGACGGTGTCTGCGGTGAAGGTGCAAGGTGAAGCCACGGGCTCTCCATCGCACTCATTACAGGCCTGACACTCATCCATGTCCGAGTTGTAGAAGTAGCCGTGGCTGCACATTCCTGAGTTGGCGTCTCGCTCTGTCATGCCCTGGCACCTGAATCCACCTGACGATGTGGAATAAAAAAGTTGAGCGTTAGCTCCGAACTTTACTACGATGTCTCTTACTACAAATACTCAGTCATGGAATTATCATACACCTCATCAAAATTACAGTTACAGGCAAAATTGACAAAGGCTCTCAGTGATTCATGTTACCTGGAGTATTGAGACACTTCTGTTGATCTCCACACAGATCAGCAATTTCAAGGCATTCATCTCTGTCCTGCAATGACGAATGAATTGAAACTATTTTTAAAGCAGCTACAATTAGGACTTGACTAATATGACTACTTGTGTGTGAAAGGGATTACTCATAATGGGGAACCCACAGAACATTACTGTACTCTGTAGTTCCCTTGATCTTTACAGAACTGTGTCTTTCAGCTCATTTTTTGGTTTTCTTGCACACAGCGTTACTGTTTCGGTTCATTCTAACCACTCTCATAGCATAGTTTTTGGCAGCAGCGAGCAGCTGTTTTGAGAGCAACAACTGAGATTATCCTACTGCACAGTACCTGCTCAGCATTAAACATCAGAGAGACAAAGTAAGGGAGTGGTGAACTTAGTGGAGCATTTAGCAGCTAAAAAGGCAGATATTTCCCTCAGGAGTTGGCGGAGACCAAAACAGAGCGAAAAGTGAGTGAATGTTGTACATTCATGACTCCAAATGAATTTCTCTGTATCTGCTAGATGTGCACATCAAATAGGCAACTGTTTTCTAACAAGTTTGCCATTTCAATTTAAAAAGTGATAATGTCAGTGTTGCCTTTACAGCTTGTTTCCGCTGCCCCCAACTGGCCAAAAAAAAAGTTATTGCAGGTTTAAAATCAATTGCTATTTATAGGAGGTTCACATTTTAACCTGATAGCTTTCTTGTTTTATGTTCTGCTTCTTGTTTCTTTAATCTTGTTCTATCTGTCATGAAAATCAGTGGTGAAATAATGGAAAGTACTTAACATCTGCTGTAACTCAGGGAACCATCAACACCAGCTCTGTTTTTTCTCCCATGCTTTCAGTTCATTTTTATACAGTGTATTTCTGTCCACAAGTTCAACGGTCATACTGTAAAAAGATAGTGGTCCTAACCTGGCAGATTCTGTCTGCGTGGACTGAACACTGGGCGACAAGGAAGAAGCCGGCAGGACAGACGGTACATTTCTCACAGCGAGGACGGCCGCTGCTGAAGCCGCAGTACTCCTCAGGACCGCAGCTCCCACAGGCCTGCAGGGAGCCCCCCACCTGAGATGGCATCAACGCGTCAGTGTGATGAACAGAGAGTTAACGTGACCATGACCATGCACATAAAAAAAAAAAAGAAACAAAAATGATGGCTGGCGTAAAAGTAAAGCCAATTCTGCACACTCCTTTAGTCACAAATAACTGTTATCACAGTGCTTTTACTTACAAACTAGTGAGGTCTCCAAAGATGGAAACAGGTGCTATCATATTGACGTCCATATATATATTTTTTATACACTATATTTTGAACACTTTTAATTCCCTGATTCAACTTGCAGCTCACCTCCATCACGCTGGCGTCCATGTCCACCTTGTGCAGAGAGAGAGCCTGCTGTGCTTGGTGGGCTCTCACCTGCCCACTCAAGGTTTCCATGTGACTGTCGAGCTCCCCCTGGAGGTTCTGGAAAGACGTTTGTTTGATGTTTTCCATCAGAACGTTGTACTGGGCTTTGACCTGGAAGGAGGACCATAAAATATAATCAAGTACAAACATTTTTTTAGCGTGATCATGGTAATAATCATCATGATTGATGACATGAATACACAAATGAAACTACAAAATGTATGATCTGACTTTGCAGCCCCAAATTAGTCGGCACTGTGTGTAATGTCCTAATTTCAACTTGACTGCGGTACAGAACATCCTCTCCCTCTGATCCCCATATGGAATAGATCCAGCACAGGGAGGCCAGCATCATCTACAGTAACATCTATCATCTAAGTAACTGTTTAATGTTTCTCTAATCACTGGCCAGTAACAAAAGCACCAACTATTAACACCTTATCTGTCACCCTCATCAATCACAGCTGCCTTACTTGCTCCATCTGCTCATGCATCCTCCTCTGTTGCTCCAGTATCTCTCTCTGCTGGTTGACCAGCGTCCCCTGCTGCTCACTGAGGAGCCTCTGCAGCTCCCTGACCTCGTCCTGCTGGCCCCTGAGGGCCTCAACCAGCTTCTCCTGGCTCTTTGACAGCTGCAGCTGCAGCACAAGAGCGTCCTCCGAGGGCAGCTCATTGGTCCCTGTGGCAAAGAAAGAAAACTATCACTTAACAATTTAGGTTTTTAAGTATTATGTCCTCACTAAGAATGCCGCAGTTTACATTAGATTCGTTTGTATTTCTTTCCATTTTGTGAGTAATCACCCACAGGCTGATACGGACCTGGCTTCATGTCACATGTCAGCTGGATCCACGCACCACGTTCCGACCCGAAGTCCGGAAGCTCGTCCAGAAACTGCGCCGCTCTGTCCGTCACATGGACCGGTGAAGGGTTTCCTCTCCCGTCGTCTCCCCCGTGCGCACCGCAACCGTCCCCGACGCAAGGCTTGGGCTTCTGGCGCATCCGGAGGGGAAGTTTACACCCAATCCCCTTGCACTCCCGCGCTGCACCGTCATCGCCGGTCGGGTGATGAGAGACGGTGGTCGGACAGGTCCCCCCGGCGCAGCCCGGGTGGAACACCTCCGCCGTGAGGGTCCTCGGGTTCGTCCTCCTGGTGCCGTCCGCAGCCGCATGCTGCGCGAAGCCCCCCGGCTGCGGTTGGAGGACGGTGTACGGTGCTGACGGCGCGCTCTGGGCTTGGTGATGGTGACCGAGATGAGCGTCCCGCTGGTGACCCGGGTGGACCTGTCCCTGTCGGGATTGCGCGGTGTGCTGCAACTGCCGCCGGGGCGCTACCGCCTCCGTGCGCCCCTGGCAGTGCGCTCCGACGCACGGCCGGCTCCAGTCCTGGCCAGAGAAGCAGCGCGCCCCCCGGCAGATCTCCGAGGCGCTCTCCGCTCCACCGAGCACCGATGCTGCACACAGCAAAAATACGGCAGAGACACGTGCCATGTTAAAATGCTGAGGGGTAAAAAAAAAAAAAAAAAACGGAGACAGACCACGGGTGAATGGTGGTCCTTCCTTTGCGCATCAATCCTTCAGCCCCAGTCGATCTCGTTTGATCATCTCTATAAGAGAGAAAAATGAAAAATAAATTCCCTCAAATTAGTAACTGTCCATACATGTGATCCTGAACAAGTGATTGCGCAGACACTCAGCTCGTCTCCATCCCTCGCCCCGCGGTTTCTGCCCCCTTTGCCCCTTCTGGAGATATCTACGTCTAACCCACATGTGGCGCTCGCTGCTCCTAATTGGCAACAGGCTCTGCTCCTAGTCTTAAATTAACCCGTAGCTCTCCCGGACATACCACTCTGCCGAGTCACTCCATTCCCACTGAAGCTGTGCATGTGGCAGATATTTGGACTCTTCTAATGTTATTTTTATTCTCACACTCCGGCGGGTCATTCCTGAGCAGTTTTGGGTGCGCTGTTACCAGAACTTAATGCTGAGCTCCAGATGTTCCGCTGGGATTTTCAGAGATTTAGTTTTATAGAGTTTTTCCACATTTAATTATAATATTCAAAGGGCAAAAAGCTCCTTTTTTTCTGACCCTTCCTTTTTCGTTTGCCATTCATTTTGATGACAGGCTCAGCGCTGTGGGTTTTTTTTTTTTTTTTAACAAGCCCTGTCAGAATTAAAACCTGGGCTTTATAAGGCATCAAAGCTTTGATCTCTTCTGTAGTGGTGGATTAGGGCGCAGCAGTGGCAGGACTTTTAAAACACAGCTCTGTGATATTGTAAAGTTGGAGCCAAAACTGCCTCTCCTGTAAAATGTAAACTTTATTACAGTTTATTACCACTCTCATTTCCCTTCCCTGACCCCACATGGCTTTGATTAAAGCTTTAACCCACATTAGAAACACTTAAATGTTTCCCTCTCTTCTCATTTTCATGGCAAAATGGAACACACACACACAAACACACACACACTGTATATATGCAAGTCAATCCTCCACCTTTCAGCAGTAGTTTGTTATAGATCATTCAGAAAGGCTTATAAACAGTCACATAATGAACATATTGACTTTCTAAAGTGACTGTTGAAGAAACTGCCGTGTTCACACACGTGCACATACAGGTGATAGCAGGGTCACACTTAAACATACCAAAGTTACTAATTTACTCCCTTAGGCATAAGTGAGACCACACATGACTCTGAGTGTGAATACTAACATTAACTCTGTGCTTATGAAGAGGCAAACTGACTTACAGTCCACAGCCGCTATAAGACAGAACTTCACGAGGTTGTTAATGTCTGTTAACTCTGCAACAGTGTGGGGTGTTTTCACACTTCACTTCACACATCTCCTTCTGCGCCAGTCATAGTGGTGCTTTTATCGTCAGTATCTTGCTCTGTCTGCTGCTTGCTCGATTGCTAAGACGGCCGTATATTCATAATGCCTGTAATTCCAATCATACTACAGTTATGCTTTAAAAAATATATTATAACTGTCCTTTTTCTGTATTTTCTAGTTACTTGAATTTGTGCATTTCACGGCCACAAATGCCGATATATATGTCTTATTTCATCAAACTCTGTACATGGTTAATTCGTTAAATGCTGCATTACGTTGAGTGACCCATGTATTTAAAGGCCCTGGAAACTCATACAGGTGTTTTCAGTTATGCCGATTGATTAGACCTTGTTAAAGCTAGGTTAGACATGGAAACACAAGGCAAAAAGACATGTAAATAGGAGTTTAAAAGAGTAAAATGAAATAGAAAAAAATAGGTAAAATGGATCAAAACCCATTAATAAAGAGGAGCATAACAATCACATTGCAGTTACAATGCAGTGCAATTTAAAAGAACTGAGTGTTTGTTTGCTGGGAATTTGTTCCAGATATGTTGTGCATAAATATATGTTTAGTTTTGACTATACCTGTCTCAGGCAACCTGTGACATTTGGATGGCTCATAACATAGCAGCAGATCAGAGATGCCAAACCCTTGGCCCTAAACCCTTCAGTGCTTTATTAACCAACAGTTGAGGCCTAATTAGGCAAAAATTAAGAGAAAAGGCAAGTATACAGTTGTCAGTAGCTGCATACGCAACTTAATTAGAAAGGTAAACCTCACTCTGGCTTACCAGAGAAGCTGTTCAATCTACTTCCTGATTTCACAGGAAGCTCGACTTATATCTGCAGAGGCAGTGCAGGCAACGTCACATATACGGGTGGTTACTTATAGATTGACCCATGAGCCTCATAGCATTTACACACACTTTATGATGCTCCCATGTGTGAGAGAGACAGAAAAGGTAAGAACTCTGACACATTTTAAGAAGTTTATGAGTGATAGGTGTGTACAATGGCAACTATAGTAAATCAATAAAATACAAATTTCACATCTAGAGCTTTTTTATGTGTGTGTGTATATATATACATATATATCTATATACAAATAGATATATATGTGTGTGTGTGTGTGTGTGTGTGTGTGTGTGTGTGCGTGTGTGTGTTAATTATTTCTATTAGTCCATTTAAGAGTTAAATACTTGAGCAGCCACATCAGCTTTGTTTAGGACAAACACATGTCCTCTCACAGCAGCCAATGAATGGTTATGCAACTAATTAGAAAACAGTAAGAAGCTCTCCACCACAAGAAAAGAGAAAACATGTTGGTTTACTGTCAGCAGGCAATGCTTTCGGATTCCCTTCATGCATATAAGTCTTAATAAATCGCCTTTTGTACTCGGGCTTTGGCTTGTCCGACTGTTAGTCTGCCTGTCTGTCTCCTCTTGGTTCCTCATTCTGCTGATGTGTGAGACCACAGTGGGAGACGGCAGCAGCAATCTAACACACCCGATGAGAGTATGGAATTTATAAACAAATGTGGTTTTGTAATGCATGCTTTGATGAGCACATGCCTCGGACTGCAAGTACAGTATCACTGACAAGTACCAGTAATTGATATTGAAAGTAGATAAATGTGTTTTTTATGTGAGAAAGAAGTTGCAGAAACAGAAGTAAGGATTGACTTTCACGTATGTGAGGCAGAAGTCCTGAGAGGCCACAAAGGTGAAGTTCACTTTCTTGAGCCAAAGAATTTCACTTTCATATGGAAACAATACTTTAGTCCACTACCATCCTCTCTACTCTTCCCCTTCTACCTCATTACGGTTTAATGGATGGTCTGTTTACTGTGCAGCATAAACACAGAATGAGACCATACAGCACAGGCAGGACTGTATACTGTACGTCCTTCTGTTTGTGTATATGCACATCAGGCTGCGTGTGTGTGTGTGTACACTTATTTCTGTGTATGAAGAGGAACAAGTGGCACAGAGAGCAATAAAGAGCGGCTTTAGATTTAGGAATGTCTCAAACACCACATACGACTTATACTAAACAGGACAGAATATGCACTTTGGATACCTCAAGCTACAGCACAAAAAAAATTAAAATCAGCGCAGAGTTAAACAAAGCCAAACAGATGTCTGCTGTGCTCGTCACATATTTAGACTGACCCTGATTTTCACTTCAGAGAATGTGTTCACTCTTTCTTAGTTGATATATCCATCTATATCACAGTGTGATCCAACTCCAATCTCAGAACCCATTGGCTATCGTCTTATTACGATTTAGCCTCTGGGCTTCTGGTGTAGCCTGCAGATATCCGGATAACGGATATCCAGGCCAAGACTTCTGCTTCCATGTGCCGGTCATAGTTTACAGTCTGAATAGCAACTTACTTTTTGTAGGTGTTTTAGGTCCAGGCGACACTAATCTCTACAGATCTCTGCATCTGTGAAAGGTGTCACTAGTATTCATGAACCCACATCATTATCAGCTACCTCTGTGGTCCCCCACGCTCCACAAAGTATTTAAGTATTTGACTGTTTTGGTTTCACAGCCATAACTGTACTATTTACACTACTGACCCACACCAAATGGCAGAGGGACAAAGTTAGCAACTACTGGTGAACATACTATACTGGTGCTTTTTGCAACTAAAGAACCAAACAGTTTCCCTCGGGAGTTGGTGGCGACCTAAAAGGAGGGTGAATATTGGACTTACATTTGCAAGGTGGCCAGAAACACAAGTCCAAATGAATGCTAATGTTGTCTCATGTCTGCTGGATGTGTGAATGAACACCTGTTAACCATTATGTTCACCATATCAAGTTAAAAGCTGAAAAAATGTCAGTGTTGTGTTTACAGCTTGTTTCCACCGCCTGAAAGTGGCCAAACAAATCAGTTAAAGCAGGTTTAACAAGGAAACAGGAAATGAGGATTGGTTTTACACATCGAAACACACAACAACAACTGAGTGCTTGAATATGGATATGGGTTGCGTCTTTTCCAGCATCCACTGAGCAGAAAACAAACTGAATACTAAGATATGTTAAGTGGAACGTGGTTACAGAATTAAGCTTTGCAACTTAAAACAACAACTTAATGAGATACAGAAAAGAATGAAAACGAAGCATGTAGAGAATGTGATTTCATGAGATACGATCAATGCCAGTGTGTCAAATTCATATTAACATGGTCACAGTCAAGTTATATTTAGTTGTACAATATAGACATAGAAAATGTACTATGTATGTGAAATTATATGCAGAAAATGTACAGAAATAATGTATAAAAATGAGAAAACACTGCAAACAATTACCATATTATCAGTTTAAGTGTCAGTGATGGCTGGCTTATATAGGCACTTTGTCGTGTATATTTTGTTATGAGTTTAGACAGTTGTTCATGTGTGCTTCCAGGTGTTTTGCTTGTTGTAGGACTGCACCTTGTCCACCTTGTCCATGGTACTTACTGACAGTAAAAACAAAAATAAAAATGCTGCATGGAAACCTTACTACCAACACCGCCTCTGCATCTGTTGTTGTCTCACTTAATTTGTACTGTTTCTTGTTTCTAAACATATTGATGTGGCTTTGCAGTATATAAATATCTATTGCTATTGATAACCGCACAAAGCAACTCTCTCAAAGAGTTGGCGAGAAGCAGACAGCTCATTCTTCAGTTTGCTTTTTAAGCCGCTCCACATGCGAGATGCATTTTTGACCCTAAAGCTGGCAAGGTGCCTCCATATGGACAAACCCAGACGATGAGTTCCACAAAGTTTGATCTGAGGAAAATCTTTGATCTCAGTGAGGCCCTTTTTTCAGAAATGATCAATTATTAACGCAATTACCCATAATACACAGATTTAAGAGGGAATAACCAGCAAATCTATCTCAAAGTTGCAGTTTATGTGAAAACATTTTTTGAATTGTATGTACTGTGAGTGGGATGTGGACCCAAATGATGCAGTTAATTGAGGATGAGGTTTGTTAGTTTTCTGGACGGTGATGAGAACAACTTGTGTGACTTCACAGCCAGAGCAACATGGAAACCATTTCAACCTACCACACACGCTGCTTTGTCACTTTGTTGAGTCAGTGTTTAGAAATAGAGATCGCATTTCTGTTTTTTTCTGTGGCACGGCTACGCGCTCTTTGCATATTGTTTATCTGTTTTTACAGCCATGACAGACATATCCAAACTGTGTATATGTGCATGTGCATGCATGTGTCCAAGGGTGTTTGTATCTCCATACCACAAAAATGTCTGGTGGAGGCTTTATGCAGGCCTTTCAATAGAGTTTATTTTTCCCAACTTTTCCGCTTTCTGCAGGTCAAACTATTTCAGAACCAGTACTGATAGAAACTGAATTGAAACTGAACTGAAATCACCGCAGTTCTTGATGCTACTGCTGTGATTAATCATTGTGCTGCTGCAAAAAATCTAAAAAGTTGTGTTCTACCACCTTCAGATGGACGACATAGATGCCATGTTCAGTCACCTGCTAGGAGAGATGGACCATCTCTCTCAGGTGAGTTGCGCAGCAGTGCTGTCAGCTGAACGCTAATGTCAGCATTCTAATTCACTCTTCTCACAGTGACAGACATGCTGATGTGGCAGGTATAATGTTTACCAGATTCACCATTGCAATTTAGCCTGTGAGCATGCTAACATTTGCCAATTAGTACTAAATAGAAAGAAGAGCTGAGGCTGATGGGGATGTCATTGGTTTTGCAGGTATTTTTTCATAAACCAAAGTATTTTTGACCTGAGAATGGCATAATGAAAATTAAAAGGATCACCAGAATAATTACAGTTTATCCTAATCCTAAGGGACATGATGTCTGTAAAAATGTCATAGTTTTGAAAGATATTTCACACAAAACCCAAATTGTTGAACTTTTGTTGGCTCTACAAGATATGTCGAGCGATCGCCAAAGTCTGTAGGCTTTATCATCTGAAACCCACAAATTTCTGTACAAACTTTCATGGCAATCCATCCAAGTGTTGTTGACATATTTCAGTCTGGACAAAACTGGTGGACCAACTGACCACCATTGCTGTCCTTAGAGCCACGCTGCTAGAATAGCTAAAAATACACTTGTGAGAAACAGTGTGATATCAAACATCTTCGGTCGCATTCTTACTCAAAACATAACCAGATGAACTGAGACACTTAACACTCTCGCAGAATGTTCCCATCGGGGCTTTTGAAGTAGGAAGAGGTTACAAGAAGGGAATCAGACAAATCATCTGATGTTTACCTCACTAATGTGGACATTATCTGATTACACATGGCAGTCTTTGTTTTGAAACCAAGCGTCAGGCGACGCTAAGATGTGAAGTCATCACATCTGGATTGGACCGTGGGCGATCGCTGCAGATTCCCTTAAGCGCACATAAGCTGCTCATCATATAACTGCGGCCCGCCAAGAAAAACATTACACACTTCTAACTGATGCAACCTCGGCCTGAGGCGCAATTCATTATTATCCATTTCAAATCTCTCCATGTAAGCTAAATGAGTGCAGCCCTGAGAATGGGATCAATCTTGAACATTACGTCAGACGTACCAGAAAAGGGCTCTATATGTCACGTTGGCATGGGTCCTCTTGGAGAGCCATCACAGTGACAAACACCAGTCCACAGACTATAACCAGAGTTAACAAGGAAAGCGCTTTGATTAAAGCATTGATCCTCTCAGACTCTGAGAAACAAGAGGATTTAAAGTAATTCCACTTCTTGCCTTGATTGGGTCCATTCTCTGCTTTACAGCGTGGGAGCCAAAGGACAAAAAGGAGGTTTTTTTTATTCATGAATTGAGGAGCTTGAAGGTGTCATTTAAGCAGCAGCTCCAGCATGACGGCATGTGTTTTCAGACAGTCATCGGGGTTCAACTGCATGCTCGCGGGCATCATTTTGTGTACAGGATGGCAGTCTGCCCGGCTTGTTTACAGAATATGATTGAGCCTGTGGGGACTTAAGTTAATGATTAAAATAAAGCAGTTTGGATATCAGCCCCTTTTCTTTATATTCAAATAAAAATGTAAACAGCTTGTTCCAAAAAAAAAAAAAAAATTCCAAAAAAACACTGCAACATCACAGTTTTGACAAATGAGTTTTCCTTAATGAACTGATGTATGACTTATTGTCCACATAGAGGCTGAATGCAATGTGTTCTCTATTAGTGGTACAGCTTGAAAACAGAGTATGATACAGTGCAAGGAAACAAAGTCCCTGATAAATAATATGCTCATGTAACATAACGAAACAACAGTTCAGACCAGTTCAAGGACACATATGGCTCACTTTAGTTTTTGGGCTGCTCTTAGTGTTATCTGAAACTGCAAACTGTAGCTTTTGTCAAATACTTGACTTCTGTGTAAAGTGTGTTTTGAAACATTAAATTTAATTATATTTAATTTTTCACAATATTCGTTTATGGGTGTGAGCAAGACAGTGGGGCCCCAGTGGTGTGAGATGTTGTTAATTAACCATCACATTACTGCGTTGCAGAGTTTAGTGCCTGAACCCGACTCACAGACAGAGAGCACCTTCTCCATCGGCTTCATGGACCTAAAGGGTAAGTGCTCATTCAGAGGATGATGCTTTTATCCACAGCAATGTCACACAACCAAGAGTCACACTGCCCTGAAAGTAAACCTGATGTCGAAGGGTGCAAGTGGGGGAGATGAGAGGCGGTCCTTCTGTTGGGAGGGACTTTTTGTTCTGGCGCCAGAAGGTCACTCCAACCTCTAGAAACCAGAAGGATTTGGGAAATTAACTGTAAAAACCAAACTCTTAGGCACAAATGAGGCCTACAAATTGTTAACATTTAGAAATATGAATACATTAGATAAATAAAGAGATTAAATTCACAGAATCTCTTAATGAGCTGGAGGACCACGACCTGGACGCTCTGGTGGCTGACCTCGGATCAAAAGCAACCGAAAAGACCAGCAGCGGTGTGGATAATGAGACCGGGGCATCAGCCATGACTGAGGAATCTGAGCCAGCAGCTGCCCTTCCTCCTCCATCAGACACCGCTGAATCCCCCGTGCAGCAGACGGTAACCCAGGAACTTGTCATTGCTCATAAAAGTGAAGTTGTAAATTTAATCGATTACCTCTCCACGCTGTGCTTCCAGAGCGAACCCCAGACAAAGGCCGACAAAATTAAACTGGCTCTGGAGAAGCTGAAAGAAGCCAAAGTGAGGAAGGTAAAGTCAGGCAGGTTTTTGTGTGTTTTTCTTCACCATGCAGCTGCACACTCAAAAGTAACCCCGAGTTTGCTGCCTCTCCTAGCTGATAGTAAAGGTGCTGATGAGTGACGGCAGCTCCAAGACGCTGATGGTGGACGAGAAGCAGACGACCCGAGAGGTGTTGGACAAGCTGTTTGAGAAGACGCACTGTGACGGCGGCATCGACTGGAGCCTGTGTGAGACCAACCCTGAGCTGCAGATCGGTGAGATGAACACACACAGCACGTGCAGGTAAACTCCTCCACAGAGGGCGGGAGACACCGTTGCACACGTTTCCAAAGGTTGGTGTCCTCATCATTTCAGAGAGAGGCTTTGAGGACCACGAGCATTTAGTGGAGCTGCTGTCCGCGTGGACCCGCCACAGTGAAAACCAAATCTTCTTTGTGTCAAGACCCCAGAAGTATGTGATGTTCACAGACCCTCAGGTGATTATGAGCGAGTACCTGCGCGTGCCTTTTTTCTCGTCCGGAGTTTGATTGCACGGCTAACTATGCTTTTCTCACCCTGAAGTTATTCTACATGTGGAAAAAGAAAAAAGGAAGTGTGAGCGGGATTAATGAGCAAGCCAAACAACTCTTACTAAAGGTCCGTGACACCTTATGATATGACTGGAACTATGGGTGAAGTTGCTGTGTGTCATTACACAAACTAAAAAAGGTTGAAATGTATAAAGAACTTTTAACACAACACATATAGTCTTAACCTTATTTTTACCCTTTGGCCTTCTGGTGCCCAATGTCCAGTTAAATTATGCCAGTTCATCTGATCATTGGTCCACTCCTAAACCCAGTTTCTTAGGAAATGATACCACGTCTAATACCCCTCGCACACTCAGATGTTCATCTCTGTCCCCATTAAAGCTCGTCCTGTAGGCCTGGGTACAGACAAGCTGATCACATTACATTTTTTTGACTCAATTGCCTCTCACAAAGATAGAAACACTTGAAATCAAACCTTGGCCTTGGTGTAACGTTACCAACTCGTGCAGGGCAGGAGTGCAGGAGAGCAGAGCGTAAATGGAAAAAAAGAAAAATCCAAGTGCTACTTTGATTTTGGCTCAAAATCTGCTAAACAAATCAACTCCGTTGTCAGCGCTAGCCCCTTCCATCTTACATTACATGCAATCATTTCTGCTTGTTAAGGATTTGGAGGCCATAGGTAATGCTTTTATTTTTCCTCATCTCAATTATTGCAGTTCTCTTGTGCTCTGTAGATACATAGCGCAACTTGTCTTACCCAAGATTGCATTGTTTTACAAATTAAAGATATCTTAATTTCAGTTTTGCATGATTTGCATCTGTCCTCTGACCTCACAGGAGAATTTCGGAGGTTCTCTTCTGATTGTTCCTGATCTTGAGGGCACACTGTACCTAAAGGAAGACGGGAAAAAGGTTTGGAAACCTCGCTACTTTGTGCTGAGGGCCTCGGGCATCTACTATGTACCCAAAGGAAAGAAAAAGGTATGCTTTTGATTAATGAATACATCCTGTGTCATATTTCATTTGAAGTATTTATGGTGCAGTGTTGACACCAATGTATTGTTGCTCTAGAGACAATAGGTAGGTGAGAGATTACATTTAGCAACCTCCCACACACTCATAGCCTGAAGAAAAGTCTGGTGGACTGTTGTCATGACAGTGAAAGTGAAAGAGGTAAATACTCTGTTATGGTTATGTTCCACAAGGTGATTTTTAGCACAATGCACAAAAGAAAGAAAGACAACCTACTCACTGTCTTACTGTGCAGCAAGGTTTAAGGTGTGTACAGTCTATGGTTTAAACTTAAAACCTGAATTTTAACACCCACACAAACAGTTAAAATCATTAGCAAGTGTGTATTTAAGTTTGCAAGACGTTTAATAATTTAGACTTCCTTTATTGGCTATTCGATGTTATGTTTCCTGGTGATCTTTAGATAACATTGTTGTCAACATGATGAGAGATGTGTAATCATTTACATGAAAACGTAAATTTTTATCTACAGTCACACATATTAATTTGATGCTTTCCTTAAAACAATAGTTCAGCACTTGTATTTGTCTTCTTGCTGAGAGTTAGAAGAGAAGATCGATACGACTCTCAGGCCAGTGCTCCGAATATGAAACTACAGCCAGCAGCTGCTTAGCTTAGCATAAAGACTGGCTCTGTCCAAAGGTAAAAAAAAAAAAAATCCACCTACTACCACTATAGCTCATTAATGAACATGTTATATTTGTTTGTTTATTCCATTCAAAAACTTCCCCTGCTTAACGAAATGAACAGAGACCACATATAACCACCTATGAAAACCACAGCCAGTTTTTATGGCTGAAACAAACAAATATAAGCTCATCAAATATCATTTACGAGCTTTAAAGCTGTTAGTAGGTTTATTTAGACAGAGCCAGGCAAGCTGATTCCCCCTGTTTCAAGTCTTTGCGCGAAACTAAGCAAACCAGTAATCTATACATTTGCAATGTTGACAAATGGTGTTTTTCGTGCAGGCTATTAAAGTGTGTAATTGAGGAGAGAATTAAAAGGAAAAAAACTGGATGAGACAATTATGGCAGCAGTCCCTAAACAAAGATATGAGTTTTTTTTCCCTGCGTGAAGTCTATAATGTCTTACATCTAACCTCTGAGACGTAGCAGAGGCAGAAGGGCACAAGGAAGGGCCCGACAAATGAAGATGGACAGTGTGAATTGTGGCCTCGCCGCCGCTAAAGAGAAACACGTCGTTCTGTCACTGAGACACAGCAGAAAAACACCGCCCATGCCGGCTAACTCCAAAAAAACATCCAAGAGGTGGAACTCGAGAACTGCGAGGCAGATGTGCAAATCGCAAACATAAGAGAGCTGCAGGAATCATCTGAGGCCAAGGACACATGGAGGAGGCAGAGGAAGATCTGGAAAGGATGGTTCGTTAGCAGGGGGAAGAGAAACGGCCATAATCAGAACAAAAAAGCATAACTGATTTTCTACAGCCGTCTGAAATGTCCCCACATGTAACTACAAGAGTTACATAGACACAAAAGCTGTTATACATGAAGAGAGAAAAATGGAGCTGTGATCATAAAGCAGGCAGAGTTAGATGAAAGGAAAGGAAAGTAGATAAAAGGTGCAAGATAAAGTCAGGAACAAACCTAAAGGAGTAAAAAAAAACCCATCAGAACAGCAGAAAACTGCCTCTCACCTCCACTTACAGGAGGCTTCCCTTTGTAGTTCCCAGTGAACAACAGCATCTTTGTCAGCGTGCTTTAATGTGTGAACATGATGTGTTTCTGCTTAAAATCAAAAAAGGAAGGAATGTTGAAATGCTTTAGAGAGAAAAACAAACTCTTTTCTCTGAAATGGAGTTTGATTGTTTCTTTGAATATTAAACAAAGACAAATGGCCTCAAACTGAACTGTTTATCTTTGAAGTGTCTTCATTTGTAACATCTACCAAACAGTGAGATGGAGAAAAAATGTCTCTCTTCAACCGAACACGCGTAAACAACAACCAGAGCTTCAAGACGAGATAATGAATGGCCAGCATTTAGACTACTCTAATTGACTCAAATATCACCGTAAAACTGTTCTGGATTGGCAGTGCTTCTTAATGTTAAAAATGCAAGAATATACATTGATACACCTGTCAGTGTGACTGTTGTTTTCTCTCTGTCTGGCAGTCTTGCACTGATCTGGCCTGCTTTGTCCATTTTGAAAAAGTCAACATCTACACCACCAACAACTACAAACAGAAATACAAAGCCCCCACCAACTTCTGCTTCCTGCTGAAGGTAAGCTCAACAAACGTGATCGATGTTTGGATCAGTCGAGGGACTTCTGCAGTATGTCCACACGACACATACTTGGATTCCCCCACTGTTCTCTTTTTGTTTTTGATTAATGATGCATTTGAGGAGAGAGAGAGAGAGAGAGAGAGAGAGAGAAAAAGCTGAAAAGAAGTCAGTGGAACAGAAGCAGAGTTTAACGACATTATGGTCAACACAGAGGCTGCATGGTTCAGGCAGGTCTGAACAGAAAGTGGAATAACATGCGGGTGGTGGTGGTGGTGGTTGAGGGTTAAAACTGTGATAATGCATCCATAAAAATGACACTCGTGAGCACTATAAATAACACCTAATAACTTCACTTTGAGAATGACACTGTCACAAGATGTTTGGTTACATTAAACATAGACTGAGAGGAAGGCTGAATATGACAAGAACAGAACTCTACTCAACAACGTCAGATAAAAATCAAGTTGTCAGGATAACAGCTCATGTTGAGGGGAAGTGAGATGAAAGAAATAAGAAACCTCAACTGTCTTTTTCTATTTTTGACCTGTGAATGACATGTCAAACAAGTGCTTCTCAACCATGGGAACCTGGACAAAACAACAGGTAAATATAGTGTTATGCGTGCGATAACCGTGCTGTTTTTTTGCCTTATAGAACAATGGTCATATCTTATATTTACCATCATTGTCGGCTTCTTTTAAATTAAATGAATCAAGAGACACTTTTAACAGTCATCGGTGCTTCATGGGCCACAGTGCAGTAACAGCTTGGTATGGGCTGCCCTCTGCTGGCTCTTGTGTGCACTACAAAATACACAAACAGCCGTGATACAGCATTTTTTTATTCAAAGGAGCACTCCACCAATTTGTCAAGCTGAGATAATAACCCCAGTGATGTCATTGTGATGTCATCAGGGTTATCTCAGCTTGAGTTTTGGAGACTACATGGAAAGCCACCAGTTACAAACTGAGGTTGTACTTTTTGAAAAACGTGGACATTTACCTGGGAGGTAGTGTCTACCAAAACACACCACTGAGTTGCATTATGGGAAGTGTAGGATGCAGGGTTTCTGGATCTTGACCCATACTAGGGACAAAAAGTCAGGATATCTCAGCCTGCGCTGCATCAGTTTTGACCGTTCCTTTTTCAATATGTCTCTCTCAAGTCCCCCAACTTTATGGAAGTGCAATATTAATCTTGGGAATGCCCCTTTAACATCACTGTACTCTCTGCCTGTACTGTTTTCTCAGCATCCTTGCATCCAGAAAGAGTCGCACTACATCAAGTTCCTGTGCTGTGATGATGAACATACACTGTTGCTTTGGGTCAACTCCATTAGAATAGCAAAGGTCAGTTTCAACACTATAGTATAACTCTCTTTAATGTGAGCAGAAATCTACTCGCAATTCAGCTTCAAATTTGGGCAAATATAGACATTTCATTACTGGCAAAGAGTTAAACAGGTGTGTGTCCTCTGTCTGTGTGTGTCAGTATGGGACTGACCTGTATAAGAACTACCAGGCTGCAATGAAGAGAGCCTCCAGTCCGCAAACTCTCCAGTCCGCTGCACACAAAGGTAAGTCTACACATCAGAACAGGGCCTGTATACAATATAAAAACTCCAAGAAATTGTCTTTCTAGTAAAAGTGAGAGAAGAAAAGCAACATTTAGAAAAGTTTATTTGTGATTCTTACAGCAAGCGCAGACTGCAGTGACCTCCCTCAAGCACTGAATCAGCTAATGCTGTAACAGGCCTCCAACGGTAGTGTGTCAACATAAGCTATTTGGGGTATTAATCATAAAATAATTTGAAACTGTCTATTGCGGCAGTATAAAAACATTCACAATACATGTTTAGTTTTTACTCATTTTCTGAAACAGTTCATGATCCAAAAGTAAAACATGTGCATGCATGGCATTTTTTCTTAATTCAAGAATAAGAATTTTCTGGATGTACTGAAGACCAAAATTTTACTTTGAGTGGCTTCATAAATACTGGCCCAGGTCAGAACACTGAATTTTCAGCTACATAGAATAGGAATTTGCCTGCCTAAATTACCCCATATTTAAACCTTAAATACACGTATTTGGGTTTAATTCTCACGTGATTGTCTTCACAGGCAGATCCAATGGTCATGTTGAAGACTATCCACATGAGCCACCACCTGACTTCATCCCTCCTCCTCCTCCTGGACACACACAAGTTTGAGACACATCTTCTTAACTTCAGCTGGCCTGGATTTGTGCAGTTTGAACAAAACATCTAACCTGGAGCCAATAATATGTTTCATTAATGCACACACATGTAGTAGTAGTAGTCTCACATGCCTATGATGCAAAATAACATTTATTTTAAATCTTTTATTTATTCCTCAAATGTATGTATGCCTTGTTTCAGACAAAATTAAAATCTTTACACCTGTTCCAACAGCTTCACTTCACACAAAACACACAGTTCTGTTCATTGTTTCAATGCGCTGTTTATTACAAAAAGACTGTACATAAATTTCAATGGACACATCCTATGTACAAACTGAGAGGAGAACACAAATATTGGATTCTGTTCCCATGAACATTTAAGTTACTGATCCCTCCCCCCATGTTTCATCATTAAGAAAAACATCAAAGAAAGGCGCCTTGACCTGTGATGCCCTGAAATTCTAGACGTTAAGTGGTAAACATTACAAAGATCTGCATGTCAGTGGTTGTCTCATGATTTCTCTATGAAAAAAGTATAAATTAATCCTTTACATACAAACTGCTAGCGAAACTTCCTCAGCAGTCTCCGACACAAAAACAAGTTGAATGCAAAGCTAGAAATACATTAGGTAGAAAAAGTTGTTTTCTCACTAAAAATTACCTCATGATGGAAAAAATACAATCAACAATGGGATGTAGTGGCAAATTCACTGCAATGACGTTAAGATACTTTCATGCACAGAGGCTGAATGAATACTGTTCATTTGACTGAGTCGTTGTCTTTTCTAGTCTGTGTGGAAACCTGAACATGTTACCTCTGGATCATGTTCCTCTGGCAACATAAGGAAATCAGTTCAATGCCCGTTATTTCAAAAGTACACAGGATTATGTATGTTTATGCGGCTTGTTACAAACATATATTCTGAGATAAACACTAGCTTCAATGATATTTGACAGTGGTTTTTACTTGCACCAACAATCACTTTGTAAGAGCAGGCATCTTATTTTGCAAAAGTAATAGAAATCAGAACAGAAGTCTTCATGTCAGCACTGTTTTTAAGACGTCAGGATTGCAATTCATTCCTTCACTGCAGTAAGCAGGTTTTTACAGACTTTCATCTGTATCTGTGTGTACACAGACTGTAAGTAGCAGACTGAATCTAGCTTTAGTACATTACTGCTGAGTTGCCTACATTCACTAAAACGCAGAGGTGATTGAAGACGTTTACAATCAAATCTGATGGATGTTCACCCTCCGGAACAAAGTAATGAATCCCTTCTTACATTTCTACAGTAAATAGAGCGGTCTTGATTTGAGGTTGTTTGGGTTGGTGATTATGGTTATTGAGCACCAATGTAAAGCACCACACCAGCAACCACTGAAAGAACGGATGACAAGTGTAAAAGGTTAGTTGATACTTCTGGATAGCAACTATTGTGTAAAAATCAAAAGCGATGACCGTAACCATAAAGTCATCACACTTGTTGATAACTAATCAGTGCAGCTATTCCGACACAACGGAAAACAACATGAAAACATACGGGTTAGTCCTTCCTCTGCTTCACATTTTGAAGCAAGAAACATCTCAGAGCTCTGCTACAGTAGCTGGACAGCATCACCAGATACAGTGACAATGATCAAAATGATATAGTTGTGACTGAACATAGAAAAATAAATGTTTGTACACGGCCACTTTGCTAGATCAAGATCAAATGGCACTGTGAGCGATGAATAAAATTAATATTCAAGTAAAAATAAACAAATACAATTTAAAAACAACATCCAATCTTGGCATCACCCCCACTGACGCTGATGGAAACTCACAGGTGAAACACACTAACTGACAAATGTACTGTACTGGCAGCTTCTCACGTTACAGTTTATATACAAGTTAGAGAACAGAAAGAAACTCCACCAGAAAGAAGAAATTGTTTTCTTTTTTTTTTTTTGTAATGCATTCTATACACTCGGTTCACCCTTTTTTAACAGCATCCCACCGACACAGAGCATAGTAATTACACAACTCGAGGTTGCTTTTGTTCCCTCTTAAACATCTTGTGATTTGGACATCGACGGCATCGAACATTCAGTCGTGTCCTAATGCACTTGTTGATGTCTGTTTGTCCTTTTCGGGTTTTTTTTTTTTGATAAGGTAAGATGGAAAGGAGGGAAGGGTTGGTCTGATGGTCTACAGTGCAAATGCAAGGGTAGGAGCATTTTATTGTAAGAATGCTACACTGCCTCATCAGTTCATGGCATCAAAGTAATACCTCACAGTCTGGATCTACTGCATCCTGGAAATACTGTCAATGTTGGCTGCACGTCCACAAATTGAAACAAAATGTAGATCTACTTGGCATTCTTTAAACTATTCTGATTGTGTGTAATTTCTTGTGAGGCAAAATGTGACTGTTAAAAGTTTGAGAAGTGCTACCGACCACCACGGGTGTAACAGTGGTAGCAGAAGGGCATTTATCTCCTCCCTTTGGTCCACAGTGTAAACTAACAGACCCCGGTCTGCAAAAGCTTCAGCTCCCTCCTTCTTTGTGCGACACTTTTGTTTTTGTTTTTTTCTCCTTTTGATTTTTTTTTTTTAGCACAAAAAAAACGTGCAAGCTCAAGCCCCCCCCCCCCACCCCAAAAGAAAACCATTTGTAAATTCACCATGGCACTTCATTCAACATGGGAGCTGTATGAACTGCAATCCCCGGACTGCATACATCTGTACATCTACACGGTTTTACCTCTGTTCAAAAACTGCAGTGCCGTTTTGGGTGTGTTTTTAGTTTTTTTTTTTCTTTTTTCTTTCAGTCAGCATAGTGCATGATCGACTCGACGTAGTTTCCTGGGAAGAGTCCGGTGACGCCGTTACAGACACCTTCGAACCAGCCGTCATCGTTTTTCTTGATAATGTAGATGATGGCTCCCTCCATGAAGGACAGTTCATCCTCCTTGTCCTTGCTGTAGTCATAGATGGCCACAACTGGGAAAAAAAAGAAAGTTATCGTCACGGAAATGCAAACCGACATTAAGTTGAAGAATACTCGACGGCCAGGCGGTGGCATCCCCTGTCGCTAACCTTTCTCTAAGTAAGCCTTGGGGGCCCACTGGGGGTCTCCGTCAGAGTAGGGATCGCTGTAATGAACCACTGCGGCATCCTCTTCCTCATAGTCCACAGGTGGGGGAGGAGGAGGAGGGGAGGGCTCTTCAAACACACCAATGTCCTCTGGGGGAGGCGGAGGAGGCGGGGCGGGGCTGTCTGTTACTGAATGAGGACAGACAGTGGAGGAGAAAGAGAATGAGAAAAAATCTGAAGGAAAAAAGCCAGAGAGAAGCAGTGCAGATAATGTGTTTGCTCTCCTGATCTCACCTGTCACAGCAGTAGGTTTCAAAATTAATCTCCTGCAGCACTGTGTGTGCACATATTCCATTTCAACATTCAAATACTTTTTCCAACTGTTTTAGCATGATTTATTCTGGCTGGATTGAGTCCAACATGGCAAAGCAATCTCTAACAATACATGATTCTGTAACTGTTTTTGGCAGCAACAAAACATCTCTATGTAGAAGGACAATGGGACGATATTTCAAGTAAAATACTTAGCAGAATACAGATCGTTATATAATTTGTTTACATGTTGACAACAATCATGCAGACCCACAGAAACCTTTATGAACTGGTTAGACTGTAAATGCTACAGTAGATGTGCAGTGTTTTAAATGTTCACTAGAGGGCAGCTTAGGGTCTTTTTTACTCTTGAGTAAAGCAGTCGTCCTACAGTTTCTACTCCTACTACTAGTACTTACTACTAGAGGATTTTAGAGATCCTGAGGTCATCAAGTCCAACACTCACATTTAATTTATTCAGTTAATTGTTCAGTCATATTTTATTGTACATGTCCCAACATGAGGGTCTAAACTTTCTTCTCTGTCAGCGAAATATTGAATACTTATTTATTTACTTTACTTTTTTAAAATTGTATAATGTATCGCCTCCAGATTGCAAACCCCACCCCCAACTTCCCAGACATCAACAGCAGCTACACTGCTAGTATTGGCAGTAAAACTACAACTACTAGGAGTACTATTCAGCTATTCAGACAGCATGTTATGATTTTTAGTTATTGTGCCCCAAAGGGATGTTTAATAATTTTTAAAGCCTCTCCTATTTACTTGGTATGACCTCATCTTTAGACATTTACAGTTAATTACACAGTACAGTCTCTGTAAAGTTGTATGGGTTGTATTTTTGTTTTCCCCTGAGAAATTAGCAGTGGCATTTTAAGCATGCACTTAAAAAATAAACACCCTGAATATTCCCTTGAGTCAAAGAGAGAGTGCATATTTACACTTACAGTCACGGTGCTTCTGTGTCTGAAGCCTAAAGGTTCGGCAGAAAAGGAACCATCACTTTTTTATCAGCGCGTTCACACAAGTACATAATGGTAAAAAGGGTGGATCAGTGTTTTACTGAAAGTGTGACTTTAAAAGCTTGACTTTCACTCCTCTGGAGCTACAGTCTTGACTCTTTTAACCACATTTGTGCTTGTGATACAAGCGTCCTCCTGGAGCAAGTCTCCCTGCAGGCTTATACCCACAAGTCCAGAAAAACTGTACTTCTTATCTAACTAATTCATAAGCCTGCTCCTGAATTAAACAAACCACGATAATGCACCAGAGCAGAGGGATTGAAGGGATGCATTCAGTTCAATCTGCTTACATACCCTTTTCCCCGCAAGTCTAACAACAGACTTTAAATCTGTTGTTAGTGTTAAGACCGGAAAATGCTTCGCTATATAACAAAAGTTGTCTTGTATTTTATTAGGCCAGTCCATTCCCCCTTTAAAAGGTCTGTGTAAACACAGCATACATTACAAGTTTAAGCATGTAGTTGGCAAAGACTATATCTGACTGAATCCCAACCATTCCCTATAAAAAATAATAGTAAATTACAATTTAGACAAACGAGACAAAAGACATTCTCAATTAAAAACATCAAAAAAGCATTTGTGTGGGTACCTGTTTGTAATTCTTATGCAGTATTAAAGTGGCAATATAAGAGATCGGCGTTTCTTGGCTCATTGTTGCATAATTATTGCACGGGAGATTGGCTGTTAAACATCAGTGTGTGTATTAAGTGCTGTGACCTCTTTTGGGCTGTGGCACTCTTTTCTTTGTCTTTTCAGTCAGGGCAGCTGTTCCTATTTCTTCTCGTCTTTACACACTCATCCCTGTGTCTGCTGGTGAAAATGTAAAATGCATCACTTCCTGTGTGCCAGAGGGCCTCTACAGAGAAAGACCCAAAAAATAGCTGTTTAGAAGAAAAAATGTAAAAAGTAAAAGGTTCATAAAAATGGCTCAAGGCTCAAATTATTTCTATAAACATGTGCTAATTCTTGGTTTAGTGCATTATCTATTCTTCATGTGACATGAGTCACATCATGTAGTGCACTCCAGTTCAGTGTGACGGCAGCCTGCGTTACGTTTGACCAGACAAACACAGACAGTTAGCTGCATCTCTCCAGACAGGCGGGTGGTGAATCAGGACACGGCATCAGGTCACATTTTCTCTCTTCACTGGACAGAGAGTACAGGACGCACACTTTCAGTGATCCATCACCATGGCAACAGACAGATATCCGAGGGGCGCACGTGCTCCCCCTCAGCCCCCGAATACAGCGCAAGAAAAAGGTGTGCTGAGCGTAGCAGGCCACAGAGGAGAGTGTAAACGTGAGGCAGTGTGTGTGGACGGTGAGACAATTTAAGAGCATTGATAAGAGATCTGAGCAAAGCGTCTCTGTGTAGGTAAGCTTGCACTTAAAATATCTAAATAGATTAACAGATTGATGATGATCCATTTACCAATGAGCATGAGTTTTTAGTGTGAGCATACATTTTTAGTTATTTTGGCAATGCACAGCGGGTCCTGAGCACAAGTAGGTGACCATGTGTGTGTATGTAGTGGATTTAATTGCAGTCATGCATGTATGTCTGCTTAACTAAGTGTATGAGCATGTCTTTGTGTGGATTTTTTTCTACTTACTGCTCTCCTGCATTCTGGCCACAAAGCCGGTCAGAGGGATCTGTGGGGTCAGCTGGACCATTGGAGGAGGAGGCGGAGGAGCCACAGACACTGGAGCAGCAACACCCAGAGAGGCAGACAAAGCGGCAGAGAGACAAGAGAGCGATGGAGGTGGCGGACAGGGAGAAAGACAATGACGAGAGAAGAGCGAACATAACAGAGGAGATAAAGTCCAGAATGGAGAAAGAGAAGGACAACAAAAAGCTTGTCAGTGAGCGAAACAGTGCAGGAAGCATTGCTGAGCAACTCATTTACACATTTCTAATCAGTGCTGCGTTTTACAAGCTGGGCTAAAGAGAGGCATTCATCACATCTCAGTCTGAGAATCTACCTCATCAGCATCTGTTTTAAGTCATAAGCAAAGGTCGTAGCGAGCAGTAGGTTTCGGCTACAGCGTAAGAGCTGCAAAGCAATACACAGACCCAAAAACATGACGGTGACAAAGTGACAGCTCAGTAGCTGTGTGGTGGGAATAACAGGGTACAAATATGTGTTCTCAAAAAAGCATTTACAGGTAGAGCTGCAGCATCTGGCAGGTATTTTAATTAAATGCTAAATTAGCGTGGCATGTCTGGATCAGTTGCAACATTTACCGAATGACCATTCATGTGATTTCCCCTTCGCCCCTGAAATTAAGCGTTGTGCTGCACTGTCGAGAGACTAGATAAATAAATACACAAAACAGCAACACAGCTGTCCTCGCTCAAAGACATGATGTCACACACACTCACGCCAGGTCTGACTCATAAATCACATGTAATGGAGTCTCACTGTAATCTCGCTGGGGCAGTAATGTCTCATTATTTCACCGCAGAGCCACGTCCATCCACAGCTACACCCTGATCAATGAGCTCTCTTATGTGCCGAAGCAAGCTTTTTGTGCTGTAAAACGTCTATTACATACACCAGAAATCCGCACGTATCCTTCACTTTAATTACATTTCTGTGAGTAGACATCACACGGATCTCTGGTTGATGCAGCTCTGCATCATTGTCTCTCTCCTCCCAGACAAGGCAGACAGCCTCCTCCTCCTCTGCCAAGATGCTTGTCCTTTGAGAGAGAAGCCATTAGAAGAGTATGGCTCGGAGTGATGCCTGCCAAAATAAATTCTACTCTTCTGACAGAAAATATGCATATGTCCTGGGTTTCCCCTTGTCTCGCAGATGTTTATGTGTTTCCTGCCTGCCTGTCTCTCCTGAACAAGAATCCTTCTACAGCTGACTAAAGTGATAATGTCATAACTCAATTAGAAGTGGTAATGAAACACTGTGCACAGCAGTGCTGAGGTGGGAAGGTTTCAACAACCCTGACTTCAGTAATTATGGCTCATCATTCATTTTCATTAGCCTCTGGCAGGGCTAATCCATGCATATCTTTTAGACCCAGAGAACAGTTTTAGCAGTTTAACATAATTACAGATAGTGGGGAATAAAAAGGTATGGACAGTACAATAACACAACACAAGCTTCCTCTCTGCTTTATACATATCTAGGAGTGGCCAAACCAGATTGAATTAGACTATTTCTACCCGCCAACCATCTAGGGAACCACACCATTTGTAACACACATACATTATTGATAAATAAATCCAACCTGGGTTCTGTGGGTAGGCAGGGCCCCCGTTGATGTGGGGCTGCTGGGAGGAGACGGAGGGTGCGCGGCGGTAGGTGCCAGTTGCAGACACCATGGAGGCCGAGGAGGTGGTGGAGGAGTTGTGACGGGAGATCTGGCGGGAGATGGTGCCGAACTGGGACATGGGTATGGGACCTAAGCCGGGGCCCTGGGGCACTGAGGCAGCGGATGCCGCCACTGCAGCAGAGGAGAGTAGATACATGGGCCTTAAAAGCTCAGCCCGATAAGTCAACACAGAGTGTAATCAACCTTAACAGCAGTTTATGTAATAAGATGCAAAATGGTCAGGATAGGAATCGACCAATGAGAGCAACAGACCCGCAGGGAAATACAATGACAAGCCTACAAATATCCATTACTGTAAACAGCAGTGAGCCCACCTGTGATGAGCAGTGAGGTCACAGCTGCTGAGACTCACCTTGCCCCATACTGGGAGGGGAGGGGGTGGGAACCGCTATAGGGATACCAACTCCGCTGCTTCCACTGTTCTCCCTGCCGCCACTTCCACCGCTGCTGCCGCTGTGGAGAGGGAGACAGAGCGAGTCTTTGTGGCGATCATTAGAGGATGTGTGAGGCAAACTTCGATTCACGGCAGCGTTTGACATCCTATCATTACTCTTTCATATGTCATTCCGTCATGATAATATTCTTGTCTCTGTGGCAACAGATTCACAGTTGTGTGAATGTGCTGTGTTCACACATGAATACTGGGCATGAATCTGGAGCACACTGTTGCAATTGCAGTTACACAGTGTAACAAAAACAAATACAAGAGCCAAGGCTTGTTTGGGATGCAAAAGGACAACGTTCAAATCTCAAAAGCTCAGACTAAAGTAGTAATTAGACTTTAGCCCTTAAATGCTGAAATGTAAATTTAAAACATTAATAATTCACTACTGCTTAGAATTTGAAATATTAGTGTAGTCATCATAAGCAAGCAAGGGCAGATAAGACCTAAAGTGTAATGGCTTTAGTTAGGAACCACATCCCCTTTGCAAAGGAGATGGTATTTTAATAAGAAATATGGCCTTGATTTTAGGAAATGCTTGGACCAGCTGGTGCACGGTTCAAAAGTTCTACACTGTTTCTTTAATATAAAAGGGACCATGATCAAACAGCCTCAACAGCCTTATCCTTTTGGTTACTGAATTGATGACTGAAATTAATTTTTCAGTCACCCTAAATACTAAGTATTAGGTTTGGTGGAGGCATGACAAAAATAAAGCTAAACATACAGTCAACGTTGTCCTGCCTTGACAGGTGCTACAAAACTAAGACGAAAGACAATATGATAAGATATATCAATCAGTGAAGTATGGTCTGTACAATTGGTCTGTGAATTGTAAGATGTAACCAAACTGGTCTCACTCTGATGCGGTTTCATTGATCAGCTTTTCAGCGAATCTGCATTACATTCACACCGGGACGCTCTATCAGAGTATAAAAAGGTGTCCAAACATGAACACATGTTAATTTCAGGTATAAGAAGAGAGGGTCTCTGCTACCTGTGTGTCCTGGGCCTCTGGTTGAGCGAGGCTGTGCGTGCGGGGCTCTGCTGGCTGCCCAGTCGCGCCGGGCTCGTCATGTAGTCGTTGGGCACCACTGGAGGCTTCACTGGCTCCAGGGTCTTGTAGGGAGTGTTACGCCTGGATACAGATAAACATGGCCAAAGAGAACACAGTTCATCTCTAATGGTACAAAGCCACTGACTTTACCAAAGAGTATTTAAAAAACTGTAAGTTCTTACCCCAGGGTACCACGACCAGCCATGGGGGGGCTTGGGGGTTTCTGTGTGGGTGGGGTGGTCCTGGAGAGCGTCCCTCCTCGTCCTGCTGCATTGTTCCCGTGTTGCTGGAGGAGCAAAGACAAGTTAAAACATTGCTTTTCTATAATCTGATTTGCTGACAACAGTGTTTCCCCTGCCAATAAATATAAAGCTGAGGAGTCACTGAAACCTATAATGAAATGAAAACTTCTTCATCTCTTCTTTAGTTTCAGAGTATAATATTTTGGAGAAACACTGGCATAAAGTCTTTATAAATAGAAAGATATAGAATAGAAGACGAATAGAGATTTTAAGGGACAAAGAGAAGTAGGTGACTGGCTGCCTTTGTAGCTATGACTGGTATATAGTTGAGGATATACACGACACTGGAATCTGTGTTAAGAGGACATATAGTTTATATGAAATATAATGTAATGTTTCATGTATTCTGTTACCATTTTTGTACATTTACTGTAAAACACATGTTGAGTTGAAGTTTTAAACTTGCTTTTAAATACTGCTTTGTTGCACTGTAATAAATCAGCTTTTCAAATCATATTTGTTCAATAAAAACTTAATTTCATTTATTATAATTCCAAATTATTGCATATGTTTTTACAAATGAAAGACAGTTTTAATAGGTGCATGGACACCTTGACCAGTTGGAGTTTTATCAATACATGAGAAAAAGAAGAAAAAGACAACCATCTCTTACCTTGGCCTTAAGCCACTGAGCGCAAGGAGGCAAAGAGGAAGACAGAAAACAAGATATGCTCATTGGTTAATGGTTAATGGTAAAGGTTCAGTGAGAGCACGTGTGAAATTTAAGCATTATGCATTAGTCCTATATCTATTCTTCATTAATACATTTTTACATACAGTATATAAAGTTGAAAAGGTAGGACTCTAGGAGAGTATTATAAGAACTACAAGCATTCAAATTATAACAATATAAGACAAACTGTTACATCTGAGAAGCTGGCATCTAATTATTTTTTGGCATTTTTACCATACTATTACTACTACTAAAATTATTAGTTGATTATCAAAATTGTTAGTAATTCATTTACAGCTAGTTGAATGATCAACATATTATAACATTACTAACAATCATTACAATATTTGGCATATTATCCGTCACAGTAAGCCCTGCCAGGCTCATCAGCACAAGAAAAAAACTGACACTCACACACCTGCCTACCACAAACGAAACCCACACCAAACAAACCCAATATATGTTTTACAAAGGGAAAAGGAAGCAGTAACTTCCTTTTGTTCCACTTTGTAATCAAAGAGCAGAAAAAATACTGAAAACCAACACTGTACTCCAGATCAAATATACAGAGTTAAACTACTCCTCAACCCTGTTTGTGTGTATGAGTGTATACAGTAGGAGTCTATCATGTGTGTCTCAGTGTCTAGACTTGTTACAGACTATAATCAGAATGAGAATCACTTAAATCGGTAGGCACACTAGAAATAATGAGCAGTGGCTAAGCAGCATGGGGCTGTGTTGACGTTTTAAGTGTTGCACTAGGAAAAAAAAAAAAAGGGCAGTAAAGCACAGCAAGGTCATAAATAACGGCAGTGAGGTGTTCAGACTGTCGGAGTGGCTGTAATGTGGCTGAAACTATGTCACCCTGGTAACTGCCAGTAATGCCAATAAAGGCTGTTATGGTGGAGGGGTGAACACAGTCATCCGTAAATGTGTGAATGGGTCTTTCCATGCTCAAATCTGATTTCCCATCAATCCATGGGTGAGTTCCCCTGGTTATGTGGATGAAAGGCAGAGGGGTGATGATCATGCCTTTAATGCTTGAAGGAATCCACCACAGCCAGGAGGAAATGGGCTGTAGGGATGAAGTGCCAATAAGTTGCCATTTCCCACACAGTATGAACACACCATGAACATGTATATGTACACAAAGCAAATGCACAGACAAACATACCCACACACATGCAGTAATATGTTTTCCAGAATACTGTACATTTCTATCTAGTGTGTGTTGCAGTAGTGAGTATTAAATGATCAGTCCTTCTGAATTATTCACAGACGTACAAACGTGTGTGTGTGTGTGTCTGTATTATTGTTCATGGATGTGCATTTGTCTGGCTTGGTGCAGACAGAAATACATATCATATTCCATGTTTTTCCTATTTTTCCCCAGATCTCTCTCTCTCTCACACACACACACACAGAAACATGTTTGTACAGCTATACTTGTGAGGACATTCATTGACATAATGCATTCCCTAGCCCTTACCCTGACCTTAACCTAAACTTTATTCTAACCTGAACTTTAAAAAACCAAGTCTGAATCCTCAAACAGCCCTTTGAAGGTGTCTCTGAAAGTGTAGACCAAAAATGTCCACACATTTTTAAAAAAATGTCCTCACTCCCAAGCTAAAACACACACACACACACACACACACACACACACACACAAAATTAAAGATGTTTCTCATGTTATTTTCCTATGCAGGTATATTTGAAAAGGAAAAAAACCTTGCATATTTTCTAGCATGGAGACCGATCTGCAATGATTTCTGCAGGGAGCCATCATTTTCAGCATCCATGAATGATGCTTCATTTGCATAGTGGGCCATGCCAAATCTCTCTCAGTGTGAGCCAGCTCTCAGAGTAGGAAACACAAGCTTTTGAATCAGCGGATGTTTGAAAATCAGTGGACAGCCACTATCTCAACAGAGACAGACAGGGATGAAGAGGCCCGACTCAAACAAGCTGAGGAAATGTGTGACACCAGCAATCAATGCACATAACTGTGTGTACACACTGGCACACACGCACAAACACACAGAATCTTATATAAAAGAGGAAAAGAAAAAGAGGGGAGAGGAGACGCCGGATGGATCATGGGGAGAGGGTATAAAAAATTGAAGAATGCGCCGGAAAGGGGTTGAAAGAATATATTCCCACAATTCAAAAGGGGATGTGATGGTGTGAGTAGCACTTGGCCAAGATGTCTCGCTCTTGCTCACACTAACACACACTTTTCCATTAACTTCCAGTTAAGAAAGTTGTTACAGGGCTTGAACAAAACCTCTGACAAGCAAAATCTTTTAGTCTTTTAGTCAGCAACCAACTGAGCGTCTTGATTTTGGACGTTTGTTACATGTCTAGGTGTTTCTGTACTTTATTAAATGAAAGGCCAGTGTATTGATCGGCTTGCACTGTGAGTCGATGTGTGTGAGTGAATTATGAAAGCAGTCAGTCACTTTGTTCACATGAGGGTGCCAGGTGTGAACTCGATGAAGTACCTGTTTTCTGTTACTGTAAATCAAGGCGATATATCAAAGTAATGACTTCAGGATTCAGCTGCAACAGGCTGGCTGTGTTGAAGCTAGGATATTGTGGAAGTGTTTTTTGAAAACCAGCAGCTAAAACGTAAACAGAAACTAAGATACTCTTTGAGTGATTTGAGTAAATAAATGCATTGAGATTTGAGTCTGCCTTCACTAAAGTCTGTTTTGTTTACACTAAAACGAAGTGGGGGATTTGTTTTGACATAATGACCATAATCCTTCTTACCTTGACGCCGTGTCCCACATCATCCAGCAGTGTGTAGTCAATGGGCTTTCGAATGTAGCGCACCGGCCGCTCCATGTTGCCCGGGGCGATGATCTTGTGGGTGCGAGAGGTGTTCTTATTTGTGGTCAGGATGCCGATCTCTCTACGTGCCACCTTCTCCTTATGAATATCCACTGTCTGCGGGAGAGAGTAATGAAGGGGGACATGAGTGGTGGGGTACAACAGACTTTTAGGGGTTTACTGCTCATATTGCAAATACTCAAATTTCTCCAGATGTATTCATGGCATGCAAGATTTCTAATTTCCCCAATTTGTAAAGAGATTTCATCATATTTTACTAAAAAGCCGCCCTGGTGCATGTTACAGTCATTTTCTTTTAATGCAAACCCAACACTTCCTCCATCTGTTCCACATTAAAGCCTCCGAGGAGTTCAGGGGGCATAATCACCTCCCTTCCCTTCTCTTCCCTGGAGGGATTTTATTATAAAATACCTGCAAGAAGAGTTCAATTTCATAACAGCAGCTAAACACTGCAAAAGCAGAGCAATGTTTATTTTTATAGTTTTCTAGAACCCATCTTAAATTGTTCAAATGGTAGCTGCAGGAACAATTTGGACATGTTGAAATAAGAACGTCTATTGGGGCCCTCAGGGCTCCGTTTGAGGCTTCACCCTCTTTTTATCATTTTTTGTTTCCAAAACTTATTTAAGCATATTTATTATTGCTTTATATACTATTTATTTAAGCATGTTTACTAATATTTGAGACCCAGTGATAATTTGAGTGCCAGCTTTCATTTGAAACTCAGCAGGAGCAAAATGTTGTTGTCCTTTGCAAAACAATCACAGTTAGGCATTTCATATGCTTACCCTTTCGGCCCATGATGTGTGATATCATTTAGCAACAGAAATCAGAAAATGAATATGTATTTATATACAATAAATAATCATAATCCTTTTTGAATTACACCCAGTTTATTCTTCTGTGATCTACTCCCACTGCACTGCTTGGACACACACTCTGGGTTCAGTCTTTGAACTACTGACCCACTCTTCTGCTCTATTGGCCTACACCCTGGGGCCCATTTGACAAAGTTCCCCTTTAACCCCTCGCAACAGGGGTAATTGAAAATACCAGTGACCTCCATCTCTTCTGCGATTACAGTCATCACTGCTCACAGCACCCATTCACAGCAGGCGCTTTACGAACTGGCCTTCAATTTATGAATGATAGATGAAACTGGAAGGAGTGAGGGATGACGGGAGGGAGGGAAAGCTGAACGAAACCTGGGGAAGAATGAAGGAGGCCGGACGGCTTCATCTCTGGAATATGAAGTCACATTTGGGAGAAGAGTGCTGACAAGTGTAAATGTTGTTAATGCTTTAGTGAGACATTTGAATCATGAATCCATGACTGTTGTTAATCCTACTGTACCTCTCCTTGCATTGCTGCTTGGTAGATTGCAAAAGACACTAATGTGTGCATGTGTGTGTGCAGACAAAAGCGTGACCCACACAGCAACGAGGTCACGCATCAATCACCACTCAAGACATCTCATCCAGTCGACCCGACAGCTCCACTGCTGTGGCCGCCTCTCTCTGGGTGCTGGAGATGAAGAATCCCACTAAAAGATTGAAAGCCGGATAGGTGTTGTGAAGTTCACCCTCCTGCTGTGCAAAACTCTCACTGTGTCTGACTTGAAGTGTGTGCGCCGCATGTGAGATATATATAGAGAACAAGCTGGGCTCTTTTTTTAAGAGAGGAAACTGATGCGACACGCCCAGCTTCAGCTGGGAAGTAAGAAAAAAGACCCGCCTATTTCCTGCCAGTGATAGGCGAGTAGAGGTGGAGTGCAGATTAGAGAAAGTGAGAACAGCAGAACTCAGAAGGACAACAAAGTAAGAGATAGAAAAGATACAGAGAGAAAATACTTTATGTAAAACTAGAAGACACTAGATTCTGGTCATGGTCAAAAAGAAATGGAGAAGAAAGAGATGACGGGATAGATGCTATGCAATTTTCTGTCTCTAGATTTAGGCCGACATCACTGTGCATTTGTGAACTTTTACCAACCAACAAAAACTGTCACAGCCCATCCTGTGTCTATACTGTCATATCATTAAGAACCATCCAGAGTTACTGGATTTAATTGAAGCAGCAGTTAAACAAGCATGGCACACATCTGTAGGTGATGACTAGACCCTGTCAGCTTCATTTCAGCATTTCCTTTCCACACACACACACACACGTTGCTGAAAACCAAGTTATCTAAGTGAGGCAATCTTTGTGAAAAATCTAGACATAATAAATGTTACCTAATCATTGATGACAGACCTCTGTCTGCTCTTCCTGTGCTCTCAATCTCATTTTCTTTTTGTAATCTCTTTGCTCTAATAAACATCTGGCCGTCTGCTCAACTTCTGCAGTGTGTTTCTAAGAGCAGATGGTACAGCTGTGATTTTCACTGCTGGATCTATATAGTAGTTTCAACCCAATAAATCTGTGTTTTAACAAATGATTAGTCTCTGCAGCCCAGTCGAACAAGTTGTACACTTCTTGTGTGTTGTTGAAGTATTATTGGCAAGAGGAAAATGTGATGTAGTCCAAGGCGTGTCAGCAAATGTGTGATTTCATACATCAATGATCTCATATATGGCTTAGTCACAAGTCTACAAATTCAGACAACTCTAATGGACAAAATTATTTATGAAGTTATGAGTTATGAATGATAAGTGTCCATATGTGTACCATCATTCTTTTTATTTACACTCAGATATAATTCTAGGTCAATCCTGGACTTGGGATGATTTGATTAATTGAAATGGAGCAGAAAGAGGCACATGGGGAGCTGATGGATGACAACATCTGAGAAAAAAGGAACAGATGAATCAGAGAGAAAACTGGCAGACATTGGGACTCAAGGAAATGGAAAAGAGCAGTAAAGAGAATCATGGGAAGGGCCCATTATGATTTGGCTCACAACAGAATCCCTAGCACGGGTTTGGGTAAGGACACCCGAACTGAATGGACACACGCAGTTTTAACCATAACCATTCACTTTAAATGATACGCACACAGACAAAGAAGAAATGAGCTTAACAGTTCGGCTTTGATTAAACATGCTGTTGTTTTGCATTTAGGTAGTATCACTTCGTGTATAATTTTGTGACAGCTTCCACTGCTTTGGAATTTTAAATCCTACAGAGATGGGACTTGGATTTGGCAGCAACGTTTGGTTACCTTCCCTTCTAATCCCATTTTAACTCTTTCAAGTCATGACAGTTTGCACAACCTAAGCCAGAAAAAATTCTTGGCACAACCAAGCAAGTTAAAATGTAATTTCTTGGACATATCACTACTAGAATAATGAATCAAAGCCCTGGGGACATACCTGCCTGAGATGCATGTAAAAGTAAATTAACTTTTCCAAACAAGGTTTGGATCTGATTCCCACCCATCTGTGCCTGAGATAGGTACTTTGATACAGCTACTTTCAAAGACAGGGATCGCCACATAATAGTACTTTTTTATATTTTCACGAACCCATGTCTATTAGATTGTCCTTATAAAGCCTTCAGGATGTCCACTTGGTTGACTTAGGTTGGACACAAGGCTGGTTAAGTTACAATATGTCCCATGTTTGTTTTGTATACAAAAGACAAAAATATATCGTGGTGCCTTTTCTTGACCTAGTTAGAACAATACATATCATTTTGAAACTCCTGAAACAAAGAGAGAAGATTCATTATTCACAATAACTTTAATGATGGCTGCATTCAGTTAGCTATGGCTGTTCTAGTGCTCTGGTATTGTGCATAATGGCTCATTGGCTCGGCTTCTCTGGTACACTCATATGGAATGGAGCTAATGGTGCTCTGATCACTTGGCCACTGATTGTTATTGGCCAATATTTGCTCTAAATAGTTTGATCGGTGGTCTTTATAAAGGCCGATCAGATGATGCAAGGAATTTCTCTACGCGCCACTAAAATAGTTTCAGCGTTTTTGCAGTTCTACCAGGTGTCTGACAAAGACAATACATTTGTAATTTGCACGGTGTGCTCCACGGAAATCCCTCAAGGAAGAGCACAACCAAAAATTTCAACACCACGAACCTCAACAGACATTTGAAGGTGAGTCACATCAAGGAATATGACAAGTTTTCAAGCTCACGAGCTAGCTAGCACTAAGGCAGAGAGAGAGCGGGACCGTTTATCAATTCAATCGCTACTCACTCAGCTGTCAGTAACAAGAAATCAAAAGAAATATCAGCCAAAATAATCGAATTGGAATGGTTTCAAATTCATTTTCAAACGTGGTGTATTGTGCACACTGAGCTTTTATTCAAGTTTTGTTTAATAAAAATTATATTTATTTTATTCCACAGGAAAGCTTTATTTGTTAAGCTCGAACCTGCTCCCAAAAACCAAGCATAGGCTGATATGCTTTAAGTTTATGACACTTTGGCAATTTTCATACTTAATATACAATGTTGATGAGAATAGTTAAATACATAAATAATGCTACACGATAAATAGAAGGCTTCTAATAGTCCCAGTGATTGGTGACCAGTATCGGCTGATACTGCTTCCAGTGATCGGCCACAAATATCCTGATCTAAGCACCCTTAATTGGAGCCATCATTAATGTTATTAGTTACACTTGTGCTTCTACTGCTATGACAAGTCAAAATAGCTGCTGGAAGTCTCTCCTTGATTGACTCTTAGAGCCAAATGTTGGGTGTTGTCAAGTGTTCACATTAGTTTGGTTACAAGGCCCTACAGAGCTATCTGAGGCAGAAATATCAAGGGGGAGGGGGTGACATAAAGCACCACTGACTATCTCTAAAGGATCAATAAAAGACTTTCATTGTTCTTCATTAGACTGCACCTAACTCCACTCCATCCTGCAGCCTATGGAGTAAACCGGGAGCCTAAAATGCCAACCAGGCAAAAGAGCTGGCGTCAGGATTTCACTCCATCCCTGACAGGCTTAATGAAGCACACAGGGAGGGGACGGGGGACATTCACTGGCTGACGGACAGGGTGGCCGCGTGAAGCGCACAGAGAGGGAAAGAGAGATAGAGAAAGGACTGCTGATGAAGCAAGAGGGACCGAAGAGGGGCAGTGGAGGTTTGGCAGCTCCAGCATGATCCATGCCCCTGCCATATCTGCCTGTCGTTATAATGTGTGAATGTGTCATTGTGCACTTTGGTGTTCTGACACAGAAAAATACCAGCAGGTTTGTACTTTATTTTACGTTAAATCATCAAATGACATTTCTCTATACCACACCTTGACCAATCAATATTCCCCCATAGGATATAGAAGATAGCAACAGTTTGTAAACCCGAATATCCATACATGGAATATCATAAATTCTCAAAAAAACCTAGTATTCAAAATAACAACTGTGGCCGGCAGAGACAAACAGACATTGCCAGTCACTAATTAAGGCCACGTAAAAATCAGGATAGTGTACATTTCCACTGCACCATTTCTGTTTTTACAGAAATACTCGTACATTCACTAATTTATCCCAATTGCTTCCACTGGGTAATTTTTTCTATCACTCTTTAGCTATTGTCAATGTCTTCAAGCAAATATTATCTTACCATTACAGGGAGGTGAGATGGGTTTTAATGTAAATCATCTATGCAGGAAATGTTGAGTTTCACTGACAGTAGCTTAGCAGTGATCGAAAAATGGCAAAGTGAAATGGAAATGATTAATGACTAACAACAGTATTTCTGTTAAGAGATGAGAAACTGGTAGTGAGTATGACATGACTGCTGTGGAAATGTACATCATCCTGGATTCATTAAGACAACAGGTAAACATGGAGGAAGTTTTGAGTCTGCATTAACATCAAACAGCATCAACAGAAAATTAAAGAGGAGTAAATCAGAAAACCTCCGACTTAAAAATAAAGGCCTATCTGCAGATGAGGTAAATAAAAACCCTGGCCATTATGTATTTACATAAATGCAATGTATTCATGCATACAGCATGTGTTTGTGTATCTTCCAGGGCTGTGGTGTGTACCTGGGAGATGTGGTTGATGGAGGACTCCATGCGTCGTAGTTGCGAGGCCTGGATGTCCAGCAGCTGCAGCACATTGTTAGCTAAGGCATTGATCTGGTAGGCCACGCTGGCCAGAGACTGGGTGGTATAGGCCTTGGTCTCCTCCAGGGCCTTCTTCTTGTCTTGAGCCTGGCAGAGAGAGGAAAGGAGGACAGAAAAGAAGAGAAAACAATGAAAAAATCAGTGTAAGGATGTGTGGGTGGAAGAAATAGAGAAGTTGGCAGAGAAAAGTAAGGTACAAGCTTCAGAACGCTAAAGAGGAAATGCTGCACTCTCCTATCAGTTTTGTAAGCCGGGATCTGAGAGGGCAGCTTTCTACAAGGAACTGTATTTGACAGGAGCGTTCATTCTCGACAGTTTTTAAACTGCAATGCCCTGGTAAAATCTGAAGGGATGTGAACAAGAGTTTATGGTTCTCAGAGGGAATGACTTTGTGGATGCAAAGCCGCCTGGAATTGCACAACAATAACTTCCGAATAACTCAGATGGACAGCATGGGACAGGTGCATGGTGGGACTTGAGCCCAGTGAGCAGGAATGCCAAGGCATTTCATAGGGTCCCAAATCTCCATCCGGCTGCGCAAACCATCTGTTTCTGGATGCCTTTAAATAGCAAAGGGACTGAATGGACATATTTATAGTTTGGAAACAAAACAGGGGACAATGCAGCCACACACAGAACCACTCCAACAGGGGACTGCCAGTCTTCTGAAGAAAAACTGGAAGCAGTATTGCAACTTGCAATTATTTTCAATATAAATTATTCTATTAATTTTCATTTTCATTAATAAATTACTCATTTAGCATTTAAAATGTCAAAATTGACAAATGCTGACCACAAGTTGAAAAGCCTTGTACCAAAAGGTGAAAAACCCAAAGCTCAATTTACACATATATTGACCACATTCTACCTCAGAGTATGAGTTATTCATGGAGCAGGAAGAAGCTGTCCTTTAAGAAAGAGTTGCATCACTGTTTTACACCACTCAAAAATGAACACAGTCGTAGCTATGCTGTGAATTCAACACATTCAAACAGGACAGATCAGACAGGCTGATCTAGAAATGTTGATACATGAAAATTGTAATAAATATTTTTAAAAAGTGAAATACTCAAGAAAATGTATATTTTAGGAAAAATGCTTATTCGCTTTCTTGCTGACAGTTAGATGAGAAGATCGATCGAGCATAGCATAAAAAGTGGCAGTAGGGGGGAAACAGCTAGCTTGGCTCTCTCCAAAGTGAAGAAATATTCCTACGTATCAGCACCTCTAAGCTCCCTTATAGACACATTTTAACTTACTTGTTTAATCTGTATAAAAATACAAACACAAAAACAACATGTTGTGGTTTTACAGGAAGTAACACGTTAAAAAAACGCTACCTGTTACCCCCAGTTTCCTGTATTTATACTAATCTGAGGTAATCTTCTCGGCGCTCTAGCTTCATATTAAACGGACAGATGTGAGAGTGGTATCAATCTTCCCATCTAACTGTCAGGCAAGAAAACGAATAAGTGTGTTTTTCTAAATGTCAAACTATTCCTTTAAAAAGGCTTAAACAGCAATGAGTTTGCCCTGCCACTGTGATTATTTTGTGCCTACTTTTAAAGCTCTAATCTAGAAATCCCTTAAATGCAGTGTCAGTGCCACAAAGACATCAGCTATGATTTGTGATGTGTGTGTGTGCGCGTGTGTGCGTGTGTGTGTGTGTGTGTGTGTGTGGTGGCAGGAGGCTAACAGCCTGCACCGTGACACCACTTTACAACAGCACCACCTGCACACCTGCTACCTCGCAAACCACCTGCAGCACCAATATCTGCTGTAGATGTCTGGTGGGACCAGCAGGTCAGCCCGTGCCGTGCAGATCTTTGGCTGCCAGTTTGTAGGACACATAGTCAGAGGAGGAAACACTGCTGGCTTACTCAGCATCACCACAGACACTGGAACAGGTCCTTATACCTGAGCTTTGAAAAACGCTGACTTATGTTTTAAAGGACATGCACAGACTACTGAAACACCTTGCAGAGTCACATTTTACTATTCTCATGAGTCACTAACACACAAAGATTTAAAGAAATACAACATACACACACACACATAGATATTAACATTAGACAAAGATACACCCTGCTATCTTAATGAAGGTGCAATGCATTAATGAGAGGGAGATGGAAGAAGAAAAACGCATGAACAGGGATTTAAAGAGAGGTTAATGCTTTCAAACTAATTTAAAAAAGTCTGAAAATATCCTGCATAGAAAACCTGCGGTAATAATAGCCTACATCTCCCCTAATACACATTATTCATTATGGATCGCTCCCTCGCTCTCTCTCTTTCTCTCTCTCTTACTCACTTTGTCCTGCTTTCAGATATTATGTTTCATATTAAGCTTACAAAAGGCTTTTTGTAAGGGCTTCACTTGGAATTCCTTTTTTGTTAAAGCGCCAGACTAAACCTTAACAATGCACTAAAGCAAAGCAATTTCTGAGTGCCATATCATACTGAACACCAGGTCTGACACTGGAATATCATTAATCTTGTGAGTCATGAATGAAACAGCCATGAGTCAGAGGGGTATCACGTGAGCTGATGGTTTTTTTGAGGGGTCAACATCAGGGAAATATTAGGCTGATTCATGGGCTTCCATCTAACACCCCTTTCTACACACATTTCCTTGCAGAGAGGAAAAACTAAAAAAAGTGATGCTGATACCAATTGGTCTATTCAAAAGAGTCAAACACAATAACTGGCACTTTGTGGTTTAGATATGCAAACAACATACTGGAACAAAATGAAGAAAGTAATGTTCATTTCTTAAACAAATCAATAGTAGCAAAGGCCCATTTGTATGCCAAAAACAGCACAATGTTCATTGTGCAAAAGAGAAGTTGCTATTTTAGTATACAAAGGTCTCAAGGACGGTACTTACAAAGCTGAGTTCTGCTTTTATGCCACCAATCATATTGTAAGTGACAGTTTTTCAAATAGCTCATTTAAAATATCTCATCCAAGAATAAAACTCTTAATTTTTCTCTCATGACAGAATGGATTTACACATCAGGACACGTATTATTTCACGTCTATGACAACTGTATGTGATTTTTAAAAATGTTTAGCCACTGGGAGCAATAACCTAAATTAAGAACTCTGTATTCAGAATACAGAAACATATTCCAAGTCCAATGTTACTGCACACAATCTGAGCATAAGCTACTTGGCCTGCACAGCCTCTTTACTCTTAATTCCCTGTTGTGCTTGTCAAGTGTGTTCATATGCAAGCAGGATTCTAGCTAATGTTTTTAATGTCCCTGAAGAAATCATTATTCAGTAGAAGCCGAACGCATGCATCTTCATATTCCAGGCAATATTATAGATATTGCAGTGAAGGGGATGTGAAGCTAAGCCTTTAAACATAAATAATATGGGAGGATGTCAATTGAATCACGGTAAAAAAAAAGAAAAAAAAAGAAAAAAGCTGTGTGCTTTAACCAGATAACTTGTCTATGACTTAAATGGCTGTACAAATCTCTTGGTCCATTGTGCACGAAAGTATTCATCATTGTCTTTGTCTCGTTCAACTACACATAAATTGATGCCACAACAGTGACAGTAATAAATCTTACATGGATGATGCCAGCTACTTCCAAAAAAACAACCATAGTGCATTCCTCACATCATGTGACAATTTAAATGAAATGGTGTAATTATTGGTTTCATAACATGTTAGCTTACAGAGGTAATATGATGCAAACATGTTGCAATGACAATGGATGTTGCTTTAAGAAGCTATTCTGTCGGTTTTGCTCATTTCCAACCATGCTCCGTGCAGTACGGGCACAGCAACATTTCCCTTTTTCTTCTTGATCAACTGGTACGGGAAGGACACATCCATCACACGCCAAAATCTGATTTCAACACGTCTGTTGTCAATGTGCAACACCTCACACCCAACTCCTCATGTGGTTTCTCGATTTCCTTTAGCTGTGACATGTTGATATGAATTTCACTGCATCAAAGGTTAAAGCAAATTCCAAACAGATGATTTGTGAGCACCATCAATCAGCAAAAATATTTAAAAATGTTTGAGTTGGGATACAAGAAGCACAGTTCCTATCCTTGCTAGGTTTAATTTAATGTCCACACAATGATCCAAATGACTGAAATTTAAAACACCTGGGGTCTACACCAAAGCATGCAGTTTAACCTCTAACCCACTGCTTCTAATAGAAAATAGGTTTAATGTCACCGGAGGCATGACAATTCCTCTCAAACTGTCCAAGTAACCTGAATAGGCCATGAAGGGAGATGTACCTGTGAGACCTTAAATACAATTTGGTAATAGCACAACCTTTGAGCAAAATATAAAAATTCTCAGGTAGCTTTCTGCATAATGATATTGGGGAGAGCACACCATAACCCAGAGCTGTGTATGCTTTTCAGTATCTAAGCATGGCATTCAAATGGTGTAACCTACATTGCATTTCTGATGACAGGCGAGGCAAAGTGATCTGACGTGTTAGTGCGGCGTAAGTGTGGGCTTTCTCAGCACCACAGTCAAAAAATGTCCATGCTGTAGCACAGTGGGGTATCTGGCAACAGACACTGATGCTCACACCAGACCATTCAACCCAGTGACGGTCTACAATGTCAGCTCACACTCTCACCCACATTTACTGAAAACGCCCTCTCTCCGTGGCAAAGTAACAGGGTTGCGAGCTAACTCTTCTGGCTAGAAATCCCCCAGATTGTTTTATTTTATACACATTGGGGCATGGATCATAGTGATTCTGTCTAAGGACATTTTTGCTGGTAGACATGTACAGAACTGAATCACATTTTACACTATTTTGTCGGTGGGGGAATAATACTAACTAATGACTCTCCTAAATGAAATTAATGCAATGGTCCAACTTGCAGGTCCCCAGGTTATTGAACCACTGCTGCGGACTACTGATTCATACTTTTCCTGACACCGATTTAACATTCAGTCTGTATATGCAAACACAAGCAGACAAACCCATCATTGCGCCTGCACTGTGCATTTGATTACAAGTAAATGACTCATGGACATGCTCTGGAGCCATGTTTTCACTGTAGCAGACACATGGCATGGGCATCAGATGAGTAGCTTGACTACACACCTAGAGTCTAACATGACTTGGGTTTTTTTCCCTTCAAGTCTATAAGGACTTGGCCGACATAATGATCTCCACTAATACGAAACCAGATGATGGATTGTTAATGGCTAATAGGAAAGACTAAATACCAAACGTTAATTAAAAAAAAAATCGTTATAACAGTCCTAGTGAGCAGGGTGTCATGTCTATTTAGTTTATTGTGACTAAGCGTTTAATGTATTCTTTTCTAATAATATTTCTGCTTTAATAAGGTCCAAAAAATATAATTGAGTAGCTACATTTTTTCTAATGTAAGCTTTTTAAATTGTGCACGCGTAAAATGGCTCTTTATACAATTAAATCGCGATTTTCTCCTTTAAAGCCCCGTGGCCCAACCGTGTGGCGCCTGTTCGGTTTAAGTCGTGCGGAGAAAAACGGGGAATTAACGCAAAATGTCCAACGCGGATAAAAGCGGGGGAGCCGAGCACAGGCTCCGTGTCACAGGTACCCATCAGAGGACCGTCAGTGACAAAACACTGGGGTCATATAAACGACACACCCTCCGAGAGCCCCCAGCAGCCCTCCACACATCGAGCACGACCGGGCCGACCGGCCGACACGGGGAAAACAGGGAGACACAGCCGTGCCCGACGCGGGACCGAGCCGTTACACCGAGCCGTTACACCGGGAGGGGGAAAAAAAAAAAAAAAAAGAAAAAAGGCCACTCCGTGTAGCTAGCGGTTTGAGGATCCCGTTGGTTGCGACCAGCATTTCCTGTCCCTGTGGTTTCGCTCACTTCTACTACAGCACCGCAGACACGACGGAGATAGCGGCGAAAATTCACCGAATTCAGCGGCCGCCCGGCGCCTCTTACCTGAACATAATTGTTCTCGCAGTATTCCGCCACCCGGGACAGGTTCTGGTAGCTTTCCACGAGAGCCCTTTTGCCGGCAGGGATTTCCTCCTCTAATAGCATTTGTAGCTCTGCCATCTTACATCCCTTCGCATGTCTCTCCTCTCTGTCCTCTTCAGTGAGGCGAGGCGGTGATGCTGTGGTGAGTTACTGAGAGAGGGGCTCCCCCGCCTGGCATTGTGGGGCCGCTGTGGCCTCCGATTCACAACCGCCCGTGACAAATGGCAGCTGCGTTGCGAACGGGGGCCTGTGATTGGCTGAGCGGCCGAGGGAGAAGAGCGGTGGACCAATGACATTTCACTGCGATGACGTCTGAGCGCGTCACAAAAATGTTAGTTAAAATAATAATAATGCTCATAATAGGCTACTAATACTATTAATACACGATTGGCTTTTCTTTTAAATGATAAATATGGTTATCATTATTATAAAATAACAATTGTAAGATTAACCATATTTTAGGTTTTATTGAATATATTTATATCTAGTCTATATGTTATTAATGCGGGTATCACATTGACATATGCATCACATTTCTTCCTCCCTTTTTATTATTTTTCCGCTGGAAAAAAAACACACAAAACACAAAAATACACACAGAAAAATAAAATCTGTCCACTGAAAAATCATCAATCAGACCAGATCATTAAAAAGGCACAAATCACAAGCGGAGGATCACAAACCTGTAAAGGTGAAGATACATTTCACAGTTACAAAATAATAACCAACATCACCAAAAACGGAATAGCTAGACTAAAAACACAATGGAATGGCAGCCTCTTCATTCAAACACTCATTCAATAGTCTAAATGACTCATAAACACAATACACAGTAGGCGATTTGTTAATTTTTAACTTGGGGGGGTGGCCTAATAGGAGTGCACCATCCTCTTGCTCGCACACCCTCATCCTCTCTGGCGCGGTGGGAACTGGTTCTCTCTCTGGGGTCTTAACACTCCTTAAATATCTCTCCTGTACATGCACATTCTTAATTTTAATTCAGATTTTCGCTTGGCTTTTGTCCTTTTTGGCACCTCACATGACTGCACTCTCTCTGCTGCTAGGGGATGGATGACCGGTTAACAAGGGGGGTGAATTTTGACCATTTCACTCACAAGGATGGCACCCCCCCTCATCCCCCTTCAAAATGTCTACTGACAATAGATGTATAAGCCTTGATAATGGTAGTAACAGAAAGGTGACAGCCTTTAAAAAATAAAATAATTCTACAGTTTCCAAATAAGACACATACAGTATAACAATTAAACTTGGCAACTAGATTAGAAATGAACCTACAGTACAAAGAACCCTATGTGACACCATGTGACCTGTTGGGTATCACAACAATTCTCGCAATATAACAATTTACATAAGGCCTGAGCTCCTCGGATCTATTTTGCTTTATAAGCAATAACCTCACGACACTACATTCCCCATACATCACCGCGGTTTAAACACCCGCTGAGGATGGTTTCTGGGATTTGAAGGAGTTAAGCTTGGGGTCTTAAGCCACGACGCGCCGAGGCTTTGCTCACTAAAAACTACATTTCCCAGACGTGTTTAATTCTCAGACGCCGACTGTTTGGCTCATCCTTGACCGGAGTCGAGATTGGCTTTCTGCTGCATATTGCAGACAGACACCGGGCTCCTGAAATAAACATTGCACCGGCGAATATGAACTTTATGGTGAGTTTCTAACAAATCAGCCATAGAATGTTAACATTACTGTTAAAGAATATAATCTGTCAGCGATAAACCGAGAAGGGCTTGATAGATACACCAGTTCTATCCCAAAATCTCCTAGATGAAAGAGGAAACAGTCCTGCATCCTTAAATTAAGACCCGTGGCAACTAGCTGCAGTGATGAGCGTCCCTCGCTGAACACTCTCTGGACTGCCTGTATTTTTCCATTCACTGCCTCATATTTCTTGTTGAAGATGTGAGCGCTCCTCCGTGTCATCCTCGTTGGGACTCAGCATGGCGCAGGAGGAGGACAAACACAGCCTGGAGGCGAAATTTGCGGCCGCGGTCAAAGTGATCCAGAGTTTACCTGAAGACGGTGATAACTTATTCTATTCCACTCTGTCCTAGTCTATGAATGAAAGTGGTTGGACTCCAGTGTTCAGTTGTGTGCTGTATAGTAGGCCATGAGGTCTGTGCTTGTTGGTGTGTAAACACTCCAGGTGAGTGACCTACATGCAGAGCATTTAAGAGCCGCCACTCTTGGTTAACCCTCTATTGATAAAGCTGCTGTAAGGATAAGAGCTGATTAACTGAACCAGTAATTTTCAAGTCTAATAACAACTCCTGTGGCTCACATGTATCCCACATTAACATTTCCTGCTTTGACTACTTGCCTGCACATGTATGTTTTTCCCTTTTCATAGTTCGCTTCCTTTATTTCTCAGGTCCTTTCCAGCCATCTGATGATATGATGCTGATGTTCTATAGTTACTACAAGCAGGCCGTCTTTGGGCCCTGCAACATCCCCAGGCCAAACGGCTTCTGGGACACTCATGGAAAAGCTAAATGGTAAGTACTTTATAATATGACCTTAACACTTAACACCACTGTAATATTTTCGGGTTACTCAGTGTTCACTTTCAGGGAGTTTTTAGTGTTGAACCAAGACTTTGCGTTTCCAGGGATGCATGGAGCTCTTTAGGAAATATGACAAAGGAGGAAGCCATGAAGAGTTATGTTGAGGACATCCAGCTGGTAAGTCCTTTCAATTAAACTAAAGCGATAGATGAATAGAAGCAGCATGCATAATAATAAACAGTTAATCAACTTGGAGCGCATGTCTGTCTCCACATTAGTGTTTTGGCATGGGAAGAAAAAGTGTGTGTGCCTAACACGTACAGGAAAAATGTGTTTATTATTGTTTAATATATTGCATATTTATGGATTGTTTCTAATACAAATCATCTAATTGTCTAGTGATGTCTGAGTCTCTGAAGAGACTGAGTGGAAAGAAAATTTGTTTGGATAAGATGATTGGATAGGATTTTTTTTCCCCCTCACAGAGCTATGTGGCATTCAGTTCCTTCAGTTCAGTCAGCTTTGATTAACTGCTCCAAGAGACAAATCAGTCAGACTTTGCTATTTATAATTATATCTGATTAACCTATTTTCTGGTGTCTTGTTGACAGTTTTACCATAGCTATTTATACAAAAGCTTGTGTTTCATTCTGTCAGTTTAAAATTATGCTTACTCCCAAAACCCAATATTTATGTGTGTTGTCAGATTTTGGAGACCATCCCAATCTCAGATGAAGTGTCTGACCTGGTACAGACACTGGGCAACTTCTACACAGAGGTAGACAGAGAAGGAGAGGAGGCTGAAGAAAACGAGGTGGACAGGAGACCCTTCACCAGGCCTTTTGCTCAGCATGCAGGTAATATACATTGACCAGCGACCAGCGATGCCATAATAACTCCGCACTTGAAGGGACATCTGAGGAAAAGACAAATACACTCCAGGGAGGGCACTGATGTTCAAGTGGGATGTAGTACTGCTGTTAATTCTCTTTGTTCTCACACAGATGTTTTTGCATACTGAGCTGGTCTTACGTGTGTTTTTATCACTAGATGAGCTGGTCAGACAATTTAAGAAACCAACGTTGGAAGGCAAGTGTTCGGTGTTCGTGTTAGCTGTAGAGTTGACAGATTGGTCCCCCAGTGTATGCGCTTATTTTAACCTAATTAAAGTTGCTTTCATTGTCGTTTCATTTCCCTGACAAAAGACAAGTGTACAGTGTCTTGGCTTACACTGCTGGTATATGGATACTATTTTCCTGTGTAATCTGTCATGTATGTGCCGTAGCTAGTCACTGTGTTGGTTGTTGGCTTACGTGGTTATTTGCACTTTGTGGTATAGATGTAGTGTGTAGAAGCTGTGAACTGCAAAATGTTCTTTCAGCCAGCTGTGAGTGTGTCTTTGCTTTGTGTAAATTTGTGTTTGCAACATATAGTTTGATTAAGAGTGTTTCCCTCACTGTTCAGGCTATGGGGGTCTGTGGGAGGATATACAAAACCTCCAAGAAAATGACAAAGACAGCAGTGTTCTTGGCATAAGTGTCAGTAGCAAGGAGTCAGAGGGAAGCAAAGAAAATAGTGAAATCGAGAGAAAAGAGGAAAGTAGAGATTGGAACAGAAGTGAGGAAGAGGAGAATGGGGATGAAGAAGACAATACTGACGATGAAGACAAGGAGGAGGAGGAAGAGGAGGAGGAAACAGGTAACATCTGTAGTTGTAGTTGTTAGCTGTTTTGTGCTGTGAAGTTTGCTGTGATGTGGACGTTATACACTACGCCAACGGATTAGTAACGTCATTTATATTTCTCCTAATGTCAAAAAATCCCATGCAAAGACCAAAGTAATGCCTGGTATGTCTTATTCCTCTGTATCATAGAGCACTGAGCCATCCAAAAACACATCAATCATCACTGTTGCACTTTGTAACATGTTTCTTCATTACTATGAACATGCTCTGTAGTTTATTTAGTTAATCTCACATAAATCGTGTGAATACTTACTGATGTACCAAATGTGTATCAATCAGCATCTGAAAATAGTCCTTAACAAATGTACAATTTACTCCTGTGTGAGTAACATTTGTTAAAAACTGCAGTGGCCAGGTGTTTTATGAAGGTACTTAGCCTTTTTGAAAAAAAAAATCTATATATTTGTGACTTATTTGTTTGACATTTTTGTGTATACACTACTCTCTTTTTGCCTCTCTATTCTTAGTTTAAAAGGGAAGGACATCAACTGTGTGTGTATTTGTGCTGTGTTATTCAGTTGGTCATAAACTTGCAGAGTATTAATATAAGAGGCAAAAGATCAGCCAGCAGATTTATTTTTTCTTTAATAATAACATTGCCATTACAATTTGACACTCTTGAGTTAATGTATAGGGTGCAAGACATACATAGTTTTACATGTTACATGTGTTTTCCCTCTGAAAACTCATAATTCATTAATTCATTCAAAATTCATAAAAAGTATTAAATAGAGAAAAAGGAATTTGCCCTAAGTACATCCAGGGTCAGATATGGCTAGACAAAGGGCACATAAAAAAAGAGTTGCACTTTTGTTGTTCTCTCTCACTTTCTGTTCCTTTTGTATTGCACCAGACTGGTGTCGTAACCCACGGCTCCTGAGGGTGGAGGACAAGAGGTGGAGGTCTGACACCAGGGGGTCCAGCAGCAGCATGGAGCCCAGCATGTCCTCCTTCACCAATGGGACACACAGCTCCCTCAACAGTGAAGTGGAAGAAGACGAACTGGCCTGTTCCATAGAGCCCAGTGTGCAGTATAACTCCTATATGCACTTTAATGGACACCTGAATGGTACGATTACACATTAATGCAAAAACTGTATATATGATTGTACGTATAACGCTTTATATAAAAAGAAAAAGCACAAGACTAGACAATGCATAGCTAAAATAGATAATGATTTTACTATTCCAGATTCTTTTGTGTAAAACCTTAGATACACCATAAGAATAAGATAAAGTTAAACATAAATTAACTAATTTTTGGTGTTGAAACACCAAAAATCTTAGCACATAAAAAAGGAAAAATATCCATACTGCCATACTGGATGGCTCTCTATAGGTTAGGTAAAGTCACTTAGAAAATGCTACCAATGGTCTCTGTAACCTACTTAGCCCTCTAATAACTGACATGTCCTTTTAGCTCTGTTTTGGTCTCCACCAACTCCTTAGGGAGCTGCTAAATGTTTCTCTATGTTCAGGAGGTGGTCGATAACTTTGTCTTTTTGCTATTTGGAGTCGTATGTTTTCATAAAAAAGTTACGCTATTATGTTTTTTTTTGTTGCCGTGCTGTATTCTGCACCATTCAGATCATAGTGGTGCTGTTCCTGAGAAGAGCCACCGATCCACAGACTCCGATAATGAGGAATTCTGTGACTCAATGGAGCATCTGGCCATGGAAGAGGTGCGTTGTTTCGGATTAGTTTTGACATTTTAGGAAATAGGCTTATTCGCTTTCTTTCCGGGAGTTAGATGAGAAGATCAATACCACTCTCATGTCTGTACACCGAATATGTAACCAGAGCCAGGAGACAGTTAGCGCAGCTTAACATAAAGACTGAAAACAGGGGGAAAGGCAGACTTACGTCTACCAGCACCTTTAAAGCTCACAGTACAACAGGACTCCAGGAAAATCATTACATCCAGTACATAAACCCCATAAAAATGGCATCTTTTTTTTCTCTCTCATGTAACCCAACTCAGAAAAGCAAATAAGTGTTTTTCCCAAAAAACTATTCCTTTAAAAATATCAACATTATAGAAAGGAGGAGTTACAAGTAGAGATACAAAGTAAAACACAAATTGAACACACTTTGGCCTAATTATGGCTTTTCAAACTGTGGTTGACTCTCTTCTTTTCCTACTAAGGGACTGTCAACATCAAAACTGTCGACTGGATCAGGAGCTGCCTCAGTGAGGCAAAAGGATCTTTGGTTTGAGAGCAACACAACCCTGAATGGAGGAGAGGATCAAGTTCTCATGGGAGATTCCTACCTTAAAGAAGGGATTAGTACAAGCCAACACAACAGCTCCTTGTCAAGAAGAGGGAGAGGTGAGACTACAGTGGTTGACTAATTTATACTGACACTGTATCCCTAATTTAACTTTCTCCTAAGATGTGCACTTTGTTCATCCTACTAAACATTTAAAGGCATCAGATACGCTAAAACACCGCACAGTATTTCACAAAAGTTGCATGTTGTCGCATTAAGCTGTCACATTCTGTCTCCCGTTTCAGGTTCTCAGTCGCCAAGGGCAACGTGCATCTCTCAGCAGAGTGCCAGTGTAGATGCTGCCTGCTGTTGTGTGTCACAGAGCAGACGTCCGCTCAGTGTTGCCGGGGGAAACGTAAATGAGCAAATAGCTACAGCTCTGCTGAGGCTGCAGCATGACATGGCCACTGTGTTGCGCAGGCTGCACGCTCTGGAGGTGCTTACTGTGTCACAGGTGAAAGACCAGGGGTTTTAACCACATTGTGTAGGCTATGCTGATCGAGACATTGTCACTTTTTTCCATCACACAAGCTGTAGATTTTTTCCCCCATATTTCTGAAATGGAAAAGCATTGCACCTGTGTACTAAAATGTAACATTAGCACTGTGCATGACCTTTTAAGATATATGTATTGCTATATTGATATATTTCTAATTACATTTTCCAGTCACGATCATCTTCGCCAAGGCAGGAGGACTCCTTATCTGTTGCACAAAAGGTCCTTATACAAATATTTTGTCAATGTTGTTTTTTATTACCCAATATTATGACCAAGTAGTATCCAATAAGTAAACAAACAATCGCTTTAATGCAAGTTTCTGTTTGTGTAGTTCCTGAGACCGTCCTGGTGGCCTTTTGACTTCGGTCCACTCACAGTGGTGTTTACTGCACTCTGGCCTCTGATTGCCCATTGGCTTGTCCAGTTTTACTTACAACGGAAGAGAAGGTGAGCAAAATACTGATCAAATATGTGGTTGTCTGCTGTCACTAATGAACTCTTTTGTAGAGAATAATAAATCTCTGTTTCACATTTTCTCCTCACAGGAAAATCCCCTGAATTGGTTGGCATCAATCAAGGAACAAAAACTTGAGATGAAATTGTTGCACTTATGTGGCTTTTTCAAGCCACCACCACGGATGGAGTGTAATGAGGCACCAGTAGAAATGCAAAGGCTACTCTGGATAAATTAATGGTCAGACGGGTGTTTAAAGGGAGAGTCTGCAATAAAGTGTAGCATTTTGACTTTGTGGATACTTCTTAAGTGTTTAAGAAAGGGAAAGTTTATTATAATAATTACAAATGCTGGCAAATTTTATTTGTTACTGTTAGCTTAGCATTAGGTGGTGATCTTATTTATGTCTCACAAATCACCAGGAACTCAATATACGTAAAAGTCACATAACTGAGTCAACTTTTAACTGAAATAAATTCATGATCATACAGTAGCTGTGGACCTTAAGCAGTTCCTTTTTACCCATTGTAATTGCCAGTTATTTTATTTATTGTACATTTCATTGCTTATTTTGGGTTCTTTTCATGTTTTTGTCAAGCAATATCTTTTTCTGATAACAAAGGACATCAGCATTTTATATTTATTGTCTGAAATATAGAAATATTTTAGGGGTATTTCTTTTTAGACCAGATAGACATGTTGATAAATATGGTTACTTATGTGAAAAAGTGTATATTTATTGTATGGCTTCAGTGCAATACTAGCAAAGATTGCACTATTGGAAAAAGTGTGATACAGAGTAAGGACAATCCATATATTCATTCTTGTATCTTGTCAGCTGTACAGTAAAAATGAAGAATACTGTTTAAGAGTGTGTCGTGCTTTCAGATATACAGTCGTAAAACACAAGTATGTGAAGCAGATTTTGACATGCAATAAACAAGTTCTTCGGACAAACCAAACACATTTGGTGTAGTGAATCTTTGATTTTGATGCTCAAAGTCGAGCTAAACGACTGAAAAGCCTCTTGTGAAAGAGGGGTGTTGAAAAAATATATAATATATATTAATATATATATATACAATATTGCATTTATCACATTTTTATGGAAGCCCATTTGTATGGACCACTTCAAATTAGAAGAAAAATACTGAAACTTTAACACATTAACTGAAGCTAGATAAACGGAACTCAAGCCAGTCCAGCTTTCGACAGGGATACAAAATCTGTCACAACACCGCAGACGTCACATCCGGTGTGTTTTCCGCTGTCAGTTGAGTCCACCGCTGGAGTTAGACTTGCTATGCCTGCAACAGAGAGATAAAGTGAAAGTAATACGCGTCTTTAACTCGCCAGGCGGTCGTGGGACTTGCGTTGCTTAGCGGCCGTGTTGTTCCAGGGAGGATTAAACATGTTTTCCTTCACCGTCCAGCCACAGGTAGGAAGCCAGACACGTTAACTCAGGCCGAGCTGACATTAGCGCTGTTGTTGTTTTGGTCCTAGCCCCGCTCAGTTGAGCAAAGTTAACCTCAAGCTTGTTCCCCTGTGGGCCAGACGACCTTTCGTTGAGGATTTGATAGAAATGTGCATTTACGTCAGTGTTGTTATCTTACTGTTTATAGAGAGACTGAGACTGTGTGCAGGCCGCTGAGTTCAGTTTGAGTTAGCCACTGCTCAGTGTGTCCTTAGCTGCCCGATGGGAAAGTGAGAGGCATGTTTCACTACTGAAGGTTTGCATAATAAATCAGCAGTTTAACCAAGTGATAACCTCCTGTATGTGGCTACTTTTTACTTTTATTTAGAACTTGATAGATGATAAGATTGGTTGAGATCATGTGTTTGACCTGGGACAGTTTCTGTGTAAGCTGGCTTTGGACTGCCTAATACATGGGGGTTTGTGATGATAATTGTAACATGTATGAAGTAATTCTTTAATGTTGGAAACCCGTCATTCACTCAGTGTTTGATTACATGTGGTCACAGGTGACTGTACCTCTTAGCCACCTCTTAAACGTCCTCCACTCTATGAAGAGCTCAGTGGGAAGCAGCAGCAGCAGTGTCACCTGCAAATCAAGACAACACAAGGAGCATGCCTCGGACTCAGACCTGCACTGCACGGAGGTATACCTTTTGTAGGCTGTAATGCGTAATCGCTGTATCAAATCAGAGACAGTGTGAGACACTGCGCTCCATTGTTTTCATTCTCCCAAGTCCTGCTCCTCTTGTTTAAACAAAAACCTGTCCTTCCACTTTGTGAGGAATATCAATAAAAACAGTTTAATGTACGTGTGTGCGTGTGTGTGTGTGTGCGTGTGTGTGTGTGTGCGTGCAGCCCATCTGGAGCCTGCGTGAGCTCGGCTTATCAGACCTGGGAGCACAGCAGCTGGATGAGCTGGTGAACCGTGTGTTACCCCGCTTGAGTCCACAGGATGTGCCACTCCCATTGGGTGGACAGACAGCCTGGAGGACCTCACATCTTTCTGCTCCCTCCTTTTTCTACAATAAGCATGGTGAGAATGTGCATCTTCGTTATAAAGATTTAAAGACTTGGTTATATTTTGATCAGCTTAGGCACCAGGTGACTGTCTGAACAAGCAGCTATGGCCTCTGCTACCTATTAGGGTTAACAGCTATACCGTGTCCTGTTCCCAGGCTTCTCATGTGGTGCAATGCCCATGTCTGCCCCGGTTTTTTCCAGGAAGCACCCTTCACCTCTTCAGTCTGTCAGCACAGAGCTACAACACTGGCCAGGTAACTATGGACTAGAAGCATTTATAAGTGGCGTAAGAGTTTATTACTGATCCAAAGCTTTATTTTTAGTTACTACCAATAAATGACTGGAGTTGGTTTGTCATTTTTTTTAAAACAGTATAGACTAACCTTACTGAGATCATCACAAATATTTCTGTTGTCAATATTATCTATGGTTCCCTATTTGTATACATACATTGTATATTTACCTCTAACAGTGTATATCTTTACAATGTTTATACTTATGTTGTGTGGAAACATGGCATTTAATCTGCTTAAACATCATATGTTTTCTGTATATTTTAAGTGTGGGTCCAGATCAGAGGCTTTAAAACCTTAAGGAGCAAAACCAGACGCCTGCAGTCAGCCTCCGACCGCCCCCTGGATTCTGAAGGCTTCACACCATCTTTTATGAAGGTAAGTACTTAGAGATGTTCACATGCTTTGCATGCATAAGCAAAATTCTTAAGCATGTTAAAGATACAGTTTTAAACAAATTCCTTACCAACAACAACATTTTCACAATGACATTACACTAGGGTTTTACATTTTTGGGAGGAAAAGGCCTGCTGAGATTTCAAGATGAAAAATATTATGCTCTTGAGTTGAAAATGCACCGCACCCCATCACTGCATTTCCTTTGTGGTTACCTGCCAACATAAATAATAATAGGAATAAAGGCAGAGTAGGTGCACCTTAGGTTTTCAGGCCTATAAAGCATGTGTGATTGCCTTGAGAGTAAAGGTGTGATAAAAGTGAAGTAATATTCTGGCTGTGTGAATACTGCTGACCAGTTTGACCTGGTACTACAGGGTTTCCTGACACGTGACAAGGGGATTGAAGTTGAAAGTCTAGACAGCATGTTAAAGAACAAGACCATACCTGATGGACAGCAAGATGCTTTCAAGAGGGGCTTCGCTGAGGGTTTTCTAAAAGCCCAAGCTTTGACACAACGCACACAGGGCAAGTTTTAATACAAACACACCATAATTGACCCACACAGCTGTTATTCCGTTACTAAGCAATAATACTGATCCAACCGTTCAGACTCTCTCAGGAGGACTCGTCTCATCCTGCTTATGCTGCTTCTTGTGGGGCTTTATGGTATCTCCAAGACCCCCTTCATATCGGGTAAAGGCTCCTTTTCTTCTTCTCCTCTAAAGCTGCTTTTTAATTACATGTCATACACAAAATAAACTCCAATATGTTAATATTATTTTAATATATATTAAAATATTAATGTTGATAATAAAACTCAGCATCTGTTTGCTATACTAATCTATGCATCTTGAATATGTATTAACCCTTAAAAGATATCTTGATATAACTGAACCATTTCTGCTCTTTGCAATCAACAACTAATCCTAACCTGCAGTACTGAAGCACTAATATATGTTTTTTGAATAATTATGAGTGTGTGAGTTCATTAACCGTGCCATGCAGTGTGATTTCGAACTTTAATCTAACCATTTTGGATAGTACGGTTCCGGACCACATCAGGCCTGGACTCAGCAGTGGACCCTGTCCAGATGAAAAACGTGACATTTGAGCACGTCAAAGGGGTAGAAGAAGCTAAGAATGAGCTGCAGGAAGTGGTGGAGTTCCTGAAAAACCCCCAGAAGTTCACAGCCCTGGGAGGAAAGCTTCCGAAAGGTAGGGCTACCTTTCACTGCGCATTTTAAGCTGGTTGAAAAGCGCTTCATGATTTTCATAAATTCTGCATTTGCGTGTTTTGTTCTATGAGGACTGCTGAGGTGGTGATTTCACAATTCCATTCAGGTCTTTTTTGTCACTTGCATTTTTCCTCATCTACTCTCCTTGTCTGTCTTTACTGCAGGTGTTCTCCTGGTTGGCCCTCCGGGGACAGGAAAGACTCTACTGGCCAGAGCAGTGGCAGGAGAGGCAGATGTGCCATTCTACTACGCCTCCGGGTCCGAGTTTGATGAGATGTTTGTTGGAGTGGGAGCCAGCCGCATCAGGAACCTTTTCAGTGGGTTTTTCTTGTTTTTTTCTTTTGTAAATTTTTCTTTTAATATCAAAATTGATGTTTTGCTTTTCTGTCCTTAGAAGCCACTTTAGCTTAAAGTTGACTTCCCCAAATACAGGGGGCTGCATGATCGTGGCAAAAAATGTAATTATAATTGTTGTGCTGAATACTGTGATACATGGGTTTCATTTTATATTTGTCTTCCTGTTTTTTTTTTTTTTTCTAGGGGAGGCTAAAGCCAATGCTCCCTGTGTGATCTTTATTGATGAGCTGGACAGTGTGGGTGGGAAAAGGATTGAGTCTCCCATGCACCCTTACTCTAGACAGACTATCAACCAGCTACTGGCTGAGATGGATGGGTAATCTCTAAAATTATGTGTTGCATTTTTATATTTTAGGAATGCAACAAGTGACGAGTTGTTTTAATTCAGATTAAAGCAAATTTGGCATCCTGGCAATAGGTTGGGGTTATAATGCGTGTGTGCGCTGTAGGGGTGGGGGATATCTTTGATGTATATAATTTTGTATTTCGATATATAGTGTCATACAGTAAATTCGAAGAAATTTCATGCGCCCTGTGCTATTATGTTATAGGTTTAAACCAAATGAAGGCGTGATCATCATTGGAGCAACCAACTTCCCAGAGGCTTTGGATAAGTATGTTTACCTATGTGTTTCTTGCTATAGTCTGTGCAAATATCAGAGCTTACAATGCACATTTACAAATGTCACAGTTCACAACCCTCCGAGCCACAGCTTTCCTCGTCAATAACAAATAACAGTTCAGCTGCAACTTTGAGGCTGTTTTTGATGCAGTCACGCGTAGTGTATCAGTGTTATACTAATCACCTGATCCTCTCTTTTAGTGCCCTGATCCGACCAGGACGTTTTGACATGCAGGTGACTGTCCCCAAACCAGATGTGAAAGGACGGACAGAGATCCTCAATTGGTATTTAAAGAAGATTAAAGTGGATCCAGGTGTGAGATCAGCATATGCTAACCCTGAATTTGGCCACAAATTTATTTATTTGTTTGTGTGCTTTGGTTTGTTGGTCCTGACACACTGAACACACTGGCACAGCGCAGAGCACTGGTAGTTTTTGAGCGGACATCATAGACTTTGCTTAAACAGTTGCCTGGTCCGAGGCCTTGATGGGCTGTTTGCGTGTTATCTCTGCAGCTATTGAGGCCAATATTATTGCCCGGGGCACAGTGGGCTTCTCTGGCGCTGACCTAGAAAATCTGGTCAACCAGGCTGCCCTGAAGGCAGCAGTTGATGGCAAAGACATGGTCACCATGAAGGAGCTGGAGTTTGCTAAAGACAAAATCCTCATGGGTGAGTAATGAGGGAACACTTCTAGCTGGTAAAGAAAGACCACTAACTTGTTTCCCTGCAGTTATAATGTGCTTACTCTTTCTACTAATCTTCATCCTGATTGTCTAGAATCACTCATAGAGTCATGTTGAGAATGAGTTTCTTTTTTAAATCTTTTTGTCTTACTTTCAATCCTCTTTTCTTAATGACATAATTTAACTCATTCTTGTCTTTTCTTCAAGGCCCTGAGAGAAGGAGCGCGGAAATAGACAAGAAGAACAAGCTCATCACAGCGTACCACGAATCAGGCCATGCAATTGTAGCTTACTACACCAAAGATGCCATGCCGATTAACAAGGCTACCATCATGCCCAGAGGCCCCAGTCTGGGACATGTGAGTAAAGCTAGCGCTTGTAAACCGAAATGGTTTAAAACCGCATATTAAGCCTTGACAGCAGGCCTGGTGCAAACTGTCATTACTTTACCTTTATACATCCTCTCACCCCCTTAATTTTGCACTCCTCCTCTCCACCCTCTTCAATGTCTCTTGTCAGGTGTCCATGCTCCCAGAGAATGATCGCTGGAGTGAGACTCGCTCCCAGCTCCTGGCCCAGATGGACGTCAGCATGGGCGGCCGTGTAGCGGAGGAGATTATATTTGGCCACGAATACATAACAACCGGTAAGAGAAAGTTCCTGAAAGGGCTAGTGAAGTAAAAAAAATTTACATGAAGAAAGGTGGTTGGCAGACTAGAACTTCTAAAGGCAACAGTATGCCATTTCTTCCCCTCCAGGTGCATCCAGCGACTTTGACAGTGCCACAAAGATCGCTAAGATGATGGTGACCAGATTTGGGATGTGTGAAAAGGTAGGCTGACTTGAAAGGGACCTAAAAATGGAAGGCAGTTCACAGTATTTGTACTGCACATGCATCGCAGTCTACAGTTTGGCTATAACTTTACGTGCACAAATGCATTTGTTTCCCCTTCCTGTCACCCAGTTAGGTGTGATGACCTACACTGACATGACAGCGCAGAGTCCAGAGACACAAGCAGCTGTGGAGCATGAAATCAGGGTGTTACTGAAGGTGTGTGTGTGTATGATCTTTTTTAGGACAGCTGAACAAAAAAGAACACTCAGCGTCCCAACCAACTTTTGTTAACCGTAACCTTTTCTCACCATCTTTTTTTCCCAGGAGTCCTACGAGCGTGCCAAAGCCTTGCTGAAATCTCATGCCAAAGAGCACAAAAACCTGGCAGATGCTCTGCTCATGTATGAGACACTGGATGCCAAAGAGATCCAGCTGGTCCTGGAGGGCAAGAACCTGGAGACCAGATGAAAACTAGAGAGGACGGCAACAATCGGGGGTAGCAACAGGGAAGGGGGTCAGATTTTATGAGCTCAGGGGAAAGAGGGACGGACTCAGATCATGAACAATGAGGAGTAAGACGTCATGGCCTGCATTCACAAAGTCTCTTGACAAGCGCTCATGTGGGACTGTGTCATACCTTCATGCTGTCACCTTTGTGTAATCTCATCAATATTCACAGATAAGTAGTTCTGCTAGATGAAATTTAAACATGACTTTCCTGTGTTCAGAGGTAAGCAGGTGTGGGGTGAAGGCTGAGAGGTTAAATGCCTAATGTTAAAGACGTTGCTAAGGTCACTTTATCAGTCGGTGGGAGGAAATAATACCCGAATGTAATTATGCACCTCAAAAGTATTAGCAGTATCTGGACAGAAATCTCTTTTTTTTAATGTAAAAAAAAAAAAAAAAAGAGTTGAAATTTGGTCAAATTCTGTTGAGCCGGGTCTGTATAGATCCCTGTTGAGTAACCAGTAAGAAACACTGAGCGGCATATATCTCAAACCCAGAGAGCTACTGTGTTAGCATGGCCACTAGACTTTAACTACATTTCAACTCCTGTTTGTCAGCTGTTTTCCAGTGTCTATGTTCATATCTGTTATTTGTCTATTATATAATCAAGGTCAGGCTATGCTCTACTTCAGCTAGTTTGTATCTCAATTTGGCACCTAGAAGTGTCAGTGTGGTGCTGCACTTTGTCTTTCCATCTGCTTCTTTGTGTCTGGGATGATTGGAAGATTATTCATTCTCCTGACCTGTTGTACCCTTCTGCATATGTCCCTTTTACTTTATACACTTATAGGTGGCCTTTTGGGGAATGTACTGTAGGCGTGAATTTTTTCCATGAAGTTCAACTACTAATGTCTCTGCCCTTTGGGCAAGTGTACAAATTGAAAATGCACTCTTCGTGTAATTTATTTCATTCACGCTGTGTGTACAGATGGATCAAAAACTGCTGCTCAGCCTAAAAAAAGCATGCACCAAATACAAGCTGCGTTTATGTAGTGATAGAGCATTGAATTCTTTAGGATTTTAAAGTTGTAATGTTGGCCTAATTTATTTAAATAGTCTGAGTTTGGCTTCTAAAAAATCTCTTGGCAAAATATCAGTTTTTCTTGCAGTTGCAAGTGAGTGGATTAAAGACTCTTAATCTTTAGGTTATTCAGACAAACCAGGCTAGTTGTGTCAGTTATTATCCACTGCTGTCTCTTTTGTCATTATCAAAGCAGAGATTTGTTACATCTAGTGCTCTATACCTTTCTGTTTCAACACACGTTGCACAGTGCAGTGGAAGAAAGATGCCAACGTTTATAAAGCCTCTAAAGGAGGTTCAGATGATACAAGTCTAATTGTACAGTAAAGTGACAGCCTTGATTCTAAATATGACATTTTTCAACACAGATGGTGGGTACAATCTTGCAGAGTTGTGTCTGTTAAAATGTTGAATGTCTCAGTTCAAGTGAATAGTTAAAGCCGCAACAGTGTATGTAATCCATATTTTAGCATTTTGGAACATTGATTTTATTGAAGGTGTAGCCCTTGTCAAGATTACCACCAGCATATGTTATACATGATAGTGTTACCCTTTTCTGCTCTTTTTCGCTTCAGTGTGACACACTTGTTTATTGGCCTTTTATCTGTGTTTAGCTGTGTATATATATGATTGGGATGTAATGGGAACATTGTATATAGATGTATAGTAATGCTTTTCTGCTGTGAACACATTGAATGGCTATCTGCTGTTGATTGACAAAATCACTCAACAATGGGATGGCAATAGTTAATGAATGTTTGTGCAGCTCAAATAAATAAAAAGAAGGCCAAATAAAAACATGTGATTTTTGTATTGATTTTAACAAAACTACATAACATGACAGCATGTTACTTATGTTATTGTTGTCTAAATTAGACAAAATGAGCAAGGTTCATACACCGACATGTCAAAACAGAATCAATTTAGAGTCATTATTTCGATTCTTTAGGATGACACAGACCTACACAAAAAACACCACGGAAATCCACAGTGCGTTTACTAGCAACGCAGACCTTGAAATGTCAGTCGCCAGCTACCATGGGAAAAATGCATGTCTCAGGTCGAAGTCTGTCTCTCCTATTTTCTGTTTTCAGTGGCGCCCCTCCCTCTGCTGTTGGGGTTAGGGCGTAGCAGGTATAACTGGTTGGGGTAAAGGTCAGGGGCAACACATATTGAAAAAAAACTCCACCATAAAACCCCAACAGAGAACTTGAAGCATTGACACAGTTTCCACAAATATGTCCAAAAATGTGAAATCATGGACAATAATTGCAGGATCATTTTAGGTGATATTTATTTACGCACAATATGTGAAGAACTGTAATAAAATTAAAATGTAATGCACAAAGTGGACATCCCCACTCTAACACCACTTCTCACAGGCCCCAAACAGTGTCAGAAACACTGGAATAAACACTAAGCCATGCAGTAGCCCAAATGTAATCACGAGAAACACAATCTTGAAGAACGTCCTAAAGATGTAACTCCCAGACATGGACAGCACCACCACTCCTAGAATAGTGGACAGTGCTCCTTGCAGTATGGGATAGCCTAAACGGGCCAAGGCGTCCACAGCCTTCTCGTTGACATCACTCCTGGGGCTGGAGACAAAAGAGTAAGAAATATGTGCTGAGAAATCTACAGAGAAACCAATGCACATGACCAGGTTGATCATGGAAACGGAGTCCAGGTTCACGCCCCACAGCGCCATGAACCCCGTCACTCCGACCATGACTGAACAAATTGCAAAAGCCACCCACGCGGAACAAAGAGGATTGGGTATCAGGATGAGGGAGATGACGAGCATCACAATCACAGCCACCAGGATGGTTTGAACGGTGCTGTCTGCAATGACCATGTACTGGTCGAAGTAGATGAAAGCAGGGTGGTACACCAGGAGCTCTACTGTACACTCCTCTGCTGTTCTCCTGAGTCCAGTCATCATGTCCTTCACTGTGGTTTTGTTGAGTGTCTGAATGAAAAAGCGAGAGGCCTGAATCTCATTGTCTGCAGTCAAGTTGATGTCTTGTCTGAACATGGAGTTGAGTTCTAAGAAATGGGGCAGATGCGTTTGGAAAGCCTCGTGAGAACTTAGACTGAGATTGGTTGCATTTGCATACTGTAGGAAGGAAAGAAACCATGCAGAAGTGCCATTGACAAAGTTCAAACTTTCAAAATTTGAAATGCATGAGTGCAGATGCTTCTGTTCGTCCTCATCCCAGTACGGGAAGGGCTGCTTCACTGCTACCATCACGTTACAGCTGTATTCAGAGAAGTGCTGCCTTTGATTGTTGTAGTAATCGATGATGTAGGAGCCATCCACAGCCAGATTCCTGATATCGAGGCCCTCCTTTAAGATAAAACAGCCGCAGATACTAACAGCCAGATAGCCCGCGTAGATGACAAAAACGCACGCTTTTATCACTTTGTGGGTCAGAAATGGGCCGTAGAACCGCTCAAAAATGTGATTCACTGGCTCAGTTTCCTCCTTTTCAGTGACTCGATCGTAGCTCCCCCCCACACAGCAGATGCCGAAGGCGTTTGAGTTCCCGGAGGGTAAGTCTTCTGGGACTGTGGCACAGGTGAACCAGTGCTTGTTCTCTGCTTCCCTCTGTCCGTTCAAAGCCATGCACGCTCCCAGAAAGGTGATGCTGTACAAATAGCAGAAACATATAGAAATCCCAGCATACAGGCAGAAGGACCGGACCGAACCAAAGGGCGAGCCGTAGCCCAGGAAGAGCGCCAGAGCATCGGTCAGGGTGGTGATGGAGATGGAGACGGCAGCATCCTTATAGGTGTCAGCCAGCCGGTCGGGGACGCTGTCCAGAACGCGAGTCCTCTGCCAGCAAGAGATCATGATGAACATGTCATCCAGACCAATACCTTTACATTAAAAGTCAGAGGAAAAAAAGATTGTACAATATGAAAATCAATTAGCAGACTGGAGTAATGTCTACATTACTTTTGGTCTTTAGGGACCCGGCAGCAAATATTTGAGCAACAAAAGAAAAGTGCATTAAGATTACGGTACATCTGGTCTTAAAAATTCTAAGGGTAAACATTGTTCTATGACATAGAAACTTACTGGTGCTGGGAAGTTGATGCCACGTCACGTCAATGCATGTTTTATTTTTTAGGTTAGCGGAAAGTCATTTTATTTTTGAGTACTTTCTAACTTTGATTCGACCTTGGACAGTGAGACCTGATGGACCTGGATGTTGAACAGAACCTACCTAATATCATGAAAGGACAGGAGGCAACTGTCATCACAAAAGGCTGATTGAGCAACAGCAGCATGCCGAAACCACTCAGGACTGCCAGACCTGTGGAGAGCACCCCACAGGATGCCACCCACACCTTCGTCCTCACATTATCCAACCTTGAAATAAAAAAATCAGAGATGGATCAAAAAGAGCCATACGTCCATAATTCATCACATAAAATGCTCAGCAGATGTTTTACAAACCTCCAACATGATATAATTGAAAATGCGATGGCAATAGCATAAGTGATGGAGAATAGATAGATGACAGAAGCTGGAGACTTTTGAAATTCCCACTGCATCGACTTGGAGGTGGAGTATGACACCTAGAAAGAGCATTAACAAGTTCAACAGATGCCACTTAATGACACAAAGAGCTGATCAGTTAAAACACTGCAATGTGTTAAAGTCCTGCCTACCTGAATGGAAGTTGATGAAACGTTTGAGACCAAATGAATGAAGCTTTCCAACCAAAGGTCAGTTTTTGTCTGGTTGTCCTCACGTAAATAGTAATGGAGCTGTATGGCTTTAGCACTTTCGACAACTGAGCTCTCCTTGCACAATCTCACGCTCCCCAGGCTTAAATATAAAGAAGAACTCCTAAAATCAGAGTAATACCACGGAAACGTCAAATTGACCATGACTATATTGTTGGCATTGTATTCAATGACATCTAAAATGTCATTAGAGGTGCAGGATCCCATCACCTCAGCACAAACATCCACATATTCAAATGACTGCTTGTCAAACTGCACTACCATACTCCTAACTTTAAAGTCCAAGTCTAGGATGTCCTCAAGTGACTCCACAGTCAGAATATTTCCGCCACTTGTAGCTATGAGAGTTGCATAATTCCCATCTGTGCTCAGTCTCAAACGTGAAAACATGGAATCATTTCCTGGGAACGTTTCTTGGATGTATTGCCTCTCCACCTTGGCTTGTCCGTCGACAGGTGTGAACTGCTCTTCGATGTCGTTTGACATTCTGTCCTTCAGAAGATAAAATCCGCTCCCCAGACTTGTCGAGAGAATAAGGGGGGCAAACAAGAACCACCAGGGATGAGATCCGACAAAATGACCCATCATCTGGAAGCAGATGCGCAGGGGCCTCTCTAAGCAATCTGTGGGGAATCTGGCCATACCTGTAAAAACTTAGATTTCTGGTTGGCATGTAGTGCAAAACTTACTTTGGAGAATATAAAAGAGCTGCTCCTTTTCACAGAAAATGTCGGACTAACATCAGAGAGAGCTGTGAGTATTCATGACCAGCTGTATTTATTGTGCTGCAGCCTCTTTTCAGCTCCTTCATGAGATGAGATTTGCATAATAACAGGGCTGGCCCACTCTGTAATGAACAGAGGCAGTTGAGGTTTGAGCAGAGGCCCAGTCAAAGAGCCTATTGAAGAGCAGTAGGTGTAGTATGGCTCACTGGTTCCATTGCAATACTTACTGTTACTGGTTTCCAATTGCTAAAACCCCCAGGTGATTCCTTCTCGTGGTTGAGGTAACACATTTTGCACCCTTGAAGAATGATGAATGCAAAAGCCCAGAACAAAGATGTATTATAGAGATGGTAGACTTCCCTCTAACCACTCAACTTGTGCTTCAGGCTAAACTGGCCAACATTAGCAAAAGGATCAGAATCGGAAATTGGTTTATTTGCCAAGTTACAAGGATTTTGCCTTTGTATTTTGGTGCATAATGGTCACAATAATCAGAGTAAGAGAAAAGAAAAAACAAGTCTTGCAAACGTCAAGAATCATAAATATAAAATAGAAATTTACAATAAAAAATATGCATTAGATATCTGTTTTAAAATGAAAAGAGCAGTACTGTGTTTAAATGCACAAAATATTGACCAAAAAAATGCTCACAGTGTGAAAAAAATATGCAATGTGTGAAAACATTACAGTATGCCACTTATTTTACAAATTCACAATGTCCTGACAAATAAAACAATTTTTTTAATACTATAAAACTTTAATGTTTTTTTTCACTTTTAGTCTGAATACTTTGACCTCAGTTTTTGCAATTTTGCATATTATTTTGTATATTTAATTAAATTAAATTAATATAATATAATATAATATAATATAATATAATATAATATAATATATAATATAATAATAACATACCGATAACACATTTGGTGTATCTTATTTTATTTTATTTAGTTATAAAGATGTACAAACAATCAGTCCTACCAGTTCATTAACAAAAACAGAGAAACAATATTTACATCAAAAAACGATAAAATATTTTATTTTATTTCCAAACCTCGTGACCCTCCGTGACGTCAGGCGTCGCGTGTCGGGCGGAAGTTGCGCGAACAGCAGGCTGACACCGGAGCCGCCAGCCGCCTGCTGCCACAGAAAACTAGTGAAATTTGCCGATAAAACGCGTCGCCGGGTGGAAGTCCAACTAGCTCCCGGGGGAACATGGACGAAGACGTGCTGACCACACTGAAGCTGTTGATAATTGGCGAAAGTGGAGTCGGGAAGTCCAGGTGGGTGTCTGTCCGTGGCGAGCTCGGCAGCTAGCCTGTGGCGAGTGTTGATGTTCTTGTTGTTATGTAAGTTCGGCAGCCCGTCGGTTTGCCCCCCCCCCCCCTTCTCCTGCCAACTGAGGCCAAGTAATCACGTCAACAAGTTTAACGCATGAGAAATAACGCTCATTATTACTGACGCTGAGGTGGGCGGCTGTAAAACTTTCGGGCTGCTGTCCTGTTTGTTTGCTGAGGAGAGGCGATGCCGCTCACCGTCGGTCGGTGGTCAACATTAAAGCTGTCCAGCTGCTGTGATCTTTCAGTAACTGACGGGGTGGGGGGGGGGGGGGCTGATGCGGAAGCTTTTAGTTAACTCACAGGCGCCTATTGTACTGTATGCCCTGCTTATTTCCATATTATCTGTCTTCCTCCCTGACAGTCTCCTGCTGAGGTTCACAGACGACACGTTTGATCCAGAGCAGACGGCGACAATAGGTTTACACGCATGCACAGACACGCACAACCACATATACACAGACCTGTGGAAACCCATAATCATTTAAAGCGGATCATTTAAAGCCCTGTCTCCTTCCTCTCTCTCTCTTTCTCGTGACTGATCAGGTGTGGACTTCAAAGTAAAGACCCTCTCCATAGATGGGAACAAAGCAAAGCTGGCCATATGGGTAAGGCTGAAGTCATGGAGCTATTGTCTACTGTTTATCCGTGTTGTCAGGAAAAACATGGAGAACTACAGGGTTTCTCCACTAGATGGAGACATTGCACAGCCAGAACCACGGAGACAAACCCAAAAAAACGGATTCAACTTCCTTTCAGGAGGCCCAGTCCCAGTGCCCAATGAAAACACACCGTACACAGTGAGGCCATGACCTCAGCCCTGAACGCTCAACTCCCATAGACTCTACCATTTGTTTTCTTAGCAAAAATGTGTGCGGGAGTATGTCAGGGCTCAAAATACTTTATGAGGAAGAGGGCAGCACTGTGTGAAGTCACATCTAACATGGCCTAAAGCTGGTGCAAGCCTCGTACTGCATGTAGTTCAACACAGTTAAGTCTTCCTTATTTTTAACTAAAATAATTGCCTGTGTATTAAAATGTTCTGTTTAGTCGGATGAAAAACCAATCATAAGATCATATTTTCATTAGAAAATAGAATCAATGACTTCCCTGGTTATCATTTTTAACATTAGAACAATTTGAATTGTGTATAATTCCCTCAAGTAAAGGCTTAAGGATGCACAGGAGAGTCCTCAGGGCAATGGCCAGTTTCACTGCGGCTCCGTACTGAAACCTGACAGGCTTATTGGGAACACATGTCAAAGTCAGGGTCTGTGAGTGTGGTCGCTGGGACTTGGCTAGTGTGCGGTACCTGTTGGTCTTAAAAGTGTGGTATCATGGAGTCTTTGGCTGCCACTTATCTTAAGTGTCTTTACTTTTGCAGGACACAGCTGGCCAGGAAAGGTTTCGCACCCTGACACCCAGCTACTACCGCGGTGCACAGGGAGTCATACTTGGTAAACAGTGATGCTTATAAATCCACATTGAATAACATACCACTTTCAATACCAGACCTAGAGACAACTTTGTCTTACCAGTTAAATAATCATGTCCACTCTCTGCTTTTCGTAGCACTTCCTTTACACATGATCTTTCTGGGGTCACATACTGCTTGTCACTTCTTGCATATTGTTTGCTTTTAATTTTACAAACCGGACAATGAAATTAATAATACTGTGGGAGTCGATTTAAGTCACTTTGGATAAAGGCATCAGCTAAATGCTCATATTGCAAGTCAGCAGCCTTCAGATAACCGTGTCCTGTAAAAATTCTTATTAATGAAAGGAAGACTTTATTATACCTATACTCCCTTCTAACTCCTTTTCTCTGTTTGCACGGTCTTGACAGTATATGACGTCACTAAGCGCGAGACTTTTACAAAGCTTGAAAACTGGCTGAATGAACTGGAAACCTACACAACACGCAATGACATTGTAAAAATGCTCGTTGGGAACAAGATTGATAAGGTGAGTCTGTAGCCTGTGTGAGTGTGACACATACACGTTTAAACTGTTACAGTTGTCCCATCAGTCCATCTCCTTGACACAGGTTGGATTTCTGGTCATTTATGTTCAATATATTCAGTATAAATGCTCAAAGATGGCCATAATGTGAACCTTGGCTTTATACATATCTCTCACATTATTAATATTAAATAATGCAAAATCATACAACACCAGAAATTCTGTGTTTTCATAAATGTGCTCCCCAGCCACGGGTGTTGCTACAGTTTTGTAGTACATGATGTTTAAACATTTAAGCCTTTACCATGTGTATTCCCATAAAGAAAGTTACAGAGAATGCCTGTTTGGTTTTCAGGACGACCCTGAAGTGGACAGAAATGAGGGGCTGAAATTTGCTAGGAAACACTCTATGCTTTTTATTGGTAAGTATCCATGTTAGAGTCAAATAAGACGTGGTCAGACATGGTCATTTAAACTAATGGAGCCATAAAATGCAACTTAAAGCCATACTGTACGTAAGAGTCAGAACTGTAATTGCGCAGTTGGAACAAGTCAAGACATCACTTAGTAAGTCATGCTTTTAGATTGGGTTTGTTGCGTTGTTTATACTGCGTTGACATTTTTGAGCCTCCACTGTCGGCGTTGCGCTGAAAGATGCGGCCACTCCAGAAGAACTGCATTATGATTAAAATCTAGCGGGCTTTCATTTATCTGATCCATGTCTACACGTGTTCCTGATTCTCATCTCCAATCTGTCCCTCTCTGGGAAATTAGGTTAACATTTCTGTGGAGTTTCCATTTTAGAACGGCTAAATGAAGGGGTTTTGAAAAGGGTTGGGCAAGAAGATGTCGTGGATTTAATCCGCTGTGAGGATGTCTTCATCCCACTGGCTGTCTCCTGCTTCTTAAATGAAGTCATTTCATACTTTACATGTCATGTTTGTCAACACATGGATATTTTGAAATCTCTATAATTAGGTCTACTATAATATAAAAAGAAAGATGTTTTGTGCTGTATTGAATTTAAAAGCTGACTTTGGGTTTATTATTTTTTTTGTAACATTTTGGAAAGTGCTCTGATCTCATAAATCTTGGTAACCCTCTTTCCTTTGTACAGAGGCCAGTGCAAAGACCAAAGATGGCGTTCAGTGTGCCTTTGAGGAGCTTGTGGAGAAGATCCTCCAGACTCCGGGGCTTTGGGAGAGTGAAAACCAGGGTCAGAGGGTCCGTCTGGGGGAACAGGAGCAGGGCGGTGGCAGGGCATGTGGAGGATACTGTTCCATACCCTGAAACTGGACAGAACCTGAAAGCACCAACCTGATAGGAATGACTACGGACCACAAACCGAGAGGACGAAGAGAGAAAAAGAGGGAGAAGGAGACCGGATGAGTACTTTTAAAAAAAATAAAGGTGAATTGTTGGAGTTCTGTCAGTCGAAAGGACTTTGCTGTTTGCACACTTCCTTTTCAACCATCATCTGTCACATGTCACTACTTTCTGTTTAAAACATGAATGAAAGGATCATGCAAAAATGGCCTCTTGTCTAAGGATGTATAGTGTTTTAAATTGACATAACTATGCCAAGTGTACGTCATACGAGTACATGTCTGGTTTGAATTTATCTTAATGGCAACAGTGATTCTGTTGTACGTTAAGGTATCAGGTTAATAGCGTAGTGCCTATAACATGAACCGATTTGTAGGTTACAGTACATATTGTCAGATTTTACTCAAAATGATTCAGTATAATCACTACAGAAGACTCCTCGATGCTTTACTTTCAGGAAAAAAGTAGTTCCCTGCTTATGCTTTGTGAGCTGTAGATGTCAACTTCTGTGTAGCTGCGAAGTTAAAGTACAAAGTGCTCTACAACACATGTATCTGCAAGCTTTATTTCATATATAGCACATCACTTGGATTGAGGATAGTGGTGAAGTAGACTTGATATGTGGAGTGTGTGTTGTCATTACGCACCAAAACACTGTGAATGCTACCGAATAAGACATTTCACAATGGCCCACAGTTGCTGACACTAGTTCATTTTTGCCCTTAATACAGTTATTATTCGTTTGATGGTGATTTCCATCAAATTTAAAGCCTGTTCTATTCCTGTTTACTCTTTACATGGAAAAATCCAAGACAAGCAGTCATCTCGTCTGTCGTCTTTTCTGCATCCAAACTTGTCTTTTTCTTTGCATGTCTGAGCTGAATCATAACGTAACAGCTACAAGTGTAAGGTTTACAGTATTAAGAGATCTTGCAATAAAATACGCTCTTTAACTCACTTCAGTTGGAGTTTTTTGCTCTGGCAAAAATGGCATTTAGTCTGTTTGCTTTAAGCTTGTCTTCTCCCCATTTATTTTGCAGTTTCTGTGTGTTGTTGTGGTCTATTTAATGTCCCACAGACGGATTGAAGGCATTTCTCACGCATTATTGTATGAGAGCATTCCTAAGAGCTTTGTTCCTTCCTATCTTCACTAGTGTATCAATTTTATGTATTGTTGCTATTTGTTTGAATGCCTTTTTTCTTGTTTAGACTCATTTCGACCCTTCCCCCCCCCCCCTTTATCCCTGTACTTTTTCCTGATGCTTTTGCTGTGCACCTAATTCGAATCATATTCAGCAATATGTTTAATGGATATCTGCCTTAACATTGAATGACATATGCCAGGGTTAGGGTCCAGTAATGTTTGTATTGTTTCAAACTGAAATAAATGACAACCTCAAGATGCCGTCACTCATGACTAATTATTGTTCAATTGCCATTTGAGAACTGCCATTTAGTTTCCCTGTTGTGTAGAAGCCCACCTAATCAAAAGCAGGTTTACAGTGGAAACAGGAGTGAGGTGCTCTTTCCGTTATACTTAGTTGATGACTAGCCTGTCATACATGCAGGACTGAAAACACATCTTTGCACAAAATGTCAAAAAAAAAAAAAAAAAAACGGGACACGAGTGGAAAAATCCTGTTAATCATGTTTTGTAAAATGGTCCCAGAGACAGAGTGTGATTACAAGCTTATGTTTGGTGTCAGGATGTCCCCAGATGGAATACGACGCTCCCCACAAGTCTCTCCTCAGAGGCAGAGTACCAGACATTCCCCTGAGGCTTATTGTGTTCTCTATATTTCCAGTTTTTGGCAATTGACCCCGTATTGAAGTCAGGAAATTCCAGAGATCTCATTTGGCATTTGTTATGTTTTAACATCAAAAACAGATGACGGTTGTGTATCTCACCTATCTTAAAGATTGTTTGCTGTTCAAGACAATACAGAAAAACAAGATGTTCCTAAGATAGACATCACATTGTACTTCGGAGCAAATTATTTCATTACAATCGAGTGGATCTAGAGACATATTTATGGGGTGGCATGGAGACTTTAAGGTGTGGCTTAAACAAACTCTATACATGCTGATTTAACTGTAAACAATCACACACATCAATATTTGCTCGTAAATGCCCCCAAATTAAGATATTTTAGCTCAAACACATAACATTATTGTGGCAGGGGTAAAGCTGTGAATAAAAATATCTAAATATTAATAATGGTGTTCAACTTAACACTGAATGTTGTGGAATGTTGAATAAATGTGTGTTTGTTTTTATCTTAGGCTACTGTGTGTTTCCACCTCCTGCAGCCCCTCAATGTTTCCCAACAGGTTTCTGAAATAAGATTCAAAGTGATCAGTAATTATGTCAATGCAAGCTTTCTTTAAGGGTTTAAATTGGCTCCTAGGTAGAAACCTACAGTAGGGATCCATTTAAAATGATACTGAGCAATTGTGTCATGTATGGCCTACTCTGTGAAGCCACACACATTAGTGTTGCCAGTGATCCAAGACATCCAGTGTTTACCCAGTAATGTTGATTAAATGCCAAAAGTCCTATTCCTTATTTTAAAATGTGGTGAAAGTGCAAACTTCCAGGTACTTAGCTGAATGAACTGCACTGCTGAATGATGGAGTTGTATGTTTGGACTTGGAGTGAGGGATTTTAGGGCTTTTTAAACTGGATGCTTTTGTACGTTGCACTCGCACGACTGATCTGAAAAGATCAGTTTCAGAGAGATCGATAGCTGGAGGCAACCTGGAGACACTTGTAAGCACAGGTGAAGATTTGGGTTTCGTTAGCTTGAATTCGTCCCTGACACAATCAATCGCAGGTTACTAAAACAACCTGGCCCGCCACTGTCCATCTGCAGCCATTCTGTGTTTTTATGATGCGCCAAACCAGACAAAAGACAGGCAAAAATTGCGAGAGGAAATGGTGATACACACGCAAGAGAGATTGAATTGCCATTTAGCGTGCGAGAGAGACTGAGTTATGCTTTGCGAGTAATGATTTTACTGGTGAACCCTACACTAGTTAGTCTGAGTTACACGCTGTTTGGGCACACACCAATATGGGAACTCGTTAGCCAGCAGTAACCTATTTACACATACAGCGGCATGAAGTAACATCCACTACGAGCCACCTCTTTCACATACACTCAGTCATTTGATCCATTAATATTAAGATATTGATTATAGGTGCTTTATCTTTGTATCAGGAAACCGCAATGTGTCCCCGGCGAGTTTTTAGCCTTTCGGAGTTGACTCATGGCTGATTTACTGGCGTGTATTCCAACAAACTTCAAAAATTCCTCACGTCTATCACTGAATCCTTCTTTAGCTGGATCAATGCTCACCAGAGGAACTTTAACCACAGTAACTCTGCTTGAAGAACTGTCTCCCAGCTCAGCTCAGGATGCCACCCTTCTTCCCATATTACAACCTTTTTAAAAAGTAATGTAAAAGGATATAATGAAACTGCGAGACCCACAATTGCACACATGAAAACTACCACTAAATACAGTTCAGTAAAACAAAACTATGCAGCTTCAGCCACCGCGAAGCAAAGATTTAAAGCAAAGGACTGCTCAAAAGATTTCACATTGGGTTTATTCAAACAGCTGCTGTCAAACTTTAGCATTGGATGATAATCCAGTCTCATGGAAGTTAATATAACTTACTGCAACAGACGGCAATAGGAAGACATTAGAAACATGGCAAAAACAGTAGAAAATATTCAACTGTATTAGGTCAGTTTTTCCATTTTACAACGTAAAAATGATTTAAAATGTCAAAGTTTATCAGCATTACAAAATAACAGAGGCTGTACAGATATTGCAAGGCACTTAAGCATCTGGAATTCCTATATGGAACGATGTGCTTAGGCCAGATGCTCAAATGAAGTGCCTACACACTGTTTGCCAGGGCCACGTTAACAGTCTGGACCTCGGAGATATGAGAGGACTTCTGGATGATGCGGCTGGTCAGAGTGGACCCCGCGGTGCAGCTCTGCCTCAGAGCAGAGGGGGGTCCCGTGGGACACTTCCTGTCTACGATAGTGGTCCTCGTGACCGAGAGGGGCGCGCGGGTGCAGCTCTGTCCCGTGCCAGCGCCGGGCACGGTTACGGCGCTCTGGTCTGCCGTGCAGCTCTGCCCCTGGGCCAAGTTGGTCAGAGCCACGGCGGCGTGGATCTCCCTCCAGCCCTGATCGACTCGTCTCTGCGGGACTCGGTCCTGCTGCTGGTCCCTGTGAACATGTTAAAGAAAAAAGTAGAAGAAAAAAAATTCATCTCACCTCTAGCTGAAGAGCAATTTTAGAAATCCAAAGCAGAAATGGTGCATTTGCTTGGATATCACCTCTTGATGTAATGCCAGAATAATATGGTTGAATGAGAGGTGGTGGTTCAATTTCAAGAACAACTTCCAAGAGGGATTATAAATAGTATTACTTGTCAAGCTGATGAAAGTTGAAAAGTGCAAACAGCTGATTTGATTGAAGATTGCAGATTGAATAAGTACACTTACCTGTCACATGTAGTTGAAGTATAGTCCATTGTATCTGCAAGAGAGAAGAAAAAGACTCACCTAAATGTGCCATGAATTAAATTACGTGATAGCAGTGAAATTGCAAACAGAATATCCACAGAACAATCACCGTTGGATTTGGCTTTTTATGACTCTATGTTAGTGATACATAGTATTAATGTATGGCAGTTTTTAATTTGCAGCATGTGTGTGAGTATTTATGTGTGTATTCAGGGGTGATTGTGCATAAGCATTGGTTTGGTGTGCATTTGTGTATGTGAAAGCGCTCCAAAATGCTGAAGTGTGGGCATCTCTGAATATTAGTACATGTGTGCATAATTGTCAGGTATGTCTCTCTGGATGTGTTTTACAGTGCCAGAAAGGTTTGACTCAGTGAAGTGCTGTCTGTGCTCAGCTACTCTGGCCAAAACAAATGCAATGCAGATTCTCATGAGCTTTTGAGAGGGGAAAAAAAAAAAAAAATCTGATATCTGTATCGTGTCACGAAGACTGACACTGTGTTTTTTTACGTTTCCAGCTCTGCTAGCACCTTTAAAGTTAGTCCAATGTGTGTCCAAAAGCTGTCTCTGCACATCTCCACCTTGTCTGACCAAGGCCTGAGCACTTCATTACATTTTACCAACGGGGCAGAGGAGTGTCTTATTCCGTCTTTATCTCACAATGCCCTGAAATGAAACTACAGTATCTCTGGCTATTTCAGAAGCAGGAGCCGGATAAATCGGACTTTGGAGCGATATTATATTGCTTGCACAATTTCTTTTTGTGGTCACAGCATAAGCGTGCATTATATGTAGAACATATTTTCCATTTCAGTTTTGGAATATTGCCTTTTTTCATTGGAGCAGATAGAAGCTGGTCAAAACCAAATTTTCTTCAGAGAGCAATAGACAGGGAAATTAGAGGCCCACTGTGAAACACAGTCTTTCAATGCTAACAGCCCGAAACATCCCCGTCTCTGATTTCAGCCAGGCTGGAGCCAAGAGCAACTACTTATTGATAGTAAATCATTTTGCTGTTTTATGCTTTTTTGCTACTGAACGTCCCTGACCATTTCTCTCTTTAGCCATAATATGCTTTGCCAAGAAGGTACTTCAGTACCTCTGTTGTATTTATTACCAAGAAAAAACATTGTTTTGCCTCTGGCAAGTCTCAAATTTACAGCAGGGATCAGTTACAACTAAATTTTACAAGGCCTAATGAAGCTGCTGACTGTTTTTTCTATATTACATTGAGCTGCAATGGTGCAGAATTGTTAGTCGTAATATTAATAATTTCATGTTAGAGTGAACTTACCTGAGCTGACCTCATTTATTCACAAATAAGGCATAGCTTGACATTTTCGGGAAATATTTTTATTTTCTTTCTTTCCGAGAGTCAGATGAGAAGATTGATACCGCGCTCATGTCTCTACGCTAAATATGAAGCTACAGCCAGCAGCCTCAGTTTGAAGGTAACAAAATCCATCTGCCAGCACCTCTAACTCTCTCTCTTGCCCACTGATCAACACGTGATATCAAATTTATTTGAATTAGTATGAAATGTGTATTATGGGATTCAGCATCTGTTACCATAAATCCGGTTACATGTAACCCACTCGCACTGAAATAATGTCTCCATGAGCTGATTTCAAGTCTTGGCTATCTCACCGGTGTGTCATTGGGATACATGCTGGAAAACAACGTTGCACTTATATAAATATTGTAACACCTTATTTCCTCAACGCGGATATGTGTTTGCGAACAAGAGACTCCCCTCTCAGCGTGCGTGTTTTTATTTGAAACTAAATGGGTGGAAAACGCAGCAAGGCGTTTGTCCAGATTAGTTTTTTGCCGCTCTGCGTCCCATTAAACACGATTCTGGTCACATTTATGGCTCTCCAGCCTTTTTAAGGGAAATACTGAAGTTGATGCGAGTACCATATTACATGCTGTAAACATCCTCACATTTCTGTACAGCAACTAGTAACATCACTAACGTGTACCATTCCATAGGCTTTTACTGCCTGTGGGATTGAGACTGATACGTTTAAAGTGCCCTTGTAAGACACTGTGTAGTGCCATCACTCAGTAGTCCATCACTTGAGGTTTAGTGAGCGTTTAAGTCGTCTCCCGGGCGGAGTACAGACGTGTTAATGGTGTTAGTGCCTGTCATGAATCTGGCAGCTTGACTTTCCACTTCACCTCCACAGAGGAGGCGCACTGGGTTGCAAACACCCTTAATATGACCAGCAGGGATGCATTAAAGGCTTGCACAAACATTTCAACAGAGCTGCCCACATAGAGTGTGATGACATCAAGAAATATGATTTGAAGTTAGATAGTAATAACATGTTTGAAGGCATAGGGTAACATTTTGGGAAATACGCTCATGTGCTTTCGTGCCCTGAGCTGGATAAGAAGTTCGATCCCACTGTCATGTCTGTAAATATGAAGCTACAGCCAGCGGGAGGATAGCACAGAGACTGAAAGCAGGTCATAAAAAGCCTGGTTCTGTCCAAGGGTTAAAAAAAAAAAAAAAATCAGCTTACCAGTCGAGCACCTCTAAAGCTCACTAATAAACAAATTAACATGTTGTGTCTCATTTGTTTTTTCTGTAGGATGGAAGAAAGCTACTGTGCCCATCTGAGAAATGGCCCAGCACATAACCGCAACTTGTGGGTGTTACACTACAATGTTTGAACAGATAAAAACAGACAAGATATAAAGTATTAATTAGTAAATTTAAAGTAATAATCTTGAAGATTTTCATTTAAATAAATGTCTGTTAAGTCACTATCTATCGCCAAATGAGGTAGCGTATGGCCCACTGATGAAAGGCCTTGCATTTGCAGTTTTACTAACTGGGGGTCTGTGGCGACATTCCCGGAAAAAATCCCAAGCGGTGCACAGTTAGAGAAGCGTTTTCCATCACCGAGCTGTGATTGGTCCGAGAGAGCGTGGGCGGAGCTGACGCAACAGACTCGCTCTTCAACTCACTCGTGTGTGAAGCGGCGCGCTGTTTTTGACGGTTACTTTGGCCGAAAAACAGAAACAAAAGCGATGACTACGGAAGATTAAACATAAAAAACACAGGCGACACTGTTTGGATCTCTGGGAAGTGAGGTCCAAAAACACACCTGCAATTACTGCTTATGGCCATAGGCGTCGATAGATTGTTACTTTAACAGCTGCTGGTAGGTGAAGTTTGTTTCCTTCTGCCAGAGCCAAGCTTGCGGTTTCCTCTCTTTTCCAGTCTAAATGCTAAGCTAAGTGAACGCTCTGCTGGCTGGAGCTTTATATTTCGTGTACATGACAGCGGTATCAATCTCCTCATCTGACTAGTGACATTTCCAAAAATAACTGTTCCATAAAATGAATGAGGTTAATGAGACTTCTTGTATTACCGATGTTTAATTCATATAAACACTAATTAAAATGTTAAAAGATTATACCGTTTTTGTTTGATAGTTTAAGCAAGACAATATACTTTATACAATATACCATTTCACTGGTTCTCTATTTCTTTAAATATATAGTACAAGCCTGTTAAAATGATTAATTACCTAATTATTCAAGTTACCAACCTGTAGGCCAATTTGAGGTTGAACTGAGTTTCCCGGATACAGATTAAGCCTTGTCACAGACTATAAAAATAATAATTAAATACCGTCCTTAGACTGGGACCTGGATTTAATTTTTTCCAGGAAAGTGGTTCTAAAATAATAAAAAAGGAACTTAAAGCATGCCTTGTTTAAATTTAGAGTGAAATGCTGGAGAGTAGAACTGGTTTCAAAAATCTTTTCACAACTCTCATGATATAATGTAAATTTAGATTGATTTTGAGTAGGAAAGTAACACTTGGGAGAAGCAGCCTTCCAAAGCACACATGAGTCAGGGAAGCAAAGCTGCACCCTCAAACACTGACGGGAAAAGCCAAATGGACACAAGTGCTCGCGCTCTGCGTCGTCTCACAGTTGAGTGGCAGCTCTGACAGTCGCTCTACGAGACGTCTTCAGTGCTTTACGGACAGACTGCTCCATTTCTACTTTTGGCAGAGGTTTCCACTTCTCACCCTGGGAAGAATAAAGTCTCAGACATTCTGTAATTGTCCTTGAGACTGGACTGGACATTTCCACCATGGCAAGAAGCTGAAGCGGAACAAATGGCAAATTCTAGTATATGGAAATGATATTTGCGGTGTGCAGCGGCAGCCAGCACGAGCTCCATCCAATTTTAAAATGAGGGATTTCAGCGTCTGCATGAGTCTTTATTAGTAATGTTTGCAAAGGCTTTGGCTCCTGTACCTTGGTGGATTTGAGGGTTGTCAGTGCGTTGGGCTCCCTATAGGTCTGAAAGGGCACCCAGGTGTCAAACTCCCTCCCAGTTTTGCTGTAACTTTATAATTGAATCTCGCAGAGCTTCTGACTTTGAGCGGAATGCCAGAGATTTATTAATGTCGGGGAGCTCTGAGGAGCCATGTGGAAGTTTCTGTTCGGTCTGTTCTTATTTTACTGTACACTGTGGTGTGTTAAAAATGAACTAAGGGGAAGCAGGGTAGTTAAAGTGTCATTTTACCTCACATTCAACATAAATCTACAATTAACAAGAAGATGCTTTAATGATTTCTGTGGACAGGGGGTGCTATCATCTCTCTTCCCCTCAGTCTACCCTCTATGTATTTGCTCTCTTAACTTGTCAGGATTTTATGCATAATATAAGTTTTTGCATTACTACTATTATTATTATACTTTCCATAATTCTATTTACACATATCGAGTGCAGATTTGGTGTTCAAGCACAATTTTCCATTCATCCTATTGCTGTAATGTGTGAAATTTCCCTGCGTAGTGACAAAAACTGACGTCTCTCACCCATGTGGTAGACAAAGTTGGCCTCAGTTTCGTAGGACGACGCCGGGGAGACAACATCTCGGTCGCAGTCGTTGGAGCTGAACGACTCAGAGTGGCTCCTCCTCTTGCGGACCGACGTGACGCCATCGGCCTTCGCCGCCATCATGTGCCGCAGGGTGTCGTTCAGGTACCGATTCAGTAAACTGCTCTTGTACTTGGATGGGGGTGACGCGCTGTCGTCACTGTTGGCGGAGTCCGCCATGGCGAGGACGGTGCCCTGTTTCTGGAGCACGCTCTTGTGGGAAGATGACCTGCCAAAGTCTGATTGGCTGATAGGAGTTTGTAAGGGACACTCTTCCTCTGCAGCAAAGGGAACAAAACTGTGACTTATTTCATGTTTTACTCATTTAAATGATTCATATAAATATAGAAGATGTTACAAACTATGATTAATACTGCTGGTTCAGTGGGCAGCATTTTAGATCTAAATCCAGTATTTGGAGTTCTTTTCATAACTCAACCTAAGGAAAAGTAATAAACCTAAATACCGTAGCCCGTACCATCTGAGTCGGTGTCATCACTGCACACGCTCAGTCTCTCAGCGTTTCCCTGGATGTATTTATTATACAGTTTGATCCTCAGCGCCCAGCTCAGATCTGGCTGTCTCACTGTGTTCTTCAGCCTCCGTCGGGCGTTCGCAAACCAGTTTGAAACCTGCACAGATGCACCTTGTTACGGGACGGCACTGGCTTCATTTTGACTCATTAAATCAATCAATCAATAGCAACACATCCCTGCAGTCACTTTTCCCTCACTCCGCCATCACTGCTTTCTTGCACGAGCTCGTCTCTCACCTGCACTAGTGTCATATGTGAGCCCAGGGCAAGCAGGACCTTCTCCGTCTTGGTGGGGTAGGGGTTGTCCCGGTGTTTGTACAGCCAATGTTTCAGTGGTCGAGCCATGTCCTGCAGCACCTGTCTCTTATGGCGAACTTTGACCCCACCCAGACGAGACCTGGAGGAATCAGAAGTTGCCTAATAGTTTCACAAAGACCACCTACAATCCCCTCTGCTCGGAAATTCATACATGAAAAAATGCTAAATTATTTCTGTCTGTAACTTCCATGTTTAAAGAACTGCCAAGACCTATTCAACTACGTATGTAAAGGCGGAACAAAAACATCATTTTTAGCATGAAATAATGTCAGGTTAGAGAAATATCTTTGTTTGAAATACTGCATTTTAAGTATAACTGCATTAAAATCCATATTACAACTGTAATACGGCCACCTGTTTAGCTGTTGATCATGCCATCAAAACAATATTCCCAGCTCAGACAAAAAGGGCGTACCCATATCTTCTGTACTTGATCGGAGAGCTGTTTTCAGTGGTGTCCTGGCATCGCAGCAGGTCTATGTTTTCCCCGTCTGTTAAGCTGCTCCGAGGTAAGTCAACACAGTTGAGTCTGCTCCTCTCCTCTGCTCTCCGGTTGTCCTCCAAATGAAGCAAAGTATCAGACTTCATCACCGCAACTTTGTCCATTGTTAAACACAGAGAGTTTCCCCCAATCAACAGGTGCATCAGTAGACTTCCAGACGTAAATAGAAGCAGCAGGTTCCCATCCTGGTGGCTTGATTTAAAGGTAATTGAAAAAGGGTTAAAAAAAACAAAAAAGGTTCCTTGCTCTCCTTTCTGTGCTCACGGGAGCAGCGACAGAGCACGCTTGATTATGACAGACCCTTGTGAGAGAATAATGTTTGAAAAGTCAGTGGATGTTGTCTGGTTTAGTTGAGCTGTGTGAGGAGAGTTCAAATAACCTGCTGCTCCGCCGCCCATTGGCTCTCCCGCCGTCCAATCGCCTCTCTGGAGAGCTCTGAGAGGAAAAGCTTTGCAGAGCAGCAGCCTCGGTAGCATATGAAAAATATTGCACATGTAAGAATATCAGCAAATGTGGTCATTAGATTTACTAGTAAGGGATTTTGTCTGGTGTGACTGCAGCCTTTGCTAAGCAGTTCGACACGCTCTCATATTTTCTACATGAGGCATATGAATTTCTCGTGGTTTTACCAAAAATCATGTCAGCAAATAATACATGTTTTGCCAGGGCATTCTGGAAATTTATGAGTGTAATTACATGGTTGCTAATAACCAGCAAAACCGTCAAACTGAGCCTCGTGTTATGCAGCGGACCCCGCTGAGTTGAAGTGGATTTCAGTACAAATTGGCTCATAATAAAGTCAACACAATCACTGGAAAATGAAATTGATCCTTGCCTGTGTAATCCTCAGCCAGTGTTGCACATGCAGTTGACAGATTTTTGAGTCGGATAGTGTGTCACAATTGTGCATCTTTTACATCGTCTGCAGTGTGAGCAGGGAGAATCCAACCATAGTGCTCTTATTTGTCAATGTTTGTCTCCATTTTGGAGTAACAGGAACTGTGAACAATTATAAAAACTGGGTCTGACAGAAGCTTAGCGTCATTAGTGTAACTATATGACAACATGCGGCACTGGGCCCAGTATTCGAGAGACTTGGTGGTTCAACTTGAGCTGTCACACACGTATGTTTTTCCTCTTGACATCCAAACACTCTTATGTAAGAGTGTTTGGAGCTACAGTAATGGCTTTGCCACGCACAATCATAACTTAATAATCTTTACGCAAACATTTGTGATTAAATGTGTTTTTCCTGAACTGCAGCTGAAACTTTTGAAGGTTATGGCTAAAGTCCGAGCAGCACTTGTTCAACCGTTCAACACATTAAAGGACTCCATAACTCTCATCCCTGTTCATAATTCAGCAGCATCAGTGGGTAGCTTGAGTTTCAATGGTTTCAAAGCTGAAAAACACATGGACCAGAAGCATCCCCGTTAGGTGCAGTAAATTCCTCACTAACATTCCTCAGCAGTGGTCGGAGAATGCTACATGCTATCACACACCATTTACTCCTGTCCCTCTGTGATATGTTCACCGGCTCAACTGTTGATATTAGCTGGGAACACACCTACATCCAGCAGCCAGGAGACCTGTAAAAAAAACACCGTGGAAGGACATATATCTCTTCTTGTTTGGATAGTTTGGGTATGTGTGTGTGTGTGTGTCTTGCAGGTTCACAAACTCCAGGCCTATCCAAAGGACAAAACATCTAGCAAAGTGTATCAGTCATTTTTGCCAAATTAAGATTTTACATAATCTCCAATTGAATAGATTCAGATTGAGGATTATTGATAATAATTGTCAAATGCTTTTCATGCTGTTACATGCCTCTGCTGTACACGCCAGGACTTTGTAACTTTCGCTGAAGTTAGTTGCTTTAAACCTTTTCCTGCCTTGGGTTTGTATGATTAACTCCCATATACTTTCAACATGTACCTTACTGTGTTGGTTGTTTAAAAGTTATGAATATCTCACGCAAAGATGAAGATATTGTTTAACATCAGCTTTATTTATTTTTACATACTTCAGACAGACAGTTACATGATTGAGCCAAATTATCCAAGACCAATTGACATCATACTTCTGTGTAATGTTTGAAGTGGGAGCTGCAGTGAACATAAAACGGTGGGTTTTCATTGGACCGCTCCGGTGTCTTAAATGGCATCGTTATGATCTCAGAGGGTGCCTGCAGATTCTCAGTGGTGTGATGAAATTATACTGCCACGCTTTGGCTGAGGTCGGGCTAAGGGGGCCTGGCAGAAGTGCGACTGTTGCCCTCACAGTCTGGTTTGTACGGTTTGGTGACCAGGAGACGTGTAGACACACCAATGACTGCATCTCCGCAGTGGAGATGCACTCATTGGTCTGGAATCCACTCAATCCATTTGTGCCACTGTCTTCTTTGTGTACTCTCTTGAGTTTGACACTGACAATAAGCCTGCCAAAGTAAAATAAATACCTGACACGAAATGCCACGCTCTTTATCCCTGCAGCCTAATCTACCATGTAGAGCCTCACCGTGCTTTTACAGTAGGCTCTTTTATGTGCGGTCGTAACTTTCTCTCCATATGTCTGCGAAGGCCCAAGTCCCTAGAAAGCCATTACCGTCTCCCCACATCATGCTGCTCCCTCTTCCTCCCAAACATGACATGATAGACACATTAACACTCCTTCACACCCAATTGAGCACAGCATCCAAAAAAGAGGAAGGAAACACCATGAATGTGAAGGAATGCAGCCATTAAAAAGAATTAGATTAAGCAGCTTGTGTGAACAGTAGACTCTGCACCCGACAGGCAGCTGTGATGCTCAAATATGAGTATTTGTTAATGGTGTGTCACTAATGGTGAGTTTCTGCCAATTATTTTTAATTCATTCAGTATGTTTTTGTACAAAACAATTAATGGTCTATATTAGAGTACATTTTCAACACAGGGTGCTTAAAAATACACAAATTCAAGCCTTAAAAATCTTTAAAATCCAAGTTTATTCAGTGACTATTATAGTTATTGTGAAACATACACACTGTACTACAATATGTACACAATGTTGAAGCTTTCAGCCATAAAACAGGTTTTCCTTCTTCTTCATCTACAGTCTTTAATTGTCTGTTATCTTGTTTGTGTCCCTATTTTGTCCAGCATGTTGTTGGCTAAATGTCTCACTGACTGCTACTAATAATATTTCTCTGGTGTACATTACAGTTAATTGAAGTGCAGCAGCTGTCAGAATAATTACATGCTGATGTTTGCGACTTGGCAGGGAAGCATTACACTCAGCCACAAGCTCTGGAGAGTTTCCTTTTTTTCCCTTCTTCTCCTCCGTCCTGCGAGCCGACGTTATTTCAGCCAAATGCCAACAGAAAAACTGGCTCTGAGACAGACGGAGGGAGAGAGGGAGAGAGATGGATTCTGTTGGCCTAATTAGATACACACTAAGGGACAGTATGGAAAACTGTGGTAATCACAGGACTTGTTTACTAATGGAAAAATATTTAAAATATGACAAAAATTCAAAATGTGTACCGTACGTAAAGTTAAGAAGTTATTTTTTTGTTCTTTATTTCTTTGTTTTTTGTGAGTTCAAAGTTCAAGTCCAGTCTCCCAAATGAGCGCAGCTTCTCCGTGCTTTTGCTGGTGAGGAGCATAGCCACTGTGCAGGAATCCACTGGACTTCTGCCTCTTCTACCTTCTCCAGGTCCGCCTTCAGCTCCCTGAATGCCATGGCGATATCTCCGTTAACTATCACCTTGTCAAACAAGTGACCGTACTGCCTCTCCATGGTTTCAGCCAAGTCAACCATTTCCTCAAAATCTTCCTCCTGTGACAAGAGAACACCTGGGTAAATAAATGTAGCTCTTTTTCATAGTTTGATTGGTGTGTCCTTTGATTAAGCATCAAGCAAAAGATGAAAAGAAACTGCACATTAAAGGAGCGCTGAAAAAACAGCCATTGGTGATTAATGAGGATTTCATTGTCAATCTGAAAAATACTTTTGATGGAATGCTAACGGATCGGCTAAAGCCTGACCACGCAGTGAGAAAAAACATCCCCCGACAAATGTTTTTTACAATAATCTGCACATACTGTAACGTAGCAGGACATGGAGGGGATCCCCGTGACCATTCAACTATACCGACCAAGGCGTAACACGTCGTTACATGCTGAGAGTAAAAGGATAAAAGGGCCTTTTCACACCAGCTGTAGTCCGAGTTGGAAGTACAGCCCTATAAGATATGCCTGAACTTTCTAAGGCTGTGGTGCTTGGCACCGGGCAAACTCCGGCCATTCTGCAACACAGGTGTGTGACCTCGTGGGTTTAATAAGGGCAACTTGGGCAGACAGGGTCAAACAGTGAATGAGAAGCCAGATGGGGATTATGAAAGTGACCTGGGATCTTTTTGTCATGTCTAAAACACATCTAGCATCAAACATACATGATCCTGTTTCGAGACAAGTGAACACAAACCGACCAGAGCAACATACAATATGAGTCCTTCCCTCACTCAGTCCTTCTTTCAACCCATCACATATACACACAACATGCAACCCTTCATCTTCTGGACCAAATGAACTCACCTATACATTAGTTACGGAACAAGAAGCCACCCACTAAGCTGCCTTGTAACTCTCCCTGTCTCTTAAACGTCTCTTAAATGCAAACCACAGGGTCAACCATGTGTAAGGCAGTTTAGGTGTGTGTGTGTGTGTGTCTGCAGGGTTGGGCGGGTGTATTAAGGCCAGGGTGGTTGACCTCACACCGCCCTGCATGTTACAAGACATGGAACAAGCACCTGTCTTCACACATGTACCTGATGTCTTTTGTGTGTTTATGTTATAGTTTCTCTTACTGAGAAGATCCTGACTGAGTTCTTGTCCTCTTCATTGCAGAGGAATTTAGCTCTCCGTCTGGTGAGGCGTAGCTCCTCTATACATGGGGGCTTCACAAACACCACGTATGGTTTGTATTCAGATGTGTACACATGCTTTATTTTCTGTGGTGACGAAGACAAAAAAGAAGGGGGTTAGATGAAGGCCAACGTAAGAATTTATGGTACAATAAGTGGCCTAAACAATGTAGACACACATTAAAATAATAAACCAAGATTTCAGACAATTGGCCCACTGGTTCAATCAAAACATCGTTCATATGCATGGAGTCACCAGTACAAACTTGTTGGCAATGACTTTAATTAGCAGGATGTAACACGTGGAGGTTTCACGCTATCCCTCCACTGCACAGGCAACCCAAAAAAACAGTAGCATGTGATCCCTCACTGGCTTCCCACCATGCGAACACTGACAATTGTGTTCGACGGACACTTGTCTGAATTCAGTTGGACACGTACAATTGCGAACATAATTATCTTTTTTTGATGACATAATACTTACACTAGGGTGCATATCCAGGATGCACACCTTGCCCTCAGCCATCACTCTCTGCACAGAGTCTAGACTTGTTCCATAATAGTGTCCTCTGTACATCCCATGTTCTACAAACCTAGAGGCAGAAAGAAACAAGGACAGAAACAGACAGGAAAGACAGTAAGACAGCATAAAGTGGTAATCAGAAAGCAATAGAAATGGTGGACTCCCACTCTCATGGAAAGGCAGAGAAAGAGTGAGTGAACAAAACACAAGTGGGACTATTTTCAACACCAGGGGAAAGGTAACCTCAGGAGCGTCGCCTGCACATACAGTACCTATGATTGAGAATGTCCTCTTCAAACATGTGAATTGATACAAAATGATAATCCACGCCCTCATTCTCCTGCCTTCTCTTCTCACGTGTGGTGTCTGAAAGAGAACAGGACGGGACGCTGAAGACAGCTTTAAAAAGATGAGGAACCACTGTGCATGCAGGAGGTAAAGGTCTTACGCGGTACAGTGACGCCATAGCGGTCGGGGTCGGATATCAGGAGCCTCCTCTTCAGCTCATTGACGCCAACGCCGCTGGGCCCTAGCGATGAAGATCAAAACATTGTGTTCTGTGCGTATTCATTCCCAATATCACTGTGTACTGATGATTTCTTCACGACAAGTCCAACATCAAATAGGCTTAGTGATCTGGTGACACATCTGTCTTTATCATCAGAGAAGTAGAAGGGGAGCGAGGGAGAGTCAGACAGACAGAGCTCTGATTTCATACTGATTTCAGTCTGAAAGTGATTCTCCAACCAGCCTCACTCTTTTTCTCTGTCTGTGTCTCTCTATCGAACGTTTAATGCTCTTATATCCTCTGGAAAATCCATAGCATCACATCTAAATGTGACATCTGCAAAGCCACACAGTATCAGTGTCATTATAGTGTAGGATGCACAGGATGAGGCACACACACACACACAGGCATACGCACACATGCTGTAGCATCTGGGATTTTCTTCTAAAGCAGGTTTCGGCCGCCCCAGATTGCATCAGCCTCTAATGGAGCGCTGTCTGAAAGTAGGATTCCTGACATACCTGCCTTTTCCATCACAGCGTTGCATGAGCTCGATACATTACAAAATATCAAGTTTATAGACTCTCTTCTCTTACACTGCTAATGTCTTTCACAGCTGCTCCGCAGAACTGGAGAGGAGCATCATCAGGCTCTGTGGATACTTTCTTCTGACCTTTTTTTTTTTTTTAAGAGTTATGCGATCTGTAGGGCTTAAAGTGGCTGGCAGTTACTTTCACCAACTTTCCCGGGGCATAACGGTCTATTGTTTCAGTCAAAGTGCGTGTGCAATGCAAACAGAAAAGGATATATTTCCAACCTGGTCAAACATTATCCAGCTGGTCCTGTTTTAGCCATCCAGGTTTTGGTTTTCCTGTCTATAACTCTCATTGCCAATAAGCTATATATTCTTAATGATGACCTCCGGTCAATGAAGAACCTTCACAGCAGACAGTAAAACGTAATCCAGAGTCGGGGGTAAGCTCCAACTCAATTAAAGAGGTCTAAATCCAAATCCAAGCTGTCTTAACTGTTCTAGTTTGATGATGGAGCACTTGGCTGACATTATGAGGGATTTTATATACAATCCACTCATCCCTTTCTCTCCATTCATTTATCATTTATCTCCTCTCTATCGGGTTTTGTTTTTGCACCTCTTCAGTTCATTGTGTGTCTCTCCTCTTTGCCTTCCACTTTCAGTTTTCTTTCCCTCTTATTCCATCTCTTCTGTTCTCTTCTTTTTTTGATTTCCCCTCGGTCACAGATGACCTACAGTTGTATCGTAATATGACATTAAAAAGACCTTCAGCGGGGCTCAATGTAAAACTCCCTGGGGAGAGATATAGCTCAAAAAATACATAGAGCAGGCCTGCAGGATTGGCAGAGAAGTGAATCTGGGGTGGGCCACTAGGTAACTTAAGAGAACACAATATATTCTGACTTGGAGGTTTCTGACAGTGTTTACGTGGTTCTGATGGGAAAGGATTGTTCTTGCACTCAAGAGTGGGAACATAAATCTTCATCAATGCCTTACTTTTTCTTTGATCTACAACTGCTTCAATAATATTGTCCTGTTAGTGAACGGGATCACGCTATTTTTATTTTTTTATATGCACAAAAAAAAAAAAAAGGCAGCGGGATAATATAAAACAGAACACAGTTGACCACAATGTACAATACTGTACAAATCACCACAGTAACTACAATGTTACAAGCTTTGTATGTAGCAAACTTACCGCACAAGATGGGAACTTTTCTTTACGTGGCCGAATGTGTAGCTCATACGTACCAACCAGAACGACCACACGGTGTCTGCCCTTGGGGTCTCTGTGGTAGGGGATCACTTCTATGTAGGTAGGGGCACGAATTGAGCTGTGTATCCCTGTGCTCCATCTCCTGGACCGAGCTGCTTCTCGGGCCCAACTGCTCTTTCTCCCGAGTCGGAAACTCCTTCTTAGACCAGCTGGAAGAGAGAGAGAGGGGGGCCTTAGACCTGTCAGGTGTATTTCTTAAAACCTAGCGGGAGGATATCCTCATTATGACGGTTTTAATAAAAATGATAAACCAGCAGATACAGAGCAATGTTAACATTCATTTAGAGTCACATTTCTGGCCACCTGGCGAATATAAGTCTTATTATTCACTCTCCTTTAAGCTCTGGTTTTAGTCTCTATCAATTCCTGAGGGAAATATCTGGCTCTTTAGCTGCTAAATGATTTGTTAGTTAACCAGCTGCCATTTGATGCTGGGCAGGAAGTCTACAGTAGGTTTTCAGATATTTTTCGCTGATAACAGCTACCTGCTGTGGCTAGAAATAAGGTTGATAAGAGCGGTGGGAGTGAAACAAAACAGTTAAGTTGCAGGCCGTAAAGCCAAAACAATAAGCTGAAAGATGCTTATACAGTCTGTAGAGCTGAGGGGAACTGCAGAGTCAGGAGATTTTACTGACCCCTCACACAGTCATTTGATCACTTGTTAATATAAAAATATTGATCAGTGCAGCTTTAAGAACATATATCCATGCTGTTCTCTTAATTCATACCAAGCTGGACATGCAGAATAAAGAGAACATTTTATCTGGACACAATAATGCTAAAACCAGGCCATATTTATCCATCGTGACAGTCTATTTGGTCCATTATGTAGCTTTATTAGGACCACAATTTTACGCCCCGTCACACAGTAATAAGCTCCACAAGGACAATAATGGAGTGTTTCCCATACATTGATTTATTTGTGGCACCCCGCCACAATATCAACATTGACTGCCACATATTGATTTTCTATTTTTCTTTACTATTTAAAATGGATGAAAATGTTATTTCATTGTAGAGCTGCGAGCAGTGCATTGATTCGTTCAGCCCCTTCGTGCCCTGCTCTCGTTTTTGCTCTCTCATCCAACACATTGACAACGGGCCTGTCTGTGAGCCCCTCCTCTCCGTGCACATGCTGAATCAAAACATGTTCGTGCGCTTGAGGAAGGATTGTTGTTGGCTTTTACCCGCAGGGAAGACAGCTGGCTGAATTCCTGAATAAAATCAATCCAGAGTTCAGGAATGGTTACTATCATGAACACCTCTTCACAAATTTGTCCAAAACTGATGCATTCAAGTTAACTCGGATAAGTTAGTCTATGTTCTTAACACAATGCTGTCAGTCTCTGAGGCCTAACTCTTCAGATAAGTTATTAGCAAGCATCTAAGGAGCCTAGGTAGTAGGGATGGCTATAAGGAACCATTAGAATACAGCTGGGTTGTCGAGGTTAAAAAAAGATTCAGAGATACTTGTCGACAAGAACCATGACAGAAGGGTGAGCTACAGTAGGAATAGAAGGCAGAATAGAAGAGTACAACACTATTTAAAAACCATAAACACTGCCACCCAAACAATTCAGTCTGTCATGCGTCGCTTGTAGGCCGTCTGACAGCCAGCGTCTGCGACTGTGGTCTGGCCTGGCTCTCTTTCATGATGTTAACTGCTGCTAAGGGATGGTGCCAGGCCTTCTTTGACGTCAGCTGTAATTTCACTTTGTAAGCATATCAGTCCATTTCCTCTCCAGGCTTCATTCTAAGAAACATTGCACTATGAGTAGAGATTTCAAACCTTTGTTTACATTGGATTTAAACTGATGATTTCACTCAGAAATGTGAAGGGGTAATACATACTGTATAAAACCAATGTTATACAGCAAGAGAGAAATCTTATTTCCTAGAATTAAATAAGGTCCAGAGGAAAACCTTATGTAACTGTCAATCCTAAGTGATCTTGGCAGTTAAATTCTCATCTGTTACTGAAAATGCTCTCAGCCGTAAAACTTTGGTTATTTTTTGGAAATGCTCCAAGATAATTTTGCTTCACTGGACAGTCTGAAGTAAGGGTGAAAGGAGAGATAAGACTGAGAAGATGACATGGAACACATATAAAATGACCCCTCGGCCTTAATGTCAAGATTATATGATATGAGCCACAACCTGCAGTTCTCAGTCTGAAGCATTATAGTACCTAATAAGGGAGCGTATCTATGTCCCCATGTTCTGAAACAGATGTAAAGTGTATCTTATGTGTTATATTAAAGGAGTATAGAGTTGGGGAACATAGGGAAGACCCCATTTACAACACTTAAATGGTACTCAAGTGCTGATATCCGGGTCTTTGACGTGAAGGCAACGCAGAAGTGCCTTAAACCTGCATTCTTTCTAATGGCCAGCAGGGGGCGACTCCACTGCAGAGGCGTAGCGATGCGTATCCATGGCCGCTCCACCCTCTTGTCCTTATAACGTCACTTCTGGCTCCAAAAAACCAAGATAGCGACGACCAAAATGCCCAACTCGGGGCCTCAAAATGGCGGTCCACAAGCTAGCAGCCAGCTAACAACAACAACAAAAAAAAAAAAAAACACCCACCAGCACTAAAGCTGTGCTCTAAAGCTCACTAATTCAGCTCAGTAAGTAAGCACTAAATAAGCTTACAACACACCCGAAAAAAACTGAAATGATTAGTCATAAGACACGAGAGTGGTATTGATCTTCGCGTCTAACTCTCGGCAAGAAGCAAATAAAAGTATTTGTCAAAATGTCAAACTATTACTTTAAAGGAAAGACAGATAACCAAGAGAAATCTAAAACTATATTACACTGGGGGACAAGTGAGTACACACTGTTAGCCTGTTTTCAGCACCTTCTTCACCGTGCCTTTACTTGTGTATCTACACACAGTACTCCACTATGTCCCTTCTCTTTCTCTAACTCTCTCCTCTTATTACCCTGCATGAAGTCATTTGGTCGTGCAGCATCAATAAGGGTTTACATGCCAGACAAAGAGGAAACACAGAGTCTGAACCTCAGGTGGAAGCTGGCCTGAGATAAGATGAAATGCACATTATTAAATGCACATGACTCTTAGAACTGATATAATGCAACATCTGTAATTACCTTGCCTTGTACAGACCTAAGGAGCCTTTTTACAATCAGCCTTAAGTGCACGCCCCCATATGAACATCCTGCACTGCTCATATGCACACACATCATATCCAATCCATGAGATCAAGACAAATGGGATAAATGGCAAGGCTGAAACCACATTTGCTGTTCCAGTCCTCTCCCACAAATCTCCAAACCACAAAACTACATCATCACATGAACTGGTTTGTACTGTAAATATATCTAGGTTCTCCTTTTGTTGCTGTTTTTTCTCCATCTATTTTTGTTGCTAAGTTCAATATACTGTAGATGTTCAGTGTATGTGTGTTGCGAACGTTCATGTCCAATTGCTCTGAGTTGTATTTTCTTGTATCATACTAGTCCCTTTTCCAGTATCAGTGGGATATGAGTGGAATAAGTTGAACATCTCACCAATGTGGATTCCTGTTATAGCCCCATAGTCTACATCCTCCATGACTGGAAAAACAGGAAGAGAGAAGAGGAAAGAGTGAGGAAATCGTGGACACAAACCACAAGGGGATGACACGTGCTTTGCTCTGAAATTTCATACTCAAAGTATTAGCATATGTTCTGACCCAAAAGTCTTAATATTTTGCTTTGGGAATTCTAATAATAGTTTTATTTAGAAATGATATCTACAATTTAAAAATATCAATAACTACTTCACTCTTACAAAGTGCTTGACTAGCACATTGCATAAGGCCAGATACTCTAAACCTGCGTGGTTACAACAGAGGAACATTTAACAGAATACTCTCCATTTTGGAAATGTGGTATGGGGAGCATTACATGATTATTATTTTTGGATAATACACCTCTTTAAATCTTTAGAAACCACAAACCATAAACCTAAAATATACATGTGTATTATATCATGTAAATTATGCTGAAGGTAAGTTTTCAAAAGTAAATTCAAACAGACAGTACCTTCCCCCTCATCTGTGGAGCATGTGGAGAAATAACAAAAGTAGTGAGTACAACAGGAGGGCAGCAGAGCTCACCCATGAACGTGACCTTGACCGCGATCTTCAGACATGACCTGTCACCTCTCAGCTTAGCACCAAAGGAGCTCTAATACATTTATTGGAAAGTGTTTTATTCTTTTCAGGTGTGGTGATTTTATGGGCGAACGTTGGCTCGTCACCTGGTGGTTTGACTCGTCGAGGCTGGAACAAGGCTTTAGGTCGCTGTAGTGCAACTCTCCTGTAGAAAGACAACCAAAACAAGGCTGAATCAAAACAAGATTTAAATAAAACGTCTCGTAGAGCTTATATGACGTGTTTTCCACTGAGCGAACATGTTGCTATCGACTAAAAAGCATAAAGTGACCACCTCTCATGGAGCTGCCGCGAGGGGATGAGCCCTGCCCGAGTGTTGCTGTCCCCGAGGTGACAGGCCTGCCACCAGGTGTCATCCTCCATGCTGACTATCTGGAGGACGTCGCCCCTTTTAAAGGCTACTGCTGCATCCTTGCATGGAACGGTGGGATCCTCGTTGGGATCATAGTCAAAAAGGGCCCGCAAAAACATCTGAGGAGCACAAAATTATTTAATGCTTGTTCCTTCAAACAGACAAACAGATGACAACGCGAAATACACATTGCATTTATACTTATATATATTTATTCATTCTTTGCTTTTCCTACTGCAGCTTTGTGAACTTTCACTGTATCCTGGCAATGAATCCAACATCTTTGTCTGGTGCTCTTTCACATATGTTGGTGTCATTTTTGAGAAATGACCGTGATCATAGAAAATAATTTGTCTTAATCCTTTACAAATGCTCCCTACTCTAACAGTTTCCAGCTTGGATATTCACTCCATATATGTGGTGGTAGTGGCCTAGAGTTCTTCCTAAACAAAGAGGGAGATTGTGGAACTTGACATTTTCCACATAAGGTGTATAGATTCATTGTTAATGTTTAATTGAGTTCATGCGGCTCAACACATGGGATGTGTGCAAAATGATAAATCAGGGGTTTAAAAGATAAAAAGCGGCAAATTGTGACGAAGTTAGTGAGCGTCTTATCCTTGACTGTCTGATCTGAATTTACTTCTTGACAACACACTGATGTAGTGACAGCATTGTGGCAAAAACACAAAACATAACCAAACACACACAAGATTTTATCTCTTTTTACTAAAACCAGGTGGGCAGCTTTCCCCATGCAGCCAGATTGCATGCTGACATAACAAACACACAGCACGGAATATGTGTAGCTAATATTTACTTGTACCTTCTTCTTATTTGATGACATTTCTTCCTTGGAGGAGGCAGGAATGATTTTGAATGTTACTTCACCCTGAGAACAGGTCTGCACAAGAACAGTTAAAAGAAGTAGTTTCATGTTTTGGGAAGTGTCCTTAGTTGTCTTCTGGCTGAGCGTTAGATAAGAAGATTGATACCAATCTTGTGTCTGTATGGTAGACACGAAGCAACACCCAGCAGCAGATTGGCTGAGATTAACATAAAGACAGGAGGCTGGGGAAAACGGCTGGCTCAGTTCTGTCCAAAGGTAACAAAATCAGCCTACCAGCACCTATAAGTTTAGTACTTAACATGTTTATCTTATATGTTTAATCCGTGCAAAAAGAGTAAAAACAAAGTGTGAAAAAAGACTATTTCTTGGCAGATGTCTGTTTTCCGTAATCTATATGCTAAGCTAAGTGTCTCCTGACTGTAGCTTCATATTACGTTTCAGGATAAGGCTTGTGGTATTGTTTCCTTACTGTCAACAAATCCAATTAAAAAAAACAAAACTAAAAAATAGATTCTGTGTAGCCAAAACATGATATATCTTATTTCGCTGTGTGATAGAGTTCTATTTTTGTCCAAAAACTATTAAAAACACATCAGTGAGCCCCAGTGTCGCACTGGGTGACATGTTCCTTCATTATCATTAACATGGGCACTGTTGTTTATTTCGAATCGATCCAAAATACACCATCCTGCTCTTGTACATACTCACTAGAGCACCAAATGTGGATTCATCCGTGGCAGGAAATAGTCCCAATCAAATGCACTATTAGAGATTTTTAAAGGAAATCCACAGACATGGTAGAGAAGTTGAAATGTATTGACAGACGGACTGGCGCTTTGTTGGTGTTTTTTTCATCAGATTTGTTGATGATAAGAAAATTATAAAACAATGCCAACACTGAAAAGAAGAAAGAAAAAGTTGAGCACAAGAGGAGAGAAGGAAACAGAAACATCCAATGAGAAGACATTGAAGCAAGCAATGCAACCAAACATGGGTGGTGAGACTAACCAGAAGAGGAAGGATTTCCTTTGGGTTCCTGTGTTCCAGTGATACTCCATTCACCTCTTTCAGCTCATCTCCTTCATGAATCAGGCCTTCAAAGTGTTGGAAATACATATGGAAATGTGTACCACATGCTCTTCTCTGTAACATGTACATTTACACCTTCACAATGCTACTACAACCTAATATAAAAAGGTACAGGAACGTGTAGAGTGGACAAAACTGTACTAACTGAGAGTTTATCGCCTTACCGCTTTTATCAGCTGCACCTCCTCTCATGATCCTCGCCACAACAATAGCCCCAGAGGATTTATCCCTCTTAACTGTTGCCCCCTTGAGGATGGTGATTAGTGAATGAAAGGACGATGGACAAACAGAAGAACAGATGCACAGAGGCAAAGAGGTTAAAAGACGGACAGTGAAAATAACATGTTGAGTTTATTACAGTCCAGACAAGCTTCTTATTTAGAGTCACTTCATTCCAGTGAAGGTTATTTGTATCAAGAAAGGACCATTTAGCCGACTGCCTTCATGTAACACACAAAGTGCTGGAAAAGGTTATCCAAATCAGCATTATTTTCAACAGATGTTATTGATGTGGAGCAAATCGCAATGGAAAGAGCATCTTATGTAGCTGACTACAATCAGCTCACGCTCGGGTGTAACCCTGTTGTCTGGAAAACGGGAACATGCTGGATCGATCAAAGAGACCATGTCAGAAAAAGGTCAGTCCCCCTCCAATCTAGTTTTGGGATCAATACAAAAGTATGTTCTCTATTATTGGTCCCATTCCCCCTAAAAGCTCAATCACGAGCATACACACACTGCAAGAAATGTCCATCATAAAGTAAATTATTCTCATATATACACCTAAAATCAAACTTTGCTTAAAAAAGATTAAAGTCATCTCCACCGTAGGGGTAATGTTTTTGGCAGTTGTTTGTTGGACTTTTAATCAGCAGGATATTTTTAAAACTTGTTAACAGATTTAAATGAAATTTGGTGGAAAGTAAGGCCACAAGCTAAGAAACAAATGCTTAGTTTGTGATGTGGATCCAGGACTTTTTTAAGGGAATTTTAACTTTGTGTGTGAGGGCATTTCTGCTATTTTCTAATGAACTACTGGACCTACTTGAGTGGAAACAAAATCTGGCACATGTACCCAACTGCTGTCTGTCACTATATGTATTTTATGGAGATCATGATCCAGATGCAGATCAAAAAATTCTGAACTTTTTTTTATTATTAAAATAACAAATTTAGAGGATTTTGCGGCCTTGGCGGAGGTATGCGCTCTCTGTACTTTGATTAGTTTTCAGTCCAGTTTCACTTGATCCAGGAAATTTCCAGAAATAAGTGACAATGGCTTGGAACAAGGTGGGATAAGGCAGATCATTCCGGTAGTATCAAGAAAATGAGCAATGATTAAAGACCTTGAAACAAGCTGATTTACATCAGAAACAGAAGAGAAATTATCCCAATCCAATACGGCTTTAACTCATTGAAGAGACATAGTTTTGCAGTGCATACACATAAGTAAATATGCACACACACACACAAACACACACACACACACACACACACACACACACACAAACACACAACAATGCTGAAACTATGTTGTGCGTCACAGCAGATATATGGCAACAACGATGTGGAAGAATTGACTCTGTAAATTCCTGGTTGAGACAAATGAGCAGCAGGCCAGATGCAAAGGTGATCCAGGCTGCTGATGGAACCTTTTCTTATGTTTCCTGTCATTCCAAGGGCTGTAGTCCTGCTACACCTTGGCATACATGGCTTTAGCAGTCACGCCGCTTGACAACATGACACAAATTCAGTCACTAGAGAAATATTCAGCTGAGTCCCTTGGATATGTTTATTACTTTGACCTGCCTGCATATGTCAGGTATTGTGACTGGACAAATTACAAATGTTAAAGTGCAGTTGCCCTGTTACATGGTTGTCTTAGCTTAAATACTTGCATTTGTGTGCACTATAGGGCAAGGACGACCAAATTAGAAACAGACTGACATGTAGTAAAAGACAGTTGTACTTATTTTTAGAGCCATTTTAAAGATTCTCATGGGTAGAATGGAAAATACATTTTTATGTGAAAATTAGACTATGGGTCTTCATATATGACAACAGAAGAAATTAACATTTTTCAGTGTTTATTACAGCTTTCCTTTTATAACTGAAAAGTTATACTAATGGACCTCCCACTTCAGCTTTTAAAGGAATAATTTGACATTTCGTGTTATTTACTTTCTTGCCGAGGGTGAGATGAGAAGATTGATACCACTCTCATACACTCAACAGCTAATTAACTTAGCTAAGCATAAACATTGGAAACAGGGGGAAACAACTGCCTACCTACAGCTCCAAAGCTTACTAAATAACATGTTATATCTCGTCCCAGTAGTTTGAGGAAAATAAAAGAACGAAATCTAAAAACCTCTCAACAGAAGTCTACTTTAAAAAGTCTACTTTTTAACTTGCCCTTTGAAACATGAGGACATGTTTACTGACCAGGGGCTCTTTGGTTTTGACCAGACTGACAATTTTGACTGAATCCTCATCCTCCTCCAGTACGTCATCAGGTATCGGTGGCAGAGTAGGCTCAAAGTCTCTCTGAGCTACAGCATCATGGACAGACAGAAGACTCTGTAAAAGAAACAGAAATACAGTGAATTAGGTATGCCACTTTGATCTTTGGGTGCTGTGGACAGATGTAGCATTGGGGGTTAGTATCCTCTAATGCATTTCACTTTGCATGGAAAAATGTCACTGTCTAATACCAGCGCAATCACTGCAAAATCTGTTAATTTAATGGCGTTAACTGTTTTACCAGTGCAGTAGACCAACTGGTTAGGCTACAGATGGTTAAATGTAATTGTAAGGTTAAAAGGTACTCAAACAAATATGCAACCAATCCATGTTGACTAATTAAAGGCGACTGGGTAGTGACTGAGACTGTGCAAAAATTCCAACAAGTTTGGCTGGCCTGCCTGCCCTCACTGCAGTGACTGAATCCAAATACAGCACTTTCTTCTTGGTCGCAAACCGTCAATTTTGCCCGTGCCAACATGCCAAATTTGATTTAGTTTGGAATGTCCTGCCAGCCTGTGGGCCACCTGAGAGCAACCCCCCACACGACTAACAGTGCCTCTGCCTGCAGTTGTACTGCCTCAGCTCAAACATCACACATGTCTCCTTTTCCAGACTTTCAATTGATAAATGACTCACTATCAGTGCCCAGACAGTTCATTCAAGTTCATTCTTTGTTAACTTTGGCAGTGTGAAAACTCCAGGTTTGTTTGCAGAAAAACAATATTCTGGATAAACGTTAATCTCTCACTGGGCTGCACAAAGTAGAATTCCAAAAAAAGGGAATTTAAATTTTATAAGAAAGAATGAAAAGAGGGGGGAAACATCTGCTCATCAACTTAATTTTAACAATCAGCCAATCCATCTGTCAGTTAGTCTACTTGTTATCCATGTGTCCATCAACAGTTGCTCTGCTCAGAAGCTGCCAACGCGTGAGCAATGTGTCTCTGGCCACTTTCAGAGACAGGTTTTCAAAAAACAAACATTCATTTACAGAATATTATACCCAGAGTCTTTCATAAGTATGTGTGAGCTCCTGCGTTGGGGCCAAGAACAAACAGGTCATTAAGACTGTTTAAACAAACCTGTTAGTTCTCGGCTGGCTTCAGCTCCTCATTAAGAAAAGCCACGACTTCTGCAGCTCTCTGGAAAACCATACGCTGCATGTATGTGTGTGTGTGTGTGTGTTTGTGAAATATGACTGTCAGCAGATCTGAAATAAGGAAACATGAATTTGAGTAGTCTGGGCCTCTACATGAGTGAACACTAATAAACATAACTAGGGAGTAGATTAGCTTCAATGCCAGTGTGGTTAATAGATGTCAGCACGTCTCGGCGGGCAGAAAGATGAGGTGAAATCAATTTTAATAAAATTTACAGTTGGTTTAATTTGTCACATTGTGTGACCCATATAAGAGCCGAATGTAGGAAACAAAATACTACAAGCCTTTAATGTGCGCCTAAGCTCCAGTGTTCAGTCGCCTGAGTAGCACCAGAATAGCTCTGATGAAGCATGACTGCATGGAAATGAATTGCTCAGATTACAGTTCTAGTGTTAGCTATGTCAAGAAAAATGACTGAACATGTAACTACACCATTCATGAGTAGGTCTCTATTATTGTTAAAGATCCATTGGAGCACTGAAATAGAAGGAAGCAAAACATCTTCCGAGAGGATTACATTCTTGCTTCATAAATGGTCTATGTGAATGGCAATTATAGGATATGCTTCAGTGATAAACTGAACTGAACTGCATTCTTGCACAGTTTGGGGCATGTTTATGCATGTGTGTGTGCAATATTCAACATTTTGGGTAATACGCTCATTCGCGTTCTTGCCAAGAGTTAGATGAGAAGAGTGATACCGCTCTCATGTCTGTCCGTTTGATATAAAGCTAGAGCTAACAGCCGGTGAGCTTTATTAGAGTAGAATAAAGATTGGAAACGGGGAAACATTGGCCTGGCTCTGTCCAAAGGTAACAAAATCTGTGTTAAAGAGATTTTTTACCTGGCTGCCTCTAGCTTCGTATTTATCAAACAGATGTGAGAGTGGTATCAATGTTCTCTGCTAACTCTCGGCAAGAAAGCAAACAATCGCATTTCCCAAAAAAGTTGAACAAACACTCCTCACTTTAAAGTGGGGTTTGGAAAAGAGGACAACCAGTTCTTTGACATCATCTCTCCAGCCTTGGTATATCAGCTCCTCCGCCAACTGGAAGCAGAAAAAAAGAGAAGGAGAGGCAGGATGTTTTTTTTTTATAATTAGAAGTATACATTTATATCATGGCCTGAGGGAGGTTTACTGTAATCTACACTGTACGGGCCAAGAGAGACGGAGGAACGAGCAGAAAGACAAAAAGGGTTAGTGGAACTTCAAGTGCAGTGACACATCATCAGTACTGTCCTTATTTCTACCCTTTCATGCGGCCCCGTTCACCTCATTGGGACTTTCTCTTCTTTATTTTAACTATTTGTCTGTGTTCCTGTTTTGGGTTTGTGTCTTTTGGCCACTGTCGGAAAAATAGCTCCCGAATGTTCAAGGCTACACGGCAGCTGCGGCGACAGCTAAAACAGAGCAGCCTTGACCGTCAGCAGCAAGTGGAGAGGCGGAGAGTGACTATGTGCAGTCGCCCGTCTTGTCAAGCATATTACTGTAATGACTTCTACTGCTTCAAGATGTCGAGGCACACTCCAGAGACACAATGCATGAAGGTCATTAGTTTCCACTGTGAGCAAACAGAAGCCTCTCTGAGGGGAAACAGACCCATGGTTTGGCCCTTCCAGTAGGTCCTGATGATTTAAGCCAGGCGGAGAGTGGCTGTCGAACCAAATCTGAAGCAAAGCTAGTGAAGGGAAGGAGATGAAGAGGAGTGCGGGGGAGAGGATAGGGGTATAGACAGTACGGAAACATGGCAGGAACTACGGTACGTGGGGTATAGGGAGAAGATAAAGGAAAGCAAATGGAGAAAAAGAGGAATGATACAGAGGAAGGGGAAGAAAAGAGATAATGGAAGAGGAGTGTGGTTTGGAGATGGAGGGGAGAAAAGATGGAAGCATAGAGTAAGGGAAAAGTGTAAAAAGTACATCCTTGTTTAACAGTGTCCAGGAACAAGAGAGAAAAAATCAGGAAATGAAGGTGGAGCATGATAAAAATGGCACAAAGAAGGAAGGAAATCTTGGACTGATTGGTTAGTAACAGGAATGAAGAGGACTGGTATATGAAATATGATGCACATCTGAAGGAAACAGAGACTGGTCGTGCTGTTTTGAGCAGTAGTGGATGTACTCTCTGTCACTTCAACTTAAATCTGAAATTAATTGTATTCTTCCAAAGTGAATCATTAGACGACACACAAAATGATTCTAGCAGCCTTTTGCTCGGCACTGTCCTCGGTGACCTAACTCCTGGCACACAAATACAAAATGACATCTGCCCAAAAACGCAGCCTTTCGAGCGATAAAATCCGAGGTGACAGAGTTTTGCGATAACATTTCATAATTCAGTACACATGAGAAGGAATGTGCGTTCCACTCGTGCTTCTGTGTGACAGGAGAATCATCTGTATATCAGAGGAAACAATTAAAAACACGGAGAAAGATTTTCTCCGTTCCTGCTGCTGTCAAACTGTCGTCCTCGGCAGCAAGTTTATCTGCAAAAGATGTTTGGAGAGAGTCTACTTACATCTGAGGCCAGACGTGCTGCGTGCTCTTGGACGGGGATTGGGCTTCGCTTCTCAAAGCGCTTTAGACGTTCATGGATCTGTCAAGTCACAATAAAGGTTTTCTCTGCAGTAAAAAGACACTTTTGTTTTACTTTACTTACTTACTAATCCAAATACTGCTACCACTTCTACAACTACTACTACTACTACTACTACTCCTACTTCTAATTAATTATTAATAATAAAATATAATTCACTGAAAGATCTGCAATTTTACCAGGGCTAAAACATGGCCTACAAAAATTTCAAAATAAATATTTCATAATAACTTATTGCAGTAAATCAGTTCAAGTAGATAGACTCAACATAAGTAGATTTATTTAAGTACTGTACTTAATTTTGAGGTACTTGCACTTGACTTACTAGTTACTAAAGGATTTTTACACACAAACTGTATCATCTTATAAAAAGTGACACACTGTCACACAATTAAAAATCCAACAGTATATCAAATACAGTACAGTAGTTAATTGTACCTCCATCTTGACCAGCTCCAACACTGAAGTGCAAATTACATATTAATGCATTAGTAATAATAATACACAATTATAACATATAATAGTGTAGCACTGACTCGAGCCATTCTTCCAGTATAATACTATATAGAACATGTATGATGTTGTTCTGTTACTTTTAGTTCAGGTACATTTGGCTGATAATACTTCTGTACTTTTACTAAAGTAAAAATTTGAATGCAGGACTTTTACTTGTAATGGAGTATTTTTACAACGGCATTACTACTGAATATAGGATCTGAATATTTAATCCACCTCTGTCTTACAACTCCTACCTGCAGCCAAAGGTGCTACTTAAAGAAGTCTTGAAAAATAAATGCTGTAACCGAAATAAGTGGAAGTAAACAAGCAGAACTGGTTGTAGCACAAAAATGTGTGTTCACCTTAAAGAGCAGGTGAAGCTTCTTCTCCATCAACATGCTGTGGAGGAACCTGTAGTCCTCCTCTCTGTCTGTGTGAGACTCTGTTCCAGACATCACTGATGATAGCAGCCTGCACACGCCTGGAGGAGGAGGAGAGGGACACGCCCACGCCACACACACACACACACACACACACACACACACACGTCAATACGAACTCCACCTGCACCTGTTATTCATTTACAGTGCTTGTTTTAAAGGTTATGAGGTGAGGTTCAGAACCCCAAGAGAGAGGTCAAAGGTTAAATGGAGGGTGTTATGAAAAACCTCCCATAGGGGAACCTTTAAAAGATTTGCCATTATGCGGATCATTTATTTTCCAGTTATGGTGGTATTTCATCTATACTGTTACGGATAAAGGAGATTAAGATAACATTAAAATGAATTTAATATGTTGACCTGCTAAACTTTGGACATACCTCTGTGTTCTGTTCGGCTCAGCATCCTCCTCACTCTGAGAAAAGAAAAGAAAAATTCAACAAATAGCAAAACCCTTGATATATATTCATTATTATGGTTATTTGCTCCAGATTTCTTTTGTTCTGATCAGCCGAGAAGGAGACCACAGCGTGATACAGGGAAAGAGAAATGATTAGACAAAGGAAAGAAATGCATTTGTTTCAAATGGTATGAAACACATGCCTCTTATGAGATATTACTGCCCCCTAATGCTGGTATGAGATATTTCAACATTACAGTAATACACTTTTCCACTATCCATACGGCTATGTCAATAAATGATTTAAACAGTCAGTGTTTTATTAATAATATGCAGAGTTCTTTTTCTTTATGACATTGAACCTAACATTTTATTATTTTTGATTGGTCAGTATTACTTGCCTAAAATGACATCAAACAAAAGATGAAAACATATATTACAGGATAAATACTGGATGTCTTCTGCTCAAAATTAATCAGTTTTACCCTCTCTCTTTTCTTTCTTTCACCCCTCCACTCATATCATGATTTTGATATGAGTGATAATTTAACCATGGTATGCAAATGTGCAGAATTCCATTTAAAAACATGAGAAACGGTTCAACAGAAATATTAGATAATAGAGCCTAGGTCTGTAAACAAACATTGTCCAGGATCCCATAATGAGCATGGCTAGAGAGATACAAAACAATTATTTTATTATTTCAATAGCTGATAAAAAATATGAACAGGTTTAGATTTATACACCTAATCTGAGGTGCAGATTCGGAGTGAAACACCCACGTTTATGTCCACTTCATCAAATTTTAACTAGAGGAAAACCCAATTTAGCACAACCATGCACAACTTAAATTGCACTCACCAGAGACTGTCCATTCCATTAGGCCCAGTTCAGGCAGCGCATATCGCTTAATATCTAAAGAGAATGAGCTGCATTTGAACCTACACTTGTGGAGAGAGGTTATATAGTGCTCGACTGGCCAGACTGTAAAAGAGACTGCCTCTTATCCAGTCAATATGTGTCAGGTCTGACCTAAATCAAGCCAGCGGGCAATCAATGCAGCAATCAAAGAGCACAGGGGCCTGATGCTGGCCTACACCAGTTCACTTTCCACATATGACTCTCGCTGCAGTCAGACAGACTGGATTAAATCTGAGGTCAGGGGTTGCATCTTTTTGGTACCCTTTTATTATTATCATTATTTTTATTTTTTTTTTCCCAGAGGTGTGTTAAGGGGAGTGCATCAACGTTAATGATAACAGGAGCTGAGATTGTGCGGGATTCAGTCACAAGATAAATCCTGTTACCCCTGTTCAGTCTGGGTTCAAGTCTTTTTACGAGGAGCATGCCCCTGTGCAAGGCAACAGATACTGACCCGGGATCACCCTGACCTCTGACCTCTCCGTGGGGGGGGGGGGGAGCTGCAGTAACTTTCATTTTCGACACCGAAAGGCAGGTGTTGCGGCATACATGCAGAAATAAAGGCTCCTCTCTAAGCTCTTCAGCATGCTGACCGGAGGACCACAGCGTCCCGCGAACACAGAGCCGGTCCCTGGGACAAAGAGACGGCATTACGCGCACAGTTCACGGAGGGCAAAGTGTTCATGGCATGAATGTATAAAGACGGCGGATCAGGCGAGCGGACAGACCGTGGGTGTGTCCCAGAGAACGGACAGCCAACGGGATGTGGAGACGGAGGAGGAGTCCGCAGCTCCGACTAGCTTCGTTTTCAGCTGCGTCACGTTGTCCACAGACAGCTAGGCTAATACCGGAAATGACGCTCCTTACTTCAGAATAACAGCGCAAGCGTTTCTGCTCTGCCGTGGTAAGAAAGTATTGCTTTCAATACGTCAACAGAAATTAGGAAAATGAGCCATGTTTTTTTTTTTTTTCTAATTCCTAATTTTCAGCAAAATATCCCGTTTTAAAAATAATTCTATGATAAAAACATCTGATTATAACGCGAATTATTTGTCAATGTGACGTACAATATGTCTTGCTATGATGAGACACCTGCGTGCAAGAGTTCCCTGATTAGAAACGTCTTTGACATAACTAGTTGTAGTATTATTTTACTCAATACTGTATTTTCCAACGATGGCAGCTCTATTCTACAATACTCTGGCCTACCTGACACAGACTACTTATCATTTTAAAGTGTGGCAATGTTTCAGCGGCTATTCGTTCCCATAGTCCTTGCATGAGTTTAACATTACGACTATGCGTAGACCGTCTAAAATGCCATTTTAGCAAGTTTAATAAATGTGTTGTTTTCCCATGGTTTTCTTCATTGTGGTATTTTTCCTTGTAACCATGGGCTGTATCACATTCGATCAGTGCACCTTTAGGTTGAAAGGTAAAACCGGAAGTTCTTTTTTCTAGCTAAACATTACCGACGAGTCCGTCTTCTCCGTTTCCTCCTGACTCTGCTGCTTTTCGCTGAGCTACATCGGCCAAGCCAAGCGCATACCGTAACTACATGCCAGATGATGCACTGAGGGTGGTTTTTAATAAAGACCACCCGCTATGCAGTGCTGCTGCCCGGTGTACGGCTTGTAGGTATCCGTTTGGCGGGACAGACCGAGTGCAGATATCAGGAAGCTGAAGAAAAGAGAACTGTGAGAGCGGACGGACAGGAGGCCACGGTTCCCCCTCACACACACACATACATCACCACGGCCTTGATGGTGATGTATGCAAGGAAACCAGCAAGAGTCAGCGATGGGTAAATCAAGCGCACGCCTCAGGGTTTAGAAGAAAATGGCTCATGTTCAGCCCGTGTGTGTGTGTGTGTTCGTCGGTTGGTTAAACCGTTGGTCGTGTTCGCTTGCAGCCGTTTGCTCTCGGCGCCGCCAGCTAGCGGTAACAGTTAGCTCCGGCTGTTTCCTGTAGCCGGTCCGCCGACGATAACGTTACGATAGCTGACTGACAATGTAATGTTAAACTGCGTACATGTGGCAGGTTACGTACGATGTTGTTTTTTTTTAAAACAATATCGTCCGTTTTCTGCTCCTGACACGTTGAGCAAACAGCTGTTGCTAAGGTGGCAAACCGAGCTAACGAGGCTAACGGCGGCTAACGGGCGAGCTGTGAATATGTCCAGAAAGTGAGTCGCTGAGGTCAGAAAAAAAACTAACCTAACTGTCTGATAACCCGCCTGTTCTGTGTGTGTCCACAGGTGCACCGACAGAAGGGATTCACAATCCTATCAGGTATGACATGTTCAAGTCGTTAATGCTCACCTGTCACCACTGACGGAGCTGATCGCGGTCCAGTGTGTTTCCACCGAAGTGATCAGCTGAAATCTTCGTATTGTTATATTGGAGATGCAGCAGCCACACTCAGACTTATATTTATATCTATGGTCTCCCTGACCCAGGTCCAGTTAACCTCCCAATAATGTTATCACTTAATTAGTTTGGGGACCAAAAATAAACTATTAAAGATTTTATTGACCTTAATCTACATGACTATTACAACACTTGTGTCATTATTTATTTACATATCAGTCATGTTTTCACTCTATTTGTCTTTCTAATGAAGCCCACTGAATGCACTATATTTTCCTGAAACGTTAATGATGGCATTAACTGCATGAAAAAAAAATGGCATCAGTGTAAGCTTGAGCACATCCCAACAAGTCTTCCTGCCATGTTTTATTCAACGTAGACCCATAAATCTCAGCCAAAGAGCCAGTCCAGCAGCCTTCACCGTTACGACAAGGTGCGCGATGGCTCATCAGACCCCACGCCCCCTTACAAGATGCTGCGACGCTCAGACGAAAGTCCTGTCAGCAGACATGGAGACGGCACAGGGCATGGCAAGGCAAAAACCTCTCACACGGTTAGAGGAAAAAATGGTAAGCACTGGTGATCTGGTGGTCTCATACATGTATGAAATTTAAAGATTTGTTTGTTTTTTTTTTAAAGGAAAAGGCAACATTGTGGTCCTGCAATAACTGCAGACAGATAGAAAACATCAGATGCTTTTTGCTGCAGGCAAACTAACTGCTCTCGGTGCTAGCTTACTAATTTTGTTGACTGACCAACAAATACAGAGTCTTATGATGAATATCAGTGTGTCTTTGTATTTATCTGTGACACGCTGTATGGACTTGTTTTGTCATATGTGCACTGTAACCTTTATCACTTTTGAAGAGACATGGATGCACAGTTTGACAAAAAGCAAAACATTAATCTAGAAACTGCCATGGAGAACAAAATGAAGCTTTACATTATTATGACCTCTCATTGCACATCGGAGCACAATATAGCTATGACTGCTCAAATGTACAAACCTAAAACAATCACAAACAAAGCGTTTCTTATTGGGCAGTTGCTGCTGTCATTGAGGATTCAGTCCCCTGCAGAACATTGTGTATTTTCTGTGACGTGATAAATGGCTTTGTTGCAGGGACCAGTGGCTCTCCTCAGGAGAACTCTCTCAACAACAGCTCCCACCATGGCTCCGACTCGCATGCAACTCAGAGCAAGCCTGCAGACAGGGTAAGACGCTGTCCACCGTTATCTGATTATGTATCCTCAGCGTTTCCTGTATAAATTGCCGTCACGCTACTTTGGAACATGGTATGCGTGACGTTTTGTAGGGGCATCTCTCACTCTCTGTGTGCAGACATTTTTGTCCCAACGACAGTGCATGATTGAAACTTCATATTTATCTAACAGACTCCCTCTAAAAAGTAGATGGTCTGATTAGATTTTAAACTACCTTGTAAAAAAGAAAGAAAAATGTAATCCTTATATCTCAGTGGTCGGAGTTTATAGCAAACTGATGGTGTTGATGTATACTGTTATTTGCTGTTATCATGTAGAAGAGAGCGGTGCAAAAGTAAAGGTCAACATCATGACAGTTTAAATAAACTAAAGTGTTTACTAATGTAGACTTGCATGCACACATACAGCATGGTTTGAAATCTACAAGCAAGTGACAAATGTGCAGCCAAAAGGAAGATTTTCTTTTCATTTGTTCACCTTTTGTTCATCCATCTTGAGATGAAAGGAAAATAAATCAGCAAAGGTTCACAGGGAGAGGCTAAGAGATACAGATGCTTTGCAGTTCATGTTCAGCAAGATGAAGTGTTAAGGTTATGTTTTGCTAATCTAGGCCTACTGATTATAATGCCTTCCTGTCCTTCTCTGCTCTACTTTGAGGCTCAGAAGCCCAGAACAGTTTGATTAGTTAGTGACTGCTTTAAAAAAAAAAATAACACATGCAATATTAAAAATCTTTTTTGGGGCAGTAGTGAATATCAAACCTTTTTATTGTAGTAATACCAACACCCTGCTATAATCTTCTATTACTACTACTGTCCTTATTTTTCTCTTAAGGCCATTTCATTTTTTTCCTTGAGAGAAAGCATGATATAATGGGTTATTGGGGCTTAAGCCTCCTGCAAAATCAGTCAGTTTTGTTGAATTGTAAATAGGATAAAACAGGATGAGACAAAGTACGTTCTCTTCCTGGAATTGTTGTAATGACTGGAATTGTTGGTATATACATGATCATTAATATTAAACATACCAGCTCCTATCCAGATTGAAAAGCCCTTATCCATTATTGAGGGTGGAAAGTGAGGGATGCTGTGGTGCTTATCTGCCAAAGGAACATGAACATATATACACATATACTTTATTCATATGTAGTGCAGAGATGCAAACTCTTCACCTTACTGCAGAATTAACCGTTTTTAAGTTCCAAATAAATCTCAAAGGTTCTTGTAGATCCGAGGAGAGATTTCTTTTTTCTTGGGGGGGGGTCATTTGGGTCAAAGTTGGTTCATAAAATCACAGAATTAGGTTTCCATTTATGTGGTTCATAACTTTTTGGAGCGGTCTCGTGAAACATCATTTATTAGGTGCACGTTTGAAGCCCTCTTGTGTGTGGCCATGACAACAGCTGCAAGAGTTCCATGACAACAGAGTCTTCTGTTTGTAAAGAGTCCTTGATTTGAAAACCTAAACTCTGTCGTAGTGGAAACACTACAATAGTAAGTAATCCTAGGTGTTACAACGTGGTGTTTTGGGTTGCTTCTCGTGTTTGAGAATGAAAGAATTAGGGGAAAGTGATGAACTGCAGGTGGATGCTGGATGCAAGTGTAGTTGGAGCCTCTAACTTCATTGAAGTGAGAGAGGAGAAACACACTTTTCCATTTGCTCATTTCATTAAAAAAAAAAATAGAAGGGGTTTGCCAGGTGCGCTCTTTGCATGAAGTCAATCGCTTATGCCAACAAAGGCTTACATGCACTGCTGGCCCACTGTAGAACAGAGCCACTTGCAGAAAATGAGGAGTGTGATTAAAAGGTAGTGAAAGACCATAATGATGATAGATAATACACACATCCAAGGATTTAACACCCCCCCCGCAAAGCTGAACAGATTTTAACATAAACATTTAACTAATATGTACATATCTATATAAAAAGGTATTTGTGTATGTTATCAACAACAAAATTTGTAGACAAGAAGACGATAGTGCAGTGGTGCAAAGATGCTAGAATAAATATGGAAACCATATTGTAAGGTTACTTTATATACATAAAGCAGGTGGGTTATTATACAGTATATGCACATCTACAGTGAATACAACATGCTTAGGTTTGAACTGACAATAATGATATGTACATGTTAGAACTGTTTTTAAATCATAAATTGAAATTTAGATCAAGTGTATAATTTGTTGATACAATGGACCCCTAGACTGAGCCGGTTTTCTCCTTTACCCGTAACCTGCCTGCATCCCTGGAAGTGACACCTTTACATTCTCTTCTCTCTTTGCAGTCTCGTGTTGTGATCACTTTTGAAAATAATACAGTTATCCTTAGAGGAACATAATTAGTAATTGTGCATGTTTTAGCCCATTTACCTGCAAAGTATAACTTCACATTGCTGCTGACTATGTTCCAAACTGTCCTGTAGTGTTTCAGGTTTTAAAATGTCTTATTGCTGACCTATTAACGTATGAAAAGACTCTAGACTTAAAATTAGAAAAAGTATGCAATCAGCTTACACTTTTTTCCAGTGGTAATCCTCAACTTGTCAAAATACACTTGTATGCCATTCTAACATCTCATGTTGTGTCTCCCTCAGCACCAGGACCCAGCAGATGACTGGACAGAACACATCAGTTCCTCTGGCAAGAAGTACTACTATAACTGTAGAACTGAGGTCTCCCAGTGGGAGAAGCCCAAGGACCTGTTGGAGAGGCAAGCCGACTCAAATGAAATTACAACATACTTAAAAGACTATTACATTTTTAACCTGAAGAAGTAATCGTCATTCTCATGCAGAGTCATACATTACAAGATCACGCAGTGCACCAGTCCTAACAGAATGTCATTAGCTGAGGGTACAGAGTCTAACTGCAGCCTGCTCATCGCCACTGTTGCTTTCTGCTTATTCTGCTTCAGGGAACAACGACAGAAAGACTCAGTCAAGATGGCGGCGAACAGTTTCCCCAGGGACATGGACTACAGACAAGAGGCCTTGCAGGACAAAGCCACGACAAGTAAGCATTATAAAACCTCAGTAATGTGGTTCAAGTTTTTACATAGTCATCCTTTCCACCATTGTGGTTAGCTTCTGTTGATCAATTTCTTATTAAACGTTCAAGATACAGAAGAGCGTTTATTACTGTAATATACTACACTTGTCCGGTGCACAAATTCACCTTGAGAAATAATTGCATGATGTGTTAAGTAATGCTGCGTTCTTCTGCTCCGCTCGTCTCCCCAGAGACCACATCAGGGGACCAGTCCACAGCATCCAACTCCGGCCATTCCTCCTCTTCCTCTTCTTCTCAGAGCCTGAACTCTGCTCCTGGTGCTTTAGGTTCCACCTCTTCCACCATGTCCTCCTCCTCTTCCTCCTCTTCAGGGCAGGTGCCTCAGTCTGCCCAGTCCCCGTCACTGCTGCAGGACCCAGCCCTCCTGCATCAGCTCCTCCCAGCGCTACAGGCCACGCTGCAGATGAACAACGGCAGTATGGACATGGCTAAACTCAATGAGGGTGAGGGCACGAAGGATCAGACAAACACAACATGACACTTGTTCCACTTCCTCTGCTGTCTTTCATAATGTTTTTTTTTCGATAAATCGCTGCGCAGTGGCTACTGCATTGCTTTAACACTGTTAGTTAGCGGTTTTACTTCACACTGGGGCCTCAGAGTGTCCCCTAAGAACCATATTGGTCAGAATAAAAGACGTTATGAAATGACGTTTTAAAAAAATGGGGGTCCTATTTTATTCAGTGACTAGACAATCCTGGGATCACAACATCTGATGTTCTTTTTATATGGAGAAAGGGGCGGTATAAAACCAGCTCCTACAGAGAGTGTTGCATTATGGGTTGTTTAAACTAGCAAGTGTTTTCAGGTGAGTTTATAGTGTGTCTTTGAGGGTTAGCCCAGTTTTAACATACAGGCGTGTGTAACGTGTTGTGTTGTCACATAGGAAATAAATTCACGACGAGTGACGTCTTTAGTGCAGAAACGGACTGCGTATTAATTCGTCTGTCAAGCAGCCCAGAAGTACCGCTGTCACACATGAGGAGCTCAAACAGACAACAAGATAAATGCTAACTGCGGGAGAAAATAAGTTTAACTGCTTTCGAGAGTCTGACAGGAGAGAGTGAGTATGTGACAAATGTGTTTTATGAGAGATGCTCGAGAGAAAGGATGGGGACTCTGTTCTCCTTGGATTAATTGTACTTCAGGGAAAGTTTCCTAACAGGCGTATTGTATAAGTGTGTTGTACCTTCAAAAAGTATTTTTCAAAAACAGGTGTTTTTATTTTTGGCCAATGTGGTAGCTTGTATTCACAGCGCTTTTGTTATAGTCCTGTGTGTATGGCACACAATGTCAATCTCCTTCCATCCCTATCTGTGTGTTTTGATCCTGTTATTAATGGGTTACTGCGTTCTACTGTTCCTAACCTGGGTGTTAACTTGTCATTTATGATTAATTTCTTGCTCTCCCGGGTGAACCTGACATACATGTGTGCTTGTTGTTTAACCCCCAAGTTGTTTGCTGTTAAAATCACATTTACATGAACCGGCTCTTGTGGCTGGTGAAAATATTCATCTTTCCACTGATTTTGTTTCTTATCTTAACTGTGTTTTCTGACTTAACCGTGCGTGTTTGTGCACTCACCTGTTGTGTGTCCTTGCTCACTCACCTGTGTGTGTGTGTGTGTGTGTGTGTGTGTGTGTGTGTGTGTGTGTGTACATTTCTCTCTTTTTTCCCTCTCCCTCCAGTCTTGGCAGCTGCTGTCACCCAAGCTTCCTTGCGGTCTGTGCTTCATAAGCTCCTCACTGCTGGACCTGCTTTCAACATCACTGCTCTGCTCTCAGCTGCTCAGCACTCCAACCAAGGTACGGCCTCCTCGCTGTTTCTCACCATCTGCTTTAGAAACTAATTTCCTATATTTGTTAAGCATCCTGCTCAAATCATTTATTTTTTATTTTTTAAGTGCAATGAAAAACCCTATTTGTTGCCACTGACCTTCCATTAGTGTAATTCTGCATTTTATGCAAGTTATCTGTGTATGTCGCATAAGGGGTTTTCAGATATTATAACAACTGTGTAAAAACAAGACACCCTGCTAAGTATCCCAATGAGCCTCCTCTGCTGGAACAGAGGATGTGTTGCATAGCAATCGCAGCAAGGGTGCCAGGAAAGAGTTCACACATGCTGCACTTGTGTCTGACCCAAAAGCCTTATTCCATGACAATAGCCCTTTAATTTGCTTGTTTTCGGATTAATGTCAACTAAACTGATTATTCATATGTGTGCTGTTCTCCACTCCAATCATTGAAATTACTGCAGGCTTTGGGTTTTCATGAAAACTGGTACTGATAGTGTTAAGTTTCTTTGTCACGTCTACCATGATTTGATTGAATCAAAAGGAAAGCATCGTAATGATCCCCCTTCCCTCCGTACTGATTCCATGTCTTCCTTTTTCAGCCCAGCACTCCAGTCAGTCCCCCGTCTCCCTGACGTCGGATGCATCATCACCGCGGCCGTACGTGTCACCACGAAACGGCACACCACAGAGCAACCAGAAATCCCTTTTGGGCGTGCACCCTGGCAGCATCACATCCTCACAAACAAGGGTGAGTCGCACAACCAAAAGTAACAAAAGTCCAGTTTGAAGACTGGAGGAGTACTTGCCCTCACTCATGACTCAGCCCCTCTTTCTTTCTCTTTTCTCCACTTGTTATGACTGTGTCTGACATGTTTTCTTTCTGGTTTTTGTTTCATTCCTGTATTTTCCTCTCCTGCCATCCTTTCTTCCATCTTCAGGGCAGTATGTCTTCAGGTAAACAAGGATCAGCCCCACTGTCTCAGACCGCAGAGAAGCGTCCGGAGGACCCCAGAACTCTCCAGCAGAGAAGGTAAAAGTTTTCAGAAATAATTTCATCATCAACACACCATCTTGTTTGTGATGATGGATTGCACGGAGGTATATCGACCAAATAAAAACCAGGAAGGCTTTTCAAAACTAAAATGAAAAATTACTAAAACACATTATACAAACATGAGTTCCAAACAATTTGCATATGGACCATTTGTGTGGTAGAAAGTAGTTTCAGAGATGATGTGGAGTAATGTTTTCTTGAAAGACAAACAATAAGGAAAGTAATTTATTGCTGCCCGAATCCAATGTGGACACGTACTATTACATAAATGCATATACCAGCATCCAACTTTCTCCACTTCTAATTATGCCGTTTCCTGGACTTAGCAGTATGTTGACATACAATTATAGCGCCTCACTTCATCAAAATATGATGACCAGTGCTTAGTTATTCTGAGATTATATTAAATGTGGACAAATAAATGGTATAAGCAGTATAATCTGCAGTATCTGTGACTAATATGCCTAAACATTAGTATTCCTACATTAGGGAAACTGCAGTTGGATTTTATTTACACCATCTATACTTAGCTAATCATTTGTCTCGCTCCACCAGCCAGGAGATTCTGTGCACGGGATCAAACATATCTGGTGCTGCGTTGCCCCACGTCCCCTCCAGCAGCACCGGCCAAACCCAGCCCGACAACCCCGGCTCCTTCACTCCCACCCTGGCAGCTCATTTTGATGAGAACCTCATCAGACATATCCAAGGATGGCCTTCAGAGAACACTGAGAAACAGGTACCATTCACCACCGAGATTTTTCACTTTACAGAGCAATGGAGAGATCGCCACTTGTTTTTAAAGCTGTAGCATCATGAAAGGAGCTTCGGAACCTAAGAGCATCTGTGGTTTTGGCTAAATTATTGTTTGACTAACACAGTTTTTACTTTGACACCACCTTAAGGCCATATTTTTCATTTTTGCCCCTCTTGCGGGGAGCATCGAAGAGAAGAAAAACAGAAATTTAGTTTTACAGTGTAATGAGCAGCAGCACAGCTCGATGGGGTTGCTGGCACAAACGTAAACTTCTAGTGTTTGACAAAAAATGATCATTTATTTGGTGTTTCCAAAGTTGTCAGACTCATCTTGTGGCCTTTCTCAGAGGTTGCAATAAACCACAATAGCTAAATCATCTCCGTGACAACTGAGCAACTCCATTTGCAGAAAAAGGCCATCGGTTGCAGTTGAAAGCTTTGGAAATACCAAGTAAGTTGTCCTTGTGAAGGTAAACTTTCTGTGAAACTTCCATTTTCAAGGTCAAGAGTAAACCTTCAGCTCAACTTTGAGTTTCGTTAAATACAGAATCAGAAAACCAGGAAGCTCATGTCAATCCTCGTTGTCAAAGAACGTTGAAAATCTATAGTCATGACTTGACAACAAGCACTCATCCCTTTCCGCCAGGCGGCCCGGTTGCGTGAGGACATCCACAACATGGGCAGCTTGTACATGTCTGAGATCTGCACGGAGATGAAAAACCTCCGCTCCCTGGTCCGCGTGTGTGAAATTCAGGCCACACTGAGGGAACAGAGGTGAGGCTAATGTTAATTGCACCAAGAACTGCATGAACTGATACGGACATTCTCATCACACATTCACATACTTATTTTCTTCTCAACTACAGAATCCTGTTTCTGAGGCAGCAGAGCAAAGAGCTGGACAAACTTAAGAACCAGAACTCCTACATGGTGTGAGGAGCTGACCAGAGAAGAAAGGACTGGGATGGATGGATTAAAATAATGATTAAAAAAGAGGAATAGACATGGACAGCAAGCTGCCACAGCCTGTTTATTCTCCCTACTAGAGCAACTGAGAAAGGCTGTTAGAAGGCAAATAAGACAGCAGCTGACAAGGTGAAGCTCCATCATCCCGAACATGTCTTTTTTTTCTTTTCTTTTTTTAAAATTAGTTTTTCCAGTGTCCACCACATGAATTGCTCTCGCTGAAAGGTGAAACTGTCGGTTCACCGAGTCGGACACTTTAACCAGTGGACATAGAGGACCTGAGGCTCTTTTCAAACAGCATCTTTTCGGACTGTGAACATTGGATTGTGTGTATTGTATTGGGTTAACTTGTTTTCTGGTGTGTTTTTGATGTGTAGTGGTCAGGAAAAGATTACAATTCATTCTTGGGAAAATCAACTAAAACAAACCATCTCATAATAATTGGTGTGACACAGTTTTCGGGGAGGGGGGTTTGAACAGACTTGTTCGCTCCCTAATCTTCTGAAATAAACTTTGTCATGCGTTGAAATGTATGGATTCAATGGCAGTGATGTTACTAATGTTAATTTTTATTCATTATACTTGTCAGTGGTTTTGCCATCCCAGCGCGTCTTTGAGCTGGTTGGTTTTACATGTCATGAGATTAGCAAAGACCTTTGGCCAGACCTTTCTGAAAATACTTAAATGTGCTTCAGTTATTTTGTCCCAGTTGATAGGAATCTGGGTTGTGGTTCCAGTGATACAAATCCACTGGGAAGCGATGGCTAGTTATGTCAAAACACACTCCAGATGTTTCAAAGCCATTTTATAAAAAGCTTACATATATTGGACCTAGGTTGGCTGCTAGTGCATATAAGGGTTATATTAATTTGTATCCCTGCTGGCGGTTTTCTTATCCCTTCGGCTATTTGTCTTCTTTTGTATAATTGTCAAAATTTTGTTTCTCTCCCAAGTCTAATTGGGTAATATTTCATTCCTTTTGTGCAGCTTAGCAAGAGATTGTGTAAAAGACTAGAAAAGTGACTAAATTTACAGTCATGTAAAGATAAATTATTGTTGCACATGATTGATTACGTCCTTGTAGTCATAATGGAAAAGATCAATGGAAAGACGATTTATTTTTTCTAAAAGAAAACCCTTGTTTTGTTTCATAATTTTTGTTCAGCTGTAATGGCTGCAGCCCTTATATCAACTGACTCTAGCCCGATTTGGCTACTTTTTTTTTTGAAGGGTTTATTCATGATGAGGGTATACTTTTTATATGAACATCACATTAAACTGCAGTCGTACACTTCTACAACCATAAAGCAACTTCCTTTGTCTCTCAGCTATTCTTTTCCTTGTCCTTGAATAGTTTCCACCACATCTGATGTGCACACTTTTTTGGGGGGTGGGAGGGTGGGTGGGTTTTGGGGCTTTGTATTCCATAAAATATGAGAATAAAATATTATACCACACCTCTTGCTTGACTTTTACCTATTGTTCAGCTGTGTTAAAGTTAGAGCAAGGTTGTGTGTGATAGGATGTGTGTGTGCAGAGTACATTTCCTGATGAATTATGCATTTTGTAATTTTTCTAAATTAATGTATTTAATTATGCAGCTGGAGGAAGGTTAGGGTGACACCTTTGGGAAATGTAATGTCCAGTGGGATGCGATCATGCACTTTGATGAATGCTGAAGGTGTCCGCATTGGTTTTGAATCAGCTTGCCTGTATGAAGGAGTACAGTTTCATTTCTTGCCACAAGATGGTGACAGTGAGCGGTCTTCCCTTGAAACTGGATCTGCTTATGTGTGCGTTTCTGTTCTATCAGATTAAAAACCTATTACTGTACATGTCACATTTAAAATGTAGCCTAAACAAAAGCAGACGGCTGGATAAAATCAGAATCGAGTTGACCTACGTTACCTTTCTGGGCCAACTCATGAGGCAATACACACATGGCTGCACAGATGATGGATGATAATAAAACAGAGCTGCTGATTGAAAGAGACAAAAAAAAGCATGATGAAAAACAGTTGAGAAAATAGCGAGTTCAATAGGTACAAGTATTTCACCGGAGTGGTGTATCTAAAATGACCTTGGCCTTTTAGTTAGAACACCTCAGCAGCTTTTTCCTGCTTGCACAGCTCCACAGTGAGCCTGTGAGCCTTCTGTTTTGTCACCCCACTGAATCTGGGTCAGCTCGCACACACTTGCAAACCGTTTCAGGAGAGTCGTACCTACACCACTATGCTAGATAAAATACTATATATAACAAGATTTTTTATTTTCAGCTGCAGCTCTTTTGCCGACCGCTATATCAAAATATCCCATTAAACTTGAGAGACAGAGTAGAAAAAACACTACGAGATGATAGTGATTGCAGATACTGGACTTTTGAGGCCAATATCTAGATCGATATTTGAGAGTTGAAAAAGTATAATGACTTAAATACGGTTTAGCACATAAGCATTTTGATGAAGATCGATTTGGTCCTTAAAGAACTGTGACCGAGATACATGAGTGGGACATTTACAGTTAAAGAAAAATAAACTTGTAGGTGCTCTCTAGTAGATAAACTGTAAGGATTAGTCACATCTGCCTTTAAAAAGGTCAAATTCTGTGGCAAAATCATTTCACTGCTATGGCATCACTGTGGTTAGTGGAATCTGCAAATTGTTTGCATCTAATTCAACTTTGGTTACCAGTCCTGGTTACATCGGCGAGTGGAATCCACACCGTCGACCAATAGCAAGTTGTCCCGACGGTGCTGAACTTCGAGGGAACAGAGATCCGTATGGTGGAAGCTATCACAGATGATTAGCTGCGTTGCAGCATCCACTTTTATTTAACCTCCTCTGTCAGGGTATACAGTAAACTGCTCCACAAAAGAGTTATGGTTTACAGACAGTTATGAGGAGTCTTTTGAATAAACTTTGTGTCCCCAAGCTTCTAGAGCCAAATACTCCTCAAAGACATGCAGATTCATTTTGCTGTGCCAATTCCTGGTGTGACCAGGCCTTAATGGTGACACTGTTAATACATGATCTCAAGCATATATTTAGCATGTGGTTTCTTTTTGTAATTTCAGCAAACTGACCCTTTGAACAAAATCAGGCAAGCACAGCTTTTCATATCATTTGGAGACTTCACCCAACAGACTGCAGAAATGAACATTACTCTTCTAATTATGTTTGCATATAAATTCAATCATGTCTTTCAACTTAAGAGCATATGCACTGATAAACTTAACAAGTGTTTGTTTTCTTCTTTTAACACATCAAGTAAATTAAATGCTGCACTTGAGAATTCTTGTTTTATGTCTGAGCAGCTTCAATGGTTAGATCTGTTTAAAATGTTCAGTTTGCGTCTTACATTGACAAGTTTGATCTCTTGAATTTCAATGAGTTACAAGAATGAGCATGAGCAAAGTGTCGATGTTCATTAGACTATTCATGTTTTTACCAACTCAGGTCTTTGAGATACAGTGGTACTTTGTTGCTTTGCTGTGGGGAAAGTTTAGGGCTCCACATCCAACAAAGCCAACACCTTTCTATACTTTTGCACTGGTCAGCATTGGCCCCTTTGAGATTTTCGAACCAATTCATCTTTTTTTGTACTCTCTTAAACCGCTTATTGTGTATTCAAAATTTCCCCTTGATTTCATTTATTACCATTTAATCCGAGCACAACACCTGAGTTGATGCATCAGCAGCTCTATGTGCACAGATTACCACAGATGTGTCCACTCGAGCTGCTTCATTTGTCCTCATATACATAGGCACCTGAGCAATGGGGCAAGTAGTGGAAATGCATCCCCATGATTCAATAAGGGGGAGCAATGTTAAGGTTTTGCTATCCCACTTTTTTGTCTCTTTTATCATCACACAGCCCCTTCAATCAGGTCCTTATATTTAAGCTGCCTACATCAATGATCTTTTTACTATTTTCAGCAACTGAAAAAACAAGTCATAAAAAAATCACACATTTTTAGACCACCCTTTGAGTTGGTTCAGTCGAACCTGTTGCCATCCGGTGTACCTAACAATAACCTTGCTGATCGGACAGGATTTGGCTGTGGAGATGGGATGTTTGCGAAGGAGCCAAATGCTGTATGAATTTTATAACGCAGGGCTGCCAGTGCAGTCACACTGGATCCCTCGACGGATAGACTTAGACTTAGACTCAACTTTATTGATCCCTTTGGGATGACTCCCTCAGGGAAATTCAGTCTCCAGCAGCTTGTACAGTACAGTGGAAAGCATACAGCACACAAAGGGTAAAAAAAGAAGAAAAATTAAAAGAAAGAAATAAATATATATGCATGTATATGTATATATGAGGTGATTAGTGGCTAAGAGACTTCTGCCCTCTGTCCCTGTTACCTCCTCCCCCCGAGTGAGGAGTTGTACAGCCTGATTTCCTGAGGGACAAAGGAGTTCTTCAGTCTGTTAGTCCTGAACTTGGGAAGGAGCAGTCTCTCACTGAACAGGCTCCTCTGGTTGCTGATGACGGTGTGCAGAGGATGGCTGGCATTGTCCATGATATCCAACAGTTTGTTCAGTGTCCTTGTCTCTGCCACCGTCACAAGAGGGTCCAGCTTCATGCCGATCACAGAGCCGGCTCGCCTGGTCAGTTTATCCAGTCTGGCTGTGTCCTTCTTGGATGTGCTGCCTCCCCAGCACACAACAGTGTAGAAGAGGACACTGGCAACCACAGACTGGTAAAACATCCACAGCAGTTTGCTGCGGATGTTGAAAGACTGCAGTCTCCTTAGGAAGTACATCCTGCCTTGTATCTTCCCGTACAAATGGCTGGTGTGTGTTGACCAGTCCAGTTTATTGTCCAGCCACAGCCCGAGGTATTTGTATGAGTCCGCACTCTCCACCTCAGCTCCCTCTAGTAGGACTGGTCTCGGCTTCGGTCTGGACCTCCCAAAGTCTATGACCAGCTCCTTTGTCTTAGAGGTGTTGAGCTCTAGGTGGTTTGTGCGGCACCAAACAGCAAAGTCTCCCACCAGACTCCGATACTCCTCCTCTCTGTCGTCCCTGATGCATCCAACGATGGCTGTGTCATCGGCGTACTTCTGTATGTGACACAGCTCTGAGTTGTAACAGAAGTCCGAGGTGTGGAGGGTGAAGAGAAGAGGGGCCAGCACTGTGCCCTGGGGGGCTCCAGTGCTGCTGGCCACAGTGTCAGACGTGGTGTCCTTCAGCCTGACGTACTGTGGCCTGTCGGTGAGGTAGTTGGAGATCCAGGCCACCAGGTGGGGGTCCACTCCCATCCTGTTCAGTTTATCTCGAAGCATAGGGGGCTGGATGGTGTTAAAGGCACTGGAGAAGTCCAAGAAGAGAATCCTCGCTGTGCCTCTCCCCTTGTCCAGATGGGAGTGGACTCGGTGTAGCAGGTAGAGGATGGCATCCTCCACACCAACACCTAGCTGGTAGGCGAACTGCAGGCGGTCCTGGGCGTGTTGCACCTGGGGTCTGAGGAGACTGAGGAAGAGCTGCTCCTGTCAAGTCGACGGATCCCATTTATTTTCTATGGAGGGCAGGAGATCTGGCCGCAAGGTGCATGATGGATACATCATGGCGAATTGACGGACCAACAGCTGTCCTACGACCTACTACCATTTTATGCTATATAATTGTTTTTCAAAATATAATTTCAAATATGAAATAGCCATTCTCATTAATCATTTCCTGTCCTGATCCACCAAATTATATACTGTTCTTGATGCATTCTTGGTTTTCATAACACCCTCATTCCAAATCTCCACTACTGCAGGTAACTGTTTCTTGACTTAAACCAATAGGTTAGGTCGTGTAGAAATGCAGTAAATTTGTTTTAAATTTCAAGGAGCCCCCCCCCCCCCAATTATGTATCTTTCTAGGTTTGGTCCCCCATTTTAAAACATGGCCAACTCATATCAGTATTATCAGAGGGCACGGAGCAGGCCTGAGATTGCAGTGTGCAGCAATCATCAAACCATCTGCGGTCTCCGCCTTCTATTATAGCTTCATCTCGAGCATAGCAGTAAACACAAATCACAACCCCTTCATTTCATTATGTGATCTACAACTCAGACTGGACCCATTAGTTTTAGAATTGGTCTGACTTGAGATAATAAAGACTTTATTTATCTCTTGTATTTATCTTTATCTGAGTACCAGGCAAAAATGATGTGCTGACATAGTGCCCAAAGTATCATGGAGGGAGTCAGTTGTTCCAAGTTGTTTTTTCTTTTGTGTTTGTAGTCAAACGTTTGTCTTTTTGACCATTTGACCAACGAGAAGGGGCATGCTGGGTCACTGTAACCCTCTGTGCCTGGTTCACCCGCTTGTGCATCTTCCTCTGCTTCAACGCTCACCACTTTCTTTTCGTCTTCTTGGGCTTTCCTGGTTCTTCCTGCAGCGACACACATTTTTATTAGTCACCACATTAGCCTCATCACAGTGCCTGCGAGCCTGTCTAACCACAACCAATTACTCTGTAGTATATGACAAGATTGTGAAATGCTACTGCCAAAGCGATGAGAATGTAACAGCTAACATACTGTGTAGCAGTTTCACTTATCATTTTCACTTTTGTTAAACTTTTACCGACCAGTTTCATCATTCCATATTGCAAGGGTGAACCATTGTCCCCACGTCGGCAGGAATGGAAAATTCTGTCAGAGGATCTCTGGGCAAAATATTGCCCCTTTTGCCCAAGAGGCAGCTCAGAAACATTGCACTTCATCATTCCTTAAACCCTGATAGGCTTGATCACTGTCACCTTATATAACAACCAATATATCGCCACACCAGGTGACTGATAGATCCCATCACTCCTGCCTTCGATCCCTTCAGTGCTCCCTTCATACAGCGCAGGTTAAAGGTCATCTTCATCTGCTCTAACCATCTGTGTTGTTTAGTTTCTGCTCTTCTGGGGATTTTTGTGACGACTCCTCACGCGCCGAACCACAATCAGCCGCTCATCAGTCAGGGTGTGTGTGACACTGGGCAGTCCCCGTGTCCTATGGCCCCTTTCGCCAGCAGTGTCCTTGGGGGGCATGGGCAACTGTGCTGATGACCTGCCAGGCTATATTTATCGCTGTCACGCGTTTATTTATGGGTCCCCCTGATCCAAGCGAGCCAGCTGTGGGCTCAGCCATTAGCCCCGTTTCTCTATTCACCGCTCCTCCCCTCCACTCTTCAATTAGCCCCTTGTCCCCCTCTCGTCTTATCCCGCCCTCCTGGCTTTTCTCCCCGCCCTCACCCTTTTCTCCTTGTTTTTCTATCTTCCTCTCTTTCCCCTCTGTCGTTTTCATCATCTTCACCTTTCCACTGACCAGTTACACCCCCAACATCATCAACTCCCTACTACTCCTCTCCCATCGTCACTGCCAGGGGAGTTACATTAAAGTGACCGATCTCGCCTCAAACTGATCTCAACATCGAAGGGGGGTAAGCTTTGGTTGACTTTGTAAAACTTTTGATAAATGAGAGAGCTGATGGCAAGTGCCTTTTAAAGCTGACATCGTTTACACTGTCATTGAGACATGCGAGGTGAGACAGTGTCATTATGCAGGCTCTCTGAATGCAGTACTAGTGCCATAAGGATTTTAGTACACACCATGCCTTTGATTATCATTTGATTATCACATGAATGGTAACACTTGTGGGTTGGTGGTTGCAGGTGGTGGTTGGCAGTATTATTGCAAATATGTTGGAGAGCTATAAATCATTTCTTATGATTTACTACCTCAAGCCCACTGAACACCTAAAGGCCATCTAAGCTGTGATATGTAACAGAGGCATGGGCAGCAAAACCTCTTATGAAAATGTTTCTCTGTTCACATATGTTCCACTGCCTTGTTTATTAAGAATACTATGTGACATCAAAGTCACATATTTCCCTAAACCGATGAGGATATAGCAGCCTTTGAATCAAAATCAGATGACATTTGTGGGACATTTCTTTGTCAATCAAACCATACCCACAAAGTCTTGATGAAGCAGATTAGCTGAGTTTTTGATCTGTGAATGTTTCTTCTGAACCTTAAAGCCACTATAATCAATATTTTTGTGTTAACAATAAATCACATGACTACTTGTATGTGAAAGGGGTCGCTCTTAGTAATAAATCCACAGAGAATTATGATCCGACTCTGCAGTTTCCCGAGTGCTTTTTAGTCTCTTTCAGCTCATTGCTTTGATTTTACTGTCCACAATTTTAATGTTTTGCTTCACTTTCACTTCCACTGTCCCAAGTGACCAAAAAAAAAAAAATCTGTTATTGTAGGTTGAACTTAAGAAAGAACTTAACTAATTTTTGCTCATTAGTCAAGAGAATTAACTGCTAAGGTGTATTGATACATGAAAAAAGCAAGAAAGGGGTTCCAACATACCTTAAGTATAACCCACTCATGTGAGGAAAAGTCATTTTTAATGCACTATGTGATCTATGCAGTACCATAAGAGATTGGTCATTTACCAATGGAAACATTGTCTCATAAACTATTCAAATCACAACTCATCCTCTCTGTAACAGTGAAGCACCTAAGAATTACAACTTCCTGCAAGTGCCTGCAGAAAGGCATCTTTTATTTGTTTTAATTTATTTCCTAGACTAATCTATGTTTTCCAGCCTGGGGACTTCTAAAATCCATCTATTTAAACATTGATGGCTCATCTTTTTAATGACTTGCACATAGAATGTATAAAACATCCAGTTATTTTACGGAATTGATGCCCCAAACCAAAATTGCATAGAATAATTGTGTTGCCTAACCTGGTGTATTACCTAATAAATGTATAACCTAGTAAAAGTAGTTTGTGTGCAAAATTGCAGAGGTTGTTGCAGTCCCAAGCCCCAGTTTTGGACAATCTAATTCAAAAATATATGAAAGGTTGTGGCACGTCAGAAATTTACAAGAGTGAAACTCTGATGTCCGTGTGCAAGCGAATTCAGCAAGAGGACACAAGAGGACACAGACCTGGTGAGTGACCGATTTCACCCAGCTGCCGCTAGCTGTCCCTGCAGCTGGTGGCAGCTCCGTCCCCCTGGAAGCTTTCTGTGCAGCCTCTACCGGTCCCGGCTTGGTTTCCTGGTGAATGTGTGTGTAGTGGCGTTGGGCATGTAATGTAATTGGTGTATACCCAAACACCGTCTAACACCGTCTAACACAGACTACCTGGCAAGCCTAGTGTAAGTTTGCCAACCTCTACTAGTAAAATTGCGCAATATAACTCGGTCTCTCACGCGCTTAACAGCAATTCATTCTCTTGTGCTCAGTAACTCAGTCTCTCTCGCCCGAAATTCAATCTCTCTCGCTCCTGTATCGCCGTTTCCTTTCGCAATTTTCGCTTGTCTTTTGTCCGGTTTGGCGCCTCATAAAAATGGTGATAAAAAGGGTGGCTAGTTGCTTAGGTTTCTACCTAGGAGCCAGTTTAAACCCTTAAAGAAAGCTTGCCTTAACATAATTACTGATCATTTTGAATCTTACTTCAGAAACCTGTTGGGAAACATTGAGGGGCTGCAGGAGGTTGAAACACACAGTAGCCTAAGAGAAAACAAACTTTCCACAACATTCAGTGTTAAGTTGTACATCATTACTAATGTGCTACAATAATGCAATGTTTCTGAGCTAAAATATCTTAATTTGGGGGCTTTTCGAAGCAAATATTGATATATGTGATTGTTTGCAATTAAAACAGCTTATAAACAGTATACTTCTGCCACCCCTTAAAGTCTCCATGCCACCCTCTTGCCACCCCATAAATATTTCTCTAGATGAGCCTCTGTGCAGAGGCTAAATGTTTTTTCAAACACATCTTAAGAAGTTAGATCTGCTATAAAGTAGAAGTAGTGCGGAATTGAGAGTAATAGTGGATTTCTTTACCTGTCAGTCAACTGGATGTTGTTTTGTCAGACTTATTATGACTGTCGGAAACTGTAACAATACAGATTGACCACAGGGGAGTGCTGTTAGTCAGTGGTCAGACCTACTGATGAACGAGTTCCTGGTGGGCTGCTTTTATCCAAGTGAGTCAAACACATGTCCATGAGCAAATTGCTGTCTGGCATGCTTCTGGAGAGGAAATTGGTGCTTAGATCACATTAGAAAAAAATAGCTATTAAGACATTTATCAGATGCTTTCTTGGTATTTGGCCTGAGGGTAGACTAGAACAGTTAAAAATACATTAAAAAAAGAGATCAAAGCTTGCTTGTATTGGAATATTGTGAATTTCTTATGTTCTTTTGAATCTTCATGAAACCAGACAGACCTGAACAGTGAGGCTGGAAAGCTGGGCACTCTGATCTATTACCACCTCACTCACACTAGGGAATTCATGGTCCGAGCTTATGGCAGGCAGCCCATCAACACGTACAAATTAGAACCATTAAGGAAGTTAGAGAAGCAGCCAAAACCAGCCACGAGTGACCTCTAGACAAACCCAAAGATATTCCTTTTCTTCTCCAATTACAGTGTTTGTATAAATATGATCACATCGCTTAATCATTCAGAAGATGTGGGGGCTCATTTCAACTAATTTTTATGAAAGGGATTATACTTTTGTTTTACATGTTGCACTAGATGTCTTTCACTTACACTGAGTTTCTGTCATGGTAATGCATACATCTAAGGTGGGATGGAAGGAGTTGGGTATTCATAAATTTACATGGTTTCCCCCAGCCAACACTAACCAGCCTTCATATTGACATTCTTTTCTTATCAATCAATAGTCTATTATTAAAACATGTTTGGAGAAACCCAGAACAGAAGTCATATTCCACTTTTTTACTATATATTGTCATGTACATACACATGGGAGCCACTAAGAGCATAACTGTGTGGGTATCCACAGACAGACATTCACTTGAGGAGTAGGGCCGGTTGCTGTGTAGTCATTTGTAACAAAGGGAGGTTTTGAAGACTTCAGTGCAATTTATAAGTTTTTAATAAGAAGGTCCTGTGTATTTTGATTTTAATAACTGGTCAACAATAAGAACAGCATTTTCTCTTCCTGCCACATGGACTGGCTTGTGTACAGGCTGTCTGGCCTGTATAATCCTGTAGGAACCCACTTTCTTTATCCTTCATTGTAATTTCACTGTAATCCCAGAAAAGGAAAGTACTGGGATTGAAGCATCAGATGAAACGTAAAAAGCTGTTTTCAATAACCATTGACCCCTCCAGTACCAAACGAAGACCAATACAATTATTCCAGCCCAGGCCAATAGAATGCGTTTAAATCATTTTAAAAAAGCCCCGAGCTGACAATTTTCAGCAGAGGTACATTAATGGAACTAAAAATGCCACAACATTATGCCCTACAGTTGGACTGTAAATGTTAATGCTTAATAATAGTAAATGGCTGAGAAACCCTCAGACATCTTGGAGCATAATTAGACCCGATCAATTAGTCTTCTGAGATCAATGGCCAATTAGCTGGGGGCTAATTGCATGGCATAACTGTTATTGTTTCAAATAGTATATAGTATACAGCAATTTTTATACATCTCATGGGGCTCCAAATTGCTCAGTGTGACTAAGGAAGGTTTTACTTTGAGAGAAGCATAATTAAGTACTTCAACAGCCAAACGTTTCCAGCCTCACCAGTGGGACCTCTTCTACTTCAAAGTGTGAACGGGGACCACCAGTGGCTTCAGGATGATGGCAAATGCTAAAATGTAATGTAACAGTAGCACAAGTATAGAAGAGCCAGAAAGTCACAAAGCTGACTCGGCTAGAAATTAGAAGTTAGTTTTCGTCTTTGGGGGGAGTGTGTTTTATTGATCATCAATTCAATTTTCCTCTGTAAGATGATGATTGTGATATTTTTTCTTTCAAAAGTGATAGTTTTCCCCTTTATACCAGACAACTTTGTGTTTACATGTTACAAGAGTAATGGCTTCAAAAATGATTTTTCATCAAGTCTTTATGTCATCACATAAATAAATATCAATGAGCTGTGCAATGTGCAGTCCAATCATCACATTCCCTCCCACTTTACGTTAGTTTGATTTCCAGCAAACGATTGAAGTCCTACAGTCGGCCCTAAACGTCCGGTGTATTGTGGATTCAGCATTCAGTGCATCTCAGCATGATTTAAGACATTTTAGAAATGAAAGATGGGCAGACATAAAATATTTATTTTTAGGTCTAATCAATAGACGGCTTGTTTTGTGGCTCAATCAAAAGCTCTGCTGGTTAGTGGTTTGACTATTCTTGAGCAGCTGTGTTCTGCCTTTCTCCAAGTTCTTTTGTCTCCAATCTTTACCTCTGAACAAAGTTCAAAGATTTGGCTGATATAACATTGTGAAGGCAAGTAGCCTGTTCTCTACCTGATTATATCCCCATACCACCTCTTGACGAGGTTCTTCCCCTTCTTGTTTGTAATAAACAAATGCATTTTTTGGAGAAAACCAAAAGCCATTAGGGGGGGAATATATCTCTAAAATGACTTGGCAGTGGGCAGGGGTTAGCGAGCCAAAAGACTGTGTAGGTCTGTATTGAAGATACACTGCATTGACTATGAGAACCATTGGCTTTGCTGGCAAACATGTCCCATGAATTGTTACCTGGCAAGGCTGAACCAAGGCCGCAGGTGGAAAATAAAGGGCCCAATAATTATCACTCAAGTTTGCGTTTTTGGTGCGTGTGCGCTTTCGGATCATTTGACAAAACAACTTTAAATGCTGATTCATTGTGAAGCTGCCACACCAGCAATTTTACTCAGAGAGTGGAATGGATTAGCATGTAGCCCTGATACCAAATTACAGGCTTGCACGACAATAGTCTGATGAAGCCAATTTGATTGCAAGAAACACTTAGCAGAACAACAAAACACTTATCACAGTGTGGAGCAACTTCTGAAGCACTCCCTGACCTCCAACCCGCCGACGTCAGCATGACTGGACAAAATTATGCTCAGTGAATGGGAGGAAAGATTTAAGGCAATGTTGAAAAAAAGTTGAAAAAAAGGTTTATTGTTGAGGAGAGATTGCACTCTTGTCTCAATATGGATGTTTTATCAATTAAGTGCAAGTGTTCTGATGGTTTAAAAACATTTTTAGTCTGCAAAGTAAAATACTTGCTGTCATATTGTAATAGACCAGCTATAGCAGCCAGGATTTATGGTTTTTGTTTTGCTGATTCTATTATAGTGTCAGATGCTGCAGGCACACAATTACAAGTGTTGGACACTTGCTGGCACATTGCATCTCTTCCCTTCTTTTACAAAAATATCAGAAATACTTTGATTTCAAAATATTCTCTCTGTCTATTAGGCACAAACAGAGATAAAGATAGAGACAGAAAAACAAACATTGGACTTGACAAAATAAATTTGTTCTCTGTTTCACTGCACATACATGTTGTTATGGTACACTTGATAATCAAATGGAGTTTGTACTCTTAAAGATGGCTACATGCTCAACTAAATTAAGTATTGATCTCCCCTGAGCTGGGAGCCCTGCAGGACAAATGTACAATGTGAAGAAGAAGAGGAAGAAGAGGAGGAGGGGGTGGTTGTGCCTTGGATTTAGGTTTGCTTCCTCTTCCATTTTCCCTCATTAAGCTGATCCCTCTATGTTGTCCACTTCATCCCGTCCATGATACGAGCTGAGCTGAAGATGGAGAGGCCAGCTTTCTGGAAAACAGCTGAATGGGATTTCCTTTCCAGCATTATTTCCCCCCATAATCCATTTTGATGATGTGAAGGAAACATCAATGTCCCTGAAAATGTCACTTGAAAAGCCAGTGGGTGTAAATTTATAACGCAATCTGGCCCAGCAGCCAATGACGGCCTGTTTTAATTCTGTATTCATCTCACATGACAAACACAAGAAAATGAATCAGGAGCTCAAGGATAACCCTGGATGGATGCTCTTCTAAATCTACCATCTGGCTTCAGAGTGTACACACAACATATAACATTGCTCAATTGCAGTACTTATTCAAGATCCCATCATCTCCTGCCTGTGGATGTTGGGTCCTCCAGCCTTCTGTGTTAATTTGATAGAAGTACCAATAACAACAAATGGGAATCAGGGAGTAAAATAGATGCTTTTGACAGCAGCGTGTGCAAAAGATATACTATGTTCTTAATTGCATTCCCTCACAATATTCCCCTACAGTATTGTACAGTATTGTGTAATATAGTGTCAAACACACTGAGTTACAAATTGAAAACAGTCAGATAAAATGTATGGCTAACTCCCAGGATTTGTACAACAGAGGAAAGATGACTGTGTTAAACAGTGTCTTCATATACCCCCTCCCCGAGACACTTCATTCTTTACTCACAGACCTGAGGAGAGATACGGCTCATCTCCTCAGCCCTCACCACTGTGTTGCTGAATAAATAAAAAGGGCATCATCGTGAGGAATGAATTACTCTGTCCACTTCTCTTACGTGTCCCTACAGGTCCTCATTATAACTAATCCCGTCAGTGGCTGTCCATGGAATACAATCCTGGTTGTGCTTGGCTTAATTGCGCTGAGGCCACTTCTATCTTTCTGCCAAACATACATCAATACCTTTAAAATAAATGCGGGTCTTCATGGGAAAATTGTTTGTCGAGAGCAGTGTGCCTGAAAACGGAACAACAAACCATACAGAACATTCATTAGACTTCTGGGTGATGCTTTTGATTTCAGTCCTTAATTGCAATATCATTATTATGGGCCACCTATTAACAAAATGATGGGTGAGAAAAAACAAGATGCTTCAGAATAATAGGTTTAAAACTCAGCAACTTTAAGGCACTTAAAAATTAATTATGGACTACAGTAATGTAATTGCATGTAATGGAAACGTGGGAATATGTTTTAACTGGTCTACTGGGTGAGCTGAGTCTATGTGGGCTATAAAATAATGCCTTATTCCTTGTACATGATGAGTAAACACAAGATTTTTCAGGATGTGAACTGAATCATTACTCATATTCCACTAACCAACCAATTTCTGCATTTTAGGGGTCTGGAGAAACTTTTCTTGTTGGTGCTATTCATTTCATCTTTCAAAGTGAAATGAGTCAACTAATATCAAAAGAAAATACAGAAAACTTAAAAGCTGCATATTTTTGGGCCACTTGAAGGCAGCGCAAGAAGCTGTAAATACAACACTGACACAGTATCACCTTCTAAAGTTGATATGCTGAACACGTTAGAAAATAGTGGCTTAATTACACATCCTGCAAATATAGAGCAACATTAGCAATCATCCGGAGTTGTGTTTCTGGCCACCTGATGAACAGAAGTCTAATAGTCACTCTGTTTTAGCTCTGTTTTGGTCTCCACCAACTCCTGAGGGAAGTATCTGGCTCTTTGGCTGCTAAATGCTCCACTATGTTCACTTGCTAGTTGCCAACTTTGTATATCTAGTGTTTGCTGCTGAGCAGATACAGTGAGTTTTTGGCTGAAAACAGCTGCTACATGTGATGGGCCTGGTGAGACTGAATCAAAACAGTAATGTGGGAGGGTTAAACCAAAACAATGATCTAAAGGATGCTAAAAAGGCTCTATAGTGCCGAGGGGAACTGCAGAGTCAAGTGATAATTCTCTGTGGGTTCATCACAAAAAGCAACACCTTTCACATTACATGTATTTGATCCCTTGTTAATATAAAAAATATTGATTACAGCAGCTTTAAAAGGATCTGGCAAAATCACAACCTGCATCTGAAATAATGAACTATTCATCATTGATTAATATTAATATTATCAATATTATAAACTCAGGTTTGATAAAATTTGTCCCAGATTTCCGCTGCTTTTTTCAATCTCTTTATTATTGGATGGAAACTTCCTGGTCATAAACTTGAAAATGTTTGATTTTTCTAGTTGAAGAGGAGATGCACATCTAGTCTGGTCTTCAGGTCTACATAAAGAGGCCACCTATACAACTGAGACAACTGCAGCTTTTAAAGTGGGATACACGTTTAGTGCTATTGCGGAACTGATAGTACCCCGCAACCTTTCACTAGCCTATGTGGCTGCCCATTACCCAGAATGGTTTTAGGGTAATGTGCCTGTGTATACTGTTTGTAAAGCATGTGAATAAAAGCCACATGAAGCCAACAAGGGGAAGTGGTGCAGAGTCCCCTACTGTATCTGCAAAGTAGAAATCTCTCACCATTTTTCAGTGTAAGATATGCTTGGGGCTGTCATACAGAATGTAATTTAGCCTTAGCAGGCTGTCGACTTCATTCTAGTCCCAGTTTGTACCTCATATAATATCATTTGACAATTTTAAACTCATGATTATATTGGAGTCACAGTTGTAAGCCCTAATTTTCTCAAATCTGAACTCGAGACAAACTTTGAAAAACTATAGCTATAGTCTCTGATCCTGCCATTATGACATTGACATTATGACATGAATGTATAAATGTATGAATGTATAAATTAATGAATTAATATATCTCATACAATGCACAATAAGGTAGATTTTAACCTGTTTCACAATGTGCAGCTGTAGTCCTTTAACCAAAAACAAAAAGGGCAACCTTTTATGACGCAAACAGTCAATTCATTCATTCAAATGTAAGATTAACAAGAGTATCAGTTAATGGTAGATTGATATAGACACACATTTGTTGTTTAACTGCAAAGTCACTGCAGTGATTAAGGAATTTACTGAAATTGTAGACACTGAAAGCTGACATACCCTGGCGGACTATGAGCCCTTAAAGAGTAATTTGCAGTGAATTATAATCACGGTGATCAGATCTTATTACACATGTTTCATAGCCATGCATATATAGACATGCACTGACACACACACACACACGCAATTCAACTACACAATTTAAATGATTTATTAACAGCTGTCCCTCACTTCGAGTGATATCCTGGGATTTATTTTTCTTCTGTTGATTGAACTTGATGTTTATTAGTTAGAAAGCAGTGCACTGTGGGTAATGACTTACACTGTGTGTAGTGTTGTACACACAGAGTTGCTGCTGTTATGGAAAAATGTTCTCATCATTGGTTCCATAGCAACAAAACTCGGATTTAGATTAGCTGAATGTATATGTTCATTTCTTGCCACCTTTAGTGTACACAACATAGACTAGGATGGCATGAGACAGTGCTAATTCGTTTTAGAGTACTTTTACTCACCATAATTGGCTGGTTTTGTTTTAATCAGCACAGTTACAGTTGACATACCTCAAGATTCCTCCTTTAGACAGACAGGACACACACTGTTTCAGTCTCAAGCACCCTTTTCCACCCAATTTACTGAAGATAATTAATTATGGCAAAAAGAGAAGAAAAGAACTGAAACGATATTAAGCGAAAAAGAGGTTGCTGCAGCTTTTTTCACCCCACTCCCCTTTTGCGAGCCACACTCGGATCACTGCTCACACAGCCAAGAAAAAAAGAAGTGCAGCTTCCACCTCATTTAATGATCACTGTAGTTACACAATACCACCTTTGACCCCTCTTTATTCAAAGTGCCGCGCTTTCTTTTTTTGATGTATTACCTCAAATCACAACAGCTAATAGAAGCCATATATCTTCATTCTTTCCACGCTGGCTTTTCACATTGACAGCACAATAGATAGAAAAGCTTACTGGAAGCAAGTCTGAATGAGCTTACATGCCAAAATCTTTTTTGTAGCAAACAGACAAATAGGGAAGGGTTGATTAATTGGCCCTGATTAGTTCTAACCTGACTCTTAACTAATTATGTTAGATATTTAATTACACATGAATGCATGGCTCGCTCAATAATCAATTGTTTCTGCTGGCAGGATGTGATCAAGTGATTTAGATGCTGGTCTGGCAAGTGTGTTTTTATTGTGATGAGGACTTAGGATTTTCCCTTTTTGACCAGAATGGAAGTAGAGAAAGCGGCACCTTTCCTCTGCCCCTTTTTGTACCATTGTTTGCAGGTCGCGTACCCTCAAGCACCGCAGTTTGACTACCCTAGTCCGCTGCTTGTGTTGTTCTCAGTGGTGAGTATTGGTGTGGAAGGGCGAACAGTTCCTAACTAATGGGTTGTGGCCTACAGCCTGGCAGTGATGAATGGTGCTGTAGGTCCTTGCTGTGGTTTTAGGATTATCACAGTGTAGTTGGAGGATTGGAGGGCTAAAGTGAGCTGAGCTACACTCAAGAATGTGCTCAGCCAGTGAACCCAGCGCAGTCCTTGAAGCTTTTTCTCAGCCCTGTGTGATGTGCTGGGCAAACATGGCAACAAGCCAGGTCATCTTCACATGACTGGTGGCAGGGTGGCTGCTCCATGGCAGCTAAAAGGCAATGTCATTATCATCAGCGCTCGGGGTGTGTTACGATTCCAGACGTGACTGATCTAGGTGTTATCTAACATTACTTTAAGTGTGTATGAATTGGTAGGACAAGAGGAGAGCTTTAGCATTAAGAGTAGAACAGAGTGGGAGGTCAAAGCGTGGCCGTGTATCTCTGCCAAGATCCTCTCCTGCCAGGGGCAGAAGCCTTTTGTCCACTGCCAAAGAGTCATGATGCGAATAACCTTGCCCTGTCTCTTCCTTTTATTTGGGCTCATTATCCTGACCTTTCTGTCACAGGATTTGTAACCTTAAGCAGTCCAATTAGACATTTTTTGTTGAAACTTTTATGCTGCACAACTTCTTACACTTTGCCCCAGAGAGAAATAGAAATGGATATCACAGATACCAAGGAAATAAATGTCATGGAAGGGGTTTACTTGGAGGCATTAAATTAATGCTGACACGCTGTTAGCTTATGCTAAGACTAAATGAGCCTGTCTATCTACAGGAAAGCTTTTTAGAAATGCAGGTACTGCATTCCTCTGTAATTTGAGCCCCTTAACCAGGTTCCATTTTTTGTTCCTGGCCGAGAGTACAACTGTACATTCAGAATAAAAAGCAAGCACTGGGTGTCACTAGTATCAATATTAAGACTGCGGATGAGACTTTCATTTAATAATATTGATGTGAGATCACCTCCATCCTGGGAACACTGCATTCTTTCATTAGTTCACAGAACTTGGGTCCCCAAGAGGGAGGCTCAGTTGGACCCTACTCAGTCTTGGCAGTTTTTAAGATGCAGCGGAAGTGTAAACAAGAACTTGTTTTATTGAAAGGGATACATAATAATAATCTCAATCATCTAAGACAAAACATATTTTTTTATGTGTTAGTTTGAACAACATCGCCGGAACATCTTGCAGTTCTCCTTGTTGTTCCTGGAGGGACAAAACTCATTCTTCTAAAAGATATTCCCTAATTTAGTGTTTTGATGATGGTGGAGAATGATGTCCAACACTCCACAATAGTCTCTCGTAGGTGTTTGATCGATTTGTGATCTGGTAACTATGAAGGCCATAACATATAATTCACATAATTTTCATACTCATCAAACCATTCATAGAACCTTCATGCCCTGTGTGGGAGCATTTGTTATTGCTAAGTTGTTATATTTATTCAGGTTTGTCATGTAGTCATATAGCAGTAGAAAGCAACTAAGTACATTTACTCAAGTACTGTACTTATTCTCCACTACATTTCAGAAGAAGATATTGTACTTTTTACTCCAGTACGTTTATCTTACAGCTATAGTTAGTTTGCAGATAATGGTTTTACACATCAAACGTGATCAGTTGATAAAATATGATGAATTGTTATTGAATAAACTACCCAACAGTATATAAAGTAGTTTTAAGTAGCTTCACCTTACCCCACTCAAACATTAAAATGCTGCTTACAGTACACTTTGTTGCATATAAATTAAATAATATAATATATAAAATATTTATAACACTTGGTCCATTCTACTGCATAATGAGTACTATAACTTGATATTTTTGCTACTTATACTTAAGTAAATTATCTGAATACGTCCTTTACCACTGCATATAGTGGTATAGATTTGATGAAGGAGGTTTTAGGGTTATTGTTAATTTACTGTCAAATCGTCCACCTGATAATCCACATTGTATTTCAGCTTTCATCTGCCCTTATCTTCTGTCTTCTACCTCAGACTCTGCACTAAGTGAAACACATACACTTGCATATCTTGTATATATCTCCTGTTTGTAACATGAGATATATTATTTGTGCCTTACAAATCACCCAGCACCACATCTGGCACCACTGTGCAGGTTCATTAGGAACCTGACTATGTGGAAATAATGACTAAACACTGTGGACAGAAAATAAAATACCTGAAATGAAGTGCTGTGATGTAGGGGTAGGAAGTCAAAAAAGTAATTCTGACTAGATTTGATTACAAATTACTGTGACACAGAAAGCTACCTTGTTTTTGGAACATCACATTACATCAAAATTATTAAGCTGATGCTTTTATTTGAAGCGACTTACAGTAAGTGCATTCAACCAGAGGATACAACCCAAAAATGGCAAGAATCATGCAATTACAAACAATTCATCAATTAAACTGAATTCATGTATGCTACATTTAGAAACAATAAGAGGAAAAGAAAGAGTTTTCTTTTTCTTTGTTTTCTTTTCTTAATGGGCGAAGGTGCAGTCTGAACAGATAAGTTTCAGTGTGTCCTGATGTCAGTGGGGAGCTCAATCCACCATTGTGGAGCCAGGACAGCAATCAGTTGGGATAATGGGATTATGAGCAGCCACCGGTAGCCAATGCAGGGTGTGGAAGAGAGGTGTAGTGGGTGAGCTGCAGAGGTCAGATGGCACATGCAGGCAGACCAACCAGGAGTGAGTTGCAGTACTCTAGGCGCGAGATGACAAGAGCCTGGGGCAGAACCTGCATCACTTTCTGGGTGAGGAACGGTCGTATCCTCCTGATGTCTACAGGAGCGGGTTATTGCAGTGATGTTGGTAGGAAAGGACAGCTGCCCTCCAGTGTCACACCCGGCTTCTTGCAGTCCGAGGTGTGGACACCACAGAGTTCTCAATGTTGATGGTTGTGGATGCAGATGCCGTCCCGGGAAGGAAAAGCAACTTGGTCTCACTAGCGGCATGGCAGAAGGGATGGCACTGTTGGTCTGCCAGCTGGCCCAAAACTATGGTCCAGACTGAAATATCTCAAAAACTTTTGGATGGACTGTCAGACATTCATGGCCCCCAGAGGATGAAACCTGCTGAGTTTGATGTGTTTATGTGACATACCAACTATTGAAATGATAGCTGTAATATTTGCTACATATATTAAGTGTCCCTATAAGATGAATTGTAATGATTTTGGTGATTTTATTTTGTACAGATATTCATGGTTCCCAGATGATGTGTTGTAATGACTTTGGTTATCCCCTGGCGTTTCCTTTAGTGCCAAGAGCACGTTGACATTGTTTGTTGAAATTTTCTACAGATTGGCTATCTAAGGTTCCTAGAGGATACATTCTAAAGGATCCATTTCCATCAGCCTCAGTTGTACTTTTTGTTTAGTGCTAATTAATAAAAATGTTACCATTTCCTCCATAAATTACATGAGTGATTTTATGTCATCAATATCATGCAATATAGTGCAACACAGCAGGTCTTCCCTTTACACAAACTTAGTTAGAGGTTTTTTTTCTTTTGTTTTTTTTTTTTTTGCCAGACAGTCTGCACTAAAATAATTCATTTGGAGATATTTTTAATTCACAGCAAGATGTAATATGTTTCCTAGGAACTGGCGACAGCCCCATGCAGATGAAGCTATTTTTGTTTAGTCAGAATATAGCAGCTCAGTGCAGCAGCAGCAGAAACTGTGCTGCACTCAGCCTGCTCTTTCTACTATCCAATTTAATCAGGAACTGAAGATCATCTGAAGCTTCCTGTTGATTTTGTCCACAGTGGCAACCTTAACATTTCTTCATAATGAAATATTGAAGGAAATGATTAATAAATGTGACCTTGAGATGCTTGGGGCAAAGTCATCCCTCTTTAATGACCTCCTCATGTCACACTGAATTTACAGGTGGCCACTGCATCATTGCCCTCTTAATTGATTTGTGTCATTGCCTTTGAATTGATTTGTGACAAACTGTATAATTGTCTCTTTTTTCATGTCCAGTACCATTAGATGTTTCCAGTGGCCAATGCTGCATCTGTTTGGGCCACATGGTGGCTGTACACAGTGCAAACAATGATTTATATAACCAGGAAAAAAGTGAGATTAAGTCGTGCACAAGGTTTCATTCGTGTGGAATTTATCAGGAAGGTGGTGTACATTAGCAGGGAGGACAAACCTGTATAAACACTTCCTTATCTGTGACAAAGAAATGGACAAGTAAATATGTGGCCCACCGATTTTTATTCACCTGTGCAAGCGCATGGAGCATTAGGCTGATGGTTTTAAAGCTTGGACGTCAGATTTGTCAAGGAAACCTGGAGGAAGAAGGATGATGCAGATTCCAGAGGTCTAATATGAAGATGAAGATTTTCTCCTCTAGCATCTCCCGGAAAGGTGCAACGCTCTCCATGACCCCAAACTGGTCAGCAATGTTAATGAAAAAACACCACATTTAAGACTTTTTTTTCTGTTTCTCAGGCATGTTGTCCAGCTGTCTGATGTGGTGATCCGGTTCAGTGTCCTGAATTTAAGAGGTCCAGGCAGTGTGTTGAGAACCCAAGGGTTTCTCTGACATGTTGTGTAAGTAGCCAAGCCCTTTGATGGATGACTCTTATTTTCTTGTCAACCTCAGACTACTTTTATGTTTATCTTGATATCTTCTTGATGGGCTTTCATTTATCCAGTACAGACTGGACAGGACAGGAAGGAAGGTAGGGAGAGCGAGAAAGAGAGAGTCAATCAAAGAGAGCTAAAGGAGCGACGAGGAGGGAATGAGAGACCCGAGAGAGACAGCAGTTATTGAATTGAACACAAACTGTTGTAGGTCTCCCAGATGATCGCCATTTTTGTGCAGAAACAATGATAATTGACCTTTATTTTATTTGCACAGCATTTCATTCACCTTCACTGTTGGAAGCCCTGCAGGCCAGAGATCGAGTTCACACTTTACATCTGTGTCGTCATTACTGGTTCACTTGTGGGCAGACTGCACAGTTGGAGGAGCTCTCATTTTCTCAAAGTAATTCAGTGATATTCATTTGGGCCCTGTGGTTGTTAGTTACTTGATGGGCAGAACTCCCCCGCACCACCCGAGGGAAATTTAACCACTGCACATTGACTTTCAAGGCCTTCTGTCAACTGACCTTAAAAATATCTTCGGCCACCTTTGTGAGCACTCCCTAAGCACCGAGAGTATGTTTTTTCTCATCGCCTTGGTGTCACAGACACAAGTTAAAACTAGTCTAGAACCTCAATCAAAAACGCAACATTCCTTTCCATGTTCTATTGACAGTGCTTTATTGATATAAAATGTTACCTAGAACTTCACCAAATGACATACTTTGTCATTCTGAAAGTGCTACATCCATGACATCTATTATATATTATAATATATAATAGTTGCATATATAATATATAATATAATTTTACAAAAAGGTTAAATACTGCATTTCATTATTGTCCAAATTTTTGTTGGTAAACACTCAATAAACATTTTTAACAAAAATTTACACTGGATGGACACTTGCAGAAGTCCCAGAACACCACTTCTGAGAACATTTAGCATTCTTTTTTATTAATTAACATTTTCCCAGCAGTGCTCAGACGATTCTGGCTCTTAAATGAGGAATGAAAGAAAACAACAACACGATATATCACTATATATCTGTTAGACAAATCTCCTCTTCTTTTAATTAATTTGTCATCTACAATTGGGAGAATCAACCAGTGATGAAGATGAAGGTTTGTAGTCATCAACTGAGTGAGAACACTGAAATAACCAAATTGGCAAAAACATAAAATTTCTATGCATTCAAAAATCCTTAGGTTTTCACCACAGATCAGGTTTTACACAGCGTACGAAAGTCAAGATTTGTATTGTAAAAATAGGCATTTTGTTGATTTAGCACTAATGACATCACCAGACTTTGACCAGCAAACTGAACTCAATGTGTGAAATTGGTTTTAATGGTTTTGTTAACTGACCTACAGTATCATTGTTTATTTACTGTACAGTGTTTGATGCTTTTACCAATTTTGTCTTTATTTTAAACCATCCGGAAACACTTTGGTGTGAAAATGCACTTTAAATACATTTTGACCTGAAAGGACCTAAATCAGTAGACATAAGGACCAGATATGGTCCCAAGGATGGCACAAAAATACAAAAATTGAACATGTTCAATTATGACATTATCAGCTAAATGACAACCTGCACGACAGCAGATGGCTTTATTCTCTAAGTGAACATACACTGATTGTTTCACACAAGAGACTGACATCAACTGTACTGCACATGGAGACAATGACCCGTAACTGCTCTCTTGTCACCCAGAAAAAATGGCAAATGATGAAATCATCAAATGCTCAATCATGTAGCTATTACGCCGAAATCACTTTACAGGATTATTGGTTTTCTACTGAGCTCAGCTTCTGCGGCTCGAATCCACAGCTGATGCCAATATAGCATCATTCAGTCAGTTTTTAAATGGTGGTTTTTATCCTGGAAGTTGAATTTATTCAACACAATGATAAAATGTGGTGGAATGTCTTTCCATTTAACTTTCTCATAGTGCCAAGTGAGTACTGTACATGATCTGAATATGTAAAACAGTTGACTTAAACACACTCCATCTGTTAACACCAGTAAATGAATTGAGGAAAAAACAAATATTATGTGTGTATATACTATACACATGCTGTATATTTTGTAAAAACTGAATGTGTTAAATGAGTTGAAAGGACTTAAAGCAGCTTTACTCAATTTATTTATATAAAAAATGTCATATCATGGTGATTTGTATGTGAAAGAAGTCCTTTGTAGAGATAAACTCATAGAGAATTATCACCTGAGCCTGAAGTTCCTCTTAACTCTCTTGAGATTTATAACATTTTTCAGCTGATTGTTTTGGTTTTCTGGCTGATCATTTTGCTGTTTTGGTTACTCTCACCGCTTTTATCAGCCTTCCATAAGAAGCAGCAGGCAAGAGGCTTGAATAAGAAAGTACCGACTACTTGCCCAGCACCAAATGGTATACAGACGAAATAAGGCGAACAGAGTGGAGTTAGTGGAGAGCAAAAGAATAGATAAAAGGAGAATGAATATTGGACTTACATTCCCTAGGTCGACAGAAACGTGAATCCAAATTAATGTTTGTCACTGACTGACTGACTGACTGACACCTTTAACATAACATGTAGGGTATTGAATCAGTCGTAACATTATTATTGCTATAATGCAGCTTTAAGTTGATGTTTGTTTACAACAGTCAGTTCTGTCCAGATGGAAAGAAATGTGATTCACGCCTTGAACCAGTGAGAACAAACAGCTGTGACATCTAAAACAACAGTTGTCCTCACCCAGTCTCAGCAAGCCCCTCATCTGCCAGGCAGCCGGCATATAAATCCCAGGAAACTGCTTCCTCCTGACACCCGTGTGCTCATCAGGTGCAGAATCTATGAGCTTCACACATCCAGAGAGGCTTTTGCTAACAGCCAAAGACCACAGCCATTATTCCCATGGCACGAGTTGGTTTCGAGGGTGCCAGGGAATCAGACGGGAGTTGGATGTTGACTGCTTCTCAGGTTATTTCAGTTCATCTGGGCTTTGAAGGGCACATTTTCAGTGTTTCATAAAGCAGCCGTCTGGAGTCTCAATGTGATGTATAGGGACTAAAACATTTTATAACAAGTTTAATTTACGATAAAAAACAAAGGATTGATCAGGATTGAACAGATTGAACATAATCAATTCAACAAGTCTAAATGAACAGCACTGTTTTTTAGATTTTAATTCTCCAGGTGGGGAAGACAGCAACAGACATCAGAGCTTAATATCTTTTGATGCTTCGGTGCTGCCCAGAAGAAAATACCTTACAAGGACGCTATAAGACTTTGACAAATTATACAGCAACACAATATTTCATCCAGGCATTCTGTCATTTCCTGTTGTGACACTGATTCCACACAAGTTATAAAGGGTATTAAGGTGTTAGAAAGTGTATGCATAGAGTTAAAATGTAACTCATGTGGCATATCTGTTATGTCATTTTACACCGACTGTCTTTATGTATGTATGCATGTAAGGACTCTATCTCTAGGAATCTATCTATCTATCTATCTATCTATCTATCTATCTATCTATCTATCTATCTATCATCTTGCCCATTAGCTATGTTAGTCAGCTGTTAGTCATCAGAAATAAAATGTAACTCACAATAAAACTCAATTTCGTGAGAAAATATCATCATTTGTCCATCCATTCATTTTTTAACCTACTTATTGCTCTTCAGGAACAAGGTGTAGCCTGAGCACACAATGGGCATGAAGCAAAATGAACTCCCTGAACAGGTCACGCGTCCATCAAGGGCTAATACAGGTAGACAGACTATCACTCACACTCACATTCATACCTATGGGCAATTTCAAAGCTGTCTTTTCATGTTGGGAGGATGGCGAAGTGAGGCTCACAGATGAATTCTGAACAGGGTGAGAACATGTAAACTCTCAGCACGGCAGGAGCTGAGCAGAGACCCAGTACTATACTGTGAGCTGTGAGGTGACAGTGTTAATGACCGTGTCACAGTGTTACACTGCTGCGTCCTTTGTATCTCTTTTAATGTAGACTGACTTTGCTACGGTCAGGTAACAATTAACAACATATGATGGAGTCTGAGCATTTTTGTCAGTGCTGAAGAGAGGTTTGTTGACCTCTAATGCCTTTTTGAAGTGAAATCTGCTGTAATACACATTTAAAGAAGCTTACAGTTCTTCAGAGTACACAGTTCAAAGTTGATTTAGAATGGATTTTCATTTTATATTCCAAGCCTCATCTCACCTTTGACATATACAAGAACTCTATGACCTTAAATCTCTCTGCCAATCACCACGGCCTTCAGTGACTTTCGCTGAAAGTAAAAAGACACCATTAATCTCACGTCTCACCTGTCAGACTCACAGAGGGTTGTTTGTGATGCAGGCTATATGACCAAAACACTCCCCCAGTCTCCAAGGACGCATATTGTTACTGTTTCAGCTATGAATTGTCCCCCTGCATTAGGAAACAAGCTTTCATATTACTGCTCGACAGTTCTTCAGCTCATGCTGTGCTCAGGTTCATTTAGGGTGTGACAAACAGACACCTCTCTGTGGGATTCTTAAAACCTCCAAAGAACCTACAGTGAACAAAGACAGTTTTGGAACTTATACAAGGTTTTTAAGAGCAGTATTCACTTTTAAATATTGCAGGCACAGGGGTCAGGTTAGTTCCTCCAGGAACAGACCCTGGGGAAATAAAAGAATACCAAGAGTTTCTACATTACACTGGCAGGTTTCCAGGACCACCAAGTCAGAGACATCACAAACATGAAACACAAACTAAATACTAGAAGTTGAAGATTTTGGGTACTCTTACATGAACTCTTTGATTCTCTCAGAACCAAGATAGGAATAACAAATGAACAAATTGAGGAGGTGCCCTGACCCTAGGCCCCCCGGGGATTGTGATGGAGCCAGGTTCAGCGTGTGACAGATAGTTTGGTACTGTGATTCATTGCAAATTGTTTAGAAATATGTACAACTAAAGCCAAGAAAAGTCAACTTGAGGTGCGTCCTGCATTTCAACCTAATCTTGATGCCGGATCTAGTTTACTGTAATACCAAAATCTGGTTTGAATACTTTGATATATGCAACGTTGGAAGTAAAGCACATTCTCAGTGGGCACTGGGATCTGCCAGGGTTGTACCTCGTCACTGATTCTGTTTTTGCCAGGATGGTTGGCTGTGTGTCCGAAGGAAGCATAGCCCTAAGCAGATACACACGGATCGCCACCAACCAGTTCATGTTTCTAACAGGTTCACCCCACTAAGCGACTCATCCAGTGATAAACAAACTCAGATTATAGACAGTTCTATTTTGAGAAACGTGAAGTTTGCGACACCTGTGATCATAGTGAAATGTATTCCTAAGGCCAGAGCGGGCAATGTTGAATCCTATTTAAAACTGCTGGCTAAGGATAAGTGTAAATATAGTAAGACTGGTATTCACGTCAGCAGTGACGACTCCCGATTATACCAATCGGAGGTCACTAAAATTGTTTAGGTGTATACATATGCAAAGACAAAGTCGGACTCCGTAGTTTTCTCTGAATCCCTGCCAAACCGGTCCAGTATTGACATGTATAGCTGTCACAGTGTGTTCCTTTGTCCCTTTCTTTGGCCACATTCTAGCCCCAGCACTCTGTGTTACTGTTTTTCCCTGTCTCCACGTCTGTTCACTGCTCTTAAGCCATGGACTCTTTCCCTGTTCTCCAGACCTGCCATCCCCTTACTTTCCACCATATTCCAGCTCACTTTCCCTCCTTTCCCCGTCACTTCTGTTTTTCCCCGTGACCTGTTCAGTCACCTGCCTAATCTGGACTTTGCCTTTGTGTTTTGGATCTTGGCTTTTCTGTTAGCCTCACCATCCCGTACTTTTTGTTGTACCTTTTTGTTTAGATAAACTGACTGAGCCATATCTGCTGGCCTCCTCTTCCGTCTGTGTTTGGGTCCTACCCCTGCTTTCCTGGCTTGTAGCAGTGACAATAGCCGCATGTCATCATTCAACCGCTGGCTGTTGAAGTGGTATTAGGTAAACCACCTCAACAGCCTTGAAGATAATTGGCGGACTTGGTCTGATCAGAAGAGACGGCGTTCATCCCACTTTGAATGGTGCAGCTCTTGTATCCAGAAATCTGACAGGGTTTATTAGTGGTCCTAAACTATGGCAACCCAGAGTTGCAGAGGCAGAGTTTCAGTCCTACATGCTTCTGTGAGCTTCCATTAGAGCAGTTATCCACCCAAAATCCAATAGAGACCATGTCGGCCCCTGACCAATTAAATTAATTAAACCAAAAGCAAACAGAAGAGGAGTTAATCATAAAAACCTATTAAAAATCAACACCATCACTGCATGGTACAACAAAAGAGAAGTAAATGTTGACTCTTGACATTAAATCTCTGTCATCTAAATCTGTATTAGTTAACAATCTAATCAGACTAAATCATAGATTTATTTTGTCTTACTGAAACTTGGCTGTGTCATGAAAAATGTTAGCCTAAATGAATCGACTCCCCCGAGTCATTAAAACTCAAATTTCTTGAGGCACCAGCTGAGGAGATGGAGTTGCAGCCATCTTTGACTCGAGCTTGTTAATCAACCCGAAACCTAAACTCAATTATAACTCATTCAAAAGCCTTGTTCTTAGACTTTCACACACAACCTGGAAAACAATACAGTCAATTCTATTTGTTAATATACCACACTCCAGGTCCATATACTGAATCTTTATCTGAATTCTCAGAGTTTTTTTTTTTTTTTTTATCAAGTCCTTAAAACAGATCATCATTGTTGGTAATTTTTAAATACATATGGATATCGATAATGAGAACCTTAGTTTTGCATTTATCTCATTAGCTTAGTTTGGCCTCTGTCAGTGTGTAAATAAACACACTGTTTTAACCACAACCTTGACCTTGTTCTGTTATATGGCATCGAAATTGAACATTTAATAGTCTTTTCACAGACTCCTCTTTTATTGGATCATTATTTAATAACTTTTGAATTCTTATTAATAGCCTACACGCCATTAAGCAAAAAAAAAAATCTTACACTAGGATTGAAGCTGAAGCTAAATTTAAAGAAATGTCTCAATATAATGGTATTCCTGTTCTAACTACCCAAATTGATCATGTGGTTGATGGTGCTGCAGGCTCGCTGCGAATGACTGAATGACTCTACTGCCCCTATAAAAGAAGATAATAAAACAAGAGGTCAACTCCATGATATAACTCCCAAACCCGCAACTTAAAGCAAACATCATGAAAGGTAATAGTGTTCCACCAATCTGGAAGAATCTCGTTTAGTCTGGCAAGATAGTCTTAGGAACATATATGAAGGCCCTCTGTAATGCCAGAGGAGCCTATTACTCTCCATTAATAGAGGAACATGAGAACAACCCCAGGTTTCTTTTCAGCACTGTAGCTAGGCTGACAGTCATAGCTCTAGTGAGCCATGCATTCCCGGAGCTCTCAGTAGTACCGACTTCATGAGCTTCTTCAGTGATAAAATTCTAACTATTAGAGCCAAAATGCATCACCTCGTACCCTCAACCCGTACTGATTTATCTTCAAGCACAGGAACCTTAGGAACAATGGTAGAACCTGATATATATTTAGACTGTTTTTCTCACATCGACCTTCACCAACTAACATCAACAATTTCTTCATCCAAACCATCAACCTGCCTCTTAGACCCCATCCCAACTAGACTGATTAAAGATGTTTTACCCTTAGTTAGCACTTCTTTACTAGTCATGATCAATCTGCCTTTATCAACAGGCAAAACAGTCCTTTAAAGCAGCTGTAATTAAACCTCTTTTTAAAAAGCCTATGCTTGATCCAGGGGTTTTAGCCAACCATAGACCTATATCTAACCTTCCGTGATCCTTAAGAAATCAGTCGCCATTCAGTTATGTGACTTTATACATAACAATATTTTATTTGAGATTTTCAGTCAGGATTTAGAGTGCATCATAGCTCAGAGACAGCACTGGTGAAAGTGACAAAGGATTTGTATCTGTACTTGTCTTGTTAGAGCTTGGTGCTGCATTCGACACCACTGACCATCGCATCCCATATCAGAGACTGGAACATTTAATCGGAACCAATAAAGGAACCAGGTTTAAGTCCTATTTATCAGATCAATCTCAGTTTGTACATGCTAACGGTGAATCCTCTGTGCGTGCCAAAGTTAGTCAGTGCTTGGACCAATTTTCTACACCTTACATATGCTCCCTTTAGGCAATATTATTTGGAAACACTCATTGTTATGCAGATGATACCAATTATATCCATCGATGAAGCCATATGAAACCAATCAGTCACTTCAAGCATGCCTTCAGGACATAAAAACCTGGATGACCTGCAATTTTTTGCTGTTAAACTAAAGTTATTGTACTTGGCCCCCAACACCTCTGAGATGCAATAAGTTGTCAAAGAAGATAAATAGTATAGAAAGAATATATTACACTAGATGGCATTGGCCTGGCCTCCAGCACCACTGTATGGAATCTGGGAGTTATCTTTGATCAATGATATGTCCTTTAACTCCCACAAAACAAACTTCAAGGGCTGCCTTTTTTCACCTACGTAACACTGCAAAAGTCAGGCACATCCTGTCTCAAAAAGATGCAGAAAAACTAGCCCATGTGTTGCCCCCTTCCCTGGCCTGGTGGGTGTCAGGGAGAGCTGTGTTCATAAACCCTGCGGCTATATGTAGAAACAAAGAGGCAGAAAACTTTAGCTTGAGTTCAGCTCGGCTGCAGAATTTATTATCCTTCTTCTACATAGGAAATACTTAAACTTCCCAAAAATATGCTGGTTGCAGCATCAGGTGAGTTACAGTATTTTTCAATTGTAGAACCACAACACATATCATACATTAAAGTGAGTAACCATTACATTTACCTTTCATATTACTCTTACTCTACTGTAACATCACCCCGGCATCACAACACTCCTATTCCTCATACTGGAGCACATGCATGTGATTTTGAGGAAAATGAACCCACCTGTATGTAGAAACAAAAAGGCAGAAAACATTCGCTTGCTTTCAGCTCGGCTGCAGGATTTATTCTCTAAGGGGTTTTAGGTTCCTCCCAAGCGCTATGAGCTGTCTAGTGACCTGTTTGGGTATTGTACTAACAAAGTAACAAGTACAGTGAAATTGGCATTTATCCACTATTTAAGACATAATAAAATTAATTAATTAATCCCATAATGAACTGTACTATAGTCCCAATGACTTTTTAACATATTTTTTTATGCCATTCTCAATTCCTATACATAAATGTTCTAACCCTTTACAATCAGTGTATATTTATGTCTGGTATACACATTTAGCCCTTTACATTTGCGTTTGTTACTTCTAGACTGGAGTATTACAATTCCTTATTATCAGGCTGCCCCAATAAATCTCTAAAGACTCTCCAGCTGATCCAGAATGCGCTGCATGTGTACTAACAGAAACTTGGAAAAGAAAAAATTTCTCCCATATCAGTTTCTCTGCACTGGCTACTGTTACTTGTGGTTCCTAGAGTCTCTAAAAGTAGAACGAGAGCCAGAGCCTTCAGCTATCAAGCTCGTCTTCTGTGGAACCAGCTCCCAGTTTGGGTTCAGGAGGCAGACACCCTCTCCACAGTTAAGCGTAAGCTTAAAACTTTTCTCTTTGATAAAGCTTAGTTCTCAGGCGAGCCTTAAACCATCCCGTAGTTATGCTGTTATAGGCCTAAACTGCTGGGGGACTAATGCACTGAACTCCCGTTTTCTCATCTCCCTCGCCATCTGTTTGCATTCTTATCCCGTTAATGCACGTTACTAACTCGACTTCTTCCCTCTCCTGTAGTTTTGTGCTTTCTCGCTTCCTGCAGGTATTTCTGCCTCCGGAGTTGTAGAGTCTGGTCCTGTGATTGCAGATCACCTACTGCCCCCATGTTCCTGTTCAACGCCCACTGCTACTGTTATTATAAGTCTTATGTTCTCTTTCCTCCTGCTCTCTCTCCCCCTCCTACCCTGTCAACCAAACTCAGCTGAGGCAGATGGATATATTAGATGATGTTTTATTTACATGGTCCATATTCCAAAATAAATGTGTGCTGGTAAACCTGGATGAAGGTAATATTCCAGCACAGGAGTACTGGTTGTTTTGTCCCTGAAAAAATGTGCTGGAGTACCGATTTATCATTTAAATGACACGGCAAGGGTTTACTCCAAAGTTTCACATTGTGCTTCTAAAATGTGGGCTTTTCTTGCAAGGAACAGATGCTGAATATGTAATATCCTGTTTCTGCAGGAGGGTGAAAGAGTAGGCTGAACTGAGGGGCGAGGAAGGATTACGATTGAACCTGCACATCCTGCTATCCACCTGTCCTAAAAATGTCTCTCTACGAGACGATATAGGACCAGAGCGAGAAAGCTTTTTACTGGGAGCCATCATTCTACTCAAGTAGCTGCAGCTCTACCTCCATAGGATCTCTGTTCCCCAACTCACTATGAGCAAAATGGAGAGACAGGGCTAGCTGAAAACAAGCTATATCTATAGATAGGCTCATAATCCTATTTATTTATATGTATTAATTTAGCAATAATTCTGAATTAAATCTGCTATACAAATAATTTGACTCATTCTCATTATATTTTTTTTTAACAGGACAATTCAAAAAACTTGACAACTGATATATGCTGCATCACTGTGATGCTTGAGCCCCGTGAACTAGGTCTTCACATTGCCTCTCACTATTATGTCTGCATTGCAAGGTCTGTGTATTTGTATAGTGTGTACAAATAAGTGTGGCCATATACATTTGAACTTAAACCCCAGCATTAGTAAGTAGAAGTGGTTATTTCAGTTGCTGGATAAGGCCCATTAGTTTGAATTCCGAGGGGCTTTCAGCAGTTGCTTGCTCGGCAGTCAAGTGTGGGCATATTTTTAGACTGCATTTTTATGTTTGAAAATAAATTTTGGAATTATTAGTTTGTCCTTTCTCTAGTTTGAAGTGGATTGGACATTTAAATAAATTTTGAGTTAGAAAGGGGTGTGTATCAAACCTTTGCCTGCTATTACCCTTCACCTGCATTGAAAGCAACTTAAGAAATAACAGTTGGTGGAACAGTAAGTATTTCCCAAATAGATTTTTATCGTCTAGACTCTGACCTAGACGTGAGTCATGGCAATAAATTCCTCACCAGGGCGACCAAAGATGTGTTTGGACTGAATACAAACAAAGTTGGCACAACTGCATACAAAGTCAAAGGAAAATCATGAAATAACCCTCCAGGCCACAGGAACTGAGGAGAAAACACTTCCATGTGCGTCTTAAATCTTTTAACTTTCGTCTCTCTAAAGTCATTAAAGACACCAATCTGGAGTGGAGGTGGGGCTGATAAAGTGCGTTTATACTGAGCATCAAAAGTAAATGGGCCACGTTTTTGCAAAAGGCACGTTGAATATGTTGCAAGGAATAAAACACCGTGGTAGAAGTATTCAGATCCTTTACTTAAGTAAAAGAAGGAATACCATACTGCAAATATACAATTTATATATGATATTTTTGGATTAATATTTCTGCTACATAGATGTGTATGTTACATTTTACAGCTGTAGATTTTTAAAACAACAGACAACAGACCACCTTTCCCCCTGTTAAACCCCCCTAGAGTTTCCAATTGGTATTATTGTTTGCGCAGCTGTCACAAAAAGACATCCGGATCACTTCAAATATTCATCCATCTGTCTCATTATCAACTCTTTGATCATAACATAATATAGAAACTTTCACCACTGCTTATTTCAGAAAGGCCACTGCAAGAAATGTGTTCTTTGTTGCCAGTCGACCAAGATGGAGGCATGTGCACAACGCTAGCCTCAACACCTCCAGATCCTGCAAACTAGTATTTATCTGCCTATTTGTTTCAAGTCTTTTGGACATAGGATCATGCAATTCTGACAACTGTATTAGCTCAATCCAGATATCACCAAGTCAGCAGAGGCAACATACCTGGCTCTGCCATGGTTTTCATGGTTTTCATTGGACAAGAAGGGTATGAATAACTTTAATGTATAAAGAAAATTAAGATGTCAGACAAATGTAGTCGGGTAAAAAGTATAATATTTGCCTCTGAGATGTAGTGGAGTATAACGCTGCATAAACTTATATTACTCATACTCATATTTGTACTTAAGTACTGTACTTGAGTAAATGTACTTAGTTATATTCCACCACTGGTAAAACATATGTGAGTATGGTAACACAACATGAGTTATCCGTCTGAAAAGGCTTGCAGACTTCAGTGCATTTAAGTAATAGGAGAAACTGCAGGTACAGCTCTAGAGGAAGACAAATGTTAAAATATTTTTTGGGCATTTTTTGTCTTTATGACAATATAAAGAGTACAGAGAGAGACGTGCTCATGGCTGGAAGCAGGCTGCAGGGGCACCCCAGGAAGATTAAACTTGAGAAGATATACAGAACATATCTTGACAGGACACTAAAAAAGGTTTCTAATACAAAATGAGTTGACGAAACATGCAACTGCTTTACTTGTAAAATCAAATAAAGATGTTTTGAAGTTAAAAGTGTTAAAATATATTTTTTTCAGTACTAAAACAAAGAGCTACCTCATATAAGAGGGTTGAAGATTGTGAGAGGCAGACTGGAGACGCCACCATTCACTCACTATGGGTGCACATGCAGGAACAACGGCAAACAGATGTAGCAGTTCCCAGTGCCCACATTGTGCGGTGAGAGGACCTAAAGGGCGAGCAGCCTCCCCACGCAGATCGCTTCTCTAACCAGGGGAGAACAGACAAACCACAGAGATTAACACAAAAGAAAACAAAGAGAAAATTGATGCAGAATATGAATAGAAAGAGACCCATCTGGTTTAAACAGACAAACTAGAAGAGCAAAGGAATACTTGTGGCAAAACAAAGGGCTACGGTGAAGGAGCCCAAACTAAGGAGCTGAATAAACAAAGCAAAACAGGAGACAAAAATGCAAAACAGCAGTTGGGAGAAGTACAATAGACGATCATATTTATTAACAACATTCACCACCGACACTGCACAATAAAGCTTACTGTGTTGTTTGTATTAGGAATGCAAAGTAAAGTGTCAACTCATTAATTCAAGCAAAACTGGAATAAAAGCTGCAATTAAAATACAGTTGCCACTTGATGACAGTTTTTGATTAACACGCACAATTGATGACGTACTAAAACCCTTATTTTACCTCCGTGATCTGGCATGAAAGGCCACAGAACAAGGCAGGAGTAAGAGACTGCCATCCATGACCCTCCAGGTCACTTTCATTCATATTTTACGGCAATGAAAAGCAATTTTCCTCACAGATTTGAAAATTGCCAGAGCTACATAATTCATCTCAACACGAATCCTTAATTTGGTTTTGTCAGAGTGATGCAAGTTTTATAATAACATCAATCAAAACATTTCACTCCCCTCTGTTTTATTGTTATTTAATTGCACCAGAGTTGAATGTTTCTTATGAAGAGTGATTACCTTTCTGAGTAAGAGCACTGTTAGAAAAAATGAAGGTACCAAAGAATTATCCTTTTACCCACTGTTCAGCCAGTGAAGAATGTACAATTTAATTTCTTTCAGTTGTCAAATAAGGTAACAAATAGACACAGAGACACAACTTCCCTACTGCACGCTCATATTTTTAAGCAGCAATGCTTTGGATTTTTTTATGTGTAATTTCTGTAAAATATGAAGAAATGCATGCCACACTAGAACTCTATCACTTTGTAATTATTTGATGATGTATCGGCCCACTGCCTCTCCCTGGATTAGGGGGTGAAAGGTCGAGTAAACAGTTTTAATACAGGACAAACATGGACTTTAAGTACAAGGCTTAAAAGATTTAGTGAGACTGTGACTGAGACTAACTGTAACAGGTGCAAGGCCTGAAGTAATCAAAGAATAAGTATTAATTGAAAGTTTAGGCGAAAAGAAGAGTTTTGAGTTTGGATTTAAAGGCGTCAACGGAGTCAGACTGTCTGATAACAGCAGGGAGGTTATTCCAGAGGAAAGGGGCAATATAAGAGAAGGCCCTGCAGCCTGCTGACTTCTGTTTTTAACTCTGGGGACAGACAGGAGCCCTGTATTCTGAGAGAGGAGAGCACAGATGGAATATAAGGTTTAGGAGATCAGACGGGTATGAAGGAGAAGTCATGAGGAGCCCCCTAAAGTCTGATCTGACGTGAACAGGGAGCCAATGAAGTCAAGCTAAAATTGGTGTATTATGGTTTAAAGTTTTTCGATAATAATGCTGCACAGGTTATGTTTTTATCAACATAATGAGAAAATGTTGTTAAATAATGTATCTGCCCAGTTGTCAAAATATTAATACAGGATGTATTTTCACTGATAATTTTGTTTTTATTTATTTTTCTACATTCTTCTACGTTTGGGTTAAATATTATATTATTACCAAACCACTATCTTTTATGATCCTTAATCAACTGCTATGTGTGTAAACATTACCATTTATCTACCATGGCTTTGGTAGATAAATTGTTTAAATATATATTTTTTTCCTCTTTATTATTCAGTATGTTTTTCCAGTCCATTCAGTTGTGATTCATTTTACTGACTGAGTAAATGCTCAATGACTAATCTGATACTTATTGTGTCTCTCAAGCACCTGCAACATATCCCTATACATGAACTCACCATGCTGGATGAATGATTCGAGGTTCAGAGAGTCACAGAAGTGGATCTAGGGTTGTTCAATAGACACACCTGCTATGGGCCCCTGGGCGGTGGAATATATATGTCTTATGCTTTAAAGAGAGAGAAACCAAGATAATAAAGCAGAAATAGCTTGAGAAAGCACAGAATTGTAGGCTATTGGACTGAAATTCCTCTCCTTTGTCACACTCAGTTGTGAACCACAATTTGTGCTTGATTGTTTGGGGGGGAAAGACTGAAAGGATGATGAAAAGAAGACCTGCAGGAGCTCTGCACATTAGTAAAAAAAGTGAGAGAGTGAGAGGAATCAGACTCAGTAGTGAAATGTTTCTCTTGCTAAACATGGCTAAAATGGTTGGCAAGGATGTGAAATAGATAAAACTGACGTAGTATGAAGCAGCTCTGGAGCCACAGTGGTACCGAGGTCTCTGACAGGGGGGCTGCAGGGCCATAGTGTGCTGACATCTGGCAATTCATCTAAGCCGAACCTTCTGAGCCATCCAAGAGAGTAACGTTGAGATTTTCTCTCCAATCATCGCGGATGGAAAATGCAACAAGGCTTGCGTTGATTCTTGGCATAACAACATCAGCAGAGAATACTCCTTACAGCTTTCTACCCAGCATTTTCCCTTCCTCAGTCCCAACCCTGCCAACTTAATGCTGGGTAAGGGAACTCAAAATGGCTGATGGGAGATTTTAAGAGTGGGAGTTTGTGGTTGAGTGTGTGTGTGTGTGTGTGTGTGTGTGTGTGCACATGTGTGTCCTGCATGTGGGTATGGGCTTTTCCTCTGGAGAAAACATCGGAGAGCTGTCAGCAGCATGATGGATAGTTTGGTAACGTATGTCGATCTAGCAGAAACGGCCAACCCTTACTCATTTCAACTGACTGGTCTGCAATCTGGAGGATGGGAGGTGAAGCAGGAGCGGCAGAAGGAGGAGCATGTAGAGAAAGAGGTGGTTGTCGGAAAAAGGCGATAAAGCCCAGCCCAACCATTTTCCATTCCCTTCCCAATGAATCTATCCATCCATGGCGATAAAGGAAGGTTCAGAAGCAATCAACGGGGTGGAGATTTGACCTGTGAATTGCTTTGTTAGACAGTTCATGATCTGATCCAATTGATCACATGAGGTCGGAGGTTAACACTGGACATAATTAATTGATTACATGTAGATGCCGACGATTATGTCAGCATTTAAAAGTCTGTCCATTTGCTGAACAAAACCTCTCAAATCTGTTATTCCATTAAACCTGCTCCTCTGTGAAGACCTCCATTTGCACCATCAAAATCTCAAAGTAATGTGGATGGAATTGTGAGGGGAGAAATGTCTTCAAAGCACAACTGACACCCTGAGCTCTTGAAAGATGACATTTTCAATGTTGCAATTGTATCACACTGATTTTCTGTCAGTTATACATTCACGTCTTCTCCATTATTATATGCCATGACCTTTCCCCGCCTATGCATCCATATGGTTTTTCTCTCACACTGCTACATTTCAGTATCCATACTGTGTGCATCAGACTGAACAATACTGTAGTCCTGGTAACTTTTGGCTTTGAGATGAGAGGGAAAAAAGATTTTAAACAAAAAATTCTGACTTTGTTATTTCTTATGTGAAAATGCTTATGTGAAGCGATGCCATCATGACAATTTTTGTACTGACAACTGGTTTTTACACTAATGGTACTTTATTTAGGTTTCCAAGTGATTTCTTATCAGGATCAGACTCAGAATCAGCTTCACTGGCTATGTATGCGTGCACAAACAAGGAATTTGACTCTGGCTTTTCTGTTGCACTCAATGTACTAACACAACTGAACAAAGGTAAACACAAACATTTAACTACTATGTACAGATTATATATATATATATATATATATATATAGTACATATAAAATAAAAATTGTAAACAATAAGACCATAGTGAAATGGTGCAAGATGGAGGCCAGGATCATAAAGCTGAAAACCTTCTGATAGGAATGCTTCACAGTAAGACACCCCCACACAACAAAAACAAAGTGTTGACAACCTTCAGTGGAGACGGGGGCTCTTGGGATGGGCTTGAATATTTTTCACATTTTGGGCATGTGTGGTTCACCAGAAAATGGGATGCATTCAGATGCAATTTTGTGTGCCATCAAACAGCCGACAAGGGCTGATAAAGAAGCTGAAAGGGTGATTGACACAGGCACAAAGAGCTACTTTAGAAAAGCTCTATACAGTAACTTGGAAGAGCACATCTCAAGTGTTGAGCCAGGACATCTATACTGCACCTATTGACACTTAGTATGTTCATGTATATCCGATGTATGTGGAGAGCCTATTCCAAAACATGAGCTCTCAGAGCAAGATAGAGAAGTAACACATGTTAGAGGAGTACATGGGCAGTTTAGTTGTCTAAACTAGCAAGTCAGCCTGTACTGGATGTAGCACTGAATTTATTTAGGCAGAACACAACACACATAATTGACTACAGTGGATACGGAAAGTATTCAGACCCCTTTAAATTTTTCACTCTTTGTTTCATTGCAGCCATTTGCTAAAAATCAAAAAAAGTTCATTTTATTTCTCATTAATGTACACTCAGCACCCTTTTGAGCTAGTACAGCCATGAGTCTTCTTGGAAATGATGCAACAAGTTTTTCCACACCTGGATTTGGGGATCCTCTGCCATTCTTCCTTGCAGATCCTCTCCAGTTCTGTCAGGTTGGATGTTGAACGTTGGTGGACAGCCATTTTCAGGTCTCTCCAGAGATGCTTAATTGGGTTTATGTCAGGGTTCTGGCAGGGCCAGTCAAGAATGGTCACAGAGTTGTTCTGAAGCCACTCCTTTGTTATTTCAGCTGTGTGCTTAGGGTTATTGTCTTGTTGGAAGGTGAACCTTTGGCCCAGTCTGAGGTCCTGAGCACTCTGGAAGAGGTTTTCTTCCAGGATATCTCTGTACTTGGCCGCATTCATCTTTCCTTCAATTGCAACCAGTCATCCTGTCCCTGTAGCTGAAAAACACCCCCATAGCATGATGCTGCCACCATGTTTCACTGTTGGGATTGTATTGGGCAGGTGATGAGCAGTGCCTGGTTTTCTCAACACATACCGCTTCGAATTAACGCCAAAAAGTTCAGTCTTCGTCTCATCAGACCAGAGAATCTTATTTCTCAATGTCTGGGAGTCCTTCATGTGTTTTTTGGCAAACTCTATGCGGGCTTTCATATGTCTTGCACTGAGGAGAGGCATCCGTCAGGCCACTCTGCCATAAAGCCCCGACTGGTGGAGGGCTGCAGTGAGAGTTGACTTTGTGGAACTTTCTCCCATCTCCCTACTGCATCCCTGGAGCTCAGCCACAGTGATCTTTGGGTTCTTCTTCACCTCTCTCACCAAGGCTCTTCTCCCACGATTGCTCAGTTTGGCTGGACGGCCAGGTCTAGGAAGAGTTCTGGTCGTCCCAAACTTCTTCCATTTAAGGATTATGGAGGCCACTGTGCTCTTAGGAACCTCGAGTGCTGCAGAAATTCTTTTGTAACCTTGGCCAGATCTGTACCTTGTCACAATTCTGTCTCTGAGCTCCTTGGGCAGTTCCTTCGACCTCATGATTCTCATTTGCTCTGACATGCACTGTGAGCTGTAAGGTCTTATATAGACAGGTGTGTGCCTTTCCTAATCAAGTCCAATCAGTTTAATTAAACACAGCTGGACTCCAATGAAGGAGTAGAACCATCTCAAGAAGGATCAGAAGAAATGGACAGCATGTGAGTTAAATATGAGTGTCACAGCAAAGGGTCTGAATACTTATGACCATGTGATATTTCAGTTTTTCTTTTTTAATAAATTTGCAAACATTTCTACATTTCTGTTTTTTTCTGTCAAGATGGGGTGCTGAGTGTACATTAATGAGAAATAAAATTAACTTTTTTGATTTTAGCAAATGGCTGCAATGAAGCAAAGAGTGAAAAATTAAAAGGGGTCTGAATACTTTCCGTACCCCCTGTACATTGTTAACAACCTTCCAGTATTCAGATTACAACATGGAAGAGGAATTTTGTAAGAAATCAGTGAAGCTTTTGATGGCAATATTGAAGATATAGAGCCTACTTCCCATGAGAATAGCTTCAGTGAGCCAGACATTGATTACATGGGTTATTTTGATGAGGAAGATGGGGACTGAGATGGGAACACGACACAGCAGCCCAGACTCGCAGACAGATTGTTACAAATGTGGTACCATCATTCAGCAGCAGGCCATTAGAGTCTCTTTAAACACACCTCAGGAGAAAGGGTGTCAACTTAAGCTGTGGACTGTCTTGTTTGGGGCACTTCTTTAGTTAAAAGACTGAACAGAGTTGAAATGGTTTTGCCATGGATGTTACTTGAACAAAAAAAATCAATAAAAAGTGAGTGTTGCTCAAGTCTTTCTGGTGGTGTTTCTTTTTACCTGTTAAAATGGATTTTGTTTCAAATAAGTATTAATCAAATTTGGCATTTTACGTTGTGATAATAGAACAATGACGCATGCGAAGTTGGAAGAAACGGAACTTGTTTCGATAAAGAATTACATGCAAAACGAAAATGTGCTGCTACCTATGTGGGTGTTTTCTGATACACCACTGCTCCACAGTAGATTGATTTTGTTCACGTCAGCACCAACACATGTTCTGCTCTTATTTATAATGAAAATTAGTTATTTTCACCCTTTTCAAACTGGTACATTCCTCTAATCCTTCAATTTGGACCTTATCCATCCCCACAACTCACTGTACTTGAGTTTTTACAGAAGGTTTCTGTTAAAATGTTGGAATGCTGTGGCTTTAAAACTAATTTCTAATACTTTCAATGTTTTAAATTAAGTCAGAAAGTTCAAAAAGTAGATATTAGTGTGAGTGAATTCTTGTAGACTCCTGAGTCCCTTTGTAGTCTAATGGTGTAAATTTCAGCCCAGACTTCTGATTTTCTCTCTTATGTCACACAGTTATTCCAAAAGTTTGGATGCTTCTGATGCTAGCAGTTACATCATACCATTGCATGATATAGAATATTTTTTCAGCTGTCTTAAAAATATATATAATACATTGCTGAGCTCTCTTCAGTACTATGTAAGCAGTGCAGTGTTTCCCACAGAATTAGATTATATTTGTGGTGGTAGCTGATTGGAGGGAGTGTCTAATAACTTATTGTTATTACTTATAACATATTTGAAGAGTGTGGTCTCCGAGACTGACAGCGATATGTTAAGAACATAGACCAATTTACCAGTGTTAACTTTAAATCATCAGTTTTGGACAAATTGTGCAGAGGTGTTCATGATATTGATACCAACCATTTGTGAACTCCGGATTGATTGTGCTCTTCTCTGCGGGAAAAAAGCCAACAACAATCCTGCCTCCCGCGCATGTTTTGATTCAGTGTGCACGGAGAGGAGGGGCTATTCACAAACAGGTCTGTTATCAATGTATTTGAGAGAGCATGAGAGCAGGGTAAAGAGGGGCTGGGAGAATCAATGCACTGCATGCAGCTCTACAATGAAAAAGATTTTACCCATTTTAAAATAGTAAAAGTCGATATTGTGGAGGAGTGCGTCAAGTAAATCAAAATCATTTTATTACTTTAAACAAGATTGAGCTGAGCTGAGAACTTTGAGTTCTGAACAGATGTAACGATGTTCTGGGATGCCATTCTGGGAGGGTGAGGTTGCAGCACCGATCCTGAAGGAGTGTCAGGAGTAATGAAGGGGAGAAATGCCAGACAACTGGTGGAACCAGAACGAAACCACTTTGAAACGGACTCGGAGATGAAGGGCGAATATGACAATGTTATGCTCTAGAATTTCCGGAAAGGTGTCTCGAATTGATTCGGCAGCGTTTTGATGTGGAGTGAAAGACGGCTGTAAGCTGACCTGGTTTGCATTAAGTAGAATACCATGGTGTCATTTGAGAAGTAAGAATTGAGGGTAGAGTACGTCTCTGAAGAGAGAGAACTTTACCTTTAATGTGGGTGCTGACGTCACAAGGTGTTGTTGTTTTGTGTGTGATGACGTCACCCGGAAGAGACCAGGTTTTGACCAAGCCCATAGGACGTGCGTCGCACTTTGAAGCCAATTCAACATAGCGGCCAAACGGTGGAATTACAACTTCCAGGTCGGTCACGTGATGCCATTGGGCCCAAAAATACTTTTTTCCATTAAAATTGAAAAAGAGACGTCTGTAGCTCAGTGGATACATTTTTTTGAGGTATATCAAATTCCCATTTCTAACACTTTAATAGTCTTTTTTCAAATCATTAGGTCTTAAAAGTTGTAAAATTCACTAATAGCCGAATCAGAGTTACTTTAGTCTGCCGGTCATGTGAGTGAGCCCGAGACCCAGCGGCTGGGAGGAAACGATAGTGCGCATGCGGGAAAATCTGAAAACTTCCACATACTGAATACCCGAATGTTTGCTTTATGCGCCAATGAGCAACTTCCATATGAATGAACGAGGTCCCGCCTCCAACGCTATAGCCAGTTCTTTTTATACATCCATGGTTTTGATGGATCAGTGGGCATGGCGGGCGGACCCCAGTATGTTGAAAAGTTTTTGTATTGTTGTCAGTTTTGAGAAATGGGATTCATTTATCTTTTAGCGATTTTTGAAGAGTGGTTACAGTCCAGTTTGAGATTTTTTAATGAAGCCGGGTTGTCGGGGGACCTTGCCAGAGTGCGGTGGCGCTGCTACCAGCGGCGTGTTGGGAGGCCGGAGCTGTCGAGTCTAGGGGCTGAAGTTTTACCTTGGAAGCGATGACATCGGAGTACTGCGGCGATGGCGGCGGACTGTCCATGAATTTCCTCTTCCTCCTTTTTCTGATGAGGAAGGTGACGCAGATGACTGGTCGGGTGTACTGTAGTTATTTTGCACGTTGAGGAGAGTTGGACCGGGCAGATAAACGGACCGTAGAAGAGACTGTGTTGAGGCTTACCGGACCCGCTTGATTCCCGAAGGTCTTGTGGAAAGCGGTGTCTCGGGCACAGAGGCGGAGGAGAAGTTTATGGCTTTCGTTGCTGGGTCTGCTGGGGTGAACTGATGGAATAGATCATTGTTGGAAAGCGATACTGAAGGGAAATCCAGGATCAAGACCAGGTGAGTGGATGATGCTGGTGCTGGTAGAATGAAATGGTAGCTCATTCTCTGGTAGTAGCTACTGACCTCGAAGGGGAAGGAGAGGGTTAGGTTGGTATTTATGGGAGTGGAACGGTGCTCCCACTCCTGAAACTCTGCTAATTAGCTCCAATTGTTTGAATTAATAGTGGAAGAGGAGGATAATGAATGGAGAAACTCAGGCCCCCCTCCCATACTGTACATGTGACTCAACCTATCTCCAGAATTTAATTACTGCTGTACCAGTTGGTCATATCTTCACAGGCTTTTCCAAAAGCCTTCATCCTCACATGCAGGCGACACCAAATAATGCCACTCATGATGCACAAAGACATTTTGTATATCCAGCAAATGCTCCATCCTAACGAATGTAATAAATGAGATGCCACATTTTTGCCGCCTTTTCGTTCTTTTGCTGAGCTGACATTCCACCGCCTTGAGGTGAGAGCTCGTCAAAAGCGTCTCCTACATGCCTCTACTTATCCCTTTATCTTTAGTCCAGTCCCTCCGCACGCTGAATGACAAATGGGAAGGAGTGCATCGGCTGCAGAGGAGGCGAACAGTGTCCTCCCTCAGTCTGTCACTAATGCTTCATTAGATACTTGGCGAGGCCATTCATCGCTGCTATCGCCTGGCCGCAGAGTGCCCCCTTCGCCAGCTACTCCTCACACGCACATTCACACATGCATGCATTTTTACACATTCACATAGCTGACACAATCATGTACAGTACTGTACACCTCCACGTGCACAAAAGCACGCCAACACAAACACTGATTACTTTCATTTCAATACTGGCCATTCAGCACTGTTAATAACTCAGACTGCCCCATATGTGTTGCATCGTCTAATTTAGATTTCTGAATTTCAACATCCTCTGCAATTCTTCATAAGAGCAATTATTCAACGTGCAAACATGCATGGGCCAGGAGGCACTGAAGCATATGGATATTCACGGTACGAGTAAAATTAGGCAGTTTCACCACCCATACACACAAACACACACACACCAGTGCTATCACTGACTCATTGGAACTCAGTGTTGATTAATCCCTGTGCTGGTTGCACTGGAGAGGACTGTTTCATTACCCGATTTCAGTGGTTCGATACATCGATTGAGCCATTACTCTGATTAGGTGATGAATTGAGCACACTTAAGGTGCTCCTCTCAGCATCTGTTTAAATCCCTTCCAGGGCTTGTGCTATAAACCGGCTCGGAGCATTCTAAACTCGAAAATGGGCTTCATTATGTGTGTGAAGCATGTCCTTACATTCACACTCATTAAAGGTACTGTAATGTGGCAATTAATTATTGTAATTTCCACTGGTGCTGCTTTCCTTCTTGTTGCTGCTTGTACACAAGCAAAACCTGTAAATCCTTTGTTTGGTGTGTAATCAGCCAGCTAAGGGAAGGTTTTGGCTGTGATTCATCTATGTTCTTCTACAACCATGTGATATGTATATATTGTGGTCAGGGTGTAAAGGCAATTTTTTGGTTCTTGACATTTGTAATATCAGAGCTGCTTTTATTAACCAAGTATTAACTATTTTTGATGAGTGCTGTCCGTAGTCTAATTGGATGATTTAATTGATTAGGATATAAATGCTGTATATGACTTTTAAACTGGGCTAAATGTAAGTAATGTTAATCCCATCCATACACTGATTAAATTAACTACAACTCTGTGAAATCATAAATGAATAGTTCAACATTTTGGATAATATGATTATGCTGGTACATAAAAACTGTTCCCTGGCTGGGAGCAGTAGGTGATTTAAAGGGGGATGAGGGGGTTGCTATCCCCCTTGTAAGCAAAATGACCAAAATGGATCCCCCTTGTTAACCTGCCGCCCCACCTCTCCATCCCCTACTAGCAAAGAGTACAATCATTGCAGACGTGCTCAAGGCCGAAAGCGACGCTGTCTTTTTCGGGCATGTGCGTGGCACACGGAGATGGAAAAATTTCAACTTCTTTGAATGCACTAAGCGCATAAATCTGCAGCATCTCTCTTAATGTTTGCTTTCAGTATGTTTTCTTCTAAGGGGCTGCTTTAAATTATGATTAATTCCTCAGAATTATTTTAAGGACAACTAAACAGTAGTTGTTAAACTAGGCAAATGTTGTTACTTCTACCCAGATATTTTTAGGTATTTGCCATCTTGTGTCACACAGCAAAGTTTGGGAACAGGAGAAAGTTGAATGTGAGGACGTATAGTCACAGTGCATAATTGACAGGTTCAACTTAAGATTTATTTGCTATAGAAGCACATCTTATTATTTTAACTTTGAAAAAGTCACCACTTGTTGCAGATGGGTGCAGTTTGGTTTGGCACATCACTTCTCAGAGTTCACTTCTTAATTAAAAAAGTGTGGGTCCTGAAACATCCTTTCTTGGTCCCTGTTGATGGATTTTCTGTAAGAGCAATCCTATCTTTGTTTTTTCAGATATTGTCGCCGTTTATTCCAGAAAGTAATCAAGGTACAGTTTAATTAAGACTAGGATAGAAACAGACACAGCCATATTAGCCATAAGGCAGTCGAAAGCAATTCAGTCACATCTCTTTCACTCTCCCTGGCTGGGTCACCGTGTCCTCTCTCTGCTGCTATGTGCCTCTCCCTGACAGCTCCATATTTCAGCTCCACGGGCATCCACCCTACACTGCAGGGTTACAGAACAGAGGTATGGCATGCACGCAGCTTTTATTTACTTCCAATTTTTCAGTCCATTCATAACACTCATACTGCCAGTCATTCAGCATCCCAGTGGAGAATGAGGAGGTGCTCCATAAAGCTGGATAAGATAGCTGGATAACAGGGAAAACAATTAACCTACTGTACATAATGCAACAAAGATTAAATCAGCAAAATGTCAACATGCATGACTTAATCATATCCAAAAACATGCATGCAAGGGATTAATTAGGCCTATAATAAACAACATTTCAATATATATATATATATATATATATAAAACATTTTATTACACTTATTACAATATGTGTGCAGTACCCTCTAGATAAAGGTAGCAAGGGAGTGCTATATACCGAGATTATCCAGCCAGGCCGAAGCAGCATAATGATGGGCCCCTTGTGAGGGGAAATGATATACAGCGATGCGGAAGGGAAAAATATGGCTGTGTTTATTGCTATAGTTTGATCTGTATGTAGATGGCTTATTGATCCACGTCCACACAGTGTGGCTGTTTGTTAGGCATTTCCCCACACCGCTACATACTCAATTAACACTCTTGCTTTCAACGTCTCTTCGAAAAGAATGAATGGACATGAGCTTCAGTTGTGTCATTACGTGAGACACGATGAGAGTGTGCGTCAAGACAAGAGAGGGGGACGTTTGTCAGACTGATACAAGGTACGAGAATTAGATGAACCCCATATTTCATATTCAAGAAAGATTATGGTTTGATGATCTTTGTGGGGATGAAGCAGCAAAATGACTGATAAAATAATATGAACTAAATAAATAAAACAAGAATTGAGTAAATTGGGATTGATTATGTCATACATTATGGCTACATTTTGATATCACCTTGTTGTTGCCCACCATCTGGATAGTTTTGGTTTAGTGTTCCGAGTTTAGTAATTATCTTTTCCAGAAACTTCCCCCGCCTCCAGAATACAAACAATTTAGTTTGTGCTCCTTGGAGCATGAAAAAACACATTTGAAAACCTCAACAGCAATGTGTCCTTCCAGCAGCAATTTTCTAGTATATTGGGATAATCCACAGACCTCACTGTGAACAGCGTTCATACTAACTTTGTCACTCAATTTACTTTCTACCGAAGACAGAGGGATCACAGCAACATCTGCAGATTGTGAGTGAATCTGCATGGCTAGATACCACTAAATTAAATCAGTTTAGATCTATGTAAAACATAATTGTGACTCAAAAGTTGTGGTTCCAACCAGTTGTTATAAGACTCTCGGTTTTGTGTAGATGGACATACAGTATAGTTATTATCAAATGTGGACCGTGACCACATCCAAGGGGCCTTCTAGGGCTGAATGATTGATTGTTGTTTTTGTGAAGGTAATCTTTGAGCTGGTTCACTCGAGACAGAAGAGGTTTCAGGAGACCAGGATGTCTTAAGCAGAAATATTTATTGGAGCTCGATCAAGGAGAAATGGGGAAAACAACAACATGTGAAGCACAGCTTGCTGCTAGCCAAATCTGAAGACGGTGTCCTGAAGCTCAGTATTTAACCCTCCCTAGACCTGCTAAGTTTCACCATATCCAAATGGTGTTATTTCCAACTCAGCCTGGCATGTCTGAGGATTCTGTTGGATGTAAAACAAGGAAATACGTCAACCTTTGCTGTCCTAACAACAGCATATCCTCTGTACAGTCTCTCTTATCCAGCGCCTCCAAACTTGGCGCCAGCTTGTTGTGTCTAAACTCGAATACAGAAGATATCTAGCTGACCTTGGTCTATCAGATGCCAGAGCCAACCCGACCTTATCAGACACACAGAGACAGGCAGTTGACCTGACCTGTGAAGCACTGTCTTTACCTACATTTAACCTACAGGATGGAAGTTTAACATAATAGAAGGAAAATTCCTCCACAGTTATTATTACAATTATTATTATAGATGTTATTTTAGATAGAGACAGCAATGACAGGAAACAAGGTAGAGAGGTGCAACGAAGTCCACGATTGGATTGGAACCAACGTTGTGGCTCACGGTCAGCCTCTTAACCTGCAAATTGTAAACAATTATCAAATTGCAAAAGCAGCTTTTTAAATTATACAGTCTTGCACTGTAAAAAAAAAAAAAGTTTAGTGAGAGTATGGTTGGCAATGTCAATGACAGTGGTAAATTTAGCCAGCTGAAGCTAATTAACATTAAATGAGTGAGTTATACCATCCAAAATAATAAAGCACTGCTTGCTATCCACATGCAGAGCGCCTGCAGAGACTGTGCATGCTCTCTGCATGCCAGTTTTTTAAATTATTTAGATGATTACTTTTTTTTTTTTTATCGTTGATGTTTTAAAAGATGTGTCTGTGTTTTGCTGTTCATAAAAGGCCGACAGAGTTCTGAATCTTTCTCTCCATAAATGATCTAAGTGTTCGCCTCACATCATTTTCAGGTAGTAAGCCACTAGTTTGTTAGTAGTCCAGAGTAAACAGCTGACAGCTGGTGGAAAGCAGTAGGTGGAATCTCACAGTTAAACGTTTGAGCACAAAACATTGTGAGTTAAATTGGTACTTTTTCCATTGAAAACTTGCCATTTTTACTCTTAAGTTGACTTTTTCTTTCCAACAAGGAAGAGATAAAAATGATTCGTTGAAATGAATGGAACACTCAATGCAGTTTTTACAACACAACCATGCCCTGCAGAGGTTTGGTACGTCTAAAACTGATGTGAAGCATCATGCAAACCATCACCATGGCACTTGTTGACCTTTGTTCATTCCACTCCTCTGTCACTACTGTTCTTCCTCTACATCCCGTAGCCTTCAGCTTCAGGGACCTGGGAAATTAATTAAACGTCTGAAAATGACATGCTCTCAGACTTGCGACTGCCACAGCCCCCTTTTCCTCAGGACCTCAGGGACAGCACATTGATTTCCCTGCTGTCTAATTCTTTCAAGCTATGTCTTTCTTGAATATTTCTTTAGTGAACAGGGAGGAGAAAGTGGGAAAATGAATGGGATTGGATGGCAGTAGGGCTTGCAGAAAGGCCAGTGGTGACGCTGGAGAGAGAGAGTGTGTGTGCATTGACATTAATGGTTTGTGGTGTGTGGTCTGTCAGCTAGCACAGGTGTGACTGTGCATCCCTCTGTTTACAGTATATGTGCATGTGTCCGCTTCTACACAGTCCCTGTCAGCTGTGAAGGCTGTTCATCAACTTTCTGCTCCGTTCCCTCGGCGAAACCTTCCCTGTCCGTTCTGTGTTTTGTTGGATGTGTCCAGTTCAGAGAGGAAGGTCACTCAGTGGAGAGAAGCATCCTACAGAGACCTCATTAACATACCACATCATGTTTTGACTAGTTTTGCTGTCCTTCACTGATACCACGTTTGAATCGAAGACTAGAGGTAACAAATAGTCAGTGAAATAAATAAATTAGGAAATATATTAATAAGAAATGAATAAGCAATTAAATTCCCCATATTCATATAAATAAAATAACACATCCTGATAACCTGCGACTGACGGGTTGCTGATATAAGCGTCTACATCACTACAACTCTCATCAGTGCAACACACAGTACTGTTTTGCATTGGCTCCGCACGCTGATGATGGCATTCAACGGCTTACCGTCACTAATTGTAACACAATTCTTTGACCGACCCCTGTTTTCCAGCGTCGCTACAGTTAGACTTACTTTTAAGGTAATCGAGCCAGGTACCACAGAGGAGAATTTTGGGCTAACCGCAAAGAGAGTCTGCAAGTGTGTGGTGGCACATTACCAGGGGAGATCAACCCAAAACGTAAAATGAAGAGCTTTTTTCGGTTTAAAAAAGAATTTTACAGAGAAGTACCACTTTGCAGATGAAGTGGTGAGGAGAGATTGGCTTTTTTATGACAGCAAGGGCGATACAATGAGCTGCAGCGTTTGCTGCAGGTATTTTCCACACAGGACCCGCTTGTTTCTGGTTGGACCTCAAGACCGCAACAGCTGCAACATTACCCAGTGCAACAGCGATAATAATCATATAGTAATATTAACAACCATAATAATAACAACCATACTATTGACTAATTTTGAGCATTATTATAGTTCCCTTTAAAAAAGGTAAATTGACTGGAAATTAGTAATAACATTATTTTTAAAGAATTAATTATATTTTATGCAGTTTTATGGCCAGTTGAAAAATATTTTGGCAGGTACTTTTTCAATTCACCAGTCTGAGGCAGATAGATCTACCCTGTATAGGGACAGATTTTTTGTTTAAATATGTCTAAAACTCTAAATTGCCCAACAATTGGAATATAATGCACTACAAACATGAACCGCACCTAACCCTAGCCTTCCTTTTACCAGTCAAAACTTTCATGTCGAACAATCCTGCAAAACTCCAGATTACGTTCAATAAACACAAACTCCTAAATAACTAATTTCAACAATATCTACACATGGTAAAGGTATGATTAGGGGACAGACTATAATTATGGCAATTACGGTTAAAGTATGGTTAGGGTTATACAACTACCACACTTGGTAAAGTTATGGAATGAAGCATCAACTTCAACATGAATTTGTTTTGGTCTTTGATGGTGCAGAAACCCAAGTCTCCAACATGAAAGTGGAAAGCGTTACACACCCATCCACCACATCATGTTTGCTTTGCTGCATAAAGGCCACAATTATTTCTGCTTTGGCACTGATGGGGGGCACTGGATAATTATAGTGTGATTCAGAATCATTCAATATGAACATAAATCCTTTGGGAGACTGGGCTGAGCGCTACAACATTTCACTCAATGTTTTTCAAGTAATGTAGTATTATGCAGCAGATCATTTTGTGTAATGTTGTTATAGCCCTACTTACTGCACCCAAGTTAGATGAAGTTGGATCCATCCTGCTGGATTCGACCAAATGTAATAATAATTACCCATTGGGGAATTTTGATTATCGTTCATCCTGCTACAGTTTATGCTGTACTAACGATCACACAGAGAAAAGGAAGACTAGGTCAGCCACTGAAATGCTGTCTTTCTTTTCTGACAGAAATCCCACTAACAGCATAAGTAATTGGTTTGATCCCCTCAGCAGACAGGACAAAATTACAACTCTACACTTACACAGCTGACGACTATTTTTTCTCTATAAATGGCCTTGACTTGAGTGCCTGTAATCACGGCCCTGAATACTTAGCAGATCTGTCTCAATAGACGACGATTTCAACCGTCTGTCTCTGCAGCCTGTAGTTTAATGGACAGAATTCAATGTGGATCTTTGAAGAAATGTTGATTGAAAGAGTTTAGGTGTCATACAGTTATTTAGAAGCAGACAAGATTCCAGACTTCAGAAGCAGGTGATCATTCTATTTATCCTGTGTTTTTCACCCCGAGAATCTATTCAACAGGCCAAATTGCTCTATAACGGTCTGACACCTGCTGACACATATGTCAGAGTGAGCGGACAACAGATGAACAGAAACGGTCAGGTGATGGCAGGAGAATCCAAGTATTACTCTGAATAAGTAGGTTAGCACACACACACACAAACACCCTAATACATGTACACAACCTGGCCAAGTGCCCAGCTCAGAGGATTTACATTTCTGGAGAGCTTTTCTGTCTTGTGGAAACAGATTCAATTCAGACTGAGATAAAAATGGCTATACATGAGATTTGTGCTGAATTGATTTGTTGATTAGTCAGTTAGATGTTTGAAATAAAATAAATTGACAACCAACTTGTCATTTATGAAACAGAATTGCTAATAAAAAGCTGGTTCCAGCTTCAGTGTTGTGAACATTTGTAGTTTTATAAAACTGTATATTAAATGTCTTTAGGTTTTGAACTGTTAGTTGAACAAAGCCAACAATGTGAAAACATCACCGTCGGCTCTTGAAACCTTGGGATGGGGATTTTTCTCTATTTTCAGATTTTATCATCTAATTAATATTTAATATTTTTCAGATTAATCAATTTAGCATTCTTTAATTTACATACATATCATAATCGCTATTTGCAGTCCTACATGAAATCTGTACATAAATGGAAATTTGCATACACAGACACTTTTCAGTTTACACAATTAATTGATATTAATTTGCCATTTTGTGACATTTGATCTTGTCGCGCTGCATCAAAATGGTATTTCCATCAAAAACATTTTAAACAAGACATCCCCATTTCAGGGGTAAACAGACTATATAATTAACTATTTGTTTTCTTAATTAACTCACAGCAACCTCAAGAAGACCTTGGAATAATGGCACATTACATGTTTCCGTCTCCCATTGTCAGGAGGGAGAAAGCACGTCAGTGAGTAATTGATCCATTATGGGATCATTACGAAATCTGTGACCCCGTGTTCGGAGCTTGACACTTCCCCTTCTTCTGCTAGTAGAGTAACATTTGGAGCTTTAAGGAAACCTTTTCTGTCACTCTTTTGTTCTCAGCTAAACTGACATATTGTATCTGCATAACATGTACTTGACTTAGGCCATTTAGTTTTAAAATTCTTGTCAAGTTTTTCTCAATTTCAATCTCAGTTACACACTAACACTGGTACTTCAGACACAATGACCAAAGCCTGGAATTCATGTACCAACACCCTGGACCAATTCAAATACAAGCACATTTCCTGCTTCACACTCAGATTGCAGTTTTAAACCACACTTTTTTCAAAACACTACACACAATTTTCTACCTTTGGTACAATTTTCATGAATAAAACCTCTTATGTTCATATGGAACACACTGCAATTTAAAATGTTAAACTTAAATTTCCTACTATCCACTCTGACTCCTCACATGGGCAAACACATGTTGCACAGTTGTTCAATTAGTAGTCAGGGCATTAGCAATAAAAAGGCCACGGGTGAGCTCTTCTGTTTAGGAACAACGGATGCCAACAATAGAAGACAAGGCATAGCAAGAGGAGCGAGAGTAAGAGGACGAAAAAAATCAAGACCAGTAGAACTGTAATCTCTGATGAGATTCGGAGGACTTTGGTTGCATGGAGATGGAAGGTCTATGACCGCAATCCCCATATGTGTATACCTCTTTTGCAAGCTATGGAAGATCCATGTGCAGATATAGCTGTGAAAGCTTTTCAGGGTTCAATTCGCCATGCAAGGAGATACTCCCTCTGGTACTTGACCAGGGAGAACATTGCCTGCAATTTTGATGAGGTGCTGTGGCCAGACTGAAACAGAAGAAATGATGCAGCCTAATTTTTTTTTTTTTTAACTATATACAGTACATTTTGATATTTTTTTTGTTCTGTATGTAGAACACTTTACACATCACACTTTGGGTCTTTTGGGATGTATAATGTATTTTGGGAATAAAGTTTTTCACATTGTTTATACACTAAAATTAGAACTTGAAACGCAGTCACTGAAACCTGAAACTCATGTACCAAATTCCTATACCAAGTCTGCAAATTTCTACTTTACACTTTTACAAAACACTGCTCAAAGAAGTCTGCATTAGGTACAATAATTCAAAATTAAAATCTCTTTTGTGTTCCTTTGGAAAGCAACGCCAATCGCAATGCAGTGCTGTTTTCTTTTTTAACACAGCCTTACTCATAAAACCATGGTTAACATATACTCCATCAGGAAGTTTTGCTGCACCTGGTGATATTGTGCTCATTATTCTGTTACTCTGACTGTCTGCTAACAGCCTGCCCTACTTCAAGTCACGTTTTTTCAGCAGCCTCTGTTCAGTAATGTATTTTTGACAGCAGTATTTTTTAGACAGACACCAACATTTAAGAGTTTAAAAAAATCCAATAATGATAAATCAACTTTTTTTTACAGACACATAACATAACAAACACATTTTTTAAGGATTCCTTGAATGTAGATGCACATAGTGGGACATATCAGCTGAAAAATAAAATGCTCTCTGGTTGACATTAAAATAATTAAAATTCATGTCTTTCGCATTACTACACCGTGATTTCTTGACATCTGAATGATAATATACTGATATAATACTAATGTATCCTATTAATGTATCAGTCGTGCTCTATTTTTCTCGACATCAACTGTCAACATCAGCATCAACACCACTATGACCACCACTAACTACACTTGGGTGATGCAGTTTCCTGGGTCTCTTCAAGAGTAACAATCTCTGGAAGATGAAAGAGCTCAGGTTCAAGGGTCTCCCAAATGCCCTGCCTTAATTTATCAAACAGCCAGCACTTGTGTTCTGGAGATCTGAGAATCTTTGTTACAGGCAAGGGTCAAAAGGGGAGATAAAACGGGGAGGAAAAAAGTGGATCAAGGCTATGTCTTTAATATATATATATTATACAACAATCACTTCTTATATGGTTTATTAAAACATTTACATTTAAAAATGAAGCATAATATTTACTTTATGTAATTCTACTCTGCGGTGCCTTTTTGGGAGAAAATAGTCTATTGTTCTCTATGAGGGTTAGGAAGGGGCAAGGTGTTGTGGTTGAAGGTACAGTTAAGACAAGAAATGACAAAGTGTGAGTGGGAGGGGATAAAGAAAATTGAGAGATGTGGTATTGAGGTGGGGAAAGGTACAACTGATGAAGACAGAGGAAGGTGTATAAAAGAAAAAGACGAGAAGAAAGGAGAGAGGCTGATGGAAACCAAATCAGGGTCTCTGCCTTTCCAATTTAGTCTAGCTGTCATCCTGGCTGGTGATTAATGAAGCATGGAATGGCATCTTTTTTCCCAGGGAATTTCTCCTCTCCAGGCTCAGAGATTGCCCTTCCTGATACTCCCACTGAATCTGTGTTTCTCCCACTCCACTGCACCTTTCCAGGCAACTACCATAATTTGGGATAGCCCGATTTACCACTGATACTGGAGTACCATTGTAGTGGTTAATGAAAAATTCAAGGCAGTTAGCAGAAAGAGAGGAAAAAGCAGAGGGTTGGAGGACAGGAGTGGGGAAGGTAAAGTGGGATAGTTGATGAAGTGTTATCACACAAGGTTGAACACCACAGGGCACCAGGGAGAAGCTGGAAGATTGCTATCTGTTGTAAACATTACTGCCATCACCGCCCAGAGGGGTTACTGAAGCAAGAACTGTGAACAATATGAACAGTTCAGATTTTTTTTTTGTTTTTTTTTCACCGTCAAGGCCATTTGGGGAATTTATCTTGTGGTTTAGAAAGCAAAATGATTTAGGTTATTTTGATTATTTTTTCAAGGGAAGATAACTACAAAACAAACATAGTATTTATTTAAAGGAATATGAAGATTAAAAAATCACAGTCAGGAGCCCAGAAAGTGTTCAAGACGCAAGTCACGTAGTATACATATTAAAACAAACTTGTTACAAAAGTAATGTGTTGCAGTAATATATTATTTCTAGCAGTAAAGAAGAAATGTAACACGTTACTAATAGGATTTCAATAATATTATTACATTTACTAAGTCAAGTGATGCATTACATCACACAGGTATTCACTAGCAAGGACCACACCATCAACAGATACGTTTAACGATTTATTTACAGATGATGATGATGATAATAATCATAATAACGGTTGTGTGCGAGGCGAGGCTCACTCGTTTCTTCCGATGGCGTTTGTGCTGTGGGGAGCTTAGGTAAGGAATCCGTCGTGGCACCCGGGCACAATGAACCCCTAAAATCTCCAGTTACTTTAAACAAGATTGAGCGGAACTGAGATCTTTGAGATCTGAACAGATATAACGATGGCACGCTTAGGAAGACCATCGACCCATGACACGAGTGTTCTGGAAGGCTGAGGTAGCAGCACCAATCCTGAAGGAGTGTCAGGAGTAATGAAGGGGAGAAATGCCAGACGACTGGTGGAACCAGATCAAAACCAATTGTCCGGACTCAGATATGAAGGCAGGATATGACAATGTTATGCTCTAGAATTTCCGGAAGGATGTCTCGATTGTTAAGTTATCTTTGGATGGCTGGAGGCTGGGCCTTGCTGCCAGTTAAAAGCTTAGAAAAGAAACGGATGCCGCTATGGTAAACTTTAATGGTGTGAGTTTTGACGGCCATCGCTGAATGGGCTTAGGTTAGAAAGCAGGTCATGATGATGATGAGATTGAACAATGGGAAGGTTATGGAATGATAAACGAGACAGAGTCAGCGATATAAACTACGTGGAGAACGTACTGGTCTGTGACGTAGTGCCAGATTAGGTGGCACATGAACGACATGATGCATCCATAATCTGAAGGCAGTATGGAGCTCTCTTTGTCTATTATGTCTACGGTTGCACGGTTGTCCGAGTGTATGGGGATGGATTTTCAGGGCCATTCATGGCCCAACAGAAGGGCTGCGGCTATTATAGGGTAGAAAATGCAAAGGAAGTGACTTGGCATTCACTTGCATGCTCCAGGGGCCATTCTGATGCGAACCATCTTCCATTGTAGAAACCCCCAAAGGCAGCAGAAGGGGTGGCATCAGTGAACAGATGGATGCCGTGTGGGTGAGTTGGTTGTTCATTGTAAAAGAAAGTGGTGTGGTTCGAGTAGGTGAGAAGGTTCTATTAATTAATATATTTTTATCAGTCTGTTATGAGGGCACGCAGGGTGGGGATGACTAGAGCAAGCTGTGTTGGTTGCTGGAAATGGGTGGTGCGAGGCATCCTGGTGCCAGGTTCCCCTGCTAAAGTTAGTTTATGTGGTGGCTGGAGCAATGGAAGGTAGATCCTTTGGAGTGGCTGATTGAGTTATATTTTGAGGAGTGGTGGTTGCTGAAGCTCTGGTGTGTGTTTTTTTGTCTTCTTCTTCTCTGGCTTCTTTGCTTTTGAGGGTCTTTGTATTTATTTATTCTTTTAGCCATGTTTGAAGAGTGTGATGGGAGATATTTCAAAGAAGACTGGTTGTCGGGGGACATTGCTGGAGTGCGGTGACACTGCTACCGGCGGCTTGTTGGGAGGCCGGAGCTGTCGGGTCCAGGGGCTGAAGTTTTCTTCGGAGGTAATGGACTCCAAGTACTGTGGCGACAGCAGCGGACTGTCCGTGAATTTCCTCTTCCTCTTTTTTCTGATGAGGGAGATTGGCTGGGAGACTCGGAAGATTTGTCGGGTGAACCGTAGTTGTTTTGCATGTTGAGGAGAGTTGAACTGGGCAGGATATGGAACATATAAGAGACTGTGTTGAGAGTTACTGGACTTGCTTTATTCATGCATATCTTTTGGATTACGGAAAGCAGTGTATTGGGCACGGAGGCAGAGGAGAAGTTTATGGCTTTAGTTGCTGGGTCAGGTGGCGTGAACTAATGGAATAGATCGTTGTTCGATGGCGATACTGAGATGAAGTCCAGGATCAAGACAGGTGAAGGGATGATGCTGTTGCTCGGAGAATGAAGAGGCAGCTCGTTCTCTTGTAGTAGCTACTCACGGTGATGTTGCTGCTCTCGGTTCTTGCGCCAAATGCGAGAGCCAAAGGGTGAGGTTAGGTTGGTCCTGCTCCTGAAACTCTGCTTAGCTTCAATTGAAATCTGGCTGCGTCTGCACTTTGGTTAAGGTTCCACATGGAAGGCCAAGCCCGGTTTTAGCTTAAGGGTAACTGCCAGCCCACTGGCCCCAACCTCCAATGCCGGACCACAGACATGGACAGGCTGACAAGAGGCTCAGAAGATGACAGGCTCTTCACAAGCAGGGAGAAAAACAGAGCGAGCAAGGCTGAGGCCTGAGCGGCTGCAAGGCCAACTGGGGCAAGGTCTCCAATCCGCCGCGTGTCCTGAAGACAAACCCTCAAACCCTGCCGAGAAACCCTCAGCATCTGGAGACTAAAAAGGGAGGGTGCGCAGCCACCAAGGCGACCAACACTGAATACGAACTTACTGGACATTTGATGTTTACTAACATCTATAGGTGACACTACCACAAAGACTTATGTCTGTATTCTACGTCAGTATGAAGTTGGTTGGCAATGTTTTGAATGATATTGGATTATGGTTTAACACCACAACTGAAATCCCACAAAATACGAACATCTAGTGTTGTCTGTATCCTACATTTGATGGATGTTAGCAATCTGACGTTTAACAGATGTTGGGTTTTGGTTAAGTAACACCATCGCTGGAATGTCATGTTGTCTGGATGTTAACATTGTGACTTTGCTGGGTTTTGGTGACCATACCTGATGACTTAATGTTGGTATACTACGGCAACATGAGATTGGAATGAGATAATTTGTAAGACATTGGATTTGGTTAGGTAACACCATGACTTAAAACCAACACAATATCAACGTCTCATGATGTTAGAATTTCACATTGTGTGGAAGTTAACATTTCAATCAGGAGAGACTTCACCAGGCTCAAAGAGTGATGAAACAGATTTATTGCAAATGAACAGATAAAGTCTTTGGTGGTTAGACCCCATCAATATGACATAACTTTTAATGGGGATAGAGATACATGATATGACAGGAATATCCCCTGATGGAGTCTAGACACTGAGAGAGAGAGAAAGAAAGACAGGGTTGGGTTTTTGTTCACCATGCCTCACAACTAAATGTTGGTATTCTACGTCAACATGGTGTTGGCATGAGACGTTTGGACAACGTTGGATTTTGGTTACTGAAAGGGATGGTTCAGACTCTTTGAAGTGGGGTTGTTTGAGGTACTTATCCACAGTCAGTATATTACCTACAGTATATGACAGCCAGCGTGCACCCAGTTTGGAGAAGCCAGCAGCTGTACCGACATGAACTGCTGTGGAAAGGGTCATCAGCAAAACGTATCTACACCACCTAAAAAAGCCTTCTTAAAAAAATCAATATCAGTTTGCCAAACAGACCTTTGCTTTGGCACTACATTTTCTCATCTGTTGAACTTCTGTATTCCTATGCATAAGTGCACCTGTGTCTCAACAATGAATAAGAAAATGTAGTGCCAAAAGAAAGGAAAGGGCTGTGTGATGGCAGGCTAAAGCAGTAAAAATATTCTAAATATAGCGTAGACTTAAATTGATATTGATTTTTTTTATGTAGGCCTTTATTTAGGTGGCTAAAATCAATTTTTCTGTTGACCCCCTCCACTGCCATTCATTGGTGAGTGTCCTTGTCGGTACGGCTGCCTGTTTCTCTAAACTAGGGACATTCAACTACTGTAGGTAATACACTGACTATTGATAAGTACCTCATACAACCCCACTTCAAAAAAATCCAAACTATCCATTTAAGACCACAACTTAAAACCAACAAAATATCCACATCAGCTGTCGTCAGTATTATCCATCAAATTAATGTTGGCGTTAGACGTTGTCCTGACAGTGAATAATGGTCACCCGAAGTATCAACCTACATTCAACGAAATATCAATGAATAATGACGTTGGTGGCCAGCTGGGATGCCAGTGAGGGCAGGGACCACCATCTGGTCTCATTCCTTTGGAGGTGTGGGTGCACAACAAGCAGGACAAGGCCATTAAGAAAATGGAGGACAACCTTTTACCTGTACATCACATTTAATGAACAAAGGGAGACTCAGCTGCCTTGAGTTTGATGGCAGTAAACCGGTGCAATCAGCAGATAAAGCCTCAGCACAATGCTTGAGTGCCAGACTTCACGTTTAGCCCGGTGTTTCTGATGTGGGTGTAACATAAATATTCCACTGACAGTGTTCAACTTGTCTTTAGTCTCCACAGGCCATTTTTTGATAAGAAATCCCTGAGAAATCCCCAAGAGCTGATCTTGCTACACTTGTTATATTTTTGCTTAAGTTGCAATCCTTAAGGTTTGAGTCCTGGTTGATTTTTGCGACTCGTGTGGGTACCTTGGTCACAGTGAGTGACTGCTTTGATAAATAATTGCGGTCAGTGCTAACCATGGTGATAAATACATTGCGTTTCCAGTGGCTGCTTCACAATAAAAGCCACTATGCTTCAAAAGTTGAATGCTTTTAATGTGAAGCAGCAGCAGTTGTATTGCATTAGCATAACAATGCAGCTGTGACACGGTGTAATGAGAGTGAGCAGTAGACGGTGAGGCTGTAATGAATTAGATAAAATTGTGCTGGATTACAATATAATGTGCATGCATTGTTGTGAATCCCATGTTAAGGTTGGAAATCAGATTTTTGGGAAATGGTTTTGCCTTAAAGCTCTTTGCTGCTTCAGAGTTGAAACAGACAAAACACCAGACCTGCTCTGATTCACCATGGATTTAGTTTTTCATAAAACTTCCTGAATGTATATGCATGGAAGACAATAGATGGGTTACCTTATAACTCTGAGCTGTATTACTGTGAAAAGACTGCCAGCAGTGGATATTAAAGCTCCTAAGAGGGGGGCTCCCAAGGTGCTGTCCAATCCTTTCTGCTTCATATGTGTGTAAAATTAATTCAAGGCAGTTGTGTCAGAGAATTAGTTGTGTAATGCTGTGTAATGTGTGGCTTATACTCTACCACTGAACAGCTACCATGTCCTCTCCTGTAACTGTTAGTGTGTGACCTTAGCTTACTCGATCAATAAACACTTAATATCTTACACTGGAGCACACAATTCTTCATCCTCACAGTGTTATTAATTCTTTGTACTGAAAATAAACAGAAAATCATGGATTATAACTAAGTAACATTTATTTACCATATTTAGTTGTGAAGAACCCTTGTATTTGTTTGCTAATGTTGGAAAATCTAAATGATAGCCTAATTGTTAGTATAATAGTTTAGATTACTTTACCATTTCTATCTATGGCTCAACTTATTTCAGTAATTTCTTACCAATTTATCTGTCTGGTGTACCTAGACTAATGTAGCTTTATGAGGATGATGTTATGATGAAAATGTTTAAATATTTCCCAGAACTGATAAACTTCTTTCAGGAAACCTCTGCTTTCACATGATGTTTTTGGGTCACAAAACATGTTCTGTCAGGGCTCTGGAGGTTACTAATGAAAAATTTAAATGACAATTTCTTGATTTACGACAGGCCTGCCTAAACTCATAGAGGATGAAGATGAATGAAGTTTGAGTGTCAGTTTGGACAGGTTAAGCCAATTACAATCTTTTTTCACAGACCAACCTTTGCAATGCAGAGCTAACATGTGAATGAACTGATTTGCCATGTTTAACTAACCATCCGAAAGTACTGAAGTTGTTGTAACATGCTGATGTTTGGATACAGGGACAACAAACCCTGAACTGATAATGCCAAATCTAACAGTGTGTAAGGGAGGTTGCTTTCACTGATCCTCTTTTCAACCCTGCTCCCTCAGAGAGAAGATGTGTTTGATGGCCCCTACTATTTTGCATTCCCTTCAAAGAAGGGACGGACATTCCTTTTGACAAGATAAGAACCACATTTCTGTGGTACTATGATAATTTAGTTATTGCGGTCATTTTTAACTTCTATAACTCAAATAGTATACAATCAATAATAAATAAATAATTGTAAATCATTCAAATCAGGAGACTTAAATATTGTTATTTTATTATTATTATAAGTCATATTTTGAAAATGGTGACAAATCAAAACAAGTTTAAACTGACCAAAAAAATGTAGGCTAAAGATTTGGCTTATTACCTACCCTTTTTACATTAATCATGTTATACAGATCCCTTTAGATTTATACACTGAAAATATATATATGTATTTTTATATATGTCTTTTATAGATACCCAAAAAAACAAATATACACTATCTCAGTTACATTTTTGTTAATCATTTTAATCAAATATTTTGTGTTTTATACATTTTTATTCCATTTCAAAATCTCTAAATTTGAGAGTATGTGGGTTGATAAATAATACGTTGGTTGGTTCATGATAATCAACTCTTATAGCTCTTTTCTGTAGTATAAAATTCGATTTTGTGATGGTTTTATATCCTGTTTATGTAAATGAACATAAAATTAAAACTTGTAACAAACTCATTAATTATTTAGGAAGAAATCAGAATAAAGACTGGATAGGTCAAACAGAGGAGGGGAACATTTTTGCACCATAGACATCAGATGTTTTACACCTCTTTTACAGAAGACAATAAAACAAGGAGAAGCCCAAAAATCATAATTCTTCCTAGTTTTAACTGAACTCTGTACTGTAGCTCTGCTCTCTGGCCTACCGGCCGGAGAGGATTGCTGCACTCCTCTCAGCCTGAGGCCAGACCTGATGGAAGAGACAAGACCAGACAAGTTTCAAGGCAAGAACCTTGTGAAAAAAAAACCTGCTTGATGCTTGTGTTCTAACACAACAAAGGTCAGCTCACCCAAGTGCAGGTGTGTGAAGATGTCAACAACAATGCCACCTGCTGAGAGGGACAGTCGATTCAAGCCATTGTGGGATCGAATGAGCGCATCTGAGAATACCCGAAAGCGGCCCACACGAGGACCAACACTGCTTCTCCTTCCCCCTTCCAGAGCCTAATTCTGAGACATGAGGTGAAACAATATTTTTCTTGTGATTTTGGGGATCCTATATCGCAAATTACTTCAGACGTCCTTTAGCTTTCATAACCCTCGGCTGCTGAACGATGCCTTATATGTGAAATCCACTGTTCAGTCATTCACTTTCCACTACATCGGTGCATCTAGTTAAGATATCATGCTGATCTGGTCTGGTGGTGCTCATTCACTGATTTTGTCTGTTGCTGCATTCATGGCTTCATTTATTCAATTATCCCTTTATTAATTATTCATTGTGGTGTTCAATTGATTTATTCATGGTTTCATTACTTAATAATTGCATTTATCAATAGCCGTATTTATTAATTCAATGGCTCACTCTGTATGTTTAATAGTTATTGGCTGTATGTTTAGTAGTTATTAGTTGTGTGTATGTAGTTTAATAAATCTTTTTCCAAACAACTTGATAACGTGGTTTGTGTGAATACATTTTTATGATCACTGTACACGACTCAAAAACTACATAGCAACCATTAGATTGAAATGAATTAGTTGGCTTTCGTTTTTCCCTTTCAAAGGGTGGTGCCCCAAGGTGAATTTAACATGACTTCAATTATGTTAGTTAATGTAAATAATGATTCCTTCTGATAGCCTGAGGTGAGTGTTAATTCACTCCTTCTTCTTACCAAAATTAAAAGTAATTTTTAAAAAATATTTTAATTACTTTTTGCCGTTTATATAGAAAAAGTTTAATTGTAAACAAAAGTTTTGACCTTTACCCTTCTCCTTTGGTGTAAAATGTTGAAAGTTTGTTACTTTTACAATTACAATTCCATTCAACAATCTTCAATAAGTAGTGAAGAAAACTTAAATATCAAGTTTATGTGTAGGAATATATATCACATAACATGACATTTTTATGGCAAATTACTTTTGGAGGAAGAAACTGATTTACACTCACTTCCGACTCTTTAAATTCATCAATGGGACACCGTTGATAGCCAATTTATTAATTATGTCACAATCTGAAAATTGCCACAGAGTTATTTACTTGTGTACAGTGAGCGTCACATTTCCTACACTCAAACTTATGTAATCAGGTTCCTTCTAAATTAAATATTAATTAAACTAATAACTACAAACACACAAATAATAACTACTTAACATATAAGATAATAAATACTTGAACAGCAATAATCTATACTAGAAGGACACATGGAGGAATAATAAATATGACTATTGATAAATGCAACTATGAAGAAATGAAACCATGAATAAATGCATTAAACAAAAAATTAATAAATTAATGACCAGTGATGAACAAATGAAGCCATAAATACAGCAACATGATGTACAAATCATTGAATGAGGACCACCACACCAGATCAGCACGATATCTTAGACATGAGTCAAAACAGAGGAGAAAGCAGATTCAAATCTTTAAGATTAAACTGTGAAATTCACTTAAGGCATCAATCAGCAGCTAAGCCAAAAGAGATTCTTGGGTTATCATTATTAGTAAATTATAAATTATCTGAAGCAATATGGACACCTCTCTACAATTCTCACTCTCCCAGTAACTTTCCACTCTACTCACAGCAACTCCTTCCCCATCAGCCCAACTTTTTTCACCTGTTCACTCACCTGCCTGTGAATACCAATCAAGTCACTATATATACGCCTCTGTAAAACTCATTGCAAGATTGTTCTTTGCCTTTGATGCCAGACTCTCCAGTGCTTATTTCCAGACTGATTTCCCGTTGCCTACCTTTGACCTTCCCGTCTCGCCCGGTAAACAAACCGGCGACACCCGGTAAACAAACCAGCCTAATGTCCCAGATTTGGATTTGTTCTGCCTGCAGTTTCTGCTGCTCTGCCAGAGACTTGATGGTCAGACTTTGCTGCAACCTGCAGCCTGTTCCGAGTGCATTTTGTGTGCATTTGTCTGTAGCTGAAGTTGACATTAAATGCCTTCACTTACTGTTCCTGGGATCCCGTGTGCTACAATTGGGTTAACACACAACCCGTTACAGTACAATCTGGCCAGTCATGGACCCAGTGCAGTTCTCTTCACCGAAATCCCAAGGTGCACGCATGGTGTTCGGGGTGGTTTCCATGGGCCCTGATGCTATCGGGGGACTCATGGGCCTGCGTCAGAGAGACTGGACAGTTGCTGATTATGCAATTGAGTTTCGCACTAGAGCACGCTTAAGTGACTGGAATTCTGCAGCTCAATGTGACGGTTTTCTGGCTGGACTAGCAGAATATATAAAAGATGAACTGGTCTATTTTTGATTTACCATCTTCCCTTGATGGCTTAGTGGAACTGACTTCCAGACTGGACAGGCGCATCCAGGCAGGGAGATAGGTCGAGGTCCTCCAGCAGCACCGAGCGTCACCCCAGAGCCTCAAACTGGGGGCGCTGAACCCATGCAGGTGGGGAGTACCAGGACACATTTACCATGTACATCGTGGGACAGGGTACCATTCAGATGGACCCTGCCAAGGTGTCAGCTGTTACATCCTGGTCCGTCCCTGACTCCTGCAAACAGCTGCAACGGTTCCTGGGGTCCGCAAACTTCTACCGGAGGTTCATCCATGGCTATAGCAATGAGGAAATCACAGCCTTACCTCATCAAAAGTGCTGTTCCAGTGGTGCCCCTCAGTGGAGGAGGCCTTCCAGATTCTTAAGGCTCAGTTTACTTATGCCCCTATCCTTCAAGTCCCTGACCCTGAGAGAAAGTTTGCTGTGGAGATGGATACCTCCGATGTTGGGTTGGGTTTTCCGGCTGCCAACTCTGCCTGCCTTTGACCCTCCCGTCTCACTTGACTCCTGGTAAATGCTCCAGCCTTCTTTCTGATTTGGATTTGTTCTGCCTGCTGTTTCTGCTGCTCTGCTGGAGACTTGATTGTGAGACTGCAACCCGTAGTCTGTTCCGAGTGCATTTTGTGTGCATCTGTCTGTACCAGCTGAAGTTGACATTAAAGGCCTTCACCTACTGTTCCTGGGATCCTGTGTGCTGCAATTGGGTTCATACACAACCCATTACAGGTTTGTCCCCAGCCCTCTCTTTCTCGCAGCAGGCATCTTCACACACCCACCTTGGGTTGGGTGTGCAGGACCCAAAGTTCTAAATTTTTATCATATTAGAACACAGACATTGAGCAGGCTCTCAGAGTTCAATCAAACCAGGAAGAGAGTGACCCTAGCTTTTGTCTTAAATAGTCTTCTGTGAAAATGGTGGTTAAATCTGAGGCCCATGCCGCAAACATTTTCTCTCCTTCCCTCCTCTATGTCTCCTGGTTTAATTCTTACTTTCCTAATTAACTTTCACAATAAAGTTTACTAAAAATGTAATTCTTACTAGGTTTTGAAAGCATGACATTATCTGTTGCTAATTGATACCAAACAGAATATATTTACATAAATAGGATATAAAACAATCGCAAATCCAATTTTATACTGAAAAACTAAAATAATCGAAACAGAGCTGATTATCCTAAATTTATATGCTCTCATATTTAGAGATTTGGTCAAATAGTTATAAAATGATCTCTTCAGAGGAATGTGGCTGTGGAGAGGATGAAGAAGAATGGGGAGACGTAGCAGCTCAGAGATAGACACACACTATGCTTCCATGTGTGTGCTTCAGGCAGGGTGACATTTTCTTGTATTACAAGCTTTCATCAATCCACTAGTTATATAAATGCATATTCACATTTCTTGTTCCATTAGCTTCCAACAGAGTCTAAACATGTGGCATCTTTATTTTTCCTGATTGGCAAAGTTAATAAAAACATTTACTGGGAATTAAAGTTATATATTCAGTCTGAAAATGTGACATGCTGTTTTAAGATGTGGTATTTCACACAAGTACAATATTGAGAAAAGACGAAAGCACAGCACACTTCAAACTACAGCTAGAGTTTCCCTGTTCTCGTCCAGACAGCCTCTGCTGTCTTAGCGTCCAACCGTCGAAACTCAACTTCTTTAATTTGAATTGCAAAGTCAGTTTCTCTGATGCTCTTCATCCTCAGTCCACATCTGGGAATGTAAGAGTCTTAGTATAGAAGGAGTCTGTTATGGAAACCAGTAATGTGTGGTGTTATGTGGCAAGTTCAGGGAAAATCAACTTGTAAATCAGTAGCATAACTTAGGTTGTCACCTTTTGGCACTACGCATAGTCCTACAGAAATCATAAGTTGGGAAACTGTCCCAACTTTCCCATTAGGGTCTTTGAGTTTCTGCAGGACCTGTGTGGTGACCCTGTGGTCCATTTTAAAGCAAGGTTTTGGGGAAAAGTTAACAACTTCTTCTGTGACTGATACTCCATCTTCTATCAAGCTACTTATGTGTTGTCAAACAGCAAAACAGTTTGAAATAGAATTTCACAAGCCCTGAAATTGTTTGGGTTCTGATTTTGGGGAAATTTGTGTGTGTGTGTAGTCATTCCTGAGAAGTTCAATACAATGGTGAAAGTGCATTGACTGGAAGCTTGTAACTTATCTCTCATCTTTTTAATAGCGATACACACAATGATACAGTTATGTTCAGTCTTCAAATGTTGGAGGTTATAAGCCACCAAGACTTTTTGAACAATCCCTTAAGCAAAAGTGTCACAAATTGCGTTATGAACTTGAACAATGAGCATCTAAAAACATGAATTCCTAAAATCCAGAACTGCTTTAAAATACTGTGAAGTTTCACTTTCAGCCAGAGTTCAGTTGATCTTGAGTAACTTGTACAGACGGGGGAAAAAATCACATTTTCTTAGTGGGTGATGAATGATCTTTTGGGCTGTTCAATTTTCTCTCTGTCACCCTCAGTTTCAAGGCTGCAGACGTACTAACGTTAGCTGCTGCTGCTGCTTTCATGCTCTCAAACGCGGTACACAGCTTTACATTTTGCATTTGACAACACTTGGAACCACTTTCGGCTCGCCATTGACCTGGCTGTGTTGGGCTTAAACAAGCTGCATGGGTGAAGTAGTCTTGCTGTTTCTCTTTCTCTCTATTTTTCTCTCATCCACTCTCTCACCTAGATGTGCTCTCAGGTACCGAAATTTGGTATCAATTGATTTAGTGTGAATCGATTCTCGGTAGTACTGACGTAACTAGGCCTTTACACTTAAAAGTACAGGGTTTGGTTCCCAATCCAATGAAGGAGGAGAGTTTGGAGGAAAAAGTTTAATTGCAGTTTAATTTCCCTCCTTACTCATGGATTTCCATAATACCAAATGGGACAATTACCATGGCCAGGCGTAATAACCTTCCATTTTGTCACTTTTCCTCAGTTAATCCCCATCAGCCACTGTCTGAGTAATTAAATTCTATAAATGTGCTTGGCCCGTGCTTGTGGATGATTACAGAGACAGTGCAACCTCAACATAAATCACTGTGACACGCACACAAAGGATGCTGACTCACTTATTTTTCCGTTTACGTTTTAAGTGGATTTTGTTTCTAACATTTCCTCTGTTTTCAAATGCCAGACCTATTCTTGTGTTAAACTGACTGTTAAAAATAGCAGAATTGGACAAGACATAAATTGAATATCATCTTAATGTGAATTGTTGTGCTAGTTAATCTTCTTTCACACATATATTAATTTGAATAAATAGAATCTGTCCATGGTTTTTATTAGTTTTGGTAGAGGACATTTGTTTTTTTACTATAAATACAGTAATTAACACAGAAGGCATAATTGATTCAAAGAGCTTTCTGTCAGAGCAGAGACCTCAGTGTGGGATCTATTTGCAGATTGTCCTTCTTGACTTCACAGGAAAGATGACCTGATACTGTCCACTTGGCCTCTTTACTAAATCCCACGGTTCCAATTAAAGTCTTATGATTGGGTTTAGGTTTGCTGCCAACTTGTCAGACTAACTACAGTACACAGTGGCACTCTAATGACAGAAGATTTATCAAAATTCTGGTGTGGGCCAAAAGGTACAGAATGGACTAAGAGAAAAAAGTCAGCCTAGTATTGTATACAGTTGTCATTTGAATTTCAAATCTATTGGATAATGGCTCAAAGGCTGAGAGTTACAATACTCATTGTCCATATGCCACACCCCATGCACTATCATAACATAAGAAATAAAAGAACAGAGATATATCAAAGTATATATCATTTAAATTTGATTGTAGTCCTGCATCCATAATGTGTGATAATGAGAATATCCAAATTCTGTTCTTTATTTAGGCCAAAGGGCTCCACTGTGTTAAAAGCATGAATCCAATCTGCCTCTCTGCAGAGCAGTGAGTTAATAATGGCACCACCTTTAGGAAAAAGTGAAAGTTTTATTGTTCCCTGGAGCTTTAATGATGCTGAAGAACCATGCTTAGCCTGTGCATAATGCAGAGCAAGCAATAACACAATCCATGTTCTGTGTTGAGATATGCAAATCTTTAAAGCTTGTTTAGTTTGTCCAACATTAACCAGAACACAAGGACATTTCAGCATGTAGACAACACATGTGCAGCTACAGATAATAAAGAATGTTATAGTGCATGGATGTGTAAAGTATTTGGTGTTTGAGAGAACATTGTTAGAACATTGTGCACAGCGGAAAAAAAAACTGTAGGTTGATTAGACAGCCAGGAGACAATGTTAGGTGGTCTTCTAGTGTCAGAATGAACCAGTCTGTCTCTCAGATTGCAATAGCTTATATTATTTGGAGATGGATCACTTCTGTAGGGCCCTCTGATGGGCCGGGAAGTGCTGTCATCTTCTTGGTCGTCGCTGTCACCATCTAACCTGACTAACTTGACACACAAAAGAGGCACCAAAAAAGCCTTAATGTTCACTAAATAAAGCTTTTGGCAAGTTCATGTGACAGTTTGAAAAGGCATCTCTGGAGAGGGAATAGGCCCTTAATAATGGTAGCAGTAACCAAAACTGGCTCAGGTTGTGCCCATGAGCTATGAAAAGAAGAAGGGAAACTATCCCTTGAGTGTTCGAGAGATGTGGTGGAAAATGTCTCAAAGATAAACGACATAGCAGCAGACTTTGGCATTACCATAAAAGCACTTTAGAAGATAAGGAAACAAACAGTAGAGAGAGGGAAACCACATCTGATTGTGTGTCTAGCAGAATAAGGTATTAACCGTGAATAACCATACAGAGATAATCTGTGGGATGCTAATTTTTCATATTGGTGTCGCCTTTACAATTTTTAAGAAGTGTTTGTCAATGCAAGCTGCAGCAGTGATGCCAGTACTTAACCTCACTGCAGCTCCCAATTCCCCCAAACAGCATGGACTCTTCTTTCAAATCCATTTACCCAGCACCTACCAGCATTTCTTGCAGAAATGTATCACAAGATGTGCTGCAGTCGTGGGCCACCTTGGAAGAGAAATTCCCCCTCAGTTAATATTTTATTGTATTAATGAATCTCATTTGGACCAAACTGTCAGCTGAGTTTCTAAGTTGGGTACAGTAATTAGCCTTGACAACGGCAGGTCAAAAAGTGTCATGAGGTAGAGTAAAGCATTCAGGGACGAGAAGGACACCAGATTAACCCATTGCATCCATCATCTTTCTCAAATGAAACACACATCTTGGTGTTTTAGACCTTGTAAGCAAACATTTTAAACATATCTGTTGTTTAATTGAAAGCAAAGAGGTGTTGGTAAGCTCATAAAATTTAATTATATTTCTTTGTGCCATCACTGTAAATGTATCATTTCTTTGGATTTGTACATGTATGTCATAGATTGTACTACTATGTATCAGTGTCAGTAGAGTATCTGTAAAATAAGTGGGACACAAGTGTGACTGAGAGCAGAAAACTACCTGTTCTCATCTGAAAATATTGAATTGCTTAAAAGTGAATCAAGACAAGATGAGGTGCTTGATAGAATGAGTGCAGGGAACCTTCAGTGCAGGGAACCTTGATTAGCTCTATATAAAAAAATCAGTTCACCGAAACCCTGTCACTAAATGAACAGGCATTAGCAATTAAAACCTTGCATCTAGATGGCAGATAAGTTGGGGAGAAAAATAAAAAGACCTGCTGACTTAAAATGAAGTGGCCCAGGGCTAGTGACAAAAACTGATCTTCTTGAAGGAACTGGGCAAGTTTAGAGCTGCACTCAACTGGAGAGGAACTTTGGAATAGGAGGTGTGAGGTAATTATTTATATAAACAGAGTATATATATTTTTTGCCATCACCTTTCACCTTTACTCAGTGGCTTGTTGAAAACTGGGCCCGTACTGTGTCCAAAAGCAGCATAGCTTGAGCTTATCCTCTCAGAATACAAAGTTGGTATCCCAAGGACTCAGTAGCATAACCACGTCGAAGGCAGCAGCAACTCAGAATATTTACAAAGTGAACTGTATATTTTTTAGTTTTTTTGGGAGAGAACAAAATGCTATGTTATATGAAAATAAACAATTCAAGGAAGAGACCGTTTGAATACGTGTAAGGTGAGGCTTGACATGATCATGATAATTTTGATGATCATGATCATCAAAATGTTTGATGATAGCAGTTTATTTTTACTTACTTCTAGTGCTCACTTTACCATTGGAAGACCTAATAAACAAAGGAGTATGAAATGAAGAACTAAACACCTGCAGGACAACCAGGATATGCCATGCGGGAGTTGACTGTGATGCCACAGAGAAACAGCAATGACCTAGCCTGGCATCGGCAGACTAATTCGCAAATGTGTATAAGTCTGGAACCTCTCAATTCATTTTTGATTTCCAAGGGGCGTTATCGGCAGGCGGAGACAACCAACCAGAGCGATGAAACGCAGACCTGACGAATGGTACGTCTTGTCAGAAGTTCGGCAAACACATATTTCTCATCAACATAAAGTTTAAGTGCAGTTGTTTGTTTTTCTTTTAGAGAAAATTTACTGTCCAGTCCTTTTAATCCTGCCACTTTAGACAGCCGGGGAACGGGTGACGCCATATTAGAAACATGAGCTCGCAGATTCGTCTGGATCCCAGGCTAGCAGTGACCCAGGCAGGGTGGTGAATTTTTAAATGAATGACTTTTGTTATGGACTATAGCGTGTAGGGGATGTGGAATTTAGGTCAGATGATTTTTGAGAGCAGGAGCTTTTTGAACCTTTATATACACACAGTGTATAATGAATAAGGGCTGCAACTAATGATTCTTTTCATTAGCAATTAATTTGTTGATTATTATATTTTGTTGATCAATTCAATGTTTAGTTTAAGAAATGTTGGGAAATAGTAAAATATTACAATACCCTCCCAAAAAACAAACAAGTCATCACCTTTAAGAGGCTGAGACCAGATAATATATGGCATTTTTGCTTGACTTAAACAATTAATTGATTAGCATCATCCTTGACAATTCATTTTCTGACTAATTGATGAATCGTCTAGTCCTTTCAGCACAAATTTTAATGCTCATTTCCCACAAGCCTGTCTCACACACTGAGAAGAGAGGACACACATCTTCCCTCAAAACTACTTTGTCTAAAACAACAAATATAATGCAAAACCTGATTTGCTTTTGTTACATATGCTTGATCTTTCTTATTATCTACTTATTAGACTACTCCATTACAAACATCACAGAGCAACAACAGCAGCTGTAGATGGTCTAGCCCGATGGGACTTTAAGAGTACCCCAATATTTGTGATCTGTCAGCAGTGGTGGGTAGAGCAGTTAAAAACTGTACTAAAGTAAAAGTACTGTTACTTTGCAAAAACAAGTACTCAAGTAGAAGTAAAAGTAGTTACTACTTGATTACAAAAGTATTTAATGAAAAAAAAAACGGCAGAATACTGTCTTTTTCCTAAAGTCTTTTATTTGATGTGGATATGACCAACCAAAGATGGTCTTATTTGTGATTAAATGACAAGTTATCATCTCACAACACATACACCAGGACAATATTCCCAGTCTGTATCTCTCAACTTTTATCACTATATATATATATATATATTATGCCCTAAGTACATAAATAAGAAAATAATTGGTTTAAATTACATTATTATCTTGTTGTCTCCTATTATGATTTGGCAAATAAATCAGCAAATTGTGTGCATGTGCACAATCAACCGTGTCTGTTATGTCAAAAAGTAAAGTGTCAACATGTTTTAGTGTTTGATTCAAAGTCTCATTTGAATGTTATCTGGATATGAGACAAGTGTAAATGGGACCTCATGGTTTTCCTGTAGTCTCTCACATTCTTGGTTAAACATCATCCTTGCACCAACAGAATTGAAACATGAGCATTATCAAAGCAATAGAAGTTGTTTTTAGACCTTATAGTGGAAAATTATGATGGAAACATAATCATCTATCGGCAAATGGAAAGTTAAATCTACTAATCTACTTATGCTCTTTGAATGTTATTGAGAAAATTCATGGGAGGCAAATTTAGGCAGTGGACATTATTAATCAATGAACTGTGGAATCCCCTGTGTCTACACTCATTTACAATGTGTTTTATCATCAGAGTGTTGGCTGGCCCCACCGATCACAGGGCAGCCTGCCAGGTATTACAATTACTTTGGTCAGGCTTGTTTGGCAGGAGTCAAAGACAAACACTGTACCACCATGACTATCAAAGAAACAGATTTATTTAGTGCTTTGCAGCTTATAGATTTCTGAGTGAAGCTTTTGTCTCCTCTGGTGCCTAATTTGAAAAATGTTTTACTAGTAGTCTATTAATTTACATGACCAAGTCAATGTTGACAATGTTGGTTTTGGCTACCTTGTTCTTCATCTGCATAAATCAGTCGATATACAGTTGCCAGGTAAAACATGATTATGTACTGAATGCCCAGCCTTTCACTAACTTTCACAGCAGCTGACTTTCACTGTCTGACAAAAGATTAATATTAAAGTTGTAACCCATCTGCAGGCAGAAGATTAGAGCTCCTGTAAACATTTAAAATAAACAAGGGGGGCGGGGGGGTCCACAACTGCTAAAAACTCCTCTTGTTAATCTTGTAAATGTTAACTGTAAATTGTATGAAATTGAGCTTGTAGCAACACTATGCTGCATCTGTGACAGAGGAGTAGGTGTTCCTTATGCAGTGCCATGTAGTCCTAGCAAACCTGTGGAGTCAGAAGAACCACCTTTTGGACTATGATGCAGGCCAAAATGCCATTGTTGTGGGGGTGAAGTCCAGTCTTCCATGAGCACTACCATAATGAAACTGTAATCTAAAGCTGAAACGATTAGATCAGATCAGATAGTAGATAGTAGTTAATCAATTAAGCATTTTAGTTCAGCCTAAAATACCAAAAATTAATGGTTCCAGTTCTCAAATGTGAGAGTTTGCTGCTTTTATTTTTATTTTTTTCACATCATTTTAAGCTGAATATCTTTTGGTTTGGATTGTTGGTTGGAAAAAACAAGTGATTTAAGATATCATGTTGAGCTACTGGAAATCTGATTGTAAGAAATTTAGATTTTTCCCTATTTTTTGACATTTTATAGATAGTTAATAGATTAATCAAGAAAATAATTGCCAGACTAACCGTTAATAAGAATAATTATTAGTTGCAGCCCTGTTGTAGTCTTTTTGATGGCCAATGTTAAGTCCAGCATTGCATTTTTTTCAGCAAAATGTTAGGGTACTGCACAACAAGCTCATGTCACCACATATGAAGGCCAAAAACAAAATGATCAATCTGTTCCCAATCAGGCGGAAGGGCTGTAATGGAATCAAAGACTCAAGATCTAAGTGAGAAAGGTAACAGAATAAAAAGTGTTTCCTGTGTAGCTCCTGCCAGTGCTGCTACTGGCACAAGGTACACAGTAAATGTAAAGTTAACCTGTTTTTGTTTGATGCGTTAGAATCAAACGACAATTGTTCTAAGGTTTTAAGTCTACAGATTAACAGATGTTTGGAGGTCTAACATGTTTCTGAAGTGCCTCTAAAATGAGGACTCTAAAGAAAGGGTTATCACAACTCCTTTATGCTTCTCATCTTTATGCCAAAAAGACATTTTTGTAATCAGTGAAAGAAAATCTGTGTAGTTCCTACTATAGTATAAAATAGGTAATTTAAAATATAAATATAGTAAATATAAAATAGTTCATCCCATTCCATCTGTTCTCACTTGGCTTACTGAATAAAGAAGCTCTTGACATTATCCACAGCTAAAAGTCAGAGAGAGAGAAGGTGTTGAAAGTGAGGGAAGGAAATCAATTTTGACGCAGGCCCTTAGTGGGCAACTGTTTACGAAGACAACTGACTTGCTCTCATTTTTGACAAAAGCTGAAAGGGTTGGTAACAAAAGGCCAGCTTCAGTCCAGTCTATTCAGCTGGTTAATCACACATTATGCCCTGAGAATCTGACTAGTCCATCACACAATGCCGTCTCACAGCCATGTTGATTATTGGGGCGTTTCTCTTATCTCTGTTCACCAGGGGCTTTATAATAAAGAGTGGAGACGAAGGACCAAGCATTACATAAAAACAATTAGCAGAAAATCCCTCAAGGCGCACTGGAGCCTGAAAGAGATTTAAAATCAGTGCTGAGAACAGATTTATTCAACCTGAAGCCCCACTATCAATTTCAGTTCAGTCTCCAGTGGATTGGCTTATGGGTTAGTTTGTGCAGTTCTTGTAAATCTTTTGGTTGTTATCCAATGATAAGACAAAGGTTACATGAGGGCAACTTTTTCAGAGGAGGGGAAGTTCATTGAACAAAAAACAAAAAGTAAAATTCTTTGTCTGTGTTCACGTGCTTGGCCAATAAAGCGGATTCTGATAGAACACAAAGTTGTAGCCATGACAGTAGACAATGCTGCAAATTTGGATTGTTGCTGCAAAGAAACTACACATTCTAAAATGTGGATGCTTCACACACATCTTCAATATAGCAGCACATAAGTTCTATGCAATCACCACAGTTTCATGGCAGACACTCAATTCAGTATTCAACCAAATGTGAATTATGGTCACAACTTCTGTTCCTGAGTTATGGTGTTGAATAACAGCCATAAAAAAGGTTTTTGCAGATGTCACACTGAAGTTGACCTTTGACCTTTAGGATATAAAATATCATCACTTCATATTTTTATCTTATTAGAAATGTGTGCAAAATGTTGTTGTAATGACTGTAGAAATCCTTGAGTAATGGGCAAAAATGTGTTTTGTCGGGTCACAGTGCCCTTGACTTTTGATCTTTGACTACCAAATTCCAATCAATTCATCCTTGAGTAGAATGGGACAGACAGATGGATGGATGGATGGACGGACAGACAACCAGAAAACATAATGTCTCTGGTCACGGATATTGCTAAGTTGCTGCTACCCTGAAACTTAATATTTCCCTAGGAAAATCAAAGTTTATTACTATAACTTCATTGGCTCACTCTGTGCAACCTTTTATAAGTTTGTTAACACATCTCTTTGCTCCGTTTTGGTTTGTTCACTATTTGCATTTTTTACTGTATTCTGAATGGTGATATTCTGAACAAACCATTTTCTCTGCCCTCCCCCCTTAGATACTGTGTCTTTGCATGGCACATAATGAAATTTTCAAAAGTAATTGTTGGAGGTTTACCACTCAAAACAATGGTTCCCTTTTTTTAAATGAAGATATACAAAAGCAGGCTACAGGACTTCATCAACTGTAGCTAGTGGGCTAATTAACATTAGGTCTGTGAGTTGGTTGCTTCATAGATCAAAATGACTCTGGATGCAATCGATTGACCTACAACCAATCAGAGCAACAAAACACCACCCTGTCGTACGTCCTGTCATACATCCTGTCGCAAGTACAGCAAACACATATTTCTTATCAACAAAAGCTGTAAGTGCAGTTGTTTGTTCTTCTTTTACAGAAAATATCGTCTAGTTTGTTTAATACTGACGAGATAGCGGATTCAAAGGAACGTTTCAAATCAGTGGCAGCCATCTTGGTTGTTTACAAAAATGCGGCAGCGGCGCTTCTCTTTCAGTCATCATATCAAACCTGCACCATATTAGATATACGGTTGTGATTGGCCTGACACATTCCAGGACAGGTGGAAATCTGTCTGAACAGGAGGGGGTCCAGGCGTGTGTGCAAGAGCACATACAACATGGGCTTGCAGAAATGTCTGGTTCCCAGGCTATAGCCAGACATGCTTACCTTTGTAGCCAAAGATAGATCAAAAATAAGCGCATTGATTAAGATAAAAAAACTTTATTGAACAGCACCCTTTAGAAAATATTAAAATGCCTTTAGCTTTGGTATCAACTTGTGTACATGAATGTATACAAGATCTAGACAGCACATAGAAAACAGTTGGTGTGCTAAAAGTGAATTACAAAATTGCACACACTGTACTTGTATGCAGTAGCATACAATAGTAAAACACCAATTATAGCCTAGACATTCACTGACAACACAGCATCGTTGCACTCCTTTCAGAAATGGTTATTGCAAGAATGAAAGTGTCAAATCAGTTTTAAAAAAACAAGATGCAGACAACCACATGGCAAACAATATATACAGAACAAACTTATTTCATCTACAAGATATTTGTTGCCTCAATTAATGTCCTTTGTTGTATTCTGGGAAAAAAATTCTGTTTGTTGTTAGGATTTTCTCTGATGATTCCAATTATTCAAATACAGTTAAACACAGACTGACTTTTGTGGAAGCAAATAGTTTGAAATAAAGGCTGATGCCTGTCCAAATGCACTACTGACAATTTGCTGATGAGCAAGGCACTGACCTGCTAATAATTAATTGAACTATGTGTGAAGATCACCATGTCACATTAAAGGGCCTATAATCTCAATCCTTTTTAAATACATAAGTCACCCTGCACTTTGGGTTTGACCAAATCCAGCACAGCTAACAAAAAACAGATTTGACAGCATTAGAAACTTTGACAAAATCAGTCTAGAGAGGCGTACATTTTCAGTATTTTTGCTGAGACCAACTATCTGTATCAGTGCTATCTGAACATTACCAGATACCGCATTTCTCTGACCTCGTTTGCATATTATACTGCAACAGTGCACATGCACAGTTGTTATTGAAGGAACTATACAGTAACTCTCCAACATGCACTTATTTATTTGAACTCTTTAGTTGCTATTCCTGAAACAAGTGCTAGCATGCTAGCAATGCTACACATCCAACAAACTACTTATTAAACCACTTAATTGAAAACCACTTATGTAGTCAAAGAGAGGAGGGAATAACAGCTAAAAGACGGATACTTCAAAATCATTACCAGTACATTCTCATTACTGTTCTTACTTTATTTTGTCTTTTCAATCTTGTCTACTCTAGGAAAGACTTGAAAATGCTTGGGGTAATAAACAACGTGTGTTCTTCTACCTTACTTTCTAACCACAGTGAGTAAGCAATCAGTACAAAAATACATTGTATCCCTCTTCCTGCACTCTGAACACATTTCTGTCGTGACATTTTATGAGAGTGAATACCAAACATTGGCTATTGCACAAAATAAATGATCCCTACAATTCCTCATCTGTCATCATAACAGTCTGACAGGCTTTTGTCAAAAATTGTGATAAGAACATCTTTCGATCTAGCTAGAAAGATGTATACTTTTTCCCTGTAGAGAATCACAAAGTCCCAGCTTCTGCAGCTTTACTGCCTCTGATTTCTGCTCATATTGTCCAGAGGCAGTCAAAGACTTGCCTTTGTTACTGGTCCATCATCTCTACTAGCTGGGGCAGAGTTATATCCACCTGGACTGGCAGGCTGCTGCTCTCCAAGCCTCAGTAACACCACCGCTCTCATTATTAATGACTTCCTGGCTGGGGACTTTGGGATTTCATGGTTGTAGCCAATCATCAGCCATCAAAGTGGGCCACTAGTGATACCATGACAGGTTTGATGATGTCTGAAGAGGGGGCTCTGGTTACATCAATGGTGGGTTCATTGGAGGGGCCCAGTTGGGGCATGGTGGTGGCCGGTTGACCCAGGAAGGCTGCCATAAATAGGAGGTTGTTGGTAGGTCGGGGACCACTGACTGCTACACCTCTAATGGCCTTGGTGGCGACCCTGGAGGAGCTCTTTATGCTGGAGCCTCGCCGAGGAACCTCACAACGCAGCAGGGCTTGGAAACATCTGTAAAACTGGGGCAAGCATACAACACAAACAGTGATCAAGATGTACTGTAGTGCAAAATTATTATATATATAATTATTATAAGACCACAAAGGTTGAAATAGTAAAGACTAGCCAACTGTATGCAATTGATATAAATATTACATCCATAACAGATATCACTTTATTTTGCCAAAAAATGAATTTAAGTTAACTTGCTGCTTCTACAAATGGAAAGTTAAATTGAACCATAATTTCCCTCTCTAAACTAACCACCCAAGATTTCCTTTATGTGGCTAATAATTTTATAATGCAATTTTATGGGTCAAAGGGTTCTTTTGTGAGGCTGGCTCTAAATGTAAGAGTTTGTATTAAAAGCTGTTGCCTTAAGAGTATAGCAGCATATGTTGGAAAAAGTAGGACAGAAGAAATTTGCTCATTTTGTCTTTTTTTAAATTCAACCAGGGAAGTCTTGATGAGATAAATGCCCTCTTTTTCAGGTTCACATTCACACAGTTTAACAGCTGGAACCTGCTCAGTACAACCACAGTCTGCCTATGTGCCCCTCCATTGGAGCAGTTTGTGGGTTAAACGGGAGGGGCAGGTTCTCTTTTTTCACTTCCACCACAGAGCTTTATCTTAGCATTGTGCTGTACCCCCAACAGTGTTATTCTGTGTGGAAGACTGCACTGTAATTTACATTGCCAGAAATGTCAAACTGAATAATGTATGTTTTTTTTTTTTTTTTTTTTTTGCCAGCAAAGCTTACATTGGGCTGTCAAAACACACCTCTACACTCTCTTTTCTACAGGACTTCTCTAGGTATGTACGGTGACTTTGTTTCAACCATACAATTTCAAATATGCTACATGGCACGGTGACTCTCCTGCTCTTCAGGTCTCATAGCTTCAGACAATCTTAGTTTGCCTGCTATGTCTGCACAAAGAGCAACACACCACCAACAGTCCTCTGCCTGGTTCCCCATAAATCTGCAAAGAACTGCTGGCGGGTGAATACGCAATTTTCACATGATGTCGGAGATGTCTCTGACCTCCCTGCTTCCTGTTCTGTTGTCCACATAGATGAACCCCAGCTGGATATTGAAAGCGAGGAACCCTTGATGAATGGAATGGGGGCACTCTCTTGCTTAATAACTTCCTAGTGGTTACTAGTGGCAGTGGCAGCAGTTATCAGCTTCTTCATGGTTCATCACAGCGCTACGAGGCAGCTGTGGCTAGACATAACAACTCTTTGGTGATAAAGACAGAGTCATTATCCAGACCATCACTGTCTCATCTCCACAGAGGCTGTAAAGAGACAGAAGAAGATGCCCACTTTGCCACTCTGGATTTATATTGTATCAACCTAATGAAATGGGAAGAAAAGATAGGGGTCCTGCTGCACTTCATCAGCCAATCAAAGTGGGCAACTAGTTGGCTACTGCACTTTAGTTTCTGTTGAGACCAAATGGGCTGATTTGGGGAAAAGAACTGCAATGTAGATCAACAAGAAGAAGTAATCCCCCATTGTTTGAAGTTGCAGAAAAACAGGGATTTTAGGTCTGGGCAAACGTTCACTGTATCCAGGCCTTACTTTTACCAGCAGTGCAAAACAGACTCACCACTGGATAAATGGTGACCGTTCTTTAATTGTACATCATTGTACATCAACCCTGGAGTTGTGACCTAACAAAACTTTCACTGTCCCCTGAGGTACTCACTGAGGCTTTATAGTCATGAGTTGACATGTTGGCACATCAAAATTGGCCAAAATAAAAAAATGCTTTTCACCTCAAGTCTGCCAGCGTGTTGCCATTGTGGCAGTTCCATTAGCCAGCTGAGGCTGGGACTACCACGACCAGCCCACTAGTTGTGGGCAGCGCAGTCATAGAAGAATGCTATGATTGATGCAGATGCCTTGCCTTAGCCATCCACTGATAATATTGGACCTGGGTGAAGGTCTAGTATATACCTTTCAGAGCATGTGTGCTGATTCCATCTTGCAAAATACTTTGGCTTCCAGCAGGGGTGCAAGGGTTAAACTCACTGACCTACTCATTAGAGTCAGTGCTCTTTTGCCACCAACTTCTATTTGGGCAAGTCACATTCTTGTAACTTTCTTCAAAGCTTTGTAACAATTACTTCCTCTCAAGTGGGCTTCTTTGAGAGTAATGTGGTCGACCACAGCCATCCCTTGAACGGTTTTAGAAAGTGGGAAACAAAGGCAGTCAGCATTGCTCTCAATCTCCTCCTATGAGAGTCATTCAGGTTTGCTGAATTGATCACTCGTAAGCCGTTGTCTATCAAAACTGGCCTGGTACCTGCTCTGACTTGGCTGTTACAGAAGCCCAATATCCCCAGGAATCATGACCATATTGAATGACTGTGCACCTCACGATTTACGGCCATTACCAACCTTCAGAGCCAACACAGGAGGTAGTGTGCCCTTTATGTAGTGAGGCGGAAAGTGAGTGAAGGGCTAGGTTGTGGATTGGCATGTAGCACCTCCAACTTTAATGCAGGAGACAGTAGCTGAACCTGCAATTAACATTTACATTTTTATTATCCAAAATCTTGATCTTTCCTGAACAAAGTATTTTAGTTGCCTAACCTTAACCATACTTAACCAGCCTTTTTTTCTCTTTTGCCACAACCACAATCCTTACCTCAACTTCATTCATACAGTAGTTTGCAAGAATTTTTAAAATGTTGGAATGGATGTAAAAAATAAAAATAAAGCTGTCATAAACATAATCCTGGGTTTCGCAGAATTGTTCAGTATCAATGTTCTTGTCTGCTGAAAGGGTTGGGTACAAGTTTCCATCTGTGCTCTTAGTGTTCTGCATAACCTTCAGTGTGTGTACCCTTGTTCTTCCTGGCTAATTAGTTTAAAGTATGATGATAGCCACTGTGTGTGACAAGACTGAGGTCTGGCTACATCAGGACACAAACAGCTTGAACTGAAATTAAATTGTTAACTCAGTGAAACGTTAATAAAGACAATGATAGATCAGTGTCAATGATCTAGTTAACTTTGACCTTTCCATCAGCAGTGAGATTTATCAAGTGGCAGTTTATCATTAAACATTTAATTTAATTTAAGCATGAGCAAATACCAGAGATGTTGCCGTAAACACACTTCCTTAAATTGATAACATTGCTTCAGTGATTTAACATGAACTGTTTCAGGGTTACACGTTTACAAATACTGCATTCTAACCAGCACCAAATATTGGAACACATCCAAATATTTTGTAGAAAGAAAGGACAGTCTGTGTCCAAGGAACAATGGAAGGCATTGAAATGTATACACCACCTGTCAGGGTATAATAAATAGTGAGTGGACCCCTGGATACATTTTTCAATCCAAAAACAGATCTGGAAGTCTCAGGATTCTGATTTCATGCAGATCTTCCTGTTTTACACCAACTTCCACACATAACAGAGCCCCTGTGTTGCCCAGCTCAATGTCCAGGTGTCTGCTGATGGACAGATAGGAAGACTCTGAATAACTGAGGACCCCAGCAGCAGGTTGAAAGGATAACAATGCATTCAGGGTATTTGGCTATACTTTAAATTCTAGGCATTTCCAAGACATATTCACAACACAGACAGACACTGGATAACAATTTAGACCATTTCATGTCCTCTTCCTTAGCTCTTGTTAATGTGGACTCTGAAGATGCCACTCTTGAGTAAACGTAGTATACTTAGTATACTTTCTGAGTTTCATGTATACTTATAGTCTACTACATTTTCTCATGACTGCAAAATATGATGAAAGTCTTTCACAGCATCTAGAGTAGATACACCACAAAAGTCAAATGCACACATCAATCATTTCAACTATGAACAATATTATATGTAGTATATTGAGGGGGAGAAGAAGACATGGATACATGGATTAATCAAAACACACTAAAGAAATACAATAAATAATAAATAAATAAAGTAGATAATAAAGATATGTTAATATGGGCTTTTGTCAGTGCTGAGAAGCCGTACCAAAATTATAGTTGGGACTATGTGCATGGTTTATACAACAGCTCCTATCAGCATTTGTTTGTTAAACAATATGGCTGGTTGTATTTTATATATTTTTTTACTGACATCAAATCCTATGGATAGACCAAAACCAACAAGGTGTTAATCCTACATAGAAGGATTGACTGTGTAGCCAAAGCCTGATATAGCGTATTCCTGTGTGCCATAGAGCTCCAATGTTGTTCAAAATCTATTAAAAGTCTATTAAAAAAAAGAGCCACACTGCTGCATTGGGTAATGTGTAGTCGATCACACATCCACCATCCTGCAGCTATAAATAATCTCCAACAAATACACTATTTACTCCTGTTTGAGGGATGTTTGTTCAAAGTGACAATGCCCAACTGTTTTTGGAAATGATTTTGCCCCTTTAAAAAATAAAAGTATATACTTTTAACCTGGTTTTAGAGATGAACACTTTCAGTAAAAAACAATGGGCTTGGGACTGATAGCCATGAACAGGCTGGGGAAGTCATACAGCATTGATAGACGTATTGTTGGTTTTGTTTTGTTTTATTGGAAAAGTTAACAATGACTAAAATATAGAATAGTATCCTTACAATCCTGACTTAAGTACTTTTCAGTTCAAACATGAAATTTTTACCACACCACAAATTCATCTTGTGAGAACTTTGTAGTCATTTGACTCGACATTGAACCTCTCCTGCATATCGCTGTCTGTCAAATGCTTGCTGGGTATGAAAAGGTGCAGAGAGAGGGAGAGAGAGAAATGCCTCAGGAAATTCTCCTCACGATGCATCTTTCAGCTACACATTCGTCCCCTTTGTCTGTCTGTCCATAACCTGTAGGTCATCGAAAAGCTCAGGGGCGAGGAGATGTAAAGAGAAACGAGACGATCAACACCTCTCCACGGTGCTGATGCACACTCCCTGCTCCCCTCAGCTGTCCAAACAACACATTGAAGAGTGTTAGAGAGGTGGAAGGGAGGGAGATGGAGGCAACAGACAAATGGTTGAGGATGAAGTTAGTTAAAAAACAGAGGCATCAAGGCTAAGGTCAGGAGAAAGGTGAAGGCAGTGACAGATAAATAGATAAAGCATGACAGGGAGATGGAAGGAGCGAGAGGCACTCACAGTGTTTTGGAGAGAGAGGGTTGGAGATGACTCAGGAAGGGTCATCTCAGACTTGTCACATTAGGTTTGGCTGATGCTTTCTATGATCTGGGCTGATGATTTACGGGTATAGGATGACAACAAGAGGGTCAGATGTCAGGCATCATCTCAGACAATAAGGTGTTTATCTATTTTTTAAAGCATGGGGCGTCTGCTCGGATCCAGCACTTTTCTGTTTCTACGTGACTGTACACAAGGAGCCTTTCAATAGCTGTTCACACTTCACTTTTCAAGATGAGGCATCCGTTTGTTTGTTGTATAAAAGCCCTACATAATCGAAATATATGCATGCGGTAGGCAATTTTCATATTCAGTCAGGCTTTGTGTATATCCAGACTGCAGTGCTTAATAATTGAGTTTAATTGAGACTTTGTGACACCAATATCAAAAATCTTTGCCATGTTCTCACCAGAAGAGAAGAATTCAATTGCAGACAGTCAATCACTTCAGTGCATTATACTTAATGCAGTTTAAGGGATCCAAAATGAAGTGACTCAATGGCAGGAAGCATAAAGATTCTTTTATAGGCATCAGCAGATAACCCACTACTTCATTTTACAATTACGTGACTTAATTTGATCCAGTGAACTCCCCGGTGTTGGGAAGTATCCTGCAGACCACAGAATGTAATATAAAAATGAAAGGATCTAAGAGCTCTAGCTGGAAAAATAATGAGTGTCACACAGGAACATGTGAACAGAATGACAATCATCTGATTTCCTCTTGGGATTTCCTGGCATATTTTCAATTCAGCAATAGGCTGCGGCGTGTTTATATTGTGCGTATCAATCATTTCCTCACACTGCAATCAGTGACTGGAACTTCTAAGTTGGATGGCTAAGATTTCCTGCAACATCACATTTCTGTGATGGGGAGAGCCATTGACTTAATACTTCCTAACAGATCAGTCCCTTGCCTCAGACATTGTTTCATACGCAAACAAATCTATCAAAGTTACTGTTTGAAGTGGCCTGAGAAGTGATAGGATTCCTCCCGGAAACCAAACAAAAACCAAAATCTTGGTGCTTGATAATTCAGTTATGTTTCCCCAATGTTGATGGTTAGTGTTTCCAACCACAACTCTTTCAGAGGCACCGTTCTTACATGCGGCTACAAAAGTCAGCTACATATAAGCTGTGGTGGTTAACTAAGTAAGATTTCATTGTCCAGGTGCTGAGTTAAAAAAACACTGTGATTTCTGCTTGCCAAGAACTCGCAGCACTGTTGAGCGCTCCCTTTGAAATTTATATTTAATCACATTAGAAAAAGTACACCGCCTCGAGTCGATATTTGCTCTTGTTCTTGGTTTTAATACCTTCGTACCTGATGAAGAGCCAATTTAGGCTTGAAACATTGTTATGTTTCTCACGTTATGAAAGAGAAAGTTTAGAGGTATTGTCAACAGTTTTCCAGTTCTGGGGAGGCAGAGTTTAAGCAATAAAGTCATTCCATTATTTATAATATCTCTGCTATGTCTTGTTAACAATCATCCATGTAGTTTCTATCTGCTGTGACGAGTTTCAGAACTTTATGATTAGTTAACTTTTGTTTAATAATTTACTCATTTAACTCATTGTTTCATTTAAGTTAACTGAAAAATGTTCGTATCTCGTCCGTGAGTCAATACAAGTAGGTAGTAGATTAAGTATGGTTCTATTTAAATTTTGTAATTAAAAAGATGATCATATAAAGATAATATAAGGCATTATAACTAGGGGGTAGGTCGGCCTAAAGGCTCTTAAAATCATGTCACACGTGCATTTCCCATTTAGGTCAAATGATGATTGGAGTTCTGAAAACTAGTTTCTAAACCACAGTCAAATATGTTGCACTTTCATGAGTTAAGCATGAAAACAAACATAATTATTGTTACCATAAAGTGAAAAATATGGATCTCCCATAAGAAAATCTGACTTCCTTGACCAGTTGTTGTGTATATTACTGTAAGAATATCTGCTAATCTAAATGACTTTTGTTCCCCCTTCCTGTCTAATTTTGAAACTTAGTTATCTCCTCTACAAAATATCAAAACCATGCGTGAGACATATGTGGTACCATTTAGTAAATTACAATGAGCTTAAAATACTGTACTTCTCAAAATACCATATACTAACATGTCATTTTTAGTATCACATTAAAATATTAATACAGTAACATGATTATGCTGCGTTGTATTCATACCTTGTGGCATACCCAACATTATCTCAGTATTCATTTATTATAGCATATAACAATAAAATTGCTTCTTTTGTAGCTTCTCAAATGTCACTAATTTCAGTAAAACACTGTATGATGGTGACTGTTGGTGCTTCTTGTCCAGAGTTTCTACAGATAACAGGGAAGAGATTTGTTTTGCCAGTCTTATTGGTGCTGAACTGAGTAAGCAGAATGTTTCTAAAGCATCCATATCAAGATCACCACACCCAGCCGGGTGTCATTGGCCTTTACTACTAGGCCACGCAAGGCAGTGATCCATGCAGGAATCTGCCAAACTGCAACAACATCAATATCACTTCAGTCCCAGGAAGAGACACACAACACAGATCTGACTTTATCAATAAACAAGATTTTACTCTCTAGCATAAAAAAACACCATCCGCACTGTCAGCAATTTTGAATACAATATGGATAAAATCTTTTTCAGTGACGAACCAACCACACTAAACTATTTCTTCGTTCTCTGCCACTCACAAACACAGAGAAGCTCTGTGTTTCTCAGAGATGCCTGGTTCAACTCCAAATCATTAAGTATTCTGCAAACTAAATACCAGTTAATGTCCGGTTATCCATCCCTCTCTGTTTTATACTGGCAAAAGTGTTAGACAGATAAGACAGAGAAACACACTGGAACACACAGATTCTCTGCCTTGACAAGTCTGTGCAAAAGATTTTTCCTTTTTTAAATTTAATTTTGTGGCACAGTGGAACCAACTATCCCTGGAGAGAAAAAACAGGACACAAATCAATGTCGAATGTATTCTGCATATTATGTTATATAACTGACTTATGTATGTCAAACTAAATTAATTGCAAAATTTTGCATTCTTGAGAAATCTTTTTGATCTCAACCCTTTATACCACCTGTCTGTTTTTTTTTGTTGTTTTTTTTACATACTGTTTATGAGACTGATCCTCTTGACAATAAGTAATTATACTCTGGAATGATGCACCTGCAATTTGTTCAGTGCTAGTCGGCTCATGTTGTCCTAAAAAGTTCCATAGCTAAAAATGACTGCTAATTAAAGCCACTTTTGCAGTAAGGTTATTCATTATAATTAGGTTACGTTAGAGGAATATTTTGACATTTTGGAAAAATATGCCTGGCTGCTTTCTTGCAGAGAGTTAGATGACCAGATATGATATCACCCTCATGTCTGTATGCTAAATATGAAGCTACAGACTGGAAACACCAGGAAGTCACTGCATCCAGCCCAAGGAACAGTGTGGCACATAACCCCCTGTTAAAGCACAAATTGATGCTCTTACACTTTGGTTTTTGAACGGATCAAACAAATGAGATATAACATGTTAATAAGTGAGCTTTAGAAGTGCTGGTTGGTGGATTTTGTTATCTTAAGGCAGAGTCAGGCTGGCTGTTTGCCCCTGTTTCCAGTCTTTATACTAAGCTAAGCTAACCAGTTCCTCGGTGTAGATTAACATCCAGATGTGAGGGTAACTCTCAAAAAAACAATGTGAAAAAGCGTATTTCACCTTCCCTTTATTTTGTGTAATCCCACTATGTACAATGTGTGTTACTGCTGTGTGTAACTCTGCATTGGGCCCTTACAAAGCAATGAAGGCTTGCCAAGCCTTCACCTGGGTGTGTGTGTGTGTGTGTGTGGGTTTGTGTGTGTGCGTGTGTGAAAGCTGTAGCTGCGATCACCCAATAAGTTGCAAATGGACTCAAAGTTTATGGGGCAACAATAATGTTTTATATCCCTGTATGCCTTTTAAGTTTGCACTTTTGCAACAGTTTTAGCAGCAAAGCTCTCGTCTACTGTCAGCGGAACTACAGTACAAAACATCAAGAATTCACATGAGATAGAAAGATGATTCATTGTAAACTTACCCATAATTCCTCGAGCTTCTGTGCATGTTCTTCGCAGTCCACCTCTGGACCGCTGATCGTTGATGGGACAAACACACACGAGCTGCTACTTGTATCTGTACAGCATTTTTAGTCTTCAACTCGCCTCAACTCACAGTTTCCATAGTAACGGGCTGGGAGGAATTGAAGACTGAAAAAGACATACAGGACATTTGGTGTCCCTCTCACACTGTCATGAGGTAGATGATGTGTGGGCTGAAAAGTCCCTGTACAGTCAGTTAGCTGCAGCGGGGGCTTAAGTAGGAAAGGAGTGTGAGATGACACAGACATGTGTATAATGGAGGCTCTCATAACTCCAGGTGACAGAGCAACATCTGGAACAGGGTGTAATTTTGTTCTGATTCCCAACTTCACAATAAAACAATCCTTGACAGTAACTCTGTGAGGAAAGTTTAAACTCTGAAGCAAAGTATTACACTTAAATGGCTTTTGGAAACTGTGATAAGATTTGCTCTCCAATATACAGTACTGTATATGATTCTCTGTATAGTACATGAAAACCTCCAAAGGGTCCAAAGGGAATATTTTCTAAAACCTTGCACAGCATTTTGTGCTTAACTTAATAGAACAGAATGAGATAATAAAGATTCCATTGAGGAAAAAAGTTTTATCAGTGCGCCTCTGTGAGAGTGGAGGACAATCTTGGTTATCTTTTGTTCTGTTTTTTCTCACAATGATGAACTGTGTTTCAGAAAGGAGCAAAACATCTTAAATCTTACGTGTAAATCTATTGTTTTGTACAAAGAGTTTTCGACTTGATAAGTATAAAGTTTAAAGTAGAACTTGAGTTGAGTTCCAGACCACTAAACATCCAAAATATAAATCCTAAATCAAAGTAATAGGCATATCTTAAACAATAAGGAGTTCATCTGTCAACCAGGGACAAAAGTTGTAATTACCTTTTTTTAATGTTATTTTATCATTTAAGTCATTAAGTGGTCAAATCTAATGTAGGGAGCTCATATATTTCATATGATGATTTAACTCCTTTACTGAGGAGTTATACTCGGAAGTTGTGTGTCAGCTGAAAAACTTAAAACACCAGGTACAAACACAGCAAATATTTAATGTCTGAAATGCCGTGATAAGTGTATGTTCTCTTTTATAAGTTGGATGTTAAAAATCCAAGAAAAGTCTGGCTATTTTCAATCAGGTCCTTATTTTCCTTGTTTTTCCGTGATGTGGAAGGACTCTGTTCAAATTTCAGCACCTTTCTTCACCGTCAAGCTCAGTGCTGCCCTCCAAAACACACCCAGAGAGCCAGAACAATCTCCAGCAGTCAAACCCAAAATCCAATTTCTGATTACCCAATGCTTGAAACTCGCGTATGTTGCAGCATACGGTAGCTGACATGTACTGTCTACTGCTTTAAGTATTCTGATGCTGTGTTCATGTCATATAGGATGTTCTTCTGCAAATACAATCTGTCGACAGGGGAAAATGTTTGCTTCAACTCCCTTGTGGGAATTACAAGTAGGATTTGTGGATATTTTATCACACACCTGGGAAAGTGGCTGTAAAATTTGTAACTGTGTTTCTCCCACCCTGTGTGTATTGTGAATTGCTTAGTTAGTAATTAGTGATAATTTTTTGGTAATTCGACCCCTCTACAAGACAGGGCCCTCAATGGCTTGTTCCATTTTAAGTATTTTTAGAGGCCTGAAGAGGTAAAAATGATCCTTTCACAAGAAAACTGAGAACAAAAGTCAATTTATGTAACAGATATATTTTTCAATCAACCGGTGTCCTCTCAGATTTATCCCAACCCCATGTTAAGAACCACAATTTAGGGGTCGAGGCCCGGGGAGGAGTTCTTTGCCCAGTTGGTAATCCAGCCGTGGGAAACAATGTTAATAAAGTTTTAAATCAAGAATGTTTTGATAAATTAGTAATCAAAGTTATAAATAATGTGTTTTGAAATAATATCTTTGAATAGACACTGTTGGAGCTGCTCCAGCAAGTGAGTCAAACGCAATCAATCATCTTGATAGAAAACACCGGGAAATTAGGAATTATCCATTAAACAATACCTGCCCCCTAAGCATATCCTTTTGGGGACAAAACTGTAACAGTTCTCCGACTGGTTAAGCAATGTGTCTCGTTAAATTTGATTTAAATTCACCAAAGACCTTTGCTGGAAATAGCTGGATCTAATTTTCAGGAAAGAGACTCTTGGATCCATTTAAAGCACTGTTCTGGACTCTAATCTTGGTCTTGGCTAATTCTGAAATTGCTAAATAAAAAGGCTCCAACTGAATGAGTCAACAAAAATATGCTTGTATCCATCAGTCTGTGGATTGAATTAAATAACACAAACATGCAAGAGTTGCATGATAAATGTGACACTGCTTTTAAGATCTTCTGTGATTAATTATTTGGATTCAAAGGCTTTGTGTCTCCATAGTCCTTAATCAATCATTAAGTATGTATGTAAAGCTAGTTTATAATCAGATGTTGTTCTCTACGTTGGCCACTGTAGGCACAACATGCGGGATGACTGATGAAACATATCTGATGTGGGAGATCACTTCCCAACCCTGACTGCCTTCTGGCTTTCATCCTGTCTCCTGTCTCTCTGGCCCTCCAGCCAAAAGGGCACAAGCCCGCACTGTCTAGGCCCAAAAGGTTTGTCTGTCTTTTCTTTCAACTTGTGACAGATGTATACAGTCATGTGTTTGCAGCATTTCTTTCACTCCTGTAGTGAACTTTCAAGTGTATGTGACCAGAAATTTAAATGCCATGAAAACATGTTTTCTTCAGTATTATTATAAGTAATGGGATTCTACATGAACACACCATATTCTGCCAGTTACTTTACATTTGAGATTGGTATTTTTTATTTTTGCTAGTGGGTTGTTTGGTCACTGTCCGTCAAATCTGATCAAAGCCTCCCACCACAGGCCTGATGATGTTTTTTTTTAAAAAACTTTGATTGATAGTTATTTAGTAATACATATTTTAAGGTGGTATTGATCGTCTCATCTAATTTGCATATTTTCCAAAATGTCAGACTTTTTTACTTGAAATGGTTGATTTGAAGCCAAGTTTTCAAATATCAATATTACTCAAGTGTCACATATTATGGGAACGCACAAATAGAAAAAAACTGCCTTATGTTCAGCAAATAGAGTGATAATAGTAGTGGGAAAGCCAATGTGAAATGAAGTGAGCTAAGAGGGTCCGGTGACATGAGCTCATTGTGTCATTTTTTATTAATCCCCACACAGGCAACTTGAAATTAAATATACCTGAGTAGTAGGGCTAATAAACATACATATAGTCCCAAGCCACAACAACAACCTCAAAATAAGAGCTCCCAATTAAAAATAATAACTCCCAAAGTGATCCATCATATTGTCTAAAGTGGGCATGGGCCAAGGGTAATTGAAACCTACTGTGAGTTTAATTATCACCACTTCAGACAATGGGCACCTTCATGACATTGCAAATAACCTCTCTGGTTTGACAAGCAGTCAGTAAGTACCAGCACTGGGTTAGAATCACATGAAAGACTTGGGTTAGTCGATTACAGAATATATTAGATTTGTCCAACGTGGCCTGAGATACACCCAAATGCAAGCTTGGACAGGCTATGTGACTATCCTTTCTTTATAGAAGAGTTTTTCCCCAAATCTGTAACAAATAGCTATATTCAAATGTGAAAAAACATTATTCATCATCTCCACACAAGTAAATAATTCAGATTATTCAGTGTCAAGAAGGCACTGTAATAACATCTGATAGGAATATAAAACAATGACTCATTTCCATTATATCAAACCACCGTGAAAACAATGGAGACAACTGGCCTTAGTAGGCGAGATGACCTCCGCTGCCGCATCGTGACAGGGAAAGATAAAAGGCACTGACCTCAGCCATAGCCTTCCCTCCCTCCCACTCTCACCTGTTTATTCATGAAGACATAGATGACTGGGTTGATGACCGTACTCGTCTTGGCCAGGACTGAGGGGGTGATGCTCGCCTCGGGTGTGACAAGTCCCGGCGGCCCGAAGGTGGCCATCAGGGCCATGATGCCGTACGGCAGCCAGCACAGTAGGTAGCAGGTCACCATAATCGCCACCATGAATAGCACACGCTGCTCACGTTTCCTGCTCACCGATGGATTGATCCCACTCACCTGGAGACAGCGAGGGAAAGAGAGGGAGAAGGGGAGGATGAGGAAACATGAATTAAAGGAACTAGCAATCTCCTGTGATGACATGATGTGTTCAGACGCATAGGTTTTTGACTTTTGCTGCCACTAGGCATCCGAATTTCCCCCTATGGGAGAGAGCTGTTAGAAGAGGACTCTAGAAAGTAAAATGCAGGAGTGACAGAACAGAGTGCAGGTCAGGCAGGGTGAAGTGAGGGATTGAATGGCGTGCAGAGAGACGGAGAGAGCAGGAAGCAGACAGAAGAAAAGGCAGGGATACTCAACATCTGCAGATGGACTGGCAGTGAGGAGAGAGCGGCGTTAGAATAATAGACTGAGACCACTTAGTTATCCATTTACTGGAAATCTTGACCTCAACCACAGAAGTTATGTTGCGCGAAATAGGCAAACCCGCACATTGTTTTCTGATAAAAGAACATGGACAAATTAAAGGATAATTCTGGATTGTTACGACTTATATAACGCGTCAATTTTTGAGCCTAAGTGGTGCTTTTAGGCAACAGTTTTCCCTGTTTCCAGACTTTATGCTAAGTTAAGGTAGCTTTCTCCTGGCTCCAGCTACATATATACCATAAAGACATGAGAGTAGTATTCAGCTGGAAAGCAAATCAGCACATATCCCAAAATGTCTATTTAATTAACTGCTAAGATCAAAACATGGCTAAAATTAAGTCTGCCAGGGCAAGAAACACAAGCAGTGAGACGATTATACAGGCTTTATTTTTTTGTTTATTTGAAAGAGAAAACAAATATGAATGGTAAAATGGGAATGATGACTATGAGAGTTATAGTATAATAAACAAAAATGAATCTTTGGCAAAATTATCATAACAAACATATACAAACCATTTCAGATGCATGTATATACTTACACATGAGGACAGACTAACACACACACACACACACACAGACACTCTCTCTCTCACCTTTACATGGACACACTTGCAAACTGACAAACACCTTCACTCTCAACAAACTTCAGCAGTCTGCATTTGTATCTCCACATGTTGGCGGCTGTCACTCAATTCCATCTCCCCGGAGAAACACACTGACAGGGAACCACTTTGAAAAAAGGCTCCAGCAGTGGCAGGTTTTCCTTTTCTTTTTTGGTAAGGCAGGTGAAGTGAGGTGGTGGTATTCTAAGAAAGTACATACACTGTGCACATAGTTCCACACATAAGTAAAGTAAATCACTCAAAAAAAAAAAAAAAACTCCAAGGGTGCAGTGATCAGTCATCATCACTATCATGACAGCTAATCATGAAGAAAAATATCCTTCACTCTGACTCTTTGCTCCTCCATATTTGCAAAGGTCTACACTATATATAGGCTAAATATTAGCACATGCTATTTGCACGGTGCATATTGTACGTGCTCATGCGGGGTCTATAAAATATGATAGGCTACTGTATGTTTATGTCCTCTTCTCCTGAATTGTTAGGTTCACATTACACTGACCTTGCTGTAAACTGTACGCCTGCTGACTCACGTGCTGCCACTCACACAGCAGCATATGAATAACTATACACGTTAATGTGGCGATCAGCTTTCACCAGTCAGACAGAGTGTTTGCATTACTGCCACAATATGATATACGAGCAAATAAATGTTTCCCCATTGTGGCAGACTAATCAAGCCATGCCAGTGATTGACAAACTCTTTACATTCAGCTCATCTACCCCCAAGAGGCTTCCGCAACTCTGCAAAATGGAAATTTAGGCTGCATTCATACAAAACATTTTCAAACTCTGAAGTGTTACTGTCTTCGTTAAGCTACTTTCAGGCAAACTGTGTCATGCTTTGTCAGCGTAGTCATTTTTAGACAATGGGTCCTTGATTTCAGGCAGAGCAGGCTTCTCATGTCTAGCCAGCATTTTGCCGCCTGAAATGACGAACGTCGCCAGCCGATTTTATCAGCTGTGTGTGGCTAATGAAGCAAGCGTTAACTTCATGAGTTTGTTTAAAAAGCCGTCTGTGGCTGATTTTGCTCAAGCTGACTCCTGTAAAAGTAGCTCCTAAATATGCACTTGATGGCTATATGCTGCTGGAAAAGGAAAGCTGCATCACCCAGTACAAGTGTAGAACTAATTAGTCGCAATATTACAAGTGTGATACGGAAAATCCAACGCTGGACTGACTTGCCATGTCTAGTTATGGTTGCTCAGCTATGATTGGACAATTGCTGTTTGGGGGAGGGGCTTAGTTAACGGTCAGCCATGGCAAAGAGTCACACTTCACCACACTGAAGCAACTGGGACTAACTAAATTTGTCCCTCTGCCATCAAATCTCTAACTTGGCAGGACAACAGCAGCACAAAAAGTCCAATAAACAAGCAATTGAGGAAACAATTCGATTTTTGTCAGGTTTGCTTGAAAGAGGCCAGTATAAACTCAAACAAACCAAATACAAAATCAACTTTAGATTTCCAACAATATATCCATAAACTGCTAGGTATCCTGCCAGGAACTGAGTGACAGTTCAGTGCCATCTGTATCTCCCCTGACACATTGGGTAAGCTGTCCACGTTTGTCTTTTTACCACCTTTTCATGTTAAGTCAAACTTTTTTAAAATTCATCCCAGTTTGACTGAAAAGGTCACCTGTCATTTGATTGCAGAAAAGTTTCCGTTTTGCTTCCACTTTGGCTCTGTTGCCACCCTGTAGACTTTCTCACTTTGTCAGCTCTGGAGAATAGGTGGCTAATGGCTTCAATCTTGGCTCTGATTAAATAAATGAAGTGGCAGAGATCACAGACAAATTGAGGAAATGGAGAGTAAGTACTGAATGATTGCAATCAAAGGCTGGGTGGCTGGTGAAAGGAGCTGGCTTACTAATTGACTGCCCTCACAGAGAACCTGTTTCATATGCTAAACAGCAGTCCCCAAAGCCGTATAATTAATATGTATGTATTGTGTCCATGTGACGGCACAAATCTGTTACAGCCTTTTGTCAAAATGTTGACAACTACAAGCTTGGTAATAAGCATCAAAATAACAGGAGGTTTTTAATGATGGGTGACACAATTTTGCACTAAGCAGGCAGTGAACTGAGTATAGCAGCCCATTTCTTTTTAGCTTGGGGTCATGACAGTTTGAAATAGAGTTGTAGATTATGGGCAGTGGTCCAATGCGGTGCTGATGCTCACAGATAGACAGGTGGGGAAGAATTTGTCAAGGAGGGTTTGATGGGAAATCTTTGTCAGGGGAGAATATCTTCACAGTCTTCCCTGATTAAATTAAATATCCGGTGGCTAATTTTCCTCTGCGGCAACAGAAGGAGCATTGTCTCCTGTAGATTCTCTGGCAGGCTGTCACTTATTCAGATGGATCATCTGGCCAGTGTGATGCAATGTTAAACATTTTTTTGAAGTAAACTAAATGGAATAGCCTGGAAATAGAATCAAGTTTAAAGTGTCAGTACATAAAATGGTTTTGTGCTTTCATCATGTGTGTCTGTGTGTGCTTTTACGCTCAGTTTGTCCATTTGCAACCATCAGTGATTTTATTAATCAAACATGTGCTTTTCCTACTGTGACATGTCAAAATGTCTTCAGAGAAAAAGGCCTACATAAGCCAGTGTCATATGTATTAAACACTGGATGAAGTATCCAACCATGGCGGCCAACTCTTTCTTATGAAAGCTGCTCACTCAGTGTGTAAGTGTGTCACTTGTGTTCTCTGCCAGCCCACATGATTGACATGAAAATCATTCCTTCTGTTGGACCTAATGGTTCAAATTGTGTATTAAAGCAGTTTTACAGCTGTTTCTCTTGGGCTGACGCACAGTGCGATGTGTGACCTGCAATTTAGACTTTTGCTCACTACACTAAAATCAGGCCTATTCTCGTGGGGTTATTTCTGATGCATTCTGGATGTTCTGGGACCATTTTTTGATCAGGAAAACACACAACCTAAATCATTAGAAAGTATTGTCAAAGCACGGCCAAAAGTGGAAGAAACTGCTGTGCCCAGGCAAACTGCAGTCTATAAAACCTGCCATTACTAAAAGAAAGCCCACATTTCATGGCTGGAAGATGGACTGAATGTTGAATGATGGAGGACAGACAAGAAAAAAATAATAAGTAGAGGCAAATGGCACCACACTGTACTTACTGCAAGGCCTGCTGCCAGCAATGTAAAGAAGTATGGCATTTGGAAATCAGGATCCAAAAACAGTTTTTTCATATATTGCTAACTAACATTTCTACTGAATAAGACACATCTCTTTAAATATCATATCAAGGGGGTAAAAAACAATGTTACCTGCTATCCCCTTATGTTTATTGTATACTGCTGCATTTATACGGCTATGTGAGTGTGCCTGCCTGAATAAGAAAGACGTGTACGACAGTGATTGTGTGTTTTCTGCTCCACAGACGTTTTGCTCTACCAGATGACACTGAAGTTGACATTAAGAACCTGCTTTCAGTATGTGTCATCCACGTCGTCCCTCTGTGGACAAGACAGTCCCTCTGTGGTCTTGCGCTGTCACACTGACGTCTACTGTTGAAATTTCCTGTCTGTAGGCAAAGCCATCTATTTTAATCACAGCATGTCACATGTAAGAGGATGAATAATGGTGTGCGACGCGAGGGAGAGGGATGAAGTGGATTGTGTGCTGTGTTACTTGAGAAATTTGACAGCTACACTTTTCTGTAGGCATGTAGCTGTTCAAACCTCATGTTTGGAAAAGGATCTTACAATGAGTGAATGGTAAAATCAGTTCCTGTACAAGTAGAAAGATATGAAGTGAGCACTTAGTGAGGTGCATGCTGTCCTTGAAGAGATTTTTAAAAGTTTGCCAAATGGAGACAGAAGGTTATCCCACACTGGAGAGGCAGATAGAAACAAAGCCAAAAAAAGCGATGACCAGGTCGTCTCATTGAGGGGAATGTAACAAGTAGTAGCATAATTTAGAGCACTGGATGGGCTGCATGGTTCAGGCCGCAGCTCCAGTATTATTATGTTCAAGACAGGAATAGTCGAAGGACATGCAAGAATTGGGGGAATCATGGATGAGTCTCAATGTAAAAGAATATTTCAGCAGCCTGGCTGCAGTTGCTGTTGCAGTGGACAAGGCGGGAGATGATTAAAGTTTGAGCAAAGAGCTGAGAAAGGAAAGACGGGTAAGGAAAGATCAGATTTTACGGATTTGTTGGGAGAGAAAACCCCCATATTTGGGTTGTGGCTGCATTGTGGGCTTTGTATGACAGTTCCTTGTCTAGAATAACATCAGGGCTCCTGCAAGCTTCAGGCAAGAGTCTTTATAGCTGAGTCTTGTCAGTGGTGGTGCAAAGGTCTAGTGGAGGGGAAAAGTGCAGCAGAGTTCCAGCAGCCATCCTATTAATTTTTCAGTGTGGTTAGTTTTCAAGGAGAATAGTTTACAACCCATATTTGACATATCCTGTAGCCTTTAATAACACACCGAATTGAAAAAAATAAGTGAAATGCTTTGAATGCTTTACAGCCAGAAATTAAACTAAGGTTGAATGGCACACATTTATCTTAAGAAGTATTTTCATTTTATAAGTTCAAGCAGAAGGACACACAAAGAGAAATACTAAAGTGAACATTTATATTGGTTCTAATTTGCCAGACCAGCTAAATCAATAACAGAACAATAGCAAGAGAGAACATGTTGACTCAATTTGGATTACTTGCCTACATTTCTTTCCACTGGCCTGTAGAGGCCATAAAATTGTGGTTTATGAGGACTGGGCACGAGGACAGGCTGGGTCACAAGGAAAGATATTTTTATTGGAAATTACTGCCTCTAAAGCTAGCCATAATTGTCTTCTCTAATTTATATCTAGAGAAGACAATATATAATCTAATAAGAAGTCTTCACTTATAAACTTAAGTCATACTATAAACCAGTCTCCACCATTGTACCTGTAAATCTAAATTGATTTAGTTCAGCTTCAACTGCTTTCATTTTTTATTCTTCAACTGCTTTCAGTGTGTACTCTTCACCTGATATCTCAACCCCTTTTAATGCTTACACATAAATTGACACCGCAAACTGCTTCAAGTCTTTTAATAATATGAACCTTACTCAGTTCTTCTGAGTCACACAACTTCTACAACTGCTTTCAGTGCTTACACTTCAGCTGACACTTCAAGTGACATCTAATTTAATTTTATACTGTACTCTTAAACTATCATTAATTCCATTCTGAACTTCCACCTCTTCCAGCTCAATTTATCACTTACAGTTCGACAGATAAGTCTGGCCCCTCTCCCATTCAAACTGACTTCCCTGCCGATTTCTCGGGCTAACTAATCACAAGCGTTCATCTAGTAGGAGGCGGGTTGAATACGATGACTGACAGAGACAAGCGCCATTCAGGTATTTTTTTGAATATCCAAGATGGCGGCTCCCGTTCAGCGGCCGGCTACAGCGGCAGTATTAAACGGACTGGACGGTAAATTTTCTCTAAAAGAAGAACAAACAACTGCATTTAAACTTTATGTTGATATAATATAGTCTGGCGATTGCCAGGCTAGTGCCTTTTAGCACTTGTCCTACAATGTATACTCAGGGTTTACATTCAAATTGACACTTCAACTTAATTCAGTTCAACACAACACTTAATATAAAACTTTAATTTCTTTCAGCACTTTCGTTGTAACTGCCAATTCAACTTCTTTCAAATTGGTATTTTGACTGCAACTTCAACTACACCTTCAACTTCAACAATTTCAAAAGCAAAATTTCAGCAGCAAGCACATATTACACACATTATCCTTATCAAAATAAAGTGCGCCATTCTTTTAGATTTAACTAATCTAACTAAATCCAACAAAGTCCCATATTGAATTAACTTCCAAATATGTATTTCTGTCATGATATCCTGTTTATGGTTCACAAAATAATTTTTCAGGTTTGAGAACCAGATAATCCTTAGTTGAAGGGAAAACAACAGCAGTTGATTTCAAAGCATGCATGAAAAATTAAAATTATGGGCGTGGATGTAATAAGCAGTGTGGAACTTCAGGCCTAATATGCATTTGTGTTCCTGTGGTAGTCCTCTATGGAGCCTTATGACACACTGGTGGGATCAGCTGCTTTTTGTATCAGTGTAATCATATCATCAGTTTAATATTGGCAAATAGAGCTGCGAGCGGTTCTTTAAGGTTAAATACACTCTGAACCAGCATGTTTTTCTTCCAGTCAAATAGTCTACCCAGATTGATTTTGAGATTGCAATTATATTGTATTATGCTATTATAATATATAATTCTTTTTTAATGATAAAGGATATCATTCAGATTTTTAAGTCTGAAAATGAAGCACTCATCTCTGTCTGACGAACATTAAAAACATGATAATCTTTGGGTACCTTGGTTGAAAGGGTATCTTTTTAGCTTTCTTAGGTAAAGTTAAGTCTTTTGGTGGTTTTTGGAGGAGGATCAGGGAAGGGAGTAAATCTGTGTTTGATACCGAACCAGCACGCATGTTTGAGATCCCTAGTGTGGATGGAGGTAAAGTCACCTCCAGCATGTTGGAAACACACATAAAATAGGTCTGCAGGTGGATGGAGGAGGCAGTCTGACAGCCATGCTAAAGCAGTGCTTAGGCAATGCAGAAATAAATCATCATACAACTATGACTGTCCTTCCATTTCAGAAACTGCTCCGACAGAGAAAATATCACAAACGCTCAGAGGTATTATACATTGAAATTTGTTTCCACACATCCTACAGTAGTCAGGTATATTACTGCCCTGTTATCAGCTCTGTACTATTTCAGTTTCATCTATCCAAGTCCAGATGTTCCTTGTTTTCTTCTGTAAAATAGTCTCCTCTCTTTCTCTCTCTCTCTCCCAGTTTATCCATTTTCAGGCTATTTCTACCTCTGTTTTTTTTCTTTCTGCATTATCTATGGTACAAATGCAGCTGAGTTAATTCACTGATATCTATAATTGTATCATGAAAAAGCAGATTGAACCAAAACCATAATAACATTCAACACAACAAACACAAATTTGTGACACACTGTGTCACAAACCATCACCAATGAAAGTGTCTGTGTGTCTATGTGTGTGTGTGACTTTTTACAAAGTTTGGCCATGTTGCATGAAACCATTTTTTTTTGCTATAAACACACACACACACACACACACACACACACACACACACACAAACACACACACACTTGTCCTCAATGCAAAATGTCAACGTCCAATGGCGAAAACTGTTGCCACCATGGGGTGGGTGAATTCTTTGCTCCGTGCTCAGTGAGTGACACACAGAAAACAGAAAAAAAAAAACATGTTCTTGATGACTGCTGGTGACCCAGTATTACAACACAGTCACCCTCCTCCACACACACACAACCACTTTAACACACGCTAAGAGTTCTACATTAATCCACATAATCAGTTAATTTGTTTAAATGTTTAAATTCACGTCGGCTAAATGGATTACACGGATGGAGTGGGCGGCTGCCGAACTGGCTCAGATCTGGGAGGCTGGAGGCAGTCAGTACCTCCTGTGCCTTCCCAACCTGCTGCCTGCACTCCTCCCTGCTCACAGCAGCACCAGACACTTGCTATTAGACTGTGAGATTGGTGGTGATGGCGATGCGACATAAAGCAGGTGATATGAGCCAGACATGGGGGGTGAGAACAGACATTGGGAAGATGGAGGGGAGTGGAGAGAGTAAGATATAGCTGTGAGAGGTTGTTTAAGAAGAGGGAGAAAGGAGTGGGATTGGTGTAGCAGCGAGAGAAGAGCGACAGGAGAGGGAAAGAAATTGAGCCATGAAGAAAAGAGCTGCATGCAGGTAGATGTGTAACTGATTTCTGTTTATGCAGACTCCTGTGAGTCCAATTGTTAATGGAAAATCAGTAGAGACACGAAAGTGCTGTTCTGATGAATCTGAAGTTCCCCCTCTCCAGCTTTTGTCGTTCTATCCTTATATTGGGCAGTTGTTTTTGGGAGTCTTCCAGCTTGGCAAGCAGTCACCTGGCTAGAGAGAAATTTGTGTGGCAGCTGCAGCCATGTTTGCCGTGCAAGTTAGACAAACATGCACCACATTAAAATAGAAGGCTGTCATGTAAGTGCACCCAGCTAAGCAACCCGTAACAAATAGCCTTCCCCGACTGTCTTCGTTAAGCGCACATACCCTTAGACTCTTCGGAAAATGGAGTCCCAAGCCAAATCATTTGAAGCAATTAGTATCTACCTTGTGAGGAGAATCTTTCTTGCGAGAATGCACTGTCAACGCTCGCAAAACTCTTAGGAGAGGTGAGCTGGAGCAGCTTTGCAACACTACACCGCCTCAACCAGGAAAGAAAGATTAGAGGCAATTTTCTGAGGGCCTTTACTGTAAATTCTATCCACTTCATCCCTCGATACTCTGTATCTCCTTCTATCTTTTACAGAAACCTTTTCCCATTTTCAAGTATGTAAGTCAGCTGCATCTAACTTTGAAAAGCTGAGAGCCAAAAACTGGTCTTGTGACTGTTGAATGTGACTGAAATTATGTGGTGTGGAACACAATAAAGAGATATGGAGCGACGCCTGCGAGCTAGTTCAGGCAGGCAACTCGAGCTGCACCGCTTCATTCACACGTGACATGCCTCACACTCCACTACATCTATCAAACACTCCCTCTTAATTGGGCGGTATATTTAAACTGCAAAATTTCCCATCTCGCCCGCTGCTTCCCTGCATCATCATTGCTGTCCTAAGATCCCCAATATTTCATGTAAACATGTCTGCGGGGAGTGATGAGGTCGGAAACGTGAGTTGTCTGACTGAAATATGATCATTGTGGGCAACACTCCCCTAAAGGTCTTATAATGAGGAAGAAACTCCTGAACTTCTAAACCCATTGCTCTTGGTTCTGGCAATTCACCCTCATAAAAACTGTGATTCCTCAAAACGGACAACTAGGGTTTCTTTTTCTAAACATTTATTGAACACGAGCATATCATGTGTCGCTTTCAAAACACCCCCAACTTCTGGCTTCTGACTGAACCAGGGCTTTACAAGACGCTCAAGTGCAGGGATCGTAGATGTAATAAACTTAATTTTGTTTCAGGCGTCGCCGTAATAACTGAATATTCACAAGTTAAAAAGTAAAAACTTGTTGGCATTTGGAAAATTCTTCTGTGTGATTTTTTTCGCCCCGTTGGCAGGGCTGTGACAGCTGAAGCTGCACCAGGATATCAAAGCTAAGTCGCATCCTGGCATCAAAACATGAACGCCTCAGAAAGCTACATACTCACCAATCTGATCACACTTTTTGCCCTTCCATCATCCCCGCCCCCTGCTCTGCCAGAGGGCGGAAAATTGCAGTCACCGAGACAAGACATTCGACTAATGCTGAGAGTCATATTAAAACATGTCAGTGATTGTACAAATGACATCCCCTCTGTGAAATTACTTACTTGAACTGGGTGAGAGAGAGGGGAAAAGGCTCTTGAAGCCAATCAGCTGTACATAACTCCGGTCTTATGCTGACAGTGCTTTGGGGCTTGCACACAAACACACGAACACACACACACACATACACACACACACACAGACACAAACAAACACACACATACTGTACAGAAATATAAACTCAGATGTATACATCCCCTCTGCATGCAGATATAGTCTCGAGAACTTCCTTATATTAAAATAGACACCCAGATATACACAGATATAAAAACACAAACATAAAGCAGTCAACTCAAACACAGTTTTTACATTTAAACACGCACCTGGGCACCCAGACAAATAGTCAGACAGTACACTCGCACACAAACACACACACATCGTCCAGAAGGGGAAAAGACATAAGCGCAGCACTTTTGCCTGGCTTGTTTTTTAGCATTCCAGCTCCTGAGTCGGCCTGGATGTTCTGCCAGCACAGTTGTTGGCTGCTAAACATGATTGATCTCAGGATTTGTGTCTGCTGCATTAGTCCTGTACACCACCAGCCTCCTGTGGCCTGCCAAACACTATGCCTGCCTGTCGCCCATCAAAGGGCCTCTCTCAGCAAGAATCCTCAACGCTCCACTGAGTTGCTTTACAAACACTCACTGTCCCCCCTCCTCCTCCTCCCTGCCTTTCCATATCCCCATGTTCCTTCCCTCCACCTGCTACACCTCTCCCCCCTCGCCGCCACATCGAGGTGTCTGCAAGGTCGCGCAAAAAAAAGGAGCATGATTGTAACTTTTATTGAATGAGGGAGAGTCAAGTAAATCTGTCGAGCGCTGGGGAATAAGCATCACCAGCTGCTTTCTCGAGACAAACAACTTGTAAGGGAGGGCATCAGGAATCAAATTGAGGGTGAGGCTCTGTCGGGCTTCTGGGGGAATTCAGGGGCAGATGTAGTGAATGCAGGGTGCGAGTGTATGTGTGTGTGCGAGTGTATGTGCGTGTGCGAGTGTATGTGTGTGTGTGTGTGTGTAGGTACGCTGAGAGTACGGGGACATTCATTTTCATTTGAAATAACAACACTCCGAGGACCTAGGGGAGACAGGAGCACTGTACAAGCCATGCGGAATTGACTTGTTGAATTGTAGACCTAAAGGGCTTTTTTTCACAGTTAAATTGCTTTTGGTAACGTCTGGACATACAGCCTCTTGTACAGCCTCCTAGAGCTCTAAAGAGACTCTAGATTGAGAGGGGGAAAAAGGTCTGAGGACTGATGTTCTCATCTGATGCCATAAGTCTGGATAGAGATCACCAACTACATAGAACAAAATGAATTGTATCTGCTGGCTGTGAGCATGGTTTCAAATATGAGTTCATAGCAGCTCTCTAGGTCGAATTGTTGCTTAATTTAACTAAATTATAACTCTTGAAAGCTTTTGTTTGTATGACATTTTATTCCAAATCATTTAATGGGTTTGTCCTGAGTTAGAGTCTATAGCTGGCTCAATCAAACTCACTGACGCAAGTAGTGACACACAGGCATGTGAACTCACACAGACAGATTTAAATTCATGCATTTAGTCATGGACACACTCCTTATTGGGAGTTTTACTGGTTTATTGAATAAACTAGGGAAATTTCTCAACAGTTAATTCCTTAAATTGTCTCCATCTATGCTACAACACACAGCATTGTAGGCTAGACAATGTCACACGCTACAATGGATTCAATCACCAACAGCTCAGCGTTTACATTTTTTTCTTTCTTTTCTTTTTTTTACACAAAACCGTCAAACACCATATACCCTGGTTAAATGTTAGGAAGGTATTTTTAAAAATATATACCTAGTAGCCTAGTAGTAAGTTGTGATTGCTATAGGGTGGGCACAGCTTTGTGGACGAATGAATTCAACACAACAAGCGCAAATTTGCAATAGCTGCAACAACACTGTGTCACACACACAAACACACACACACTTTACCTCCATGGCATATTTTAGCCTCATAGGTAGAAAGTTGTGGTTGCTAGAGGGTGGGCACAGCTTTGTGGACCAACGAACTGATGGACCAATAGAAAGAGATGGCGGGGCTAACCTACACCACTGAAAAAGCAACCTCTGAGACTAATGATGCTTCTACGAGTCTACGAGGAACGATTCATGAGTAATGGGAGGGAGAGTGGCTAAATTGTAAGGGCGGGGCAAACCATCCCCAGTGAAGGTGTCTGTGTGTGTATGTCCGTCTATCTGTGTGTGTGTGTGTGTCTTCTTACAATGTTTGGCCATGTTACATGAATCCGTTAACCCTTTGATACACATGCTGTGCAAATCCCTTCTAATGCACATTATGGGTCAAAAATATATTCATTTCCTATGTTATTTCCTATTGTTTTTTTGCTATATATTTTGAAATCAAATTATCTCATCATTAAATATTCCAAGTATTCATTAAATATCTTTTGTTTGATCACCACAAATCATTATTTCAATTTTTCCTGTCTTATGTCTAAATATGTTAATTTGTCACTTTGTCAAAGGCCCAGTTGATTCTGATTTCTTTATCAAGATGGCAAGAGGAAAAGATCCTCAGTGTCTTTGAAAGAGGGTTCATGTTTGGGTACAGATGGCAGGAGCTTCTGTCACAAAGATTGCTCAACTGACTGGTGTTTCAATGGGAAACGTGACTAAAGTGACATCTGCATTTATGGGAAAGACATCAGTAAATAGCGTTGGAAATTGTGGTCGACAGCTTACGTTTGATGACTGTAATGCTTGTGCATTAGTGCAATATGTAAGGGAAAACAAAGGAGCAACTCTTCCTCTGTTTGGGAATGTCAATGCAGGACATAATCAGACTGTCCAAGAACAGTCCATCGACAGTTACATAAAAGGGGCTATTATAGTGGGGCTGCAATGCATGAACCCCTCATTACAAAAATGAATGCACATTTGAGAGTTCTGTGGAGAAAAAACATAGGCACTGGTCTACAGAGATGTGGAAAAAACGTATATGGTCAGGTGAGTCATCTTTCACTATATTCTCAATGAGTGGGTGAGTGCATGTGTGGCGTACACCAAGAGAATGGTCCAGGCCTAAATGCTTGAGCCCTACAGTGAGGGGATCCTGTGGATTTTTATGCTGTGGGGGGCATTTCGCTGCCATGGTTTGGGTCCAGTTGTCCCATTAGAGGGGAGGGTCACGGCAGATCAATACAAAGTAGTTCTGAGTGATCACCTTTATCCTATAAACATTTTTATCCCGATGGGAGAGGTCTACCCCAGGATGACAATGCCCCCATCCATAGGGCACGATGGCTCACTGAATGGTTTGATGAGTATGAAAATACTAGCTCTCAACCCAACTGAACACCTATGAGAGATTTAAGACAGACGTATGTTTTGGAAGAACCGAGTCCCAACCCTCCAGTACAGAGACTTGTAGAATCAAGGCCAAGGCACATTGAAGCTTTTCTGGCGGCACTTGGTGCCCAACACTTTACTAAGACAATTTTTCTTTCTCACTAGTAATGGATGTCAATGTCAAGGTAACTTTAATCTAATCTTCAAATATTACGTACAGTTATCTTTCACAAGATACCAAATACTTTCTTAGGTAAACCAATTGTGAGATAAGACATGCAGCCATGTTGAGTTGTAATATGTTGAGCAGTGAAGTTGTGCCAACATTTGCAAATACCAAAAGTTTTTATCTAATTTCATAGTGAATACATTTGACTCATGCGTGTTAAGTTGATGTAGAATACATTTTAAACAATTAAATATCATGCATATTCAATTTTTGACCCATGTTGTGCATTAGAAGGGTAATGACGCGAAAATTATTTTTATTCAAAAAGTAGGAAAGGATTTTTGATGATCAAAAACAAGTTAATTGATGAATACCTGGAATACTGAATGATTAAATTACATTTTTGCAGAGATATAGAAAATCAAAACTCAGTCGGGTCACTTTTGACCCATGTTGTGTATCAAAGGATTAAGAAGTTATGTGTCTTTTTGTTATAGGCCACTCCAACTACCACGGCCCCTATTAGCCAATTGGCATGAACACAAACAGACACCTTCTCACACACATACACACACTTGACCTCTTCCAAATGTCAGCCTCCTAGGGCGAAAAAACTGTGGCCAACAAAGTGGGGGGAAACTTTTGTGGGCCGACCGACCATCCAACCAACCGGCACAGCAAGCTATAGAGCTGATGGTCGCCACTAATAAAGGAGGAAGGATTTATGCAAAGTTCAAGCTATTTCCCTGCAGAGGCATCTCTTGATAATTTTTTGCATCTATATTCGCTCGCACACAAATAGCCAAAGACACACAATACAGAGGAGTTTGGCAGCCTCTTGCAAATACAAGACATTTAATGACCTCAGTGAGTTTTTAAGATAGACCTTTAAAGGAGTGCAGTTCAATGGTCGTGCCCTTTAGCACCCAATTAACACAGTGTTTCCAGTGTCAAAGTAGCAGAAGGGCACCTATATGATTAGGATTTTACCTGAATATGCAAAATATACTTAAGAAAGATGGGTCAAAATCAAAGTAGCAGGGGAGTATAATGGAGTAGTATGAGTCAAGCTCTAAGAAAACACTGGACACCTACAATTCCCATAATGCCTGTCTGATGACATGGTCAGGGTTATTTTTCTCAGACTTTAATAAGGTCCCTTCAGACCCGCAGAAAACATTATACAAAATGCAGATGTTATCACATGATTAGTAATCTTATGACAAGTAAACTGAACTTAATGTCTAAAATAGGTGGAGTGTCGCTTTAAACCTTTCTGTAAAACTATAAAAATCTTACAGACTTCGATGTGCCATATGCTGTAAAATGTTACTCCCCCACACATGTTCACCCACGGGTATACAAGTGCATGCAGAATAAGACCGTTTGTTACGTCCTTGTGTTTCATCAATTAGCGGCAGGGGGCTAACAGCTCATCGCTCAGTGTGTCCTGGAACTGCCTAAAACAACAGCACACACACACAATTTGACACACACACCTAACCAGGAGGATTTCCTTCCATATGGTTTTAAACACCTTCAGTATGAATATTATTGATTGTCCCAGTATGGCTCCAGCTTAATACATCAGGGGGACATTAAATTCCAACAGCTAATTAATTATGTACATGAATATTTAATGTGATATAGTGTAAGAAATAACAATTAGCCATGGTGCAACACTAAAGATTTGCATCTTCTCCAACCTCAGGGTTACAAAATATTTTCAAAGCTACTAGTTTCCAATGGTGTATTTTAATTCTATGCCCTCTTTACTGCAAAAGTCACCACATGTGTGCCCTGATTGTATTATTCTTTCTGTATGGAAGCAAATAAGGGTTATTAATAGATACATGCATGTATTTGTTTTCACATGCACACAAAAGGTGATATACAACTGCAGGCTGTAAAACTTTGTATGAACATCATTTCACAAGCTCAGAGAATGAATGACCCTTATTTGTTTCCATACCCCTGCTCCTGTGCCACTCGGTTATCAGCATCCATGGGGACAATTTTTCAGTTAATTATTTATAGACTGCAGTTAGTTATACAATCACATCACACCAAAATGTTATTGAAAATCAGGGGCCATGTTCATGTATCTTATCTTACACTATGAGTCCTCCTAAATGGAGCTAAAAGTTTCCTCTGAAGACATCACAAAGCTCCTGAGGACAACTTTTACTAACTTAACTCCAAAGTTATAGAGGGGGCAGGTTTCATGAATGAATGAACATATGGTGATGGGTGGAAAAGTGATCTGGCTGTGGCAGTGACTGTGAAATAAAATCTTCATGAATACACAGGAGTGCTTTATCTTTACATTTTGACTGAATGCTGACGCAAGGCAGGCACTATATGAAGCACATCTTAGTGATTTAGGAGTCCTATAAACATCCTTTAACTTCTTTCAGACTAACGAGCTTTTAGTCCTAAAATGCTTTGTGAAAAGTAGAAATTTCTCCTGTCTCAGGCTGTTTTGAACTACTTTTAGACTTTGGCTGATTTGTGAATACGGACTGAGATATTTAGGCAACGAATCAGCTAACGTAGCTGCTAACTAGACCCTAGCTGAACTTTACATATTACTTTGCATAAGCAAATATAAATGGACAAAAAGGAGTAGCAGTAATTAAATAAGTAAATAAATAATGGAAATTTATTTACGTAGCACCTTTCTGGTCAGCCATCACAAAGCGCTTCCCAATAAAATACGTACAAAAGACAAAAAATATACACAATATAGAAACAATAAATAAAATGGAGATAAATAATAATAATAATATATATATATATATATATATATATATATATATATATATATATATATATATATTTAGTCAAAACAGGTGGGTCTTGAGCGGCTTTTTAAAGGTTCCCATAGTGTCCACATTTGACGACTTCAGGGTCTTTTTTAGTTTTGAGTCTGGAGCAGAGAACAATCAACAGACCCTGATCATAGGAAGAAAACCTACTGGTGATATCAAACAGGTGATCTCTAATGTAGGCCGGTGCCTGATCATGCAGGACTCACAATATGTGATTTGGGTTCTGGTTTGATGTGTCTCTATAGAAGTGGCTTTTATACCCATCTTCTTTATCTATTATTCATTGCAGTACATTGAATTGCACAAAATTCCTAAAGCAAGACAAAGTGGAAGTAAAGAGACGACTGTGAGGAGCCAACAGAAATCAAATGAGAGCCCTCATGATGCAGACCACTGTGCTGCAATCTCATCCCGAGGCTAAAGGCAACATTTTTAAAGGCTTTTCCTCAGCGACAACTTTCTCCTGCCCAGCATTCAAATGTGAAACTTTAAAGTTAACCAGCTGCACTGAAGTTCAGTGATGTGACTTTGACCAACTTGAAAGAAAGTTAAGAGATTCTAAGAGAAATAGACATGTAACAAAGAGCAGACTAACATATCAAGCAGATGAAGAACATTTGGCTGCCAGAATCTACAAAATAACTAGCCTGGGACCCAGACAAATGGCCCCTCTTTTGTTCAAACAGATTTCCATCTCAACTGGAATGTGTTGGTCCAATCATAATCGTTTATCTACTATGGGGCGGGTTTGATCGGTGACTGACAGAGGAGCACCATTGAGGCATCTACATAAATAATCAAGATGTCTGTGTGGAGCGTTCTGTGGAATCCATTATTGCGTCAGTATTAAACGAACTGGACGGTATATGTTCTTTGAAAGAACGAACAGCTGTAGCTTTTGTTGATAAGAAATACGTGCTTGCCGTACTTCTGACAGGACGTACGACAGGACGACGTTTCGTTGATCTGGTTGGTTTTCTGCACACCCTTGGGTTACAAATTACAGAATTTTCAGCTAATTACAGAACTTCCAATTACAATTTTTTTGATTTCAGAAGAAATATAATTAGTTGAGAAAGGGAATCTGCAGCAGAAGTAAACATCTCCAAAAGCATACAGCATTTATCAGGGAGGGTCGGTGGAACAAGTGAACACATGAAAATAGGTCAGGAAGAACCCAATCAAAGCGATAATATCTCTGTGGCCGCTGCTCCATTTCCAAAACGGAATTCTCAAGAGGTATGTTAGATTTATAACCGTAGGAGAAACACAGACGGGTCGGAGCTGGGGCAAGCACACACTGTCGTGACAGGGGGCAACCATTCTCAATAAACCTGTGGCCTGTGAAATATGGCAAAGAATGGCTGCTATAATTTCAAGGAACGCATCACTGTTTGTCACTGCTTTAATGAATGAATAAGTGTGAGTGTACGTGTCTCGGCCAACAGTGAAATGCTGCTACATCCTACAGGCAGATGGCTGGAGAGGATGGCAGTGCCAGACTAGAGGCAGCCTCACATTCAGATACATAATGAGGCCATGACTTACTGGGTCAGGACAGGCGGACATCCCAGGATATGAGCAAAAGAGTGAAACAATGGCCATGATTCAGACAGAGCAGTCAATTTTTCACAAACACACACACACACACACACACACACACACACATACACACACACAATAGATAAAGGCGTCTTATATTCAGCCAACTATAAGTTTTGTCAGATGATAACAATCACGTGAGAGTTTTTATCATCTGTATTGAATTAATTTCTTGAGTTGACCAAATTCAATCTTTGGTCGTTGTCTGTAAAAGTACTCTGCATGCCAGTGCCTGAGCCATTTAGGTTCAACCAAAGACAGCTCTTTAAGAACACACAACAGTTGAGCTTAAAGAGATGAAAAGTTGACTGTGTTTTCAGAAAGAGCAACAGCATGGTTAGCCTTGGGAGCGACACAAGAAAATCACATATCTTGTTTTGATTTAATTAGATCTCATCACATCATTTTTTGGGCATAGCTATAGTAACATGGCTTCAAGCTGTGTCCCATTTCTGGGCTTCCTCCTTCGATGTCCAAATTTCATAATTGGAATGTAATGGGTCGGCAAGGCTGTCGCATCTCAAAGGTCTTTCCAAATGCAAAGGTATTCTGCCAAAATAACCAGTAAATCTCATCCTTATTACCAGACATGAATGTTAATTTTGGATTCCTCTGCAAAACTCTGGATTATGTTCAATGACAAAAAAAAAAAATCCAATATGAACTTAATTCCTTAGATACTGGACTTTGTATGAATGTTCATTTTGACACCTGATTTTGATTTAGTTTTAGTCTTCAGTTATTTGTTTTTTGTTAGTTTTAGTCAACAAAAACTAAAGTAATTTTAGTCTTGTTTTTGTCAGTGAATTGTTAGTCAAATTTTTGTCTATTGTCCTTTATGTCTTCCAAGCATTTTGATGCTGCACAGATCCAGTCACCATGGTTACAGGTGTCGTTTTCATCCATTGCAAAGTTAGTGGATAGGGCACTTACATCCATAGTATTCGATAATGTTACGTTAAAATACTTTTTTCTAAATGTCGGTGTGCTGCCTGTATGTTTCATGTAGTGGTAGGATACTTGGTTAGACAGGTCAGGAAATTTCGTCATCAGGGTTAAATATTCAAAGATGCCATTATTGATGGCTGGCATAAGACAAGCCATAAAGTCTTCATCAGAGGTGAATGCACGATTGTATCAATAACATTTTACCCAAGAAGACTGGGAGGACACTATAGTACTGTAGAGCATGACTTAAGTATTTTGTGAAAACAAAAATTGTGTTCTATTTAGATGTATGATCCAGCCAAACTCTGACATTGATTCAATCACAACCAGTTATGTTGCACTGACTTTGGTATGAAAACAAAGGGAGAGCATTTTTGCCTGTGGTTTACAGTTTTTCAGTAACTTTGATGCCTGCACTTTGTTTTGTCTCTTTTAAGTCTTCTACATGAAAGCTTATGAGTGAAAAACTGGGGTTGATATTTTCAGATCTCTGTGTCCCAGTTTGCTTTGGAAGCAAATGCAATGGGAATTACAAGATGCACATTTACTGTACAGTGGTTGGCATTTTGATGACAGCCATCAAAACAGAGGCTTATGGCTCAAATATCAATAATTAACATATTGATAATGAATAATTGAATCATATTTGCCCATGCGGTAAATGTGGTTTGAGTTACTGGGTCACTAATTCACACAGGAAAGCCTTTGTTTCAGTTGACATAATATGGACATTTGTGGGCTGATAATGGAACTTTTTCTCTCTTTCAAAACTTTCCCCATGTAGGAAAGTTACTGACTGAACTCACATTATATCCGGGCTCATGTAAGTACACGTATGATGATATAACTAAAACTCTCACAGGCTTCACAGTGTCAATTAAAAATGAATGAGGGACATTCACATGGGACTAGAGATAAAGAAAGTTCATTGTATATTACACCTATACTTTAATACCACCTACCTCAAATAACCCTCTATTTCGGTATCTACTGTAGCTCTTCTTCTCATATATATTTTTATTCTGGCAGCCATTAAAAACATTAGCTCTTTCAAATCTATTATAAGTTTTAAAACTGGATTAAAATAAATGGCTCTAGGGCTGCCATCAAATGAGCACATCTCAATTATGAATTAAACTAATGATACATCCTCCTGCTGGCTTTAAAATAGGTCTTGCAACTCTGAAGGAGCTTCATGTGCTTTATGTGCTTTTAGAGTCTCCTTCACAATAAGGCAGCACATGCTTTCAGTGTAAATTACATGAGTGCAACACACACTCGTCTGAGTAAATGCAGGGCAAAGATGAGGTGCAATTACAGTTTCAGTTACACACAGAGATCCCATTTCATCAGTAGAATTCGGTGGAGGAACAGACACCATTAATTAGACGTCTCAGCGTGGGGCCGAAAACAGAAACATGTAGCCTTGGAAGTGAGGAAAGCTTGAGCACTGGTCAAATGTGTGGCGCATTAGTAATGTGAAATGCATTCATGTCAAATTTATCAGTGACAATTGGCAATTACAAATGTGCAAGAATGTAAAGTGTGTAAAAGTGCATGTGTGCAAACAAATAAGTTTAAGAACGTACTGTAATTTAGCTTGTGGACAGTTCCCTTTTTGTGTTAATAAAACTGTATAAAAAGCAACTGATCTGTACAAATGTAAAATTGTGCATTGAACCATGTCACTCGCTTGGTTGTGGTTTTTAACATGACCTTTTATGGACAGAATATACAACGTAATGGAAATAGTTCAACATTTTAGGGACTATGTTTCTTTTGCTGAGACTGAGATGAGAAGATGGATACCACTCGAATGCATGAATGCTAGATATGAAGCTACAGCCAGTAGCCAGTTCGCTTAGCTTAGCAGTCCAAAGGCAACAAAATCCACCTACCAGCACCTTTAAAGCTCAGTAATGAACATGCTATATCATTGTTTAAATTTAATTTAATGTGATTTAAATGAATACAACAGCCAACCGACTGCTGGTGATGGCTTCATGTTTACCTTACAGACATGAGAGTGGTATCAATCTAAAGAAAACAAACAACTGTGTTTTCCAAAATGTCTTGCTATTCCCCACACACACACACAAACACACACACACACACACACACACACACACAAACACACACACACTCCTATAAGAGGTCATGCAGGTGATGCACAGATAGCACATTGGGTGGAGAGGGTAATTAAGAACATGTTCTCTAGAACTGATTTCTTATGTTGAATGGTCAGGTATGGAGGCATGTGCTTCTCAAGAAAAGATACAGCAGTAATCATTGCTATTAGAGTAAATTAGATAAAACTCCTACATGCACTTTAAATTATTCATGAGACATACATTGCACTTAAAGGCGCAGTCATCGATTCTGGAGAAAGATTGTAGATATTTAAATCACCAGCCAAACAAATACAACCCTTACGTCAGTACTCCAGCACGCACACAGAACATACAGCTAGCGGATTGTGAGGAGATATTGGCTGAATTCGACAAAAAGTGTATTGGATTGGGGTTGCTGACTGCACCTTTAACTAGGATTTACATTTAACATAACTGGTGATTTTAAGAAAACAAGATTATGACATGAGCTCAGTTTGAGGCTGGACCTGATTCACAGTTCACCACTACCACTGTCGATGAAAATAAAAGCTACTGACTGGTTGTCGTGTCTAAATAAAACACTTCACACACATTTCTCAAGTGTCCTTTTTGTTTTTACTAAATAGGAAGCAGGGTTCAGGAAACCATCAAATGTAAGATACAATGCTACGACGTTGTCACAAGTTACAAATGGACACAGACTCTGGTGGCTTTAGGGTTTGGTTGAAGTGACCATAATGAGGTCTGTGTTAGATCTGGAGTAACTGTGGGCTGGTTTAAACATAAAAAAAACAGACTAGCTGTTGATCAGCATTACCAGTTTTACAGCTCAAACCAAATTACACCTCCCTCCCATTAGATTAAATCTTTCTCTCAGGTTTTCTAATGGATTTTGGTGGTCGGCAGCACTTTTGACCATCATTTGGAGGAAGTGCTCCTCTGTGAGTTTATCGATTAAAGTATCAGCAGGGTCTAGTTAATGGCGTCTCTCAGCTTGGATATAAGTGCAGGCTGCATTTGCTCTCAACATGTCCAGAAATTGGTAGTGAGATATTGGCAGATGTCAGGGATCCGAAAGCTCAAGTACATGACAGGTGCTACTCTGTACCTGCAGTTACTGGCAGCCTACCTACCTGCACCCTCCATTAGGGCTAGAAAGTTGTACTGGAAAAAAAATATTGTACTCAGACTTAGTGTGTATTGTCCAGTATCTATGTTCTGCTTGTTATTTTAAAAATGCAATTCCTAGAACCTTTCTTTTCCTTTCGCCGCCCATATTAACAGGTTATAGCAGCCACACAGTCTGCACGAGCACCGCGGCTGCAGCTTTCCTACTTTTCCACAACTCTCAAAGCAAAAATAGACACGATCTCTTCACACTCATATACCAGCCAAATTACACCTTTCATTAGAGTTTCAATATCTATTTCTGTAGAATATGTTGCAGACATGAAAAAAAAGTTTAATTGAGCACCTGTATCCATTTCAAATTAAAAGCCCCCTAGCATTTATGTGCTACAGGGCTAGCTCCAAGTGGAACATTTGTAGAAAAGTTAATGGACTTTATTGAGTGTTTTATGATTTATATAGAGCATTTGAGCATATGCACATCATTAATAACAAAAGCTTCCCACCTCATTGTGTTTTGCTTGTTTTGTATGCACAAGTAACTACTTACTATCAGAAGTCAACATCTGTCTCATTGTTCTACAAAAACAGCACATTTTGAGGTTGTTTTCTGATGAGGTGCTGAGGGGTGGAGACGGGATAGAAGTGATAATGGCAACCGAGACAACCAAGGTGAAAAAGATGGATGATAATGGCACAAGAGAATATGCAAAAAGGGCCCAAGGAGAGCTGGTAGTTGGAGAAAGACAATGAGAGAAAGAGAGCTGAGGGAAAAGTGAAAACGCAAGGAGCAGCCACTGCAGAGAATGAAATGAGCCGTTGTACTGGATGCTATTCACAGATTCAGAAAAGTAAGCCACTGACAGAGACAATCAGAATGTGAATGTATGGGAGATATGAGTGAGAATAAACAACACACCCCCAAGATAAGCATAACAGTCCAGAGACACGTCAAAAGAGGGAAACAGAGTTGGATATGGATGCTCAGAGAGTAAAGGGAATAAAGAGAACAAAAAGTAAAAAAGCAAGGACCCAACTAGACAATGAGAAAAGACGAAGACTTGTACAATAGTGCAATACAAAGAGAAGTAGAAGAAGTACTTCATCCTGGAGCCAATGTGACGGGGAACTAATTTGCGTTTTAAGCGTGCAGCCTACTCTGCAGCGCAGCAGCCGTGCCCTTCAGCATCTCGCCACTTCCCCACCAAGCTCGTATCAAGCACAAGTGCTCGAAATTTCATTCCAAGGTTGGCCAAGAAGTGTTTTTCCCTCCTTCTCTCTACCTCTCTGTTTCTGTCATTTTTGTGTGTATTATATGTGTGTGGTGAGTTTTTAGTCACTGTGGTTTTTGTGGTGAGGAACATCAGGGGCCCTAATGAACAAATAAATAAACACAGACACACAGTAATAGCAGCATCACAATTCGACATGACCAGCACGTGTTTTGTAATACGTGACCAGAGACACTGAGCTGGTATTAGGCTTATCAAAACTCCAGCACCAGTATCATAAGTATATCATTGTGGAGATGTGGAGAATTATGCCTCCTTAGGACTTTTAAACTATTAAAATGAAACCATCTGAGAATGGAAGATCACTCTTAGACACATGCAGCTTGTGACAATGAGTCATGAGTAAGGAAAGCAAAAACGTTGGAAACATTGTACACAGTCCTGATACACATGTAGCCACCAACACTTGCAGTATAAAAGGCATCCTGACTAACCAGTAGGGGCACTTAAACACTTAGTTGCCAGTTTATGACTCACACCTAACTAAATCTAATGCAGTCATAGTATATACTCTTTTTTACTGTGACTGTTCGCATGCGCATGATGGTTTCCCAGTGTATGTGTTGCTTTGGAGAGTTTGTTTGCGCTCACCCTCAGGAACAAGATTCAACGATGCGTATATACGATGTGGGGCAGCATATCATGATGTGAAGGTCGGCAGCGGATTCTGACAATAGTGGTGACAGACATGAAATAATGATGATATAAATAACTGTGGACAAGCACTATTCTTCAAAACTCTCCTCCGCTGTCACTTTTTTTTGCCATTATCTCAATATTTGCAATATTTAGACTGCAGCTGACTTTAATCTTCATTATGAAATAATCTGATGATTTTTTTTCTAAATTATTAATCACTGATCGTTTAGTCTCTGAAATATAAAAAATAGAGAGATAGCCCAAGGTGACATCTTCAGATATCTTGTTCCTCACATTTGAAAAGTTGGCACTTTGCCCACTGTGTTCGACTGCAAGAGGTATCACCTCTCTTACGAAATAGAAAGTTTTTTTACAGTACCTTCGTGGATACCAGTAAAGTAGGGGTAGGCACAAGCGCAATTTCTTAATCCAAACTGCACCACCTAATTTGCATTGAATTTCCCCTACGGTGTACTCCCTGTCTTTTTTTTATGTAATTTGATTTCAGGTCACAAAGTTATATTATAGGCAAAGGCGGGAAAAAGTCTGCTTAAGGCCAATGAAGTTAACCTCAAGACCAGTGCAAGGTCACTACATCTGATGTGGGCCAGCACAAAATTAGACCCCAGCAGTCACAGTCCATCACTCTCCCCCTTCCTGTTCTTCCTTTCATCTCACTGCCTCCTTCACTTCCTCTTGATATCTTCATCCCACTCCCTCTCCAGCTCTACCTTTGTGCCTCATATCATGCAGCGTGTTTGAGAAATATGGTTGCACTTGAGCGTATTGCTAGATATCCACAGGGACTTATGGAATTTGAACCAAAGATGTGGAGACAAGAGAGAAGCCGCGGTTATCTAACCAAAGACTCCAAATTAGGGATGTGTGTGTGTGTGTGTGTGTGTGTGTGTGTGTGTGTGAGAGAGAGAGAGAGAGAGACTTAAGGGGACCTTCAGGGACACATTTCAGACTAAAGACCAGTTAATTAGGGACGACTTGTGCAATTGGAAAAAGCTGATTTTTGGGTCAGTGGTTAAGGTTAGGGTTAAGTTTGGTTTGGTGTTAGGCACGTAGTGGTTAGGGTAAGTCTGCAGGAAATGAATGTAAGTCTATTTAATATCCCCAAAAGTGGCTTAAGTAAACTTGTTTGTGTTTGTGTGTGTGTTCATATTTTGTTCTGTCACTCCACAAGAGTAGTGCAGTGGTCCACAAGAGGCTGCTTTCTTCTATTATTTTGATGGCATCTTTGCTACTATGGCTAATCAAAGGAATGACACTGGACCAGAAGGTCTTTGGCTTAGGAAATCTAAAAGCTTTGATAAAGTGGGTTGGGTTGTATTATGGTTCGTCAGAGCCTAGTGTCATCACTTTAACCACTTAGTTGTGCCAACTGTCCTCTGGCAATAAAGCAATGAATTAGTAGTTAACCAAATCCAAATAATATGTGTCTAACTTGATAATTAATACACTGACACCAAATAACGTGAAATAACATGAGTCAAAGGTCATCACTGCAAAACGCAAAATGGAAAAGTATCTATCTTGTGTGTTTTTTTCTTCTTATCTCAAAGTTTACATAAATGGCCCTGTTTTCATGTGCACAGCTCATGATGTGCCTCCGTGTTTAAAAAAGTGGGGTTTTCCTGGAGTCTCATAATGTTCTATTCATCACGCTCATCTTTTCCTGTTAAGTGTTTGGGTGATTTGGTGTTTTGGTAATGCATGACAGTGGGGAAAGAAGTACAACAGTTGGCAGTTCAGCATTTCATTGCAATTTTGGTGTAAAAAAATAACAGTGACCTGCTCAGATGCTTTCAGTAATCCATAGTGCAAATTGCACCTATGTTTTGAGAAACTTGTGTCATTTTAAATGGCCCTGAATATGCTTCTCTAAGATCATGCTAAACCCTAATTATGTACAGTATGTCTTATAGTACCTATCTGGGATGATCAATCAAGATGGAGAGACTAATCCACACCTTTGAGGAATGAGTATGATATGTGTCTTTACACTAGCAGCTTATGTGGAGACATTTATAATCACTGTTAAAATGCATAATAATGTGTACTTTTCCCAATTTTTTATTCCAGCATGATATCAAAGTGAAACAGGCAAGCATAATAAACATAATGATGGGTTTTAAATTTTGTTGGTGTCTATTTGTGTGCACTGCCAGTAACTGAGGTGAACAATTGCACAAAACAAAACGGTACATTCTGCCTTCGCTCAGATAAACCAAAATGGCAGAGTGACCTGGTCCAGGTGCAGAGAGATCTGTTTTTAAAGGGAGCATGCTGTCCTTTTATACCAAAATACCAAAACTCAAGCAATTTATTACATATCCTGAACTGGCAACTGGAGATAACACAACTGTTTATTGTAGCACCAACGAACTGCACAGTACTTAGTAGTTCTTGTGTTTGTGCCGTTAAGTCATTAAGGCATATTTCAGTTTGACTGCCAGGAAGTCCATACCTGACACCAGGAACACATTTAATCAAACAGAGCAATTGGGAAATTCAACTTAGGGTGGTTATCTGTTGCTATTTGCACCTGTGCAATCTGTTTATCTAACAAAATATTAATTTATAAATGAACCAGAGCCTTACATTTTGAATGCCCACATGTTCTCATTGTAAAACTAAGAAATGTTCAAAGCATGTGATTTGATTAGTTTTAGAATGTATATGTTAACGGTTTGGTGTAATCCTGTTTCTGAGTCTGTGGGTGACTTGTACAGTATCAGTAAAAAAAAAAAAAACTGAAGTCATGGGAGTAACACATTATCTTTAAAGGTCAAGGAGCCCAGTGGTGCTGAGGTTACAGTTTTCTACATTTGGGGCAAAAGATGGTGTTGCAGTAATATTTCATGTAAGTTTGCTGTAATCAATTCTATTGAAATCTTCTAAAATTAATTCTGATGTATGAAACTTTATTATCTTGAAATCTGGAGTATATAATAGTTGAATGAAGCTTTGAAGATAACCTGCTAACAACAGTGCATTGAAAGTTGTTATTGGTATACATAATAATAACTACTATCTGTTTGAGTTATTATTATGACATGTTGGATATCCATACAGAATGACTGTGTTTAACTTGGACACATTTCATGTGTAGGTGAACCTAATAGCATTATACCCTTGTGCAAGTAAATGCTTTACTATCACAGAGTCAATACTATAATCACTAATATCACATTAACATATTACCATTGCTGAGAGAGAGACAAGCCTTTTAATGTATGTTCCTTACTGAAGTGCTTGTGAAGGGACAAACTCACGTCTCCACAGCTCCTGTCCTCTGCACTGATAACGACCTCAATTTCCCATCACAGAGAAGGAGCAATAAAAAGAGACGACAACCGTGACAGACACTTACAAGCAGAGATGAGCTCTGCTTGTGTGTCTGTCTGCCTCTCTTTTTCTGTCTAGCTGTTCATTGTATTTACTAAAAACCCACCAGCAAGCAGTTGATGGACAGGACGATCCAGAGTCTCACTGAACAAGGAGCACATTTTAGCATCATGGCAAGGTAAAACCTTAAACTGAATCACGTATGGAAACTGTTTTGAACTGATATATGTAGAGCAGTACTTTCCTATAGCCACATCCAACTGAACTTCCAACCCACTCTCATTGTTTTCCCTCACCTCTGATACTGGGTTGTGCAGTGAATGTGGATGAGGCAGTGAATTCGCATCAACTTGGAACTAACCCAAACTTGATTCAGTCTTCCCCATGTGGAACGCTCCGCTGCTCGTCACATTATTAGATAGGGGATTTCAACTCAACTGTTCAGCTTTCAGTGGACAGGTTGCTGAACTAGTTTTGTTTGTCCCATCTGGTGTTATCTTACAAGACCTGACAGGGGAACTACAGCCTTTACTTTACATAGCATTGTCAGAGGGAGAAGAACAACCCTAAACAGCACGGCGAGATAAAGAAGATAAAGCATGCACATGCAAAAAAGGTGAAGCTGACATATAATAGATATGTAAGAGAAAGAGTTTGGAAGAAAGAAAAAGAGAGGTAGGAAAAGGCTGACGAAGAGAGAAAGAGAACAAAACACTATTACTTTCCCTCGCCTCCTTCTTCATCTGTACAAAGAACTGTGTGTGTTGTCTGACGAGGAAACACAGCAAATAGATGAAGTGTGAAAAGGGACAATAGAAAAAAAAAGTGAAGGAAACTGAAAGAGAGTCTCACACAAGACCTTGTCACAAAAGGTGGACCACATTGTTTGTAGATTGTTATTCATCTTTGCACACAGTTGTGTCAGTGTCACACACAAGGCTGCTGAGCTGTTTATCAGAGAGAAAAGATTGCAAGCATGCTCATACAAACACACGCATAAGTCATTGTTTACCTGAGAAGTCATGATGCTCACAGAGTCTGAGTGAGTTGTAGCCCTGGAATGATTGCTCTGGGACCTGTTCTTGCAATTTGTGCAACCGTGTGTGTGTGTGTGTGGATGTGGCTTCCCTGGGGAGAGGGAGAGCGTGCCTTCCAAACTGTCTCACCTCATATTCTTCCAGTCAGTCAGTGTGTGGCAATGTGTGAAGAACCAAACCAAACGTTGGTTACCTCATGCCACAGTTCACAGACGGGGGGGGGGGGGGGGAATCCCACAAAAAAATACTCTGGTTGATCAGTTGTCCTCATCACTTTACAGCAGACATTTACTGTGGAATAATATTAAGTGAACATAATCTGGGCCTGTATTCATTGTGCACTTGTACTCACTTGTAGGAATCACATTGAAAATGAACCTACAACTAAAAACACTCTCAACTCAGCTCAACTCAACTCATTGTGAATTTGAGACCAGTACATTTAACACATCAATCCAGTCATTTTTTTTTTCAAGGTGATTTAGATACATGTGTAAATCAAATGGCATTTGTTTTGTGACCAATAAAAATACAGCTCCCCTGACAAGACCCTTTGAATGACTTCACGGCCACAGTTTATGATACATAACCCTAATCAGCTCTACTATAAAACGGCCATTTGAAATGAAGGTTGTTAAAAAAGAAAAACTAAAAAAAAAAACATGTAACAAAGTCCAAAATCAGCTTAAAAAAAGTGTTCACAAAGCAGCTGCAGGCTTTGGTTCATTGGTTCCCAGCTTTGGGAGAACAGTTGTTTGGACTGAAAAACACTAGTTTTACTGTCAGTCATCAGCGAAATAACCGAGTGGGCAAAGCACTATAAGTTTTATAGGATAGATTTAGTTACTGAACAACAAAAGAGTGTCGATGTGCATTTATTCAGCTCTCGGAATGATATTGTACATGTGAGCTGTATTACACTACAAGAGTGACACAACAGCACATCTTTATTTTAAGAAAAGCTGGGGAATTCAATAAAAAATAAAATGTTATTACAAGATAGGTAAATGTTTTTAGAATGCAATAATGATGGATACATATTTTATTGCATAACTTTATTGCTTTTGGTTTACTTGGACACACAATGGTTACTACATGCTTTTTTGTTTGAACCTTATTTTTCTCCTGTGCTTAAATTCAAAGAAAATGTTTCATAACCCAGGACACACATTCTGCACTACAGTGAACATTGTACAACTGTCACCTGAAACAGAACACTGTCTCCTGTGATGCTTAGAACGCAGGAGTCAATATTGTAGTTTTGACTTCCCCATTTAATTTAGAGGCTTTGATAGAATTTAGTTTTATTTCCACAGTTGCTACTTCTTTCCTGAAATTGAAATGTGTCGGGCTGCAGTGAAATTCTCTGTATCCGCTGAATCAGCTGGCATGGAAGTAATGATACCATCCTACATGTATGAGCCTTATTATAACCTTATCATTTTATTCGAAAACCTTTTGGGTGAAGGAAGTAACTCAACCTTCATTCATTTCTTTTTGGTGGCAGCAGAAATAGGCTAGAAACACAAGACATACAGGCATTACAACATTACAACAGTTGATATGGTGAAGCTGTTAGCTGTTAACAGTTGCCTGTTTACACATCCAACGGACACGGCACAACGTTTCATTTGGATTGTGTCTCTGGCCACCTGATTAATGTAAACCCAAGATTCACTCTCCTTTTAGCTCTGTTTTGGCCTCCACCAATTTCTAAGGGAAAATATGTGGCTCTATAGCTGCTAAATGTGCAACTATGTTCACCAGCTAGTCGCCAACTTTGTCTGTCTGCTGTTTGTTCTGGACAGTGGATGGAGCTTTTTTCTGATAAAAGCTGCCTGCTGCTGCAGGACATGAGGGTCATGAGAGCAGTGCGAGTGAATCAAAACAGTGAAGTTGCAGCCTGTTAAACCAAAACAATGAGCTGAAAGATGCTAAAATGCTCTGAATAGTTGAGGGGAACTGCAGTCGGGTGATTTGTCAATACAAGGAACACTTTTCACATAAACGTAGTCATTTGTTTCAGACAAACATTAATAGCATATTGATTAGAGCAGCTTCAAACAATAATAAGGGCATTCTTTCAGCAATTGATCACTTTCTGACCTAACCCCTTTCGATTTGAACACATTTTTTTCCTACATGTTGACTTACGTAGTTTGATGACTTGGTTTGATTAACCAGAACAACCAGCCCTTCAGCAGACAGGGGCCCCAAAAGTTAAGCCCTATGGACTCGCCATCCCAACTAAAGAAACAGATATCTTCTTCAAAAATAATCATAACAGATTATCAGAAAACTATCAAGGAAGGTTGTCCACAATTTCAATACTTTTGTCCAAAATAAATGAATATGCAAATTAGAGGATTTTTTAGGTTTAATACGATGACAGACAGAGAGGAGCGCCATTGAAGCATCTTTGTAAATAACCAAGATGGTTGCGCCGCATTCCCCCAGCCGGCTACAGCGGCAGTATTAAAAGGACTGGGCGGTAAATTTTCTCTAAAAGAAGGACAAACAACTGCACTCAAACTTTTTGTTGATAGCAAATGTGTGTTTGCCGTACTTCTGACAGGACGTATTGTACAACAGGATGGCGTTTCTTTGCACTAATTGGTTGTCTCCGCATGTCAATAACACCCCTTGAAAATCGAAATTGAACTGAGAGGTTCCAGACTAATACGCACTTGCTGAAGGTGCGCCTAGACTCATTTGTGCAGATACTGCAGGTTAATTGGAAGCTTTCCTCATCTCCATATTGCCTTACCTGTCTGATGGCGCACAGCAGCTTCCCATAGCAGAACACAATCACCAGGAAAGGCACGATGAGGCAGAAGACAAACAGGCAGATGATGTAAGATATGTTATTCGCCGTCTTGGCCGTCCAGTCGACAGAGCAGGTGGTCCCGGGACCCTCTGGGCCGTAGCGGCTCCAGCCAAAGAGTGGTGGCAGGGTCCAGAGGAGGGAGTATACCCAGGACAGGGTGATTCCCAGGGAGATCTTACAGTAGTTGGAGGGGTCCGCCTCAGTGGGGGTCATCATGGTGCTGTAACGCTCATAGGAGAGGACGGCCAGGGAGATCAGGGACACGATGCCTACATGGTAGACAGGGCACACACACACACATAGGTAACACTGCATATAGAAACATTACCAGTTCACAAAAGGAGTTAAATTGAATACACAAAGCAACATTACACTGTAGTCAGCATGTGCAGGTGTGTTCTTCCTTTTTATACCTTTACTTCACATTTAATGGGACCATCAAATAGTGACAAAAATGCACTGCCTGTCCAAATGTTCACCTACTCCAGTGAGGAAAACCTGCACTGTCACTGTGATATATAACTTCATAGCTCTTTCTGAAATCAAGAGTGCAGCTAAAATAAACGTTATGGTTTACAGCTTCAAAAGGAGGGTGTGTAACAATTTAAAAAGATAATAGCCTGACTGAAATGTGCAGGATAAAACGTGGTTTTGGATTCATGTAATATTTCAGTTCAAATGCCGGTGCTTGCAGCAGACACACACCGCTGTACATCAAAATACCTTGACAGAAGCAATGCAGTGAAACACAACACAGAAGATTTCAAAACGCTTTCTTATCTTTGTATAACTGCTCGGTGAACATACACACACATACTCTTTCTAAATATCTCTCTGTCTTTGTTTCTCAGTATTTCAGAGGCAGAGTAGCAGGAGGCTGCAGCTCGACGTTCACGCTGACCCCTCAGCCTTTTTATCCTGTTTGCTATTTGTTATCAAGCCATTATGATCCTCAAGGCCATCCCTCAAGCCCATTGATTTCCTATGGCAGTGAGGCAGACCTGAACTCGACGCTCATTTAAGAAGGCGGTTCAAGCCTTTAACTGAGGCTCCAACCAATCGGCAACTCAGCACGATGAATGAATAAGGGTAAAAAGTGAGGCGGGGAAGAAGTGTTGCCAGTAGAACAGCATGGAAACATATTTTAGCTCTGTGATTGAAGATGATGACTTTGCAGAATGTTTTTGTGTCTGTGTGCACTCGCATTGTGGAAATACTATGATCATGCTGCACAGCATGTTATACTTGTTTGTTGCCCCCAGATATTGGGCTTATGTTGCTTTTACTGCACAGACTGCCTTGTTCTGGGCTTTTAATAGCTCTGTTACTGTTGTTTCTGTTGAATCCCACACCAATTTCCCTTATATTCTGACAAAACACAATTTCAACCCTGCTCATTGCTGCCCGATCTCATCCGGCCTCTCATTTTCCCTCTTTCATTCTCTGTCTGCACTCTGTTAAATATCAAATGAAAGAGTAGGACAACTGTCTTCTCACAACAGATGGACTGGCTGGTCTCATCTTTAAACTAAAATCTTTTGTTTTGTAGCCAGGTGTTATCACTAAATACTGGTGTAGTGCAATAGCAACACTTGTTACCTTGAACCACAACATACTCCAGTATGTTTTAGAGGCAAAGGCATCCAGAGTTTATTTTGGATTTGTGATTAGTTCTGATTGGTAAATTAATTTTTACAGTTTATACAGTGGCCAAGGAAAACACTATTTTCTTGATTGTATCCTTTAAAATCACCTACTAGGAGACCTCCTATGTAGTTCCTATCAATGCTTCACCCAACATCAGTTTGTAAGTATATTAAGCTTCAATCCATAGCCAAAGTGCTGCATTTGCTACTTGCCAACAATTTAGTTAACTTTCACTTGTAAAATGGACCAAACAATTGGATAAACAAACTTTTAAAAATAGACTTAAAAAGGGAATTTTGACTCTACTTTGTCTATACAGCAGGCTGCTGTTAGTTTCCTGTGTCCTACCAAAACAAAAAACTCAGTGAAGTTGGCAAAATAGTCTCCAATCAAGGTCCAGTTACTTGTCCACTCTGGAGCTTTTGACCATATCTCATAGTGTTCATCTGACCATCAAGTCCATGTTGGCTAAAGCCTTAAAGTGGGTTTAAGGCTTCCAGATGTTAATTCAGATTAATGGAATATTTTAACCGTTCCATGACAACACAGCAAGCTTCATCTGCAGAGACTATGATGTGACAGGCTCAAAAGCTCTGGAACAAGTGAGTAAGTGGTCCTTGAGTGGAGACCTGACCTAATTCTTATTTATTTACTCCTAATTTTGAAAATGTAGGGTCATATGAATTTTTTTTAGTAGTCATATAGGTACTAAAGAATGTCTTTCTGCTGATATGGGTGTCAGATGAGAAAATAAACATATGTGTTGTTTTTAGGGTTGTCAAATTAACAGATACATTTTGATTAATTCAAGTTAACGCCAATAATATAATTTTATCAGAGGCTCTGATATAAATGTACAACCCTCACATACTAGTCCTTATCAAATGAGTTCACACAATGCTGATTAAGCCTCTCACCGCCTGTAAGTCTCTCTGTATTTCTATACTGGAGTTTTAAATCTGGTGTCTGTGGCAACATTCCAATGCTGGCGCACCAGCCCTTGACAGCCCTAATTGTTTTGGAGGGCAATGACAAATTACATATTTTGTTATTTAGTTTAGAGAATTGAAAGATGAAATATAATTGGCCCTTTGAATACAGCTTTGCCTGTGATAAGTGGCCCCAGTATAATGATTCCTCTAGGGATACCAATTCAGTACAAGAACTGATCCAATACCAGTGCTCTACATCTCAGTGCATGGAACCTAAAACATGGGGCCAGCAGGGAATACACCTCATGTCAAAAATACTGAATTTGAAAATTACATACACATAAAAAAATGTAAAAAAAATGTAAAAAAATGTAGAAAAATGTATTTAACGTGGATCAGTCACATCTGGCCAATACCTGAGCTGCTTAATAAGGTCCTGATTTTTAAATTAACTGACAGGAAAAAACAAAAACATGCTACGACAATAAGAACTTCTGATTTGTGCCTTCCATCCGAAAACCCAAGCTGGGAGCATGTGATGTAGCACGTCTTTGAGATGACGGACTGATGACATCTCTATATGTCTCCATTGGTCATTAAGCAGCTTTGAGTGAGGATCCAAATCAAATCACACTCTCTCAAAATTGCAAAAGCTAATAAGCAGCTTTACTCAATAACTCACATAGAAAAGCAAATGTCATCCTGTTGCTGAACCAAATTACTTTACAGCAACCTTGTGCCCTAAGGCTCTACAAAAGGGTTGTAGTTGATTATGATTTATCACTTTTAATACCAAAACTTGATGATATCAGCTGATCCCCTCACATGTCCACCCTCTTTTCTCGTTACACAGTATATGAGTGACAAGGAAATCTTGATTCGAGGCAATGTAACGTCATAGCAACAGACACTTGGACAACTTTGGATGTAACTTCATGGCGTCTGAAATCAAACTTCCCCCTTCCATCAATCTGCTAGTCCTCTGGCAGGATCAAAGGCAGCAGCTGAATCTAATATTCCAAAATGAAACATCTTATGATCTGATAATGTCTGAAATAAAACACAGGAGTGTCTTTGTTCTGCCGTCTCTGTGATGCTCCCTCATTGTATCTGTCTTATTTGTCTGTTAGAGAGCATCTGGTTCGGTATCACTTCTCTGATACCGTGTATCCAGGAAAAGACAGTTTGAATGAAAAACACAGGATTGAATAAAGCTGTGTGTGTTCTTTGAATCCCATCCAAGTGTATTTTCCCTCAGTCATCACAGGAGCAAGGAACTGCTGTGATGCCACTAACGGGTAGAAAAGACTGCAAATGTCTGGCTAACATTAAGGATGACTAATTTGCCAGTCACTCTCTGTGTACAAAGATGATTATTCACACTAATGTCCAACTCCAAGCAGACACCCATCACCCATATTAACTTATATTTGTCTCTTCTTTAAGAGTCCTTAATCCACTATTTATTACACAGGCTCATTAGCTGGCTCACTCACTCTGACCTTTATGGCGACGCAGCATTGTTCTGCTTTGTTTCTCCCTGCAGAGACTTCATCTTACTGCCGTAACAAATTAACATCACTCAGGTCAGATGCTGCCTGTGCCTGCATGATGCACATGTATATGCATTTCCTCTCCTCTGTACATGTTCATCCATTTTCTGTGCCCGTATCTGTGCTGGTCGGTTTGTGTGTGCGGCATGTGTGCAGGAGGGCAATCTGACTTCAGTATGCAGTGAGTGGGCCCAGCAGTGCAAGGTTAATCCAGTGACTGTGTGCAGAGCCCACTTGAGGCAGAAGGAGGCGGCCAACAGTATGCAGGCACACGCAGACCTGGTGTCAGCTAAAGACAGAAAAAAGATCATCTCCTGTTCCTCCACAGTATAATGGAAGACAATAAAAGTTCAGTGAGACTGAATGCAAAATGCAAAGAGGTGGGCAGAAGAGGTGAGCCGGCTAAATGGGTGCCAGGAGGTTGACGGCAAAGGAAAAAGTACAGGATGTGAGTGTGCATTCACGCACACGCCCGCGTCTCCACAGATTGTCTTCACTTTGTGCTCTTGGCACAAAGTCAAAACCGTGAATCTTCAATTGTTCAGTCATTCAAAAATCAGACGCTGCAATCTAAAAGCAGGATACTGCGAGCAAAAAGTAGAAAATCAATGTGCAGAGGGAGCAAGTATACGATGTTCTAACACCAAGCTAACAATGTCTTTTGTCATTGACAGTGATGCCCTCTAATTTGAAGGAACATCGATCATTCAGAAAAGCTTTATAGAGATTTGGTGAAGACACAGTCACTTTGTCAAAGCTGCGCCCAACATTCTTCATCAAACAATCAATTTCCCTTTTCCTTTCTCTGACCCTCCCTCACTCTTTCTTTCACTCTGTTTTTATGAGCCCATTGAGGAATTACTCATCCATAACCAATGGACGCTCTAATGATGTCTGCAAGCCATCTCTCTCTCTCTTTCTCCCTCCCTCACACACACACACACACACACACACACACACGCGCACACACACACACACTCTTTGTTACTCTTCCTGCTCTGTTTTAGCTTGTAGAAGCCAAAGTCCTGTCAGACAGATTTTAATAAATTGGCTCCTTGTGGATGTCAGTGTTACACATCTTCAGATGGTGCTTAATCTCGGTACAACGCTAGGGTTAGTGAGACAGTTGATACAATCAGTGTACATCCAGATTCTGAGAAATGTCGGAGGCTTGCTTTATTCTCCACGATGTGACTGAAATGAAGTAATCCTGTTTTGGAAATTGCCGGCTTATCCCAGAGGACGTGGAAGTAGCACTTAGGAGTCTGTTTTCAATTTCAAAGTTTGACAGATTCAAAAGGCTCTTCAGCAAAGGAAAATTCAATTTAGTTAACTGTACTGTGTGAACATTTCAGCAGTAGAGCAAGAAAAGCAACAGGGCAGCGTGGTGACAAAGGATGGTTTACTGATGGATTACTTATCTGGCTTACCAGGCACAGACCCAGGGCCCAAGGGGTCAGGAGGCCCCCAGGACTTCACCTACAGAATATCACTCATGATAACCACCACAAAGAGATTCTAAATGACCACTAATAGACTATGGACCTACCACAGAGATGCATAACAACCACAAAGAGACACAAAACGACCACAGAGAGACACAAAACAATCATGATGCAAATGGTGATGAATGGTCTCTGGGTGTCTTGCCCCTAAGTAGTTGAGGGCGATTACGTGTCTTTTCCCAGGGGTCCATTATCTCATAGTTCGTCCATATTCTGCTGTCAACGTCCAAATACACAGTCACACGAGACGAAGGGGTGCAAAAGAGCAGCAAACATCAAAACCAGCTTCTGTCTTTCGTCTCAAAGGCTTTTCTTATTTCACCTTTGTCCCAGATGCTTAACATCAGGTGGACACTCAAGTAGATGGCTGAGCAGGTGATAATACTAGTCTAGATAAGCACAAATGCCCAAAATCTTTGGTTACAACAGGTATCAGAAGCCCTGACATTTAGCCTGTGTGTTGGTTAGATTGTGGGTGGCTACCAATAGCTGCTCCAGTTTAAGAAAGATTTTAAATGTCAGGAAATTAGATGCACTGAAGTGAGTGAGAGGGAACCCTCCATGTAAGATTTATGAACCCTTTACACAAACTTCATCAGTGTAAAGCTATGGTAGTCGATTACGGACGTCCAGCGTGCAATGTGCATTTGTAAAGGGAAGCGGAGGTCTCTGTTTCTGAAAAGCTCTAAATATTTCATCAAACCTTATTTCTTTTTTTCCTGTGAAAAGCCATTCACAAAGTTGGCATATTTTTATTCCAGTGACCAATGAACTTTAGGTATTAATTTTTAAAGAAGCTGTCCATGAATGTAAGTGGCTATGATTAATTTATGTGGGTTGTGTTGCTGGAAAAAAAACGTAAACATGATAAATGATTAAAAACGAGTGACAGTTGTCAGTTATAATTTGACAAATAGAACCACTTTTAATATGGTGAATTTTATATGATATGCTGATTGAAGTTTCTGACATCTGATCTTAGCTCCATTCAGTCATGCATAGTGTATTTTAAAGTCTAAAATGAGTTACACCAACTACATCTCTGCTCCAATCTGCTTTTCCTTTCAAATTTCTGCAACAATTAGTTAAAGAAGTTGTTTTTTTAAATCTTAAACTGACATAAACTGCCAAATATTCTTGAAATGCGCACTTTGATTGGAAAGCAAGAGTGAACATTTATATTTTGCTGCAGTGCAAATGTTAAAACATTGTGTTCATGTCAAAGAGTGGAGAAATTAGTGTATTGAAAGCCCAACATCATCTCAGGCTGCTTTTCTGTAAAGGTTGTTTGGATGGCTTGGAGAGCTTTTAAAGCAAATAATGTGACTGATAGCAAGAACGTGTCTTCATTAAATAACTTAATAAATCAAACCAGCTCCTGGTGGTAGGAGGAACATGAAGAGCATTTTTATGTTTAAACCTCCCCTCGAATTTAGCATCCAACAAATTTCATCCAAATACATAAATTGAATATACTATGCTCAGGGGAAATTAATATTATTAATATTGTCTTTTATGTTAGTTTAACACAAAATTCCTTCTATGCAACTTTAATAAAGCACCCTTGGTACATCCAAAAATCAACACTAAGCTGTTTTTTTTTTTTGTTGTTGTTGTTTGGCTCTGCGTCCCAGCCTGGCCCCGTTCCAGGTGAGTGAGTAAGTACCTTATTCTCAGCTGCATCACTGTGCCCCCATTTGCATCGATATCAGCACTCCTGAGCAAAGGTAGACTAGCGTCCCCTTTCACATTACAGATTTCCCCTGGGCGCCGGACGACCCCCCCCCCATAGATATTATAATCACGGCATAGTCTGCAACAAATGCTGGTAATGCAGCTGCATCTGCAAATGCCATGGCCTGCCCGTGGACGGGGACGGCGTGCCCACAGCCCGCCACAGACCTGCACGGGCAGAGAAGTGAAACAGAGACGAGCCTCGCCTCAGGCACAGCCGCTCCACTGTACGGCGACGAGCCTCCTGCAGACAT